>CM024687.1:23015505-23747309 GCA_014182735.1 Corymbia maculata
CCTGCTGTTGACTCCACAGCTTAGACTATAACTACAATTACTTGATGAGAAGAAAAACGGAAAAGGAAAAAAGAAAAGAAAAAACCATCTTACTTCTCCTTATATACCCCCGAACCCATCCAATTAATTCATCGAAACAGCAAAAAATTATGAAGAGAGTTGAAGGAAGAAACATGATCACCCATGAGCTGTTCTTGAAAGTTGTGGTGCTTGGGACCGTCATATTGGGTCCATGCCACAATCACGTAGCAGGAGCTGCTGATTCAATGACCAAGCCTGGATGCCGAAGTTCTTGTGGAAACCTCTCAATTCCATACCCCTTTGGATCGAGCGATAGTGATCCCCACTGCCGCATCAATCGCCCATCATTTACTGTCTATTGTGATAACTCTACCAACCCTCCGGTACCTTACATGGCGAACAGAAGTTCTAACATCGAAATACTCCATATTTCTATCGAGGACCACGAGCTGCGCATTAACGTTTCGGTTGGTCGAGACTGCTATAACTCTTCTGGCTACGACGGGTCCTCGAGCAATTATCCGAGCTTCACCCAACCTGAATTCCCCATATCCAGCACCAAGAACAAGTTCACCGCAGTCGGTTGCGACACGTTGGCTTTGTTTCGAGATCGCCATGTGAAGTTCTCTTTCGGTTGTACGTCTTTGTGCAGCAGCAATTCGACTGTCAGCAGAGGGCCATGTTCCGGTATTGGTTGCTGCCAGACGAGCATCCCTAAGAACATCTTCAACTACAACATCTCCATTGGGGGCTTTTCCAATCATTCGAATGTCCTGGATTTCAATCCTTGCAGCTATGTATTCGTCGCCGAAAATGGCTTCTACAACTTCTCGTCTAGTGATCTTTCGCAGCTTCCATTTAAGAGGTCTGCTTTAATTCTCGATTGGGCGATAGGACAACAAACATGCGAGGAGGCCCAAAAGAACAGCACGAGCTTCATGTGCACCAAGAACACCAATTGCACTAACGCCGAAAATGGATCCGGGTATAAGTGCAATTGCTTAGATGGTTACCAAGGCAATCCTTACCTGGAGGATGGTTGTCAAGGTATGTAGATAACACCAACATTCTTTAAATTGTCCTTTCCATTGACATGATCTCAGAAGATTAGATCCATTTGACGTGTAGATATTGATGAATGTGCGGATCTAGAGATGAATGAGTGTGAGGGAAAGTGCCAAAATATTGAGGGGAGTTATACATGTCCATGCCCAAAGGGTTATCATGGTGATGGCAAGAAGGGTGGTGGAGTTGGACAAGGATGCATTGCTAATCCATCACACTTGATGAAGATTTTGGTTGGTAAGTTCTTTTATTTTATTTGGACTTTCCGACTGAAAAAATATACTATATGAGCTGAATTCGAGAATAATTAATTTAATTTGTGTGTGGTTGAGGAGAAAATTAACCATTCACATTTTCGCCCGATTTTTCGTCCATTGTCGCCTTTGCCTGAAAAAAATCCTAAATGAAACTTTCTATGTTCTTCTCGCTGAAGTTCTCTATGCAGAAAATGAATGTGATGCATTAAGTGCATCACGTGTTAGTAATTACATCCTCTTAAAATTCATAAGTAGATTAAATTTCACGCTTGTCAATATCTGAACACTTCGAGCATCTTTTGACTTGGTGACCTTGGGCTTTGGGTAATTGTGAATACATGTTCCATCGACCGAGATCAAGTTGCGATTGTTTATATTGGTACCGTATGACTTGTAGTTGCGTGGTCTTCATTGCCACTTGTAGCGTGGAGTCGCAAGGTTGTGGGATTAAATTAGTCAAAATATTGACCTGAAAAACCACACATCACAAAATTGCCATTTATACACAAACACACACACATATATATAGAAGACTTGGAGCATGTCAATGATTTCAGTAGGCTTTCTATATCGTATCGTAATTTAATCAGGAGCAGTGCTAAGTACTGTTATTACTTCAAAATGATGGTGTATTCTGAGCCAACACCACAATTCAAGAAAAATCGGCCACCGAATGTTTACGATCTATTCAATCTTTTTTTCTTTATAAGGAAATTAAGACAATTCCCTAAGAAGGAAATGAAAATTAAAACTATTCTTTGTTCTTCCTGACTACATCTCTTGAATCTCAATCTTCATCTCATCTTTCCTCTATGAACAATCTTGCAGTATAATCAGTTTTTTTATTTATACTCAATTTTGCATATTGTTCTCAACCTCATAAAATAAATTTTTTCACATTCTACAACATTTTAGCCTTGGTAAATGCTGAAATGTCTGTAGCTCATAAAATAAAATAAAAATGAAATTTATATCATACGGTTGATTATGATAAAAAGAAGCAATGATCATCAATAAAAAATTGACATTTTATAAAGTTTCACACTCATAACGTGACGTTATAAATCTTTCGTTGACAATTTTCATAGTATGTTGCACTCACCTATGATAAAATGTTATGAACTAAATCATGAACTATGTGATCTTAATATAATAAATCTTTCGTTGTAAAGATTTTTACTAGAACTAAATCATGAACTATGTGATCTTATCAGAATAATCACACACCCTAGGGCATAATCTTAATTTCTCTCTGATCTCTCCCTCCCTGCCCACAAGCTTCATCCATCACCGCCTCTGTTGCTCGTAGCCACCACTTCTGGCGAAGTTAAAACCGGGCGCCGCCATAACGACCACCTCAAGTCTCTCTCTCTGCGCGTGCACCCCATGTTATACTTTTAGAAAGGGAGGCAGCCTGGGCGGGAACTTGCGTTGGCGAAAACTGGTGGAGACGTACACATAGGGATTTTACCAATCCAAGTAGATATCCTTACTTCCTAATCCCAAATAAAATGAGTGAAAGCCCGTGATCAACGAATTTTGGGGCGGGCATGTGGTAAAATTCTTCTAAACTTGCAAGGACGATGATGGGATAAAAGAACTTGCTCCACATGAGGCATGAGGTGACTGATTGAAATGTGGATTTGCATGTATTTTTAATCTCATTGGAGAGTCCCAATCCATTTTTGTTTTTGCTCCTTAAAGTCAAACCTGTTCCTTTCTCTAGCTTTGATTTGCATGTAAGAACTGACAGAATTGGTTCAATGGTTAGTTCCTCTTTCTTTTATGTGTGACACAACTTACACAACTCTTTTAATTTCTTCACAAGCCATATTTATGACGATATCATTTAGATAGCTTGTTGATTATTAGCGACATGACAACATCTATTGAAGGTGCTGATACAAGTAAAAGAGGAAGATATAAGCAAATTTCACACCGAATACTAATCCATTTTAAAATATTCCCTCGATGTTACTAGTCCTTGCCATTTTCATGTCATTAGAAGAGATCAAGCTGGATACAGGGATGGGACTTGTATTGAGTTGTTTAAATCATGCATGGTTCAACGAAAAAGTCTCAACAAACGTATGCTTTAAATGGCGTAAATTTGTTTGAGTTGATACTTTTTTGACTTCTTTCATGTCGAATTAAACCTGTTAAACTGATGACATTTTTTGGAGACCAGGACAATTGTGCTTTTCTTCCTTTTTGGTAGATTAGCTTAACCAAATCCATTGTCCAATTTCAGACTCAAATTGTCCCAAGACTATGAAGTTTTTCGAGGAAACCTCAGGATATAATTCTACAGAAAGTTTGAATGCCTGGCCGCTCTTATATGGTTAAAATGATTCACTGTGCAATCAATTATGTGGTTAACTATAATGAAAAACGGGTGTTATATACAGGTGTTGCTGTGGGCATAATAGGGCTGCTTTTCGGCATAGGCATTTTGTTTGTTGGATACAAACAAGGGAAGCTCATTAGGCTCAAAGAGCAATACTTCAAGCAAAATGGTGGTTTGCTTTTACAACAACAATTACATGAACGTGACAGAACTACAAAAGCTGTGAAAATCTTTAGCGCTGAAGAGCTAGAGAAGGCCACTAACAATTATAATGAGAGCAGAATAGTTGGGCAAGGAGGATACGGTACTGTTTACAAAGGTTCGTTGCCAAATAATATGGTAGTTGCAATTAAGAAGTCCAAGCTTGTGGACCAGAGCCAAATCGAACAGTTCATCAATGAAGTCATTGTGCTTTCCCAAATTAATAATCGTAATGTGGTCAAGCTTTTGGGATGTTGCTTGGAAACTGAGGTGCCTCTATTAGTGTATGAATTCGTCAATAATGGAACTCTCTTCGACCATCTCCACAACCCAAACAAATCATCGAAATTGTCTTGGGAGACTCGGTTGAGAATTGCTTCAGAAATCGCTGGAGTCCTATCGTACTTGCACTCTACAGCTTCCACTCCCATTATCCATCGAGATGTCAAGTCAGCAAACATCCTTTTGGATGCTAACTGTACCGCGAAAGTCTCTGACTTTGGAGCTTCAAGATTAGTCCCACTTGATCAAACGCAATTGTCCACCATGGTTCAAGGAACATTGGGATACTTAGACCCCGAGTACTTTCACACAAGCCAATTGACAGAAAAGAGTGATGTTTATAGCTTTGGGATTGTGCTAGTTGAGCTATTGACAGGGAAGAAGGCACTTTCTTTTGACCGACCAGAAGAAGAGCGGAGCTTGGCAACGTACTTTTTATCATCATTGAAAAATGACAAATTGTTTCAGGTTATTGAGAAAGTTATTGCAAATGAAGGAAACAATGAGCAGGTCAAGGAAGTTGCCAATCTTGCCAAGAGATGCTTGAAAATAAAAGGAGAAGAGAGGCCGACCATGAAGGAAGTAGCAATGGAATTGGAAGGACTCCGAGCAATGGCTAACCATCCATGGGTTAGTGGTATCGATGTGAATCCAGAAGAAACAATTTGTTTACTAGAAGAGAAGACCGACGTGTACATGGATAGTGTTGTGAGCACGAGCACTGGATACATGGATAGCATGAAAAATCATGTCACGCCACTAGTTAGTAGTGGGAGATGACAATGATGAGGTTATCGATATATATTTGGGTATGTTGAGTCGGATGTTATGGTTGCAATAGGTCTCCATTGACTGCACTAGTCATTCAGTTCTTTCAGTTTGAAACTAGTTCATCAAATAGTTTCTGTGCGTGGAAAGAACTTTTGAAAAGTCTAGCCTTATAATAAAGTCAGTGTAGTGATTCAATAAGTGTTTCCGTGAATGCAGGATAATTTAGCGTTAGAAAGCTTTGGATCCGACTCGGTGATAGGATGTAAATATGGCCTTTTCCTTCTACCGTTTCTTGGTGGTGCTTTTGAGACTTGGGATTTCTATCGTCTTTGAGTGTACTGGAGTTAAAATGAAATGGAAGTGCAGATTTCTGTTTGCTCGACAATGTAGCTGGTCTACCTTGGATGAATCGGTTTTTCCTGGGCAATTCCATGGTCTTGCCTTACATTAATACACTGAAACTTTCGTGTATCGATTATACATATTAGATATGTTCAATTCCACACACCATCAACCGAATTGAATTTCACGTTTGACTTTTGCTCGTATGTCACTCATCCATACATTCAATGGGGGTACGGTCATATTTGCCTTACTGAGTTACAATTATGAACATCATTCATATACATTTGTAGTCAAGTTTGTACATAGTTAATGTCCATATTAATAATCAACCAATCAGAGACATTTCCTTCGATTGGTGAGGGAGGAAAATCAAGTCCAATAGAAGGTCATATTATGCAGGTGCAGGACTCATTTACCCAAGGCGGATCTTTTCACCGGAAAGAAGAAACCGAGAATTAGTGCTGATGTCCTCCTAATTCTTTGTAATTAAGGTGGCCTAGCATATATGTGGATATAATAGTTTTTATTGCATTAGAGCAAGTGCAACTGATTGGGTTGATCAACTGGCTGGGTTGATCAACTGGCTGGTCATCTTGAATCGGCTACTCTACTCGCTAGACCTAGCCCAAGCATCCATCACCTGAGGCCAAGGACCTCCACTGGCCATCAGCAAGGCTCGGTAGAGAGAAAAAGCAAAAAGAAAAAGAAAAGAAGAAAAAGAGAAGAAAAGAAGAAAAGAAAAAGAGGAAAAATCAAAAATCAAAAAATCAAAAAATATTAAATTAATTTTAAAAATTATCAACATCAGTGTTGATTATGCCATGTAAGATGGTTGACATTTGTGTTAGTGATTTTATGCCAAAATCGATTGAATAGACTCAATTGGCAAAATATGAAAATATTTTAGAATTGAATTAGCAAAATTGTAATAGTTTTGTTAAAAATTCCAAAAAATGGCCCAAAATGCTTTTAATTTCTTAAATAAGGGCCCAAGTGTACCTTATTTCAAAGAAGAACTTGAAGTGCCATTACTTTTTCAAAAAATGTTCTAAAGTGGATCTTATTTCAAATATGTGCTTGAAGTGATTATATTTAATTTCAAATAAGGGCATGACTTTCTAGTGATTATGAGCATTTTCGTCATTTAACCCCTTTTTTTCTTTCTTTTTCATTTTTTTAATTTTCCTTCGTTCTTCACTTATGGCTGGCCAGCCACTAGAGAGCCCATAGTTGGCGAGGGCTTAGCAACCTTGCCGGTCGTTGGCGAAGGTGTCTGCTAACCCTACGCAAGGCTGATCCTTGTCAGATCTGGAGAGGGTGGCTGCGGACCCTAGGTAGGCCCTTGTTAGCAATCGACAAGGGTTGTCAAGCCCTCATCGACCTAGCTGGGCAAAGCCGACCCTCGCCAGATCTAACAAGGGCTTGCATGCCCTTGATAGCCTTGACTAGTGGCCAATGAGGGCTCAATAGCCCTTGCCGGTCCTTACCAGTGGCCAGCGAGGGTGGCCATCCCTTGCCGGCCTTTCCTAGTGGTTGTCGGCCAACACAGAAAAAGAAAAAGGAAGAAAAGAAAAGAAAAGAAAATTTTGACGAAAACGTCCTTGATTAGTTGAAAAATTTAGCTGGTTGAAAACTAGAGAGGTCAAATTCTTATTTGAAATAATCATGGCAACTTCAGGCCCTAAATTGAAACTATGGCCACTTTAGGCCCTTATTTGAAATGACTATGGTTACTTCATGCATTTATTTGAAATAATGTTTATTTTAGGTCCTTATTTGAGAAAATGATGGCGCACTTGGAACCATTTTTTGGAATTTTCCTATAGGTTTAATTTTTCCTTTATACTTGTGTTTAGAAAGACCTATAAATTCACTAACTTTCATTGGAAGTGACCAACCTTAATTTGATTGACATATCAACATCTGCCATATCGACATACCAAGTTACAGAATCTTAATAGAAGAGGGAAGTGGAAATCTGTTGGTGAAGCTACAAAGATGAGTTTAGTAGACACGTGGTTTTTGGATTTGGTTTGGTTACATTTTTTGTAATCGGGGACGCAGGTGAAATTGCACGCTCATTTGTGGCAAAGCCTAGAGAATTTGCCTGTCATAGTTGATTCCCCTGATGTTGGGTTGCTGAGAACTGCGCCACTTGATTTACACTTGGAATGGAATGGTGATCGCGAAATGCGCGTTAAGAACCTATTGGAGAGGACAAACTGCCGAGACGAATGCAGTAAAAGCATGAAAGAATAGACAGCTCAAGAGCATGATTTGCATTTTCTCTCCTAACGTTTTCCTTGCGAGCAAGCCGATGCAGTGAGAAAACCTAACCACACGTTAGCTAAGAGATCTAGTGAAGAGGAATCGGATAATTGACCAGACTAGTGGAATAATTTTTTAAGAGAATTTCAATTCGGTATTTGACTAGATGGTGGTTAAGCATTAAAGAAGCATGGGCAATACAAGAAAACACATGAGACGCATAACTGCCAAAGTGCTTTACTTGTTGTCTGTCTGATGGGCAGCGGATGATGAGTCCAGCTATGAATGACAGGGAAGCAAATGTCGGCGGAAAAAGGAAATAATTTGCAGTGACATCTCTCGACCTGGGTAATGACATTTCCTATGGTTTGACATCTTCTCTATTTTCAAGAAATATAGCACGATCACCGGTCAGTTCTGTGGTTGTTTTCAGCAGGAGATTGACTCCTTGATCGTCCAAAACCACAGGAACATTTATACGAATCACTGTTTGCCCACAATTTGCATGATACTATACTCATCGTCATAGCTGGGTTCGATCATTAGCTTGCAAATTTCAAAAATGGTAGACTACTCATTCATTTCTAAGTTGCAAATGCATGAAGTGGTGAATGAGAAGAAAGAGATCAAGAAGATCTGGCGAGTACTGCTGCGCCATCATCGCAGGTGAGGGGAAAGCTACGAGTTCCGTTTTGTGTGCATTCTTTGGGAATGAGAGATGTTGCTGAATATTAAAATTTTCAATTTACAACTGTCTGAACGGTTCTCATTGAATCTTTTTTTTTTTTTTTTAGCTATTTGACTGTTCTCATTATGACTGTTTTACCCATAAAAGAAGATTGTCATTCTTATAGATACTAGAGGTGGAAATTCTCTGATTGTTCAGAAGGATTGTGAAAGACTTGATAGCAGCAGGAGCTGCTGGCGTTTTCTAGGGGTATTAGTTTCAACTGAGAGAGATATAACGTTGCTCCTTCTACAAAGCTCTCAGCCTTTTCTTTTAATTACTCACTACACAGGCGCTGTAGTTCTATTATGAACTACCAGGTCCCAAATTGTAAATAAGTCAAGTTTGGGCCTATCTTTAAGTTTCAAATATGTTGAATTTTATTTAGTCGAACATTCTGTGAAAGAAGTTATTACTCGTATACGCATTGTTAGCAATTTCTAGGTCAATTGTCATTTATTGAGTTAGTTGTTCCTAAATTCTGTATGACGACTGTGCATCCACTGATTTCAGATTACCTCCTCTTCAGGATCAAGCATGGCCAAAGTAAGTGTGGTAAGATTATATCTCTTTCTCATGGAGCTCAAGCACACATCCTTTCTTCCTTCTTTATGTTTAGCATGTTGATAAGTATCATCATCATTGTCAATTTTGGGCATATGCGTGGTAAGCAGGTACAAAAGCTTGCCATTGGTGAATTTGAGCTATGATTTTCTATTTCAGAACTCAGGAATATAGAAACACGTAAAATTGTGAGTTTTCTCAAACTGCCTTATTTATAGGTCATAACAGCTGTGGAGCATGCTGATAAAATAGCATCTGCAAGGGATGCTATTGGGAATTCTGACTTCTTCCTCGTGGCTAGGACCGATGCACATGCAATATCAGCCAAAAACTGGCCTGTCTGAGGCCATTGTAAGGGTTAATCTTTACATAGGGGAACCAGTTGACTTTTCCTCTGCTTCTTGTCATGGTCTGCCGTTGAGTAAGGCTTTTGTTCGCTGTGAAGCAGAAATACTGATCTAAGTGGGAGTTACATAGTCATCTTGTGCTAAGACACAGGTTTACAGTCAATATGCAGACCTCTTTCTTGACATTATTATAGTATTCGAGTGATGTCTAGATGTTCAACCCAAAGTTAATAAGTAGATGTTTTGGCATCTTAAGTATTGATAGATCTCCATTTTTTCATCCTATAACTTCATTTATCCAGAAACTCATGCAGCTTCTGCCATAATTCTAGTGTAGATTATATCATTTGACTCCTTAGTCTGTGTTCCATTTGCCTCTCCTTTAACCCTTGTGCTCTTGACACCCATTATCGCCCATTATCTCCAATACTGCTCTTTGCAACTTAAGGAGTTCAGTGACTACACTTATTGATGAAACCATATTGGGGAAGATATACATTTTTAGACTGTTTGTGAATATGGCTTGTGAAGTCAAAATTAGAGCTTTATTAGTTGGAACTGAGGTGATTAGAGGAAATTACATGTCAAAGATCTTTTAGTTGTTTCACCCAATGGCTAGAATCATCAACACATTTGCTATGTATTGCTCTGTCTGAAGAAGGAAAAGGAAAGGAAATAGCAGTAACATATCCTAACCATTTAAATGTTTGCATGGTGATTTCTGTCAATTTTTCATTTTACCATGTAAATCCAATCGTCGTTTCTTAGCATTCGCTGGATGGTCAAGCTGTTTGGACAATGTTTCTTGGTTCTTTCAGGACTACAAAATGAAGCATAGTGTTTCCTCCTAGAGCATTGATATAATTTCGTTTGAAACGAATAATCGAAAACATTTTTTTGGTTTATTAACACATGTTTTTTATTGTAATAGAACTTGCAGGCAGGAGCTGATGCATGCTTTGTGGAGGCACCAAGGGATGACGATGAGCTCAAGGAGATAGAACAGGACGGTGTACGAAAGGCTACGGAGTATGCAATTTGATTGAAGGTGGAGTCACACCATTGCACACTGTTGAGGAGCTGAAAGAGATCGTCTTTCGTTCGATCATGCGCAACGCTCACGGCGCTCTATGCTTGAGCACACGCCATTGTCGACGCCCTTGAGTCGTTAAAAGAGAAGGGAACTACAAGAGACAACCTCGACACGATGGCTATGCCGAAGGAATTTAACCAGTTGATCGGAGCTTGGAGTCCCGGTTCAGGCTCGAAACGCGGTGCTCTGATTGCCGTCAGAGTAGATTCATAGTAACCGTGGAAACTACAAGTAATCAAATATGTGCAGCAACATTTGAATTCCAATTTCCAGTTTCCCTCGGTCAGATGGACACGGCAATTCTACGAATTAGTGGAGCAATAGCCAATTTCTAGGCTCTTAACATATAACGACCCATACATTTGCATGATAGATGCACTGCTTAGAGCGTGTTAAAACTCTTTTCAATATGAAAGCTTTTGCTAAATAATTACTTATCAATTTTTTTTAATAAGTCTATCTCTGTAATGGCCCACGTCTCTAGCAACAAAAGATTATAATAATACCCCAAAAAATTATCTTAACTTGGCAATTCTTCCTTCAAAAAAACTAGGCAATTCAAGAAAGCACCATGCCCAACTATAGGCCACAACAAACACGTTACAAAGCGTAGCATAAACATGCTTATCTGAACTTTCAGCTCTTGAACCGCCCAAGATAAACGCGTTTATTTGGCTTTTCAAAAGATATAATGAAAATTAGGAAAGCACCCTCTTTGCACTTGCTATGAACTTTCGTCTTTGCACCATACATGACCACAAGCCAAAGCAAACACCTTAAATAACAGAGCATAAACATGGCAAGATATAGAATCGTTTCCATTGGAGACAGTTATCAAGTACTAAAACTCATCAAAGATTCCTTCACTAGTGCTCGATACGTGCGTATCTGACTCAGCGTTCCATACAAACGCTTTGCGATTGCAAGATGGAGGAGCTAAAGATGGCAAGCTGATTTTTGTGTTGGATATATTTTATATAATAAGCTTTGAACTGTATTTACTTCTTTTGAGGCAAACTAAATGGAAATCAATTCAGAATTTAATTAAACACAAATAGTACTCATCATGTCGTACTATCAACTACCACTCCAGATGAATGATGCATATAATCAATCAATATCTAGATATGGACATCTATGGCTAGCATTCATCAAATTTATGTAATATGATAAGTGGTAAGCAAATTCAATCGGATGTCAACAACCAGATATGCATTAATGTGGACAGAACCTCCTCCCTCTCCTAAACTTTCTGGTGGGGCAAAGTTATCAAAAGGAATGATGAAAAGCAAAAAAATTCATGTAGGGGCTCCATCTTTTGTGGTGGGGTTTGAAACAATGAAAAGCAAAAAATCTCAACCCACCGAACTCCTATAAATTTAGGGGCTTCATTTTAGCCGTATGGGCAACCGAACTTTCATAAAGAGCCATGCTCTGCACCACATTATCTATTTTGATTGGTCGAGAAATCTTCCGGGTATGATCATTCTTCAAGTGATTATCCACGGCACTAGCTGAATTCCGCACGTCCTGCACCAAGAACATGTTCATTGCAGTTTATTGCGACATGTTGGCTATTTGCCAAGCCTGCCGCGGTGAAATTGTTCTCGGCAAATAGCCAACGATTGGTCAAGGCAATCGCAACAGACTGCAATGAACTTGTTCTTCGTGCTAAATATGGGGAATTCAGCTAATCTAAGCAGCGAACAGTCGCTCGAAGACTCATTGCGCCTAGAAGAGTAATGCTAGTCTCAACTGATCGAAACGATAACGCCCACCTCGTGATTGCAATTGACTGCAGTGAGCTGGTTCTTCGTGCTAAATATGGGGGATTCAGCTAATCTTGCCTCTTCGAGTGCTTTCCCAATGATTCAGATCGGGCCCATATGAAATCCGCGGTCGATTTGCGAGACCTCTGGTTGTGGATGGAAATCGGGGATGATAGCAGCTCGCTGAAACGGAACGAGGGTGACAAATGGGTTTAAGTTGGGCTTGTTTAGTTCATAGTCGGATTAGTAAGTTTTGGATTCGATTAGGCTTAATAAGCTATTGGGTTTGGTAAATTTGGGTTTACTTCGGCTTTAGAGAATTCGCGGCTGACTCTGGTTAGAATTAAATTGGACTTTCACAAATAAGCCTATTCCATTTATAAAGCCTTTCTTGTTTTCTGTGACCTGGACCTTCGAGGTCCAAGCAGGGTCCACATTCAGACTAGGCCCAAGGGCCTACCCCGAGTCTCTATTTCCAGAAAATAAAAATAAAAATTTGATAAAATTGGTTAGAGAAATAGGCCTCGATTGAGTTGTTAGATTTTAGTATTAATATTAGTTTAGTTTCATGATTTTATCTAATTTAGATTTGGTAAAATTAGTTTCTTTAGAAAATTGAATTTGATTTGAACTAAGCTTATGGGGGGTTTGTCCTAGAACTTAATAAATGATGCCATGTTATACTCTCTACCCGACTTGTATCGGGTTATTTAACTACATTTCACCATTTTATTCACTTTTCATTACTATTCTTGATTTGTTTGTTTCTTGCGATTGCTTTTATATTGTTTTTGTGTTGTGATTCACTTTCTTAGTTGAAAAATTAAGACCATAATAAATATTAATTAATGGACAAGAGTCTTAGGATTCACAATTTTGTAAAAGGATTGCCTGAACATCTAAGTTGACAAATAATTAAGTTTATATATCGAAAATGCACTAGTTAAATAAACTATAGTATAGTAAGCCCCTGACCTTAAACTAGTATAGGACCCTTTTCTCTTTTGCTCCTAAATGTCAAATCTGTTCCTTTCTCTCTTTAGTTTTGATTAGCATCTAAGAACTGATCGAATTTGGCTATTAGATGCTCCTCCTTTGTTTAACGGCTTCCTTCAATGCCAACAAAGTTTTTAAAGTCGAACTGCCAAGAATTAAGGATCCCACTTTGGTTGATGGCTTCTGACTTAAACTCTCTTTTCACTGTGTTGCTTTTCCACCTTCATCGATAATTTGAAGACCTATTCTAAAGTCCAATAAGGTTGTAATCGGACAACACCGGCAGTTTTCGAATGAAGATCGCCAAAATACCGAGCTATAGTTTGCTCCTCTGCCTCCACCACCTCGCATCGTAGCATGAGATGCTCAAATTTGGTGGTGTCCTCTTCCGCAGACAACTCCTCTTGCTTCATGTTGTGGAATTTATCGAAGTCATCCTGCTGATAAGTTTCTGGCAAATGCTTTTATTTTTTGAGCTCCTTCATTTTGTCCGATGTTACGATCCATTACTTTCTTTCATGAGTTCTTCGACACGTCAGATTTTCCCACCAAATTGAAGCGTGCATTTTATACGTCATGAATACAAGCTTCATCTTTCGATTCTCTGCGATATTCTGATGATCGAAAATTCACTTGATTCTATCGAGCCAATCAAAGAATAACACTGGGACCACCTTTAGGCTTACCTGGTCTAGGTAAACAAACCTGCCGTTTCCGAAGCAAAAAATTCCATAAATGAAGCTCACTAAGGGTCTGCATGGTAACGTTCCCGGGAACACTTGTTTATGTTCTTTTGTTCCCGGGAACAGATTGGGAACAGAAACGCGTTTGGTAAATTTTTTGTTCCCGGGAACAAATTTGTTCCCCGGAACAGGTTTGGAGTAGAAATCAGAAACAAAAAAAAGTTGTTTCTTGTTCTGGGAACAATTTTAAGAAACACTTTTATTTTCCTTTCTTTCTTTTTTTCTTTCCTTTTCTTCTTCCTCTTCCTCCTCCTCCTCTCCTCCCACCCCTCAGCTGCCCCATCGCCGCCGCCGGGCGAGGTCCGGCGAACTCGCCGGCGCCTGCCAGGCCAGGGCGAGGTCCGGCAAGCTCGCCGAAGCCTCGCCCAGGCGGCGCGAGGGCGGGCGAGCCTCGCACGGCCACCGGCGAGGCTCGGCCTTGCGGATCTAGGCGAGGCCGAGCCTCGCCCAGGCGGCGCGAGGCCGCGCGAGCCTCGCCCGGCCACCGGTGAGCCTCGCCTCACCGGATCCGGGGAGGCGAGCCTCGCAGGCCACCGGCGAGGCTCGGCCTCGCAAATCTGGGCGAGGCCGAGGCTCGTCGGTGGTGGCCGGCGCGAGGCTCGGCCAGCGAGGCTCGAGCCTCGCCGGTGGCGGCCGCGCGAGGCTCGGCCTTGCCCAAATCTGCGAGGCCGATCCTCGCCGGTGGCCCTGTGAGGCTCCGGCGAGGCTCCGGCGAGCTCGCCGGAGCCTCGCCGGCGGCAGCCAACAAAAAGAAGGGAGAAAAAAAGAAAAAGAAAAAGAAAATTAAAAAAAATCAAAAGATTGGAAATTTTTACCAAACGTGTTTCTGTTCCCGGAGTAAAAATTTTAAACCGTTATCAAACACCCTCAAATGCTCAGAAACAGTTCCCGAGAACAGAAACAAGAAAAAACATTTTGAGCAGAAACTGTTCTCGGGAACAGAAACGTTGTCATGCGCGCCCTAAGACTAGTCTTCTAATGACAGCTCCTCTTGCTATATTTTCCTAAGCGAACCGAATGTCGGAAAATAAAGGAAATATTTTCTTAAAAAATATTTTCCATGAAGCGAATGCAGTCTTAAATAGAGTTAATTTGGGTGTACAATACACGTGCGGTATGATGGGAGAACGGTAATAACTCGAATAATATCAAATTAACGCAGTGGAATAACATAATCTCCTCTCTTGTGTAAATCTAATAAGAACTGATATAGTATAGTAAAATAAATACCAAACACACGAACACAAGACGGTTTTTTTACGTGAAAAATCTCCTTGGTGTGAGGAGATCAAAAACCACGGGATTGGAGTACACCCGAAAATCTTTACTATCAACAAAATTGAGTTAACAATGTTCTTCTCTAGCAAATACTAGAGGTACATAACAGCAAAAATCTCAAGAACATAATTCTTAACAATATACATGAAAATTTTATTTTAAATCTATTTCCATTCCCAAGCATGTTTTCAAATAGGTCGTAACGCTCTAGAGAAAAGCAACTTTTTATTTGCTCCTTTAGCTGGAAATGAAAAGAAATTCAGCGGCCTGTCCAAAGCATCAAATGCAATTGATGACGACCTTGACCTGCAAAGCACCGTGTCGTATAGCCAACTCATATACGTACGATTTGAACGCGCCTGCGGCACGACACTGACCTTGACCTGAAAGGCCAAGCAGTGGCCTGCATGGGTAACTGATGCCTTAGTAGTACAGATACGAGTATGTAATATAGGACAGGATATGACATCATGCGTCATTTTTTTAAAAATAAAAAATTTTGATATATTAGAATACGATAATTATTAAATTAATATATATGATAAAGTATTATTTTTTAATTATTTTAATCAAATTTATCTGATTCAAATTCATAAATAAATAATAAAAACGAAGTTCGAAATGAATTTATTATAATAATATTAATAAATTTATTTATAAATAATTGAAAGATATTCATAAGAAATGCGAGATTTGAAATTGTTCCAAAGCCAATGAAAAGGAAAAGAAGAAGGAGGAGAAGGTGTCTATTTATATATAAAACAGAAAAGGGGAAAAGAATTTTTATTTTGGTCAGAAAAGGCGAAAAGATTGGGTAAATAGAAATTGGACAGGCATCTAATACTGTTGCTCATTGTCATTTCACAAGGGAGGAAAAGGAGGGGGAGTTTTTTCGAAAGAATCATAATGAGATGTTGTGATAACGAGACGTGACTTGTCATAATTATTGCGTTGATCGAGGAAGAAAAATGAGCTTATTCTATTTGCGTTCCTCTCTTCTTGTACTTTCCTGCTTTTGCTTAGTTTTTCAAGGCACCGACTGACTTAGGCACGCCCCCTTCTTTGCTTTTTATGGTTAGGTATAATTTTTCCATCTTCAAATCATGACATAAGGAGGATTTTCCTCTTCCCCATTCTGTCCACCACAAAAGACTGAAAGACTGGAGAAAATATTGGGTACACTAGTTGTACTCAGTCAGCAAATTACTAGTCCATCCATTATTCGACACGTGTCCATATGGCCACCATTCAGATTTTTCAAAAATTATTTTCCCAAGCACTTTCTTTCTTCCACAAACACCCCTCTTCTCTCTCCTTCGTCTCTCTCCTCTCTCTCCTCTCTCTGTCTCTTTCCTTAGAAACACAGATCTAGGTTTTCATGGTTCCTTCACCGAGATCTTGGCCTCCCTCGACCGGCCGGCGACGGAGTAGTCAACGGAGGCCGAGATCTTTGTGCGGTGGAGAAAGGTGGCGGCGTGCTGGAGGTCGAAGTTGCCGACCCAACGACGGCGATCTTGGTGTGGTGCTTGGAGGGCGACGGTTGCGGGGATCGGCTTGAAGATGGTTTGGGTCATGTTCAAGCCGCTAGGGCTGACGTAGGCCTTCGTCGACTACTCCGTCGCCGGCCGGTCGACGGAGGCCATGGTCTTGGCGAAGGAAGACCGACTTCCGTAAACCACCAAGATCTGCCTCTATTTTTTAAGGAAAGAGGGAAGGAGATGGAGAGAGAGGAAGGAGAGAGCAGAGGGGCGTTTGTGGAAGAAAGAAATTTATTGGGAAAACAATTTTTGAAAATCTGAATGGTGGGCTCATTGGACACGTGTCGAATGATGGATGGACTAATATTTTGCTTAAGTGTAAATCACTAGTGCACCCAATGTTTTCTCGAAAGACCCAAGTGAAAGGAAAACAGATGAACAGTAGCACCTATCACATCCACTCGTCTAATGCAATCAAAGACCTGTCTTTTTAATTAGAAAATTAAATTTTGTGTTTTTTTTCCAATTGTTAATGCTGTCCCATACTATAGATTAGTTTTGCGATTAAAAATAGATTATTCTCGCACACCACTTTCATGAATGGAGTTTGTAATTAACTGATGATGGTTCCATTGCAGTTTCGGTCGTTTTGGGATGTTCAATTGGGACATGCTTAGAAGGCTTCTTCGCAATATCCCTCCAAAGAAGTAAAAAAGAAAAGAAATCAGGCCCTCTCTTGCAGTTGCGGCCTCATCTCCGCTCCCTCACCCTCATTCCACCCTCCATAGTCTTCTTCAACGATTTTCTCTCCCTCCGCAGTTGTAGACACAATACAGAAATCAAAATTCCTTGAATGACTCCGTGCATATTAGAATTGCGTGTTAGAATTTTGAATTCACATGCCGAAGAGAGTTGACCACGTGTTAGATTTTCTAACATGTGTTAATCAAATGTTGAATACATGTCGAATGACACGAAAATTTTCGGAAGGTGTCCATGCTTCTTAATTGAGGTTTCTACAATTTGAAAGGTTTGTGAGCTTTAATGATTTGGGTCCGCTTTTATCAGGATTGTGATTCGTGTTGTGATGTTACAAATCATTTTAAGAATTTCTAAATTGATTTGAAATGTGAATAGAGACTTGCATTAAGCATTCAATTCGCTCGTGTGCAACGAGGCTCTCTTAAACTGGATATGAAACGGAAAAAAAAAATAAAAGCAGGATTCTTGACAAAGAAGATAGTTTGATTAATATTAATTTCTCAATTTCCTTACAAGATATGGCAAATTAGTTAAAGATTTCTTTGTCGAAAATAAAAAGGTAAAAATGGTACTGTATCATTGAAGCTATTGACAAGAGACTCCCAAAAAAATGTCTCTGTCTGTTAAATATCATCCAATTTCGTATGAACTTTCATGAAAGAGTGTCAATTTTGGTGTGCCTCTGGAACGTGGGGGCACGTAGCATATCTTTTTACTAAGGGCATTTTTTATAAATTTCATGAAAAAAGAGTCAATTTTAACGTCGACCTTGACTTGAAAAGTAAGGCAATGAATCACATAGCCTACTCATATCCCTATGATCCGAACGCAAGCAGTGACTGGCATGGCCAGCTGCTGTCTCTACGATTTGAAGGCTTGTAAGCTTTAATGATTTCCCCATTCTCAAATTCGAGATTTGCTTTTATCAAAAATGTGATTCACGTTGTGTACGTTACCACCGGTCGAAACACATTTGCGACACGCAGTTGACCTTGACCTGAAAAGCTAAGCAGCAACTTGCGTGGTCAAGTGATCTTTCTATGATTCGGATGGCCTGTGAACTTTAATAATATGGTTGATTATGATTCTGAGGCTCACTTTTTGAGGAACGTGATTGACATTGTGTATGTTGCAATCGGTTGTAGGAATTTCCAAACTAGTTTGAAACATGAATAGAGATTTGCATTAAGGTTCAATTTGCTCGTACATAACAAAAGTGACTTAACTCGAAACGAAAGGAAGAAAAGGTAAAATTAGGATTCTTGATAAAAAGGATAACTTGATAAATATTAATTTCTCAACTTGGTAAATATAGCAAAATAGTTAAAAAAAATAAATTCACCGAATGATAAGGTAAAATTGGTACTATCATCATAGAACAATACCCTATAACTCTTATCGGAGAATTAAAGTAGCAATGTATCGACAAAGAGACTTTATAAAAGTTGTTTCTATGTCTGTTAATTTTCAAACGATTTCGTATGAAATTCCATGAAAAAGGGTCAATTTTGGCGTGCCTCTCGAAGATGGACCATATGGCACATCTTTTTTAGTAAAAACGCTTTTCAGAAAATTCCACCAACGATGTTGACTGAAATTTGCACGATGAACCAATGCTTTCTTTATAATTATTGTGTGATCTTAATTTGTAATTTCAAACTTTCATTCATCATGATTCCTCACAAACTTATGTTATTTTCAAGTTTTGGCTCATGTGACCGTGATATTCTAGAAGGATACAAAAAAAACCGATTCATGTGAATTGTCCTACCTTAGCATATAATATGATTTGCAAAGCCTGTTGCTTCCTCTAGCTATATTTTTTGTTGGAAATTTTAATGTAGAATATGTTTATTATCATTGTCGTGACAAGATAAGAAAATTTCCAAGATTCATTCAAATTCATTTCACCCTTGTTGCCCTTGATGAAGGGGACTTCTTCATTTACTAGAAGTGATGATCTGAATCATTTGGCTAACAAAAAGACAAAACGACAGAAAAAAATATATATAAATTGATATGGAGTCACTGGGTGAAATTGGCTCAATCAGACAAGATTTTATGGAAAAATCCTTTGCTTATGGGTGCAATTCTACTACAAATTGGAAGAAAAGAGAAAACAATAGTTGAGATGATTTGTCTATTTCAATGATCATTTCATCTGTTAAAGGAATCCTATTCTTGAAAATTCCATTTTGGAAAAAAAAAAGATTTTCTGACAGGTATGACAATGAAGGTCGAGAATTTTAAATGCAAAGCTTCTTATTGTTTTTAGTTTCTCCGTTAGGATTGTATTTATGCTTTATATATGGAAAGTGGCAATACATGGTAAAGTATTTGAATATTAAAAATTAAGGGCTCATTCCTTTGATTTTAAATTATTCTGATTAAAAAAGATAATTCCTAGTAGTTTATTATAGTTGATGGAGATAATTCCTATCACTTTGTAATTGGTGGAGCCAAGTCGTGTATCAGAATTCGATTGGGAATGGAGAAAAGTAGAGGTTTTCTTTCCCACGGAGGGAGAGACATTTTCTTAAACTCCAGAATCCGAGATTTCTTTAGGAGATTATTTGAAAAGTAGGAGCAGCCTATTTTGTGACAAGTAGTCCAGTCTCTAGCTCAGGATAACTTGTCTTCTCGATGAGTACTGTAGAAAGATTGAAGAAAAGTATGTCAAATTTACATTACGAACTTTCATAAAATAGTTATGGACCATTTCTTAATATTAATGATTGACTCTCGGATAATGCATTTGGAAAATGGAACGAGCACTGCGCTGCACATGACTTCATCATGCGGGGAATTATCATTGGAATGTAAGTGGTTAGGACTAGCTGGGGTCCACTCCGCAGCTTGAACTTATCCCATAACTAAAGTTAAAATAAAAATCCAAAACGAAAACGAAAACGAAAAGACACATCTTACTTCTCCTTATATACCCTCACCAACCCCTCAGCTTAAATCATCGAGATAATCATATGTCTGTGAAGGGAGTTGAGGGAAGAACCATGGTCATCTATAAGCTTCTCTTGAAAGCTGCGGTGCTTGGGGCTTTATTGGGTCTATACCATAAGCACCTAGCACAAGCTGATGATTCAATCACTAAGCCCAGATGCAAAAGTTCCTGTGGAAACCTCTCGATTCCGTACCCCTTCGGATTGAGCGATAGCGATCCCCACTGCCGCATCAATTCTTCCTTATTTAGAGTCGACTGTGATTACTCTGCCAACCCCCCTATAGCTTACTTCTGGAACAAAAGTAGTAACATCGAAATACTCAACATTTCCGTCGAGGACCACGAGCTGCGCATTAATACTGGGATAGGTCGAGACTGCTATAACTCCGCCGGGTACGATGATTCTTCAAGCAACTACCCAAAGCTACGGGTAGGTGAATTCCCTTTCTCCAGCACCAAGAACAAGTTCACTGCCATTGGCTGCGACACGTCAGCCTTCTTCCGTGACGGCCATGGAAAGTTCTCTTTCGGGTGTATGTCTTCCTGTAGCAGCGTTTTGGACGTCAGCAATGGATCGTGTACTGGCATCGGTTGCTGCGAGACGAGCATCCCAAGGAACACCAATAATTACAATATCTCGATTACGAGCTTTTCCAATCACTCCGATGTCCTGAATTTCAATCCTTGCAGTTATGCCTTCGTAGCAGAAATTGGATCCTACAACTTTTCGGTTGGCGACCTTAAGCAGCTTAAATTCAACCCTGTCCCTCTAGTTCTCGACTGGGCAATAGGTAATCAAACATGTGAGGAAGCCAAGAAGAACAGCACGAGCTACATGTGCACCAAGAACACCAGTTGCACCGATGCCGAAAACGGATATGGATACAAGTGCACTTGCTCAAAAGGTTATCGAGGCAATCCTTACCTTGAGAATGGTTGTCATGGTACATTGATAACATCAGCAATTTTTAGCTTGTCTTTTATATTGGTATGATCTAAGAAGATTAGATACATTTGACCTGTGTTTAATTTTTGTAGATATTGATGAATGTGAGGATCCAAAGATGAACCAATGTGAGAAAATTTGCCATAATGTTATTGGGAATTATACTTGTTCATGCCCAAATGGTTATCATGGTGATGGCAAGAAGGGTGGTGGAATTGGACAAGGGTGCACTATTAATCCATCACATTTGATGGAGATTTTGGTCGGTACGTTCTTTTATTTTGCTTGGAGTGCCCGAATTAAAAATCATATTGTCTTAGCTTATTTTCAGAGTATTTAATTTGATTTTTTTCTGCCGCTGGAGAAAATTAACTATTCACAATTTCGCCTGATTTTTCTTTCACGGTCCTTGCTTGGATAAATTCAAAATGAAATTTTGTATATTCTTCTCACTGAAGTTTCTATGTAGAAGATAAATGATATTATCTAATACATTGAGTACATCACAGGTTACTAAGTGCATCGCTATTAAGCTTCCTTAAAATTCAAAAATAGATCAAGTTCCCTCATTTCCATATTTATACTCTTAGAGCATCTTTTGATGTGCTTGGGCTTTGTGTAAGCCTCCATTCGTTTCATATGGGAAATGTAGTATCTCTAGAAAATATTTTCTAGGAAATCATTTTTCAAGAAAATATGCTTATTTTGGTGTTTGACTAAAACTTGAAAATGAAGAGAAAAATATTTTCCTCTGTTTGATAAGGAAAACCTTTTGTTTTGTTCATTATTTTCAAATAATTTTTTTAATTTTCTTTTAAAAAATCAATTTTTATATTATTTTGTATTCTTCTTTTCTTTTCTTTTCCTTTTTGTCATCTTCTTCTTCAGCCATGCATTGACCACAGTGACAATTGACGCCAGCTAAAGGCGAGCTTGAGCTCGTCGCTCACTAGATTAGCGAGCCAAAGAGTTGCGCTCGCTAATCTAGCAAGGCTAGAGCTTGCTACTTGCCTATCTTGCTGATCTAGCGAGTGGTGAGCTTGAGGCATTAGAGGCGAACAATGGGCCTCAAGCTCCGCCACTCACTTGGCTTGCCGCCGATGGCGAGCGGCAAGCTCGAGGCACCAAGCCTCACCCCTCGCCATCGGTAGTGAGCGACAAGCTTGAGGCCCTCACCGCTCGCCTAGCTCGCCACCGGCCAGTCGGGAGCTGTCGTTATGGCCGACGACTAGCCAAGATAGAAAGTAGAGGTAAAAAGAAAGAAAAAAAGAAAAAAAAATTAAAAATTGAATTTTTTTAAAATGAAAAAAGAAGAAGATGGAAAGGTTCACATGGGTGTGAAATAAGAGAAAGTGAGTGAAGAAAATATTTTCCTCATTTTGAAAAGTGGAAAACATTTTCCCATAGTTTAGAAGACTTTTTTTCCCTTGATGAAAAATGTTTTCCCTAAGTAATTAATTTTCTGTAAAAAGAATGCCAGAAAATCTGGAAAATGCTTTTCTAAAAGTTGTTTTCCGTGAAATAAACAAAGCCTAAATGTAAAAACTTTTTCCAAATATTGAAATCCCATTGCAAGTATAAATATCAGTACTTTGCGTGAAAGCATATAGTTTTACGATTTGTGCGAGCTTCGGTATTCAATTGGAGGGAGGTCACTTGTCTCAGGCAACAAGAGATTTGTTATCACGTGAGAGGTGATCATCCTCCAATTTGACAGCGTAACCGTCAGAAAGAAAGGCAGGCACAGCTGGGTGGTCGCAAGAGCATCCTCCAATTTGCATTTGAGAAAGGGACTTGTGTTGGCGAAACTGGTGGGGACATACGCTTAGGGATGGCCATACCATCGATCCAAGGGGATATCCTTCCTTACTTCCTAGCCCCAAATAATGAGTGGAAACCCATGATAAATGGATTTTGTGGCCCAGATTGGGTAATATTTTTATGCTTCACGTCCAGGCCAGGGTGAGGAAAGGATACGGCTAGCCTTCTTTTCCTTTTGCTCTTTCTTTTCCTAAGTTTTTCTAGTTGAAGTGTCATTTCCTATATTATCTAATCATTTAACTTTGAGAACGTTAAATAATAAACACAGCTTCAAACAGTAGGGCTTTACCCAATTATGGCCCAAACTTCCAAGCGTGCCCATATAAAGTAACTTTGACAATAATCCCAAGCCTGGCACACCGTTAAGTCTAAATATTTACATCATTCCGGCATGCCATTATCATCTTTTTACTGCCTATGGCACATTCTTTCATTCATTTCCTCTTTACGTTGTTTTTATCTTCTTACAATCATGAATTGTACTTATCTCTTTCTTTCTTTTTTTAAACTTTCATATTATCACAAGAATGGTGATAAGATAAAGAAACTTGTCCTACATGAGGCATGAGGTGGGTTTGGAACATCTTTACTAGTTTTAAGCTGGGGCGGGGGATGTAAACACAAACCCCCCTCCTTTCCTGCCCACCTCATTGCGTTCTCCAAGTACATGCCCAATTGCTTCTTTTTCTGGAGTCCCCTTTTCCCAAAAGCAGTAAGGGTAAAACGAAGAAGGTGATAGATTCAATTGTGGATTTGCATGTGTTCTTTTTCTCTTTTCCTCCTTAAAGTCAGACTTGTTCCTTTCTCTCTCATGTTTTGATTAGCATCTAAGAACCAATAGAAATGGTTCAATGGGTTCTTTTGTCTTTCTTTTATATGTGATGCATGATCCGTACAACTTTTCTACTTGTTGCACAAGCCATATTTAGCACGATATATTCAAATAGCAAGTTAATCATTAGTGATTTGACATTTATCCAGGGAGATGACACAAGTAAAAGAGGAAGTTATACTAATCCATCTTCAAAAATTTCTTCTAAGCTACTAGTCCTTGCCATTTTTATGTCATCGAAGGGGATACAACTGGTTATAGAGATAGGACTTGCATTGAATTATTTAGACTTATGCATTGTTCGACGAATAAATCTCTATAGTTGCATGCCTTAAATGACGTGGATTTGGTTGCATAAGACCTATAAAACTATATGGGAAAAGAAAATACATGATTCTTGTGATTATTTTGAGTTTATCATTTTCTTTCATAGCGATTTAAAACTGTTAAATTGATGACATTCTTTATAGGCCATGGAACTTGTGTGTGTGTTTCTTTTTTCTTTCTTTTTTGGGAGATTAGCTTAACCAAATCGACTGTCCTAGTTTAGACTCGAATTGTTCCAAAACTACTATGGTTTTCGAGGAAGCCTCATGATATAAATTTGCAGAAAGTTTCAAAGTATGGCTGCATTCATATGGTGCGACGATTTGGGTACAGTTAATCATAAGGTTAATGAATAAACCGGTGTTGTATATAGGTGTTGCTAGGGCCATAATAGCGTTGCTATTCAGTATAGGCTTTCTATATTATGGACACAAGAAAATGAAGCTCATTAGGCTTAGAGAACAATACTTCAAGCAAAATGGGGGTTTGCTTTTGCAGCAACAATTAGATGAACCAGACAAAACCACAAAAGCTGCAAAGATCTTTAGCACTAAAGAGCTAGAAAAGGCCACCAACAATTATCATGAGAGCAAAATAGTCGGCCAAGGAGGATACGGTACTGTTTACAAAGGATCATTGCCAAATGATACGGTAGTTGCGATTAAGAAGTCCAAGCTTGTGGACCAGAGCCAAATCGAACAGTTCATCAATGAAGTCATTGTGCTTTCTCAAATTAATCATCGTAATGTGGTCAAGCTTTTGGGATGTTGTTTGGAAATAGAGGTGCCTTTATTGGTGTACGAATTCATCAACAATGGAACTCTCTTCGATCACATTCATGATCCAAAGAAATCATCAAAGCTATCTTGGAAGACCCGATTGAGAATTGCTTCAGAAACAGCTGGAGTCCTCTCTTACTTGCACTCCGTAGCTTCCATTCCCATCATCCATCGAGATATCAAGTCAACAAACATCCTTTTGGATGCTAATCACACTGCGAAAGTCTCTGACTTCGGAGCTTCAAAATTAATCCCACTTGATCAAACGCAATTATTCACTATGGTTCAAGGAACGTGGGGATACTTAGACCCTGAATACTTGCTCACAAGCCAATTGACAGAAAAGAGTGATGTTTACAGCTTTGGGGTCGTGCTAGTTGAGCTATTGACAGGGAAGAAGGCACTTTCATTTGACCGATCGGAAGAAGAAAGGAGCCTGGCAATGTTCTTTCTTTCATCACTGAAAAATGACAAATTGTTTCAGATTGTTGAGGAAGTTATTGTGAATGAAGGAATCAATGAGCAGGTGAGAGAAATTGCTAATCTTGCAAAAAGATGCTTGACAATAAAAGCAGAGGAGAGGCCGACCATGAAGGAAGTAGCAATTGAATTGGAGAGACTTAGAGCAATGGCTAACCATTCTGGTGTCAGTAGTACAAATGTGAATCAGGAAGAGATGGTTCACTTGCCGAGAGAGAGGACTGATGCGTACATGGATACTAGTGGGATCATGAACACTGGGTACACGAATAGCATGGAAGACCATATCATGCCAGAATTCAGTGGTGGGAGATGAGAATATTTAAGTTAGCGGTACGTATGTAGGTTTGTCATGATATAAGTAAGCGTGTATTTTAGCTTTAGAAAGCTTTTATATATAACTCAGCGACAAGCGTGTATTGTAGCTTTGAAAAGCTTTTATGTATAACTCAGCGACAAGATGCAAAAATTGTCTCTTCCTTCTACGTGTTTGTCGGTGATGCCTTTGAGATTTAGGAGCTATCTTTTCTTTGAGTTTGCTTATGGATATAGTTTGTCCGACTTGGATGAATATTTTTCTTGGGCAATTCCATGGTCTTGCCTAGAACGAAATTTTGGCGCGTCGATTATACGCATGACGTGTTCAATTCCACACACTTGCTAACCGCAATGAACTTCACGTTTAGGTCATTCATCCGGTGACTCATGCTTTATGTTACTCGTCCATAAGATCATTGGGGTAGGGCCATATTTTCTCCAGCCTGTCTTGTGGTTACTAAATTACAAAATAAACATCGTCTTCACTTACTTCTAATTAAGTCTGTGAAGTATACTATCCATATTTTTAACCGACCAATAAAAATATTTCCTTGAATCAGTGATGGAGGAAAATAAAGTCCAATGAATATATGTAGTTCATGGGCTCATTATTCACTTACATAAGGCAGCTCTTTTCATGGGCAAAACAAAAGTATCGAATATAGCCATTTGCCATATCTAAAATCAAGAATTTGTGTTTCCAATAAAAAGAAAATATTGGTCAAGACTATTTTTCATGTGATAAATAGAGCCAATTAGACCGTGCGATGTGGGTGCGGCATACAACACTACTCAACAGAGTTGAATTAGCTGATTGATTCATTAAAGTGACTTTTAGGTAACCGTTGTATTTCATTGTTACTGCAATGTGAAGTAAGGTAAAATTTTTCTTCAAGCTCTTATTGAATATACAATTTATTAGTTTGCACAATGCAAGAGTTTCGTGAGACACACATCATGCGAATTTTTGGCTTTATACAACCTTCTCATTGACAACTCTAAAGACGGAAAATATACGTAGTTTCGATCTACAACCATAAATGCATTCCCTGTGTAAAGCACACTTCGTGCACAAAACCACTCGCTCAAGCCTCGGCTCGAATGTTACCTCGGGCTGCGAAAGCGACGACCATCAACTCAATGTTGACCTGAAACCATTTTTGTTGGTTGGATAATATATGAAGATTGCAGGTAAGGAATGCAACAACTCTATTGCGACCCTCTTGCGCAATGTAGTCGGGAAAAAGATGGGTTTAAAGGTGATGTTGAATGGGGGAAGAATATGATTCTCCCAAACTCTTATCTCGTGCGATATTAGGATTTTCATTTTAATTCGATTAATCTTATGAGAATTCTGTATAAGGAGTTGCACTAACTTATTTGGATTGGTTAGAAATCAAATGAGATATAAAAGTATACCTCATGACTAAAAATCTAGGACTGGGCACTTGATTGTACTGGTTATGTTAGTTGTGCTTTTTCGATACCTAAATTTTATTATTTTATGGCTAAAATGTCCAAGTAGTCTTTTTACTAAATTATAGATTCTAAGGTTTTGTCCACTAAGTGTCCATACAATGTTTTTGTTTGTATAATGATAATTAAAAAAAAAGTAACATAACCATGTAACATGTCAAACTTAACACACTAATTTTGATGATTATTCTAAATCTGACACGCCATAATTTCTAAATGTTTTTGCAATTTTGACACAACGTTGTCATCATCTAGTTACTTGTGACACATTTTTATATTCCTTTACTCTTTACATCTTTTTTATCTTCTTTTGAGCACAAATCATGCTCATGGATATTTTAAAACTTGATATTAAGGATAAGAAAAAATTCTTTAAAAAATGTCCAAAATTTCTTTAAGGTTGGGCCATGTGGCCTGGCCAACAAAAAAAAAGATTGTGGAGCTTGGGCCAACCCGTTGGGGCCCATGGGCCTTACCCATAGGCCCAAGACGGGGCTCGTACCTGATTGAAATTGTCTCGGCTTGGTGCTGTCTGTCCCAAGCAGGCTGGGCCATGCTCCCAACATGGCCCATTATCCTCCTCTAGCAGAGAATGAGAGGGAGAGGAGGAGGAGAGCTTTGATTTCTTACGGAATCTTTGACCAATTGCCTCGGGCAAACTGGCCGCCTTAGTGGACGATTTCGGAGAAATCAAAAACATGAGAAAGTGCCGTATCCGAGCCGGTTCACGTTTTTCGTTCTTTTATAAGGAATTGTCAATTTGCCACTCATGTTGGATGGGAAAGCCAAACCGTCCTCTTGTTCCCAAATTTGTGACAATTTGGCCGCTGAATGGACGAAATTGGTTCACTTTACCCGGAATCATCATGGTCTAAATAAATCATTCTAGACAGGCTCTCACTTGCCTAGCCAATAGAATTAAAAAACATAAAAAATCTTCACACTGCAGTCAAAGCTTCTCTTATTTGCTTTGTAACCAGGCGATTTAAGGAATTACTTTTCAGATTTTATGAGCTAACGGGCCAGATTTGGAGGAGTAAATCTTCGTACACAATGGGCAAAGGGAGCAAAACGACATTGCAATGTTTATGAGGGTGTAATTGGCATTTCCTTTCTCATTTTGTGCAATAGCTTTTATCTTTTCCTAGTTTGCTAGCGCTATTCACTGGATCTTATCTGATGCTCCAGCTATTATGCTTCAATTTTGAAGCAATTCAATTATCGTACTGAACTTAATTAACTGGGAGTAAACGAGTAACGCAAAGCTGAATGGGAACTTCTAACCAATTTTTTTTTTACTTGGGGCAACATTTTGGGATAGGATTGGAACTACCAATGAATAACTGAGGACAAAATTAGAAGAAGATTTAATAGTAGGACGTGAAATTGGACAAATCCCAAACTTCTCGGACAAGTTGTAGTTAGCGGGGATCTAAGTCAATGCTCTCATAAACAAGAATATGAGAAAACTTCAAGGCTGTTGCTTTGTCTTTGTTATAAGAACACACGCAGATGCATTCTCCACGACAAAACGAATTCAGAGAGAGAGAGAGCCATGGGTTCAAAATGGAATCTTTTGGAGATAACGAGGATGATGTTAGTGGTCGGACAATTATTACTGATATCATCATCATTATCATCTTCTCAAGCCGTATCTTCCAACTGCCAAGAAACTTGCGGAGACGTCGCCGTGCCTTACCCCTTCGGCATCGGAGATGGGTGCTACTTGAACGAGTACTTCTCCATCCACTGCAACGTCACTGCCGCCTCCACCCCCAAGCCCTATTTACGGAACTCCAACATCGAAGTCCTCGACATATCGCTTGACGGCGAGCTCCGCATCTACACCCACATCGGCGTTGACTGCTACGATGAGTCCGGCATACAGCGACAGCCGCCCACTTTCGCCTACACCGTCCTGTCCGCGTTTCCTTTCTCTAAAACCAAGAACAAGTTCACGGCCATCGGGTGCGACACGGTCGCTGTGATCGCGGGATCCAATGGCCAGGGATTCGCGAGTGGCTGCCTCTCGGTGTGCACAGGGATGGATGACGTGACCGATGGGGCGTGCGATGGCATCGGGTGTTGCCAGACCACTATACCGGAGATGCTCCTCAATTACAATGCCAGTGTGGTCAGTCTGAAGAACCACGCCAAGGTGTGGAGCTTCAATCCTTGCAGTTATGCATTCTTAGTCGAAGACAAGTCCTTCAATTTCAATAGGGAGGATCTCAATGGCATGAAGGACACGGTGGTCCCCGTCGGTGCTCGACTGGGCTGTCTAGAATGAGACCTGTGATGAAGCAGCGAAGGACACGACGAGCTTCGCTTGTAAGGCGCACAGCGAGTGCTTTGATTTTGCCAACGTGCCCGGTTATCGATGCAATTGCTCTTCTAGGTATGAGGGGAATCCATACCTTGGTTGTGTAGGTTGGTGCATATTCGAGTGCTTTTTTTTTTTTTTTTGGTCGAAATAGAAACTTGCATAAATTCAACCCAAATTTGGGGGACTCGAAAGATGGGCATCAGTACAAAGCAGATTCCAGAGACAGAGGGGAGGGGATTGCACCCAATTCAAGGGTAAACATTTAGCGCGATGGGTTTTTGCTACCCAGTCTGCAACAGTGGTGGTCTCGCAAGGAGAAAAGACAACCTGAATATTGGCCAGCTGCGATAGGATTTTCCTGCACTCCTGGACTGGGACCCGCGCCTCCCACGTGTTGTAGTGCTGGTGGGTGATTGCTTCAGCTAAAAACTTGTTGTCCGTTTCCACCAAAACGACGTCACATGGGGCGGGAGAACTAAGGGAGATAGGCATCGTAGCTGAGGGGAATTGCAGGTGTGCTGAGCAGAAAATTAGGGCATCGACGAGCGCCCATGCCTCTACCAACAGAGGGGAAGTCGCTGGAATCGACCGGGCTCCTCCGTGCAGCAATCGGCCAGAGGAATCTCGGCAGATCCACGCTGCCGATCCTTCGGTCTCGCCGGGAAGGTAAGCGCCGTCCGTGTTTATCTTCAAGCTGTGCCTTGGAGGGGGATCCCATTTACTGTATCGACCGCTGTTGCGAGATCTGCCGACATTGAGATCGTCGGATGCTGTTGTTGTGCAGGCCTTGAAGCTGCGAAGGGCCGAGAGGGCTAATTCCAGTACCTCTTCCGCTCGTGGGTTTCGGCGTTGGAAGACGGCCTCGTTTCATGCCTTCCAAATTTCCCACAAAACCGAGGCGGCTTGTTCAAGCGCTGGTAAGCCATTTTTCTGCATAGCTGCGAGAAGCCAGTCGGCTATACGAGCGGCACCCTGAACCGTGTTCTATAATTGCAGGTCCTGGTGTTCCTAAACAGGTTTCGTCCAAGGGCAGAATAGGCACAAATGCTCGACCGTTTCACAACACGAACGGCACAGCGAGCACAAAGGATCAGGTACGATTGTTCGCCGAAAAAGGTTGTTTGTGGTTGGTAGGGCATTTTGGCATAACATCCATAGGAAGAAACGAATTTTTGGTGGGATACGGGTACGCCGAATGAACTTTCACAGCTCGTTGGGGGAGTAGGTCGGGGAGGCTGCTGTATTTTGCTGATGTGTTTGATGTGCTTGTTGTTCTTGGTGTTCTTGGATTATCAAATAGCCACTTTGGACAGTATAGTGACCCACTTGCGAACTTGTCCAGACGATGGCATCCTTTGCCGAGGGTGGGTATAGGGGGATTGCTAGGATTTCTTGGGTAGTATGGTCATCAAAGGAGTCCTGTAAGAGTTGTAGATCCCATGTTCCTGTTGTATGGGAAATGAGGTCAGCCACGAGAGTGGGTTCGTGCTCCTTCGCCGGGCCGTAGACCAGTCCTTTGGGGAGCCACCTGTCCTCCTTGATCTTTATACTTGCACTATCACCAATAGACCAGCGCACTTTAGATGAGATAGCGTCATGGCCAACAAGCACGCTAAGCCATCCCCACGAACTTCTTTGCTTTTGCCCCGCGTGCCATATGTCCTTGAAAGGGAAGTATAGGCCTTTGCATAGGCGTCCCCATGGGGAGTCCGGCTTCATACTTAGTCGCCAAGCCTGCTTGGCTAGTAGAGCTTTGTTGAAATTTTGCAAGTCACAGAAGTCTAAACCCCCCTTCTCTTTTCTCACCTTGAGTGACTCCCAGTTTTTCCAATGTATGCCTGTTCGTTTTTCATTTGTCTTCCACCAGAAGCTTGCTATCTTTCTCTCAATTGCCTTGCAAATTGCTGTAGGGATTTTAAAAACTGACAAGCGTATTTGGGTATAGCCTGGACCACAGCTTTTAGGAGGACTTCTTTGCCCGCTCGGGAGATTAGCTTTTCTTTCCAGCCTTCCAGTTTCGTGTTCACCCATCCCAATATCCATGAGAAAATGTGCTTTTTCGAGGCTCCCCAGTTTGACGATATACCTAGGTACTTCCCTGTGTGGAGTAGGGTCAGCACCCTTAACTCTTGCGCTATATTCCTCATCAAGGTCTGAGGGCAGTCTTAGCTGAAATGGATGCCCGATTTGTTCAAATTAATCTGTTGTCCCGAGGCCAAGCAATATTGATTCAGCATTAGTGCAAGGTTTTGGCTCTCCAATACTATTCCATCTAAGAAAAAGATGGAGTCATCAACGAAGAGGAGGTGGGAAAGGGTAGGGCACCACCTGTTTTGTGATAGCCCGAGCGACGGTGCGCGAGGAGGAGGGATGGCGGTGCGTCCGCGCCTCGGTCCTCGGACGTGCGCAAGGGAGGGGGGTCACATGTCTCTTGCCTAGGGGAGAGTCCCACATCGCCTAGGGGGGGAGTCCTGGGATGGTTTATAAGGCTGGGATCCCTCTTCCCTGAGTAACGCGTTTCACGTACGCTTCCGCTACGCTGAAAACAAAACCTTGAGGGGCGAGGAAGGGCCCGTTGAGCGCCTCGCCCAAAGAGGACAATATTGGGCTGGGATGAGGAAGGGCCCATTGAGCGCCTCTACCCCAGACAACGTGTTTTAAAGCCGTGCGGGTCTCGGCTCAAAGCGGACAATATTACTCAGAGAGCCCCAGGTCCTTACAAATGGTATCAGAGCCGACTCCCGACCGCGTGTGGGGCTACAGCGAGGACGCTGTGCCCGAAGGGGGGGAGAATGTGACAGCCCGAGCGACGGTGCGCGAGGAGGAGGGATGGCGGTGCGTCCGCGCCTCGGTCCTCGGACGTGCGCAAGGGAGGGGGTCACATGTCTCTTGCCTAGGGGAGAGTCCCACATCGCCTAGGGGGGAGTCCTGGGATGGTTTATAAGGCTGGGATCCCTCTTCCCTGAGTAACGCGTTTCACGTACGCTTCATTGCGCGAAAACAAAGCCTTGAGGGGTGAGGAAGGGCTGTTGAGCGCCTCGCCCAAAGAGGACAATATTGGGCTGGGATGAGGAAGGGCCCGTTGAGCGCCTCTACCCTAGACAACGCGTTTTAAAGCCGTGCGGGTCTCGGCCCAAAGCGGACAATATTACTCAGCGAGCCCAGGTCCTTACAAATGGTATCAGAGCCGACTCCCGACCGCGTGTGGGGCCACGGCGAGGACGCCGTGCCCGAAGGGGGAGAATGTGACAGCCCGAGCGACGGTGCGCGAGGAGGAGGGATGGCGGTGCGTCCGCGCCTCGGTCCTCGGACGTGCGCAAGGGAGGGGGTCACATGTCTCTTGCCTAGGGGGAGAGTCCCACATCGCCTAGGGGGGGAGTCTTGGGATGGTTTATAAGGCTGGGATCCCTCTTCCCTGAGTAACGCGTTTCACGTACGCTTCCGCTGCGCTGAAAACAAAGCCTTGAGGGGTGAGGAAGGGCCCGTTGAGCGCCTCGCCCAAAGAGGACAATATTGGGCTGGGATGAGGAAGGGCCCGTTGAGCGCCTCTACCCCAGACAACGCGTTTTAAAGCCGTGCGGGTCTCGGCCCAAAGCGGACAATATTACTCAGCGAGCCCCAGGTCCTTACATGTTTAGCTTGATCCCCTTGATGCTTCGGTCCTCCATTGCCTTCCCCATAAGTGTCGATAGAACATTTGCCACTAAGATAAATAAGTAGGGGGATAAGGGGTCCCCTTGTCTGAGACCACGGGATGGGCTAAAAAATGGTAGGGGTTCACCATTCACCTTGACACTTAGAGATACGGTCGAAACACACTGCATTACCCACGTGACCCACTGTCGCGACCTCCTTTTCGGTCTCGGAGGCTAATGGCGCGGCTGAACGCCTCTCATCAGGGCTTTAGCCAGGGCTCTCCCAAGCCCACCAATTCACGACTTAAGGTTCGAGTTTTTAACCTGCAATTCAAATTCATTTAAAAAGGAGTCGCCACTAATCAGTTTGGGATGGGTTGATTAGAAACCCAAGTAAAATATCGGGAGAAATATTTTACTCTGCGCAACTTGAGAGAAACTAGGATCGGGGACTTGATTACACTAGTTAATCACTAATGCCCTTCCGGTACCTAATCTTGTTTAAACCCTCGGGTTTGATATTTTTGCATTTTTTCAAGGATTTTTCCATGCATTTGTTGAAACAAACATTTTTGGCTTTTTTTCTGATTTCTTTTGAAAATATTAACTATTTCTAAACATTTTTTGGTTCTTTTTAGAAAATATGAAATATTTTCTAATTTTCTGATTTTTCTAAAAAAACATTTTTTATTTTCGATTTTTTTAAAATAAAAACTATTTTTTAGATTTTCTGATTTTTCTGGAAAATATGAAATATTTTTGGATTTTTTTATATTTTTTTAGAAATCATAAACTATTTTTTTTTGGATTTCCTAAAAATTATTTCGAATTTTTTCTATAAAAATATTTTTAAAATATTTTTATAATATTAAAAGGAACCGGGTCGGATTCCGGGTCGCTCGACCCGGATCGTCCACCATCAGCCCGAAACATGGACCCAGCCCAATCTTCTTAAATAAAACACTCCAAGCCCAACAAACAAAGCTGAGCCCACTTTGATTTAAAAGAAAGACCCGGCCCACCAAGCCAAGTATGGCCCATTAGATCCAAAACCCTAGCCCAAAACCGAAACCCGTGTGCGACCCGAATCACGGCTATCTCCTCCACGGCGCCGTTGGAATAGTCGAGCGCGTCCCGGCCATCCCGGCCTTGTCGCGGCGGCCAACGCCGGCCATTGCGAGAGCGGCACACCAACAACGAAGCGACAGGCAGCAGCAGGTACAGCGGTGAGTCCGGCGGCGTGAGGCTCGGCCTCACAGATCCCAGCCGTCCGGATCTCGTTCGGGCACTTCCACGAACGCCTGGGACCAGAACCAAAGCTCTCGCTGGACCAACGGAAAAACAAAGGCGAGGGACCGGGGAAGAAGAGGCAGGAGTTCCCGCAAGCCGGGCGCCTACGAGCTCCGGTCCGTCACGCGAAAAAATGGGCAGAATGAGAGCGTAGACAGTGGAGGCCGACGCTGTCCCCTACCTAGCTCAAAATGTGGATGTCTCGAGCATTGCCAAATGAGATGCCTCAATCTGAAAGGACTTTCACTCACTCTCATTGAAGAGGCTATTTTGTCTTGACCATTAATGCGGGATCATAGGAATCTCACCCTTGCACTATCATCACGTTGACAGGGGTCCGAATATTCTCACAAATGGTACGACTTTACCAATCTGAAAGGTTTTTGCTACAATTGGAATGTAGGCTTGGTCAAAGGCTTAGCAAATAGGACCATGAAGGTCAAGGCTCATGAAAGAAATGCTATACAATCATCTTCGGGTCTACAAGTCAAGAACATTGCAAAAAGAGATAGAAATAATCTTGCTCGTACTTCTTCGAGCAATGCTTATAAACATATGAATTCCTACGTTAATTCAAGTGCCATAGTCGGAAGAGACTTTTACAAATGGACACAACGTATATTCTGTTCATGGGTTGAGAAACAAAGGAATTCATAGATTCAAGAATGTGTATAGGAAATTGTGATCATCTCAATGTTGTCACCGGTCTTCTTCCTCATCGATGGGGTTCATCTTCGTACAAAAACTTCATTGGCAAACAACTTTGCTCAAGCATCACTTTTTGCTTGAGGGGTTGGCCTTGCTTTTATTAGGCACACTGCTTTTTTATGCTTCTAGTTTTCAATGCAATTTTCATATCTATGGGCATTGGCCTTGCTTTTACCAGACACACTGCTTTTTCCATGCCCCTAGTTTTTATTCAAGATTGTCCTAGACTCTTGGGTCTTTGTCTTCAATCAATGCTTCGGCTCATGCTATTTGAACAATAGCGACCTTTTCTTTGCCCCAATTTGGCCGGCATTAATGGCGCGTGCGAGGAGTCCCCATCCGTCGCCGATCTGTCCCTTTCTCTTTGACCAAGCTGTCTTCGCGCGTGAGTTGCAGAGATAGAGGAGGAAGGAGGCAGGAAGGAAGAAGAAGAAGGAGAAGGGGCCGGGCCGGGTTGCTGCAGAAGGAAGAGTGGGGGAAAGATGGGCCTAGGCCCGCGTGGACAAGAAGAAATAAAAGAAGAATGGGGCTAGGCTTTCGCGCCCAGCCCCTCCATGGGCCTCTTTTTTTTTTTTTTTTAATACTAATATTAATAATAATCCGAAAAATAGTGTAAAATAAGGGGAAAATAAAACCTAGTAGACATGCACAATATTAATACCTAAGTGCTACGAAAAATCATTTTTGCTAGGGCCAATTATGCCCTAATTTTCTATGCAGATTAAATATAAATATTTAGTCAAAATTTAGGTGTCAACACCCACCGTTCTTGAAAGCCCATCTTAATTAGGCAAGCTTCTAGGAAGTCCCACTTGACTCGGTTATAGGCTTTCTTCATGTCAAGCTTGAGGACAGCTTGAAATTTCCTTCTGCTATTTCGAGAACGGAGCTGATGAAGGACTTCTTGGACCATGTAGATATTATCTTGTATACATCTCCCCCCTATGAAAGTGCTTTGCTCTTCTGCAATGATGTGGGGGAGCATTGGTTTAATTCTATTGGCCAGCACCTTAGCAATGATCTTGTACCCAAAGTTGCATAAGCTGATGGGTCGGTACTGGTCTAGAGACTCAGGATTCTGGATTTTTGGGATTAGGACAATGCTGGTTTTATTGAGTTCTGGGTGCATAAGGCTTGTCCGGAAGAAATCCTTGACTTCCGTCACTATATCCCCCTTCAGACTTTCCTAGTTTTTTTGGTAAAACAAGCCATTCAATCCATCCGGGTCAGGGGCCTTTTCTGGCCCCATTTGGAAAGCAGCTGTCTTTATCTCCTCTTTTGAAATGTCTGTGACCAGCACCTTATTCATCTTATTCGTGACCACCCTTGGGCATTGATCGATGACCGGCATAAAGTTTCTTTGGCCCTCAGAGCGATATAGGTCTTGGTAGAAGGTCTCGACTTGTTGATTGATCTGATGTGATGTAGTTATCCAGTCATCATCTGTGACCTTAAGTCGAGAATTCCTATTTCGTTGTCGTCTTTGGATAGTGGTGGCATGGAAGAAATTAGTGTTCCTATCACCCCATTTTAGCCATTGAATTCGCAACCTTAGGCCCCAATATAGCTTTTCTTGTCTCCAAAAGGTGTCTATTTCCTCCTTAATGGCCTGCGCTTTTGGTCTCTCCTCGGGAAAGTTGTCGTTATTCATAAGGGACTGCAGTTCCTGTTTTAGCTGGGAAATTTCCGCCGCCCATTGGGAAAGGTCCTCTTGCTCCATATTGATAGTGCTGTGGCCACTGCTCGAATCTTTTGAGGAAGTGCCTGACCCTGAGGTAGGACCGAGTCCCAAGCTTCCTTTATGATGCCCTTACATTATGCTTTCTCGAGCCAAAATGATTCAAATCTGAACTCTTTCTTCCTTTTTACCCTATCAGCTTGCAGGGATAGAATAATCGAGCTGTGGTCAGAGCCTATGGCTGGTAAAGCAGAGGCTTCAGCTTCCGGGTACATGACTCGCCATTCCACAGTACAAGAACTCTGTCCAGCCTTTCTTGAATGTTGGCCCGCCCTTCTCGATTGTTAAACCGTGTAAAGGCGCACCCCTTGCTCTCCATATCCATGAGAGAACAGTCATTTAATAGATCCCTGAAGGCTGTCATGCGCGATTTATCAAGGAAACAGGCCCCCTTCTTTTCCCAATGAAATAGGACTTCATTAAAGTCCCCCATACATATCCAGGGCAGCCTAGATGAGGAGCTAATGTGGCGAATTTCGTTCCAAAAATCAAGTCTTTTATTTAGGTTATACGGAGCGTGGAGAAAGGTGACTTGCATAACCTTTCTGTCTTCTTGGTTTTTGCAGGTGATGTTCATGAAGTGGTCCAAGAGTTCTTTTGGAAGGAGGGCCACTTGATCATCCCAAAAAATTGCCAAACCTCCAGCCGTGCCCCTTGGGTTAATGACTTCGCAGTAGGTAAATTTCAATCTCCTTTTGATCTTTTGAAGTAGTGCTTCTTTGTTTTTGGTTTCCATCAAAAAGACCATGGCGGGTTTATGCAAAGCCACTAGGGCTTGCAGCTCATGAACTATCAAGGGTGTATCCACCCCTTGACAGTTCCACGCTAGGATTTTCATCTTTCTCGGGATGGCATTTTAGGGCCAGCCACCATAGCCCGGTCATCAGATTCATCGGATATCCCTATAGGTGTTTCCATGAGTTTAGACTCATCCAGCCATTCCACACTAATAAGCTTGTGTCTGTAAGGGCTGAAACGTCGTTGTTTCTTTCCTAGGGGTGTTTTTGGACCTGTACATACCTTCTTTTTTAGTGGGACAGCCTGGGCCTAGGGTGGGGGAGGTGCTGGGAGTAGTAGAGTCTCCTTCACTACCCGTTGAGGTTTGCCTGGGAGTAGCTGCTCCCCATTAGGCGTTGCTGATGAGGTGTTCAATCCCTGTCCCAAGGTGGTTTCATTGTTACATGGGCCGCTCCTCTCAACATCCTGCAATAATAGGGGTGGGGGGGGTATGGTCGGGAGTATCTTCAGACATTGGCGAGGCATTCATGCTGGCCTCATGAGGTGTTTCAGCATAAAAGACATCCCAAAAAGGGCTATGGTCCTGGACTTCTGCGCGGAGCCAATTGCCATAACAGCGACCCATCTTTGAGTCAAACTTTGCCTCATCATAGGGGATGGATTTGCATAGGCTCGCATAGTGGCCTAGCTTGCTGCAAGAATAGCAGAAAAAAGGGAGTCTTTCATACTTAAAATCGAGCCATATTTTTTTTTTCCCCGTGTGATGTTGAGAGCCCCACGGTTAGCTTCGCTTGTACATCTATTTCAACCTTGGCCTTCCCAACACGCTGAGCAATTGGGCCTTTTTCTTCGACCTTTACTTCAAGGACTTTTCCTATCTTGTAGGCCACCTTCTTCACAATGCCTTTTGTCTTCCATTCGGTAGGGAGCCCAAGGATGCGCACCCAAAATGAACAGGTGGTGAACTTATAGCAATGGGGGGGCGTGTCCGGTTCCCATGCTTTGAGTAAGAGGAGGTGATTAGAAAAACACTAGGGCCCTCCATTTAGTACTCTCTGTTGGTCCACCTCACAGGTAAAATTAAAGCAAAACACCCCCTATTCTAAGGGGGTCATGACCACATTTTCCAGTCTCCACGCTTTTTTCATAGCAGTAATAAAGGCTTGATGATTAAGGCTGGGGTTTTGATATATTTTGCCCATAAGGGAGAATCGGCATTCCTCTAGTTTGGCCTCCGAGAAGTCATCATCTCTAATGGCTAATTCGTTTGTATGCAAGAGCTTACCAAGCTTACTGCATAGGTTCTCTAGGCGCCCAAAGGCACTATTGTCTTCTGCCATTGTTGCGGTGTGGGGAAAGATGAGGTTGCTACCGCGGGCAGGGGCAACGAGACTCCGACTGAGCAAGGGAGGTGGACTTCGAATGCACAGGGGAGGAAGTGGGCGCAGCTGCTCGGTAAAGCCCTAGAACAGGGCAAGTCGGTACAAGAGGGTAAGGTTATCCGACGAACCTAGCTGCAGGGGAGGTCGAAAATGGACACCACCTCGCAATACAGGTGGGAGGCAAGTGCGGCCAACTCAGCATGTACAGAAGGCAGGGGCGGAGCCAAGCGAGTGGTGGGCAGGGCGAAGGATTTGTGGGTTCTGTGGAGGGGGAAGAGGGGTTAAGGACAAAAGGTAGGGCAAGATGCACGGGATCATCTTCCTTGTGAAGGCAAGTCAACCAGGAGTGGGGAGGCCATGGTTAGGGTTTTTGGAAAGCTACTACAAAGGTAGAGAGGGAGCTACGCAAAAGGTAGAGTTTTTATATTCGAGTGCTTGATGATGATATTTTGATGCTATTGTCTTATTATAAGAAATCATAACCCAAGTGCCCTAATAAAAAAATTGGCAGATGCTTGTGATGGTGAGAGTCGAAGCCCTAGTTAATAATAAGTTAATGAGTTAGGACACACATCATACATCCATGCATCATCCAATTTAGTTAGTATTTCAGATTTTCAAACTGTCGATGGAAAGAAATCTAAAAATATTATAAAGAGAAATTTCAAAGGTTATTAACTGATCAAATTTGTCGACAAATTGGTTTTTTTCATCGATCGTTGTCTAGTCACGACCAACAATTATAGTCCATTATTATTTTTGGAAATGCTCAAACATACAAAGCGTTTGGTCTTGTCCTTTCCCTATTAACATTTAGTTTTTGCATTAATATGAATGCTCCAAAAGAAAAAAGAGAGAAAAAAGTATAAAAAAAGTCATAAACCTATTATATTTGTATCAATTTAGTCCTAAACCTCTTGAGTTGGTGTTATTTTAGTCCTAAACTTTTTAATGGTGCTGATTTAGTCTTAAACTTATTCAACCAGTGTCAATTTAGTTTTAAACATTTTGACTTGATACTAATTTAATCCTTCCAAATAATTTTGGCTGGATTTTGCTGACATGGACATTGGTTGGCTTACATGGCACCACTAGTGCTGATGTTAACAATTATTAATAATATTTTAATAATAATATTTTTTTTCTATATTATTTTTTCTTTCTTTTTTCTCCTCTTTTCTTCTTCTTCCTTTTGTTGGTGACCGGCCCACTAGCCATGACTAGGTGGGCTGGCCTCGAGGGGTGAGCATGGTCTGAGTTGGGCCGATCCACCCCTTGACCCTAGGACCAACCCGCACGGTGTTGGTCCTCAACTTTTGGGACCGAGAACCGACCCTATTGAGCCTAGGACCAAGGGCTGGGCTGATCCAATAGGTTCAGTCCAGTTCCAGGGTTAACCCAGGACCAACCGTTAATTTTTTTCATTTTTTTGTATTTCTGAAAATTTAAACCAATTATTTCAAATTACATATTTATCGATATTGTGATTTTAACTAAACTATAAATACTAATACATATTAAAAAAATTTAAAATAAGGTAATAATAAAAATTTCACATTTGCCAAAAGCAAGAAATCATAAAAATAATTAAGATTACTTATAAAGCCACAAGACGAGTGTTGCTCATGAATGAAAAGAATTTCTAATTAGGGCTTTCCTTATGATTTACTCAGAAGGAGCAAGGTTAGCGAATAGAGGTGAGCAGCACAAGCATCAAACGACAAGTGGGGTGAGCATGGCAAGCGGGGTAAGTGTCGAGTGGTGAGCAACCAAAAGTGAGTGAGGTGAGTGTCAAGTGGCAAGTGGGGCAAGATTGCTCACGAGTGAAGTTGTTTCTTTCGATTTTACTTGGCAAATTGAATACTAAGAGGATAAAGTAGAAAGAAGAGAATAAGAGTACTAGAGGAGGACGTCATTTGAATTAGGGTTTACTCTTTAGAATAAAAAATATATTATATTAAGCCAGAGTTGGTCCGGGTAGAACCAACCCGAAACTCTTAGGACCAAAAACCAACTTGCACAGTACTAGTCCAAGAATCTTAGGACCAAGGACCGACCCAGTCCTTTTAGGAATCGAACTAGGACCGGTAGGGTTGGGTCGATCCAAGGTCAGTCCAGGGTTGACCTTGGATTGATGCTCACCCCTACTAGCCTCTCCTAGCCATGGTGAGACCAAGCCTTAGTGAGGGTTTCCCTAGCCAAATCCGATGAAGCTAACCCTCACAAGATTTGGCCTAGGCAAGGCCAACCCTCGTTGTGGCTAGTGAGGCTAGCCCGCCCGACCATGGCCAGTGGCCATTGCCTAGGCAAGGCCAACCCTTACCAGATTTGGCCAGGGGAGCCCTTGTCAGGGCTAGCCTCGCTTGGGCTTGGCCTTGCCATGGTCAAGCCTTGCTTGACCATGGCCGATGGTCACCGGCAAAAGGAAGAAGGAGAAAGGATAAGAAAAATGAAAAATGAAAAAAAATTAGCAAAAATAATAAAAAAATAAAAAGTTATTAAAATATCATTAAAAATTATCTACGTCAATGCTAGTGGTGCTACATAAGCTCATCTGTGTCCATGTTAGCAAAATCTGGCCAATATTAGTTGGAATAATTGAATTGGTACCAAGTCAAAAGATTTAAGATTAAACTAGCGTTAGTTCAATAGGTTTAGGACTAAATTGGCACCATCAAAAGGTTTATGATTAAATTAGCACAAACTCAAAAGTTTTATGACTAAATCGACACCATTAAAAGGTTTAAAACTAAATTGGTACTAGTGTAATATATTTAAGATTTTTTTGATACGTTTTCCGAAAATAAATTGCCATGCACAGAAGCAACATCCCTGATATACATTGTATCAAAAATGTATAGGGAAAGGAGAGGACCGAACTTTTCCTTATTACCATGGAGGGAGAGACGTTTTCTTAGACTCTAGAATCCTAGATTAATCTTTTAGAGATTATTTGAAAAGTAAGAGCAGCTCATTTTTTGACAAGAGTACTCCAGTCTCTGGCTCATAATATAGCTTGTCTTCTTGATGAGTAGCAAAGAAAGATCCGGGGAAGATATGTGAAATTTACGTTATGAACTTTCGTAAAGAGAAGTACACTGCATTGCTCAAGACTTCGTCACACGAGGTATTATTGTTTTAATCGTCTCATGCAAGTGGCTATGACCACTTGATGTCAACTCCACAGCTTGAATATCTAGATATGGACATATATGGCTGGCTTCCATCAAATTTTTGTAATATCATAAGCCGTAAGTAGATTCAATCAAATCTCAACAACCAGATATGCATTAATGTGGATAGAACTTCCTCGCTCTCCACATAAACTGGACTCCATCTTTAGGGGGGGTGGGGTGAGGAACAATGGAAAGCAAATCTTAACCCCACCAAAGTGCTTTATATTTAGGGGCTCAATTTTAGTTGTCCGTGCAATCTTTACTTACTTTCGTAAAGAGCTGTGCTCTGCATCACATTATCGATTTCGATCGTTTGAGAACTCATCTGGTATGATAAGTCTTCAAGTGATTATCTGCAAAACTAGACGAATTCCCCCTGTCCGGCACCAAGTACACATGTTCTCCGTAGTCGATTGCGACATGTTGGCTATTTGCTGAGACGGCCGCGATGAACTTGTTCTCTGCAAACAGACGAAGATTGGTCACAACAATCGCAACCAACTGCAATGAATTTGTTCTCCGTGCTAAATATGGGGAATTCAATTAATCTAAGCCACGGATAGTCGCTCGGAGACTCATCACACCTAGAAGAATTATGGCAGTCTTGACCCATCGAAACGATAACGCCCACCTCATGATCGCAACCTACAGCAGCGAACTTGTTCTTCGTGCTAAATATAGGGAATTCAGACTTCAGATCGGGGCCCATATGAAATCCGCGGTCGATTTGCAAGGCCTCTGGTCGTGGATGGAAATCGGAGATAATAGCACCTCGCTGAAACGGAACGAGAGTGACAAATGGATTTAAGTTGGGCTTTGTTTAGTTCATACTACATAGTCGGATTAGTAAGCTTTGGATTTAATTCGGTTTAATGAGCTCTTGGGTTTGGTAAATTTGGGCTTGCTTCGGCTTGGGCGAATTCGGGGTTTGAGCTTGAACAAATAAGCCCATTGCATTTGTAAAGCCTTTCTTGTTTTCTGTGACCTGGACCTGTGAGGTCCAATCTGGGTCCAAATTCGGACTAGGCCCAAGGGCCCAGGCCGAGTCTCTATTTCCAGAAAATAATAAAAAATTCGGAAAAGAGAGAGGATAAAATTGGTTAGAGAAACAGGCCTCGATTGAGTTGTTAGATTTTAGCATTAAAATTATTTTTAGTTTCATGATTTTCTCTAGTTTAGATTTGGGAAAACTAGTTTCTTTAGAAAATTGAATTTGATATTAGCTAAGCTCATGGGGGTTGTTGTCATAGATCTTAATAAATGAGGCCATGTTATATTCTTTGCCCAATTTGTATCGGGTTATCTCACTACACTTCACTATTTTAATCACTTTTCTTCATTATTCTTGATTTGTTTATTTCTTGCAATTGCTTTTATATCATTTTTGTATTGCAATTCACTTTCTTAGTTGAATAGTTAGGTCATATTCAATGATCATAATAAATACAAAAAACATTGCATCAACACTTAATGGATGTGAATCTTAGGATTCACAATTTTGTCAAAGGATTGCATGAACACCTTAGTTGACAAATAATCAAGTTTATATATCGAAAATGCACTAGTTAAATAAACCAATATTAAGTCCCTAACCCTAAATTTCTGGTTGTGTAGGAAGTGATTTATACTTGTATATCTCATTTGATTTCTACCCAATCTCAACAGGCTAGTGACAACTCTTCATTTAGAGTTCTCATAGCATTAATCAAATTAAAATGAAAATCACAATGTCATGTGATGTAAAAATTTGGGAGAGCCCATGCCGATCGAGGACTATCAACCCTCAACTCAACATTACCTCTAAACCCCTCCTATCCCCAACACCTATTCAGGAGGGTCGTGACAAGATGCATACATAGGGATGGCTATTATACCAATTCAGGTAGATATCCTTACTTCCTAGTCCCAACAAAATGAGTGAAAGCCCGTTATCAACGAATTTTGGGGCGGCTATGTGGTAAAATCTTTCTACTCCCCATTCAGGCAGGGGGAGGAATAGGCATGGCTAGGCTTCTTTTCCTCTTGTTTTTTCTTTATCCCTCCTAAAGATTTTCTAGCTTTGGTGGTTTTAACACTATTCTTTTCTCATTTAACCGTGAAAACTTTATATAATTCCTAACAAAACGTAAGGATTGATCAAATTCTGACTCGAATTTGCAAACTTGCAATATAAAGCACTAAACTTTTACAATTACCGCAAATCTGGCAAGCCGTTAGCTTCAAAGATTTGCAAAATTCTAGCACACTGATATTATTTTGTCACGACCTTTTTGAAGGTGGACCATGAGGGAAGGCTAATGGATTACTAAGCATGGTACTTAGCACGGACTTTCTCAAGCCCTACCAACCGCAACTTGGTACTTAATTCGAAGTGTAATTAACCTTCTTCTTTTGGAGTTGCCACTAATCGGTTATGGATCAATTAAATATTCATGTTAAATGTGGGAGTGCATTTTACTTTTGCGAACTAGGGATTTAATGAATTTGGCGACTTGATTACGTTAGATTAATCTAACGCCCTTTTGATACGTTTTCTCATTATTTCAAAAATGTTTTGTATGCAGTTTTTATTTATTTTTTACCATATGTCACTAACATATGAGGGGTGTGCGCAATTGGGGAATATAATACCCAATAATCAGTAAATGAATTGCAGAGAATTTTTAAAGAACCTGAATACGTTAAGCAAGAAAGCAAATCGCTATCCATCGTCACAGAATTTCTGCAAACTATGATAGAGAAAATATGCAGGCAAAATGCATGGTTATGCATGGACTAGGACTAACCGCAATCATTCATCCCGCTCCTTTTATTTTTCTTTCTTTTATTTCTCTCACTGCACTTGAAAACATTCCTCAATTCTCTCCTCTTGGCTGGCCGCAAGTTTGCTGGACTGATTGTTCTTCTTGATTATCACCCATACCATGCGCACAATCTATTCGATGATATTTGCCTGTTCCGGTGCCGACTGAAAGTATTTCCCTGGCTTCTCAAATTCAAGCACGATGAAGCTAGGTCAAGATGAAATTTGTTGGATGCGGAAATGCTTTATAATGTCTAAATGCCTAAATTGCAATGCAAAAATATCAATATTTTTATTTAGGGGTTGATTTTGATGCTTAATTTTTTTTATTCAGGGGTTGTTTTTTATGCAACGTGAGTTGATCCCTTAACTACCAGCAAGGGCCGACCTGGTTTGTAAGGACTCAGGCTTATTACTGTGTAATATTATCCATTTTAGGTCAAGACCCGCATGGCTTTGTTTTTTGGGCTTTGCCCAAAAATACATTACATAAAATACAGAACCCAAGCCATATTAACTAGCTCAGGACTCCCCCTAGGCGATGTGGGATAAGAGAAAAATTAATTTATTTTCAAGATTTGGCTTATGCAGCTTAAATTTTTTGAAGCGTCACGACTTTATTATTAGGTGGTCGCAGCTTTTGATGCTGTTGAACTTAAGCGATTCTGTCAATTGTTTTTTCGTAATTATACAACTGGAGTCGAGTTTCCCTATCTGCCGCCTCACCACTAGTTTTCTTGTGAAGGATGATCGAATCATCATCTTGTCACTTTGCTGAGATATTAAAGTGGTTTCACCCTCTATCTAACTGGCAATATCTGTTCTCCACAAAGCTAAAATGCAGAGCCATAAATTCTGAAAGTTTATGCTACCATTATCTTCATAAAAATTGGAAATGGTTCGCTGGACGACTAGCAAGCTAAATTAGTTGTGCATGTCCTATTCCGAAATTGCAAATGTCCTATTCCGAAATTGCAAATGTCCTACGGATGCAGTTTTCAAGAAATTAGTGGACAATACAGAGAAGTCCAGTGCATCCTCTGCGAATGCAATCGCTCTGTTCCAAAATTCCTACGGCCAAGTGCATATGAAGAAGTAATGCTAAGGTATTATTTTCAAGCACATGAGGCCACTAGAGATGCACATTACTAGTCTCTAGAAGAACACGAGCATAATCAACCGGCGTCAATTTATTCCTCTCAAGACCCTTAGACACTCTGAATAGATATATATTTTATCCAGATAGCATGTGTCATAAATACAGTGACCCATTCAAGGACCTTAATCTAGTTGTGCACCATGAACCTGTCAATAAGTGAAGGAATTTTGCCAAAGTGTCAATGGTTGAGCTTTGTGCTTCGTAATTTTATGTAGGAATGTTCCTAGTTTATTATGCTAGTGTCACTTTAAAACTATTAAACTTGTATAAGGGAATCCATCCCCAAGATGTATTTTTGAAAAATAGTCATTTGTAATGGCCATTGGGCCTCATGCAATTCATGTAATGCCCTTGCCTTCAGTTATAAAAGGCGGAGAAGAGCAGTGGTGAACTTCCAGAAAACCATCATATTTTCTCCTATCGTGTTTTTATAAACTTCGTCGTTCTCTAGGCATATTGTTATTTGAAGGATAGGAATAAATCTTTAATAATGCGATATCCTAATTCTTGGTGAAGCAAGTTCTCTCTTTTTATCAGTCAAAGTGATCCTATGGATCAAAAAGCTAAACTAATATTGAGATTTCAAGTCTCAAAGTGACCATTTTAATGAGATTTTCAGGCTAAAAATCAATCATATTTTGATTGTTGAGGAAAGGGCCTATGTATTGTGATGGCATATTGACCTTAAATCTTCTTCTTCTTAGTAACTTAATCTCTTAGGATTGTGCAACTGGAATCGATTGAACCGGGAGCCACTCGAACTGGATCGGATTGGTTGGTCATACGTAGTTCTCATGTGTGCTAGTCTGGTTACTGATTCCATAAAATCAGAATCGATAATTGCCAGTTTGGTTTCTAATTTCAAAATGGGAAACGGACCAATATTGAAAGTCCCCAATTAGCTCAAAGGTCAAATGAGCCCAGCAAGAATAATAGCCCAGTCAAAAGAGAAAAAAGTTGAGCTTAGAGAGAGTAAAAGCCCACAACAAAAGGAAAGCTCTCTCTCTCTCCAAACGTAAAGAAAAAAGGAGCACCTTAGTGAAGCAAATTGAAGGGAATCAAACACACTCGGAGACGACACTACAACAGATTCCTTTCTCTCTTGTTTTTCTTTCCCCATACATAAGTATCTGTTTTGTTTAGTTGGACCAAGAATTTTTGAGAGCGTATACAGTTTGCACAAATAGAAAAAACTCTCTCTACTTGTTCCGTTGAACTACCCAAGAACCAAATGAGATCAGTTCCCAGGACTAGGTGGTCAGGTTCCTAATTCCAAAAAATGATAACCAATCCTCCTAATTCAGTTTCCAATTCTTGAGTGGGACTAAATCAGACCGGGACTAGATCATCCCTATTATCCCTCATTAACTCCAATTGTTGCCATGTTAATTAATGTTTTTATTGAATTTAAAGTTATATATTATTTTGAAAAATCAAACATAGCTATATATCATGAAACTTTGATGTCTTCCAAAAGATGAATTTGTTGTACATCAAATCAAATTTTATCATGTAACATATATATATATTTCTTATAAGTATTAAGGCATTATTAAAATGTTGAATGATTTTATCTGAAGAGAAAAGAAAGAACCAATTTAGAGAAAGTCGATGGTCACTTAACAAAGTGGATGTTGTCCTCTACTAAATTGACTTTACTAGGTGATTAGATTTTTTCTCTTTAAGGGTAAATGAAATGCGCAAAAAATGAGACAAACACCACATATCCAATTGCAGGATTTTATATGTTTCCATACTGGATTCTATATGCAGGTATTTGCTCCATACAAATTTTATAAACAGTACAATAGAAAAGAGGTTTTTTTTTTTTTTTTTTTTTTTTGGAAGAAAGAAAGTTTGGATTGAACTCTATAGCATCAACGTTACATAAGAATGATAGGATCTAACATATAAGTAGCACAGTGACTAGAAAGAAATTTTATAACCACATCGTGATATAGCTTTATTCTCGCAACACTGTACTTTAATTAGAAAAAAAAGAAACTTATTCCACTAATGGTAACATTAATATATCAGGTTAATACTTAAATATTAATTATGTATAGTCTATTGACCTAGACATACTTTGCTGTAGCAGTCAATAAAACCAAAAAGATCCATTAATTTTTTTTTTTTAAATTTCGTTTTGTAGCCATACCTAATTTTGGCCAAATAACATCAGGAAAAGTTCTAGTGAAAAATCAGTCACTATTGCTCTTGATTTTAACTCACTAGAAAAAAGCAACTTTTTATTTGCTCCTTCAGCTAGAAAAGAAGAGATATCCAGCATCCTGTCCAAAGCAGATGCAATGACGGCGACCTTGACCTGCAAAGCAACGACTTGTATAGCAAACTCATATGTATAAGATTAGAACGAACTTGCAACACGACACTGACCTTGACCTGAAAAGCCAAGTAGTGACTTGCATGGCCCAACTGAGGTCTCTACGATTTGAAAGGCCTAGGACCTTATGATTTGGGTCCACTTTTAGCAGGATCGTGATTCACGTTGGGATGTTAACCATTTTAAGAATTTTCAAATTAATTTGAAATGTAAATAAAGACTTGCTTTAAGAATTCAGTTTGATCGTGTGTAACAAAGCTCTCTTAAACTGGATATGAAACGGAGAAAAAAATAAAAGCAGGATTCTTGACAAAGAAGATAATTTGATTAATATTAATTTCTCAACTTCCTTGGTAGATATAGCAAATTAGTTAAAGTTTTCTTTGCCGAAGATAATAAGGTAAACATGGTACTATCATCATTGAAGCTATCGACAAGAAACTCCATAAAAGATGTCTCTATTTCTATTAAATATCAACCAATTTCGTATGAACTTCCATGAGAAAGTGTCAATTTTGGTGTGCCTCTGGAGGGTGGGCATGTGGCATATCTTTTCACTAAAGAAACTTTTTATAAATTTTATAAAAATAGTGTCAATTTTGACGTCTACCTTGATTTGAAAAGCCAACTCATATCTCTACAATTCAAAACGCCCTGCGACATGACATTGGCCTTGACTTGAAAAGCCAGGCAGCTACTGGCATGGTTAGCTGATGTCTCTACGATTTGAAGGCCAGTGAGCTATAATGATTTCCTTGATCCCGAATCTTAGATTCGCTTTTATCAAAAACGTGATTCATGTTGTGTACGTTACAATAGGTTGTGGGAATTTCCACATTGATTGGAAACATGAATAGAGACTTGTATTAAGGATTCAATTTACTTGTGTGTATTGAGATGGAGCCTTTCCTGATTCTCTCTCCCTCTCTCGTAAAGATTATATGATATTTACACATATAATTAGTGAATTGATTAGAATAAAATTTTATAGCCACGTCACGACATAGCTTTATTCTCACTATTGCTTACAATAATTAAAGAAAGAAAAGGAACTCGTCCTTGCTAATAGTAGCACTAATTTATTAGGTGAGTACTTAAATATTAATCTGTGTATTGTTTATTAGCCTAGACCTACTTTGCTATAGCAGTTAATAAAACCAAATAGATCCTTTTTTTTCTTTGCTTAGTAGCTATATCTGATTTTAACCAAGTAACTCTAGGAATTAAAGTAGAAATTTCTATCGCTTTTGCACTTGATTTAGACTCTCCAAAGAAAAGTAACTTTCTTTTGCTCTTTTAGCTTAAAAACAAGATGCATTCGGTCCCATTCCTCATCCAAAACATCATATACAACTTACATCCACTCTCTCTCACTCTTCACTAAAGAAACCTTGACAAGACATTCACATTGTAATGTCGGAACAACGTGGCCACCTCTACTCAATGAAAGGAAAAGTAAAAGTAGGATTCTTGATAAAAAAAAATAGTTTAATCAATATCGAATTTTCAACTTTCGAGATAGACATAGCAAAATAGTAAACTTTTCTTCCCCGAATATTGCAAAATAAAAGTCTTATTGTCATCATTTGTGCACAAGAACTATAAACCACAACTTTGATTGGAGAATTAAAGTGGCAATTGTATTGACAAGAGACTTTATTAAAGCCGTGTCTATGCCTGTCAAATATCAACCAATTTCGTATTAAATTCCATTAATAAAGGAGTCCCATGTGGTGTGCCTCTCGAAGGTGGACCCCATAGCAAGTCATTTTAAGAAAGAAGCTTTTCTGAAAATTTTATTTCACTCCTACTGTCCTTGATGAAGGGGACTTCTTAGTCTATAAGGAGTGATGATCTGAATTATTTGGCTGACAAAAAGAGGGAAAAAAAAAGGTGAACTGACATGGAGTCACTACGTGAAATTGGCTCAATCAAACAAAATTTAATGGAAAAGTCCTTTGCTTTTGGGTACGATTCTAGTATGATTTGGAATAAAAGAGAGAAATAGTCGTAGTGGTTTTCCTATTTGGTTGGTCATTTCAAGCGGCAAAGCAGTCCCATTCCGGAGAACTCCTCGGAAAAAAGGAAGATCTTTTGACATCTAAGAAAATGAAGGTCAAGAGCTTAAATGGAACACATCTTATTGTTCTTAGTTTTCTCGTTGTGATTGTACTTATGCCTTCCGTTATCTATGAAATGTGGTAATATATGATAAAGTATTTAAATGAAAAAAATAACATTTCCATCTAATAACTTAAATTTTTGGAATAGTTGACACTAAATTCACAAAATCTCACATTGTGTTAGAATTAGTGATCTTTTTGGGTCTTACTTGTCCAATATTATTTGGGAATAGGATCCAACATACAAGTAGTGAAGTGACTAGAAGAAAATTCTATGGCCACATTGCAAACATAGCTTTATGGGAAAAGTGAAAAAAAAGTCAAAAGCCTATTACATCAATATCAATTCAATTTTAAACATTTTAATTGAATTAATTTAGTTCTAAATCTTTTCACATTAGTACTAATTCAATCCCTCTAGTAAATTTAAGTTAGAAATTGTTGACATAGACATCGGTTGTCCGACGTGGTATGATTGGTATTGATGTTGATAATTTTTTTAGTTTGTAAATATATTTGCCTTTTCTTTTCCTTTTCTTTTCTTTCCTTTCCTTTTCTTTCCATTGTGGCTGATGAGGTCCGCCGAACTTGCTAGCTTTTGGGCAAAGGCCGCAAAGCCCTCATCAGCAACTAGTGAGCGTCAAGGTCCTTGTCCGGATGCAGGCGAGGCGCATGTGGCCGCAGGAGAGGATCTTCGTGTACGAGGTTCTAGAGTTGGGGCATGGACTCTGCAGGACTGTGACATTTCTGGAGATTTCAGCCGCTTCCTCTTCACCATCGACGCTCACATCCCCGCCCAAGTTTGGTTTCAGTTTTCCTTTCGCTTTTGCTTCTTTCACGCCAGTTCTTTTTTTCTCTCTGTTTCCTTACTCCTCCAGCCAAACCACGGTCGCTCCAACTTCGAATGGTCTGAGGAGCCAAGCAACGATGGAATCGTGGCCACCAAGCTACTGAGCAGCACAAGTCTCTAGCGACCCCGCATTATGGGTTGTCCGGATCTAGGTGAGGCCGGGTGAGGGCCACGGCCCTCACTGGCCACTAGCGAGGGCTTTGCAACCTCGCCCAGTGGTCAACAAACTTGGATGACACTTGCTGGCCACAGTGAAAAAAAAGAAAAGAGAGGAAAAGAAATAAAGAAAAGAAAAGAAATTAATAAAAATCTCAAATTTTCAAAACAATATATTAAAATCATTTAAAAAATGTCGGCATTAGTACCAGCTGTGTCATATAAGACGGTTAGTATCCACGTTAGCGATTTTTGGCCTAAATTGACCGAATCAACTAAATTGGTATCAATATAAAAAATGTTTAGGACAAAATTGTTTCAATAAAAAGATTTATGATTGAATTAGTGTCAATGCAAAAGATTTATGATTTTTTTAGTACTTTCCATGGGCTTTATTCTCACTCTTGTCTACATTAATTAGAAAAAAGGGACTTGTCCTGCTAATGGTAACACTAATTTATTAGGTGAATACTTAAATATTAATTTGTGTATGTTTACTAACCTAGACATACTTTGCTGTGGCAGTTAATAAAACTAAATAGATTCTTTCATTTTTTTTTCTCGCTTAGTAGCCATACCCGATTTTAACCAAGTAACTCTAGGTAAAATCATAGAAAATTTTAACGCTGTTGCTCTTGATTTAGATTCTCCAAAGAAAAGCAACTTTCTTTGCTCTTTTAGCCTAAAACAAAGATGCATTCAGTCCCATTCTTTGTACAAAGCATCAGATGCAACTGACATCCACTTTCTCCCGCTCTTCACTAAAGAAGCCTTAACAAGACCATCGTGATTCACACCATGACGTCGCAATCGATTGTAAGAATTTTCAAAGTGACTTGCAAATAATGAATGAACTCTCTACCAATGCTTCTCTTTCGATAAATGGCGCTTTCTATCTGTCACGTCTAAAAAAAGAAGAAGGAGAAGTGGGAATCTTTATGAAGAAAATACTTTGATTAATGTTAAATCTTCGAATTCATTGTTGTAGAAAGCAAGTAAAAGTTTTTGATAACGATTATAAGAAAATAAAAATGGTATTATATATCATCGACAAGAGAAATTACACAAGCTATCTATGTATGGCGATGTTCATTATTAACAAATGTTTGGTATTGAATTCCACAAAAAAAGGTGTTAGATTATAATGCATGCCTCTCAAAAGGTAGATCATGTAGCATGTTTATTATCCCTAAAGAAGCTTTCAAAAAATTCCTTCAATGATTTTTTTTTTTTGTCGGTCCATCAATGATGTTGATTGAGGCAACGGCATAAAATCATCATGATGAACCTATTTGTGACCTTAATCAGCGTTTAATTAATGGAGTTGGTAAAATTATGCCATTTTCAAAGTTTGGCTTATGCAGACTAAAATTTCGAGTGGTACAAATCTTTCATTACATACAAATATTTGATTTAATGTGAAGCATGACACCTTAGTTATTAGGTGGTCGTAACTTTCAATGTTATGGCTTCCCCATTGAAATTAAGTAGTTCTATCAGTTGTTTTTCCATAACTACACAATTGGAGTCGGGTTTCCCTATTGACCGCCTCATTACTAGTTTTCTTATCGAAGGATACTCGAATCATATCTCATCAGAGATATTAAAGTAGTTTCATCCTATATCCTATTGGCAATATCCATTCTCCACAAATTTAAAACGCAGAGCCCTCAATTCTGAAATTCAAGCTACCATTATCTTTATAACAAAAATGGAAACAGCTCCCTAGACGGCCAGCAAGCTAGATAGGTTGTCATGTCCTATACCAAAATTGTATAGGTCCTATGGATGCAGTTTCGAGAAATTAGTGGACAATAGAGAGAAGTCCAGTGCATACTCAGCGAATGCAATCGATCTGTTCCGAAATTCCTATGGCCCAGGGCATATGAAGTAATGGTGAGGTACCATTTCCAAGCACATGAGGCCACTAGAGATGCAATCTGCTAGGCTCTAGAAGAAGATGAGCATAATCAACCAGAGTTAGTTTATTTCTCTAGAGACCCTTACGTATATTTTCTTCAGCTAACACGCATCATAAATACAGCAACTCATTCAAGGGCCCTAATCTAGCTGCGAAGCATAAACATATCAATAAGGAAAGGAATTTAGCTGGGTTGTCAATGGGTGAGCTTTATGCTTTGTAATTTTATGTAGGAATCTTCCTAGTTTATTGTGCTAGTGTCACTTTAAAACTGTCCATCTTATATAAGGGAATCTATTCCCAAGATGTACTTTTGAAAAATGGTCATATGTATTGGCTATTTAAGGCCTTATGCAATTCATGTAATGCCCTTGCTTACAGTTATAAAAGGCGATGAAGAGGTTTAATAAAATGGTAGTGAATTTTCAAAAAACTTTTATATTTTCTCCTATCATATTCTTGTAGACTTCGTCGTTCTTTGGGCACATTGTTATTTGAAGGATAGGAATAAATCTTTGATAATGTGATACCCTGATTCTTGATGAAACAAGTATTCTCTCCATTTACCAATCAAAGTGATCTTGCGGATCAAAAAACTAAACTAATATTGAGACTTTCGAGTTTCTCTTTCAAAAAAAAAATAGAAAGAAAATATTTAATAATAAATAAATAAATCGAATTCAAATAGATTAAATAAAAATGGAATAAATAAGAAATTGAAAATATAATAAAATATAATATGAATAAAAAAATTCAAATAAAAAAGAAAATATTCGAAATTGAATATAATTAATATTATTATTATATTAATATAAATTGTAAATTGAATAGATTCTATTTCGAATTTTTATATAGATGATATAACAGTAAATTAAATTAGTTAATAAAATATTAGTGATAATATAAAAAGTAATAGAATTGAATTAGTAAAAAAAAAGAAAAAAAAAATGTCATTTGATGAATTCAAAAATGAAAAAGAGAATCTTATTTCTTATTATCTAATTAATATTAAAATATTAAGTATTGATAAGCATAAAGGTAACAATTTTAATGAGATTTGCAGACTAAAAGTCAATCTTATTTTAATTACTGAGGGAAGGGCATATGTATTGTGATGGCATATTGATCTTTAGTCTTCTTCTCCTTGATAACTTTATTCACAATTAACCCTTGTTGTTATCCATGTTATTTCTTGATATATAAAAGTATTGAGGCATTAGCTATAATGTTGAGTGATTTTCTCTAAAGAGAAAAGAAAGAACCAACCTAGGAGAATTTCTGATGGTCACTTAATAGGGTGGATGTTGTGAGTAGCCATAAGATATCCTTGAATTTAATGATCATTTACTAAATTGACTTTACTAGGTGGTTTGATTTTTTTTTTCTTGATGTAAGGGTATATGAAATGTGTGACAAATGAGACAAACACCACATATCCAATCCACATATTTAATTGTAGAATTATCTATGTTAGTATACTGGATTACTATATGTAGGTATTTTTTTTTAGATGAGATTTATAAATAAAGTACAACCACAGCAAAAAAAAAAAAAGGTTCTTTTTTTTGGCAACCAAAGAAAGTTTTGAATGGATCGGATTATATAGCTTCAATGTTACATTGGAATGATAGGATCTATCATATAAATAGCAAAGTAACTAGAATGAAATTTTATAATCACATTGCGACATAGCTTTATTCTCACTATTACGTACTTTAATTAGAAAAAAAAAAAGAAAGAAACTTATCCTACTTATAGTAACATTAATATATTAGGTTAGTACTTATGTATTAATTGTGTATAGTGTATTGACCTAGACATACTTTTCCATAGTAGTTAATAAAATCAAAATGATCCATTGATTTTTTGAAAAAAATATTTCTTTTTGTAGCCATACTCGACTTTAACCAAATAACATCAGGAAAGTTAAAAGTTAAAAGTGAAAAATCAATCACTATTGCTCTTGATTTTTAACTCTCTAAAGAAATGCAACTTTGTATTTGCTCCTTCAGCTTAAAACAAAGATATATTTAGTGGTGCTCCTTATCCAAAGTATCAGATGCAATTGACGACGACCTAGACTTGAAAAGCAAGGCAACGACTTGCATAGCCGACTCATATCTCCATAATCCGAACGCCATGCGACACGACGTTGATGTTGACCTGAAGAGCCAAGTGGCGACTTGCACGGCCAGCTGATGAATCGACGATCTTAAGGCCTGTGAGCTTTAATGATTTGGCCGATCTGGAATTTGTGGTTCGCTTTTACGAGGAATGCGATTCACGTTGTGATGCCACGATTGGTCGTAGAAATTTCTAAACTGATTTGAAACAGACTAGGGACGAGGATTCAGTTTGCCCGCGTGTCACAAAGTTAACTTTACTCCAAATTAAACGTAGAAAAAAGTCAAAGTAGGATTCTTGATAAAGAATACAGTTTGATTAAAATTAATTTTTCATCTTCCTTGGTGGATATAGCAAAATAGTTAAAGGTTTCTTTGCCGAATATATTAAGGTAAAGGGTGGACAAGGATTATCTCTTTAAAGTAGCAATATATTGACGAGAGACTCTGTAAAAACTATCTCTATGTTAAATATCAACCAATTTCGTATGAACATTAAAAAATGTGTCAATTATGGTGTGCCTCTCGAAGGTAGGCCATATGGCATATCTTTTTACTGGAGACACTTTCTATAAATTCCACCAACGATGTGGACTGAGGTAGAAACATAAATTTGCATGATGAACCTATGTATTATTATTATTATTATTATTATTATTATTATTATTATGTGATCTTAATCTACAATTTCAAGCTTCCATTCAACACCATCCCTCTCAAAATCGTTATTTACAAATTTTGGCTCATGTGGAATGTGAAATTCTAAGCAGATACAAGAAATTGATCCATGTGACAAGATATGTTTCTATTTATGAGAGTCACCGGTGGTAGTCCCTCCAATTAAGGGGCCTAGCTTAAATTGCATTTTTTTATTTTTACGTACTGATGTCCGCACTCATTATTCCAAGTTATATATTTTTCTTCCCTAATAATGTGTGAATACTCTCGTGATTTATGTCCCAAAGTTCAGACAAAACAATTTAAAGAGTTACTCAAGTCCGAACTCCTTAATTCATCCACAGTTGAGATAATTGCGAAGATTCATTTGAATCCATTTCGCCCTTACTGTCTTGATGAAGGGACTTAGTCTACAAGGAGTGATTATCTGAATCATTTGGCTGACAAAAAGAGAAAACAACAAAAGCATATGAACTAATATGGACTCCCTGTTATCCAGCTAACAGTAGCACTAATTGATTAGGTTACCACTTAAATATTTGATGTGTTTAGTTTATTAACGAATGCATATTTTGCTGTAGCAATTGCTAAAACTAAAAGAATCCTTTGATCTTTTTGTTTTCCATTTAATAGCCATAGCTGATTTTGAGTAAATAAGATTAGGAAAAATTAAGCTAAAATACCTGTCACTATTGTTTTTGATTTTTACTCTCTTAAGAAAAGCAACTTTCGTTGCTCGTTCAGCTGGAAACAAAGATACATTCAGTGCCGTTCCTTGTCCAAAGCATCGGATGCAAATGAAATCCCCTCTCTCTGTCTCTCTCTCTCTCTCTATACACTAAAGATGTCTTGACAAGACCATCCGTACAAGCCTGACGTTGAACTTGACCTGAAAAGCAAAGCAACGACTTGCGCGGCCAACCTGTTTGCTTCCTCCGGATAAAATTTTCGATTGGAAACTTTTTTATGTAGAATATGTTAATTTGTGTTGTCGTGACAAAACATATAAGAGTGCGCATAGTAACGTTTCTATTTTCAAAAACAATTTTTGCTCAAAAATGATTCTTTTTTATTCTATTTCCGGGAACAATTTTTGAGCATTTGAAGGTGTTTGGTAACTGTCCAAAATTTTTATTCTTGGGATAGAAATGCGTTTGGTAAATCCTTAGAATTTTTAGTCCAAAATAATTTCTTTTAATTTTTGAATGATTTAAATACATTTTTCTTTTGTTTTTTTTATCTTTTATCTTTTATCTTTATCTTTTTTATTTTTCCTTTCCCCATTGTGGCTGGTCACTGTCGTCGGCTGTGGCCGGTGACCAGCTAAGTGAGGCCTAGCGAGCTCGTTCAAGCCTCGCCAGGCCAGGGTGAGGTCTGGCGAGCTTGCCGGACCTTGCCCAGCCACTCGCTAGCGATGGCCGGCGCCAACACCGGTGGTCAGTGGGCGGCAATGGGGGGCAGTAGGCTGAGGGAGGAAGAAGAAAAGGAAAGAGAAAGAGAAAAGAAAAAAAGAAAGGGAAAAAAAATTGATTCTTGAAGTTGTTCCCGGGAGCGAGAAGTAAATTTTTTTTTATTTTGAATTCTACTCCAAATTTATTCCTCGGAACAAATTTGTTCTCAGGAACAAAAAATTTACTAAACGCATTTATATTCCAAATTCACTCTCGAGAATAAAAGAATAGAATCAATTTTTCTTGGGAACAAAATCAGTTTTTACCATGCAGGCCCTAAGTCGCCACCCATTGTTTCATCCACAGTTAAGATTGTCTCCAAAATTCATACAAATCCATTTCACCCTTACTGTCCTTGATGAAGAGGAGTTATTCATCTACTAGGAGTGATGATCTTTATTCTCACTATTATTTACATTAATTAGAAATAAGAAACTTATCCCCTTACTAGTGACATTGATTGATTAGGTCAATGCCTAAATAATAATTTGTGTATAGTCTATTAACCTATACATACTTTGTTGTAGCAGTTAATAAAATGCTATGATTTTCCCCCTTTTATCTTTTCCCGTTTAGTAGCCAAGCCTGGTTTTAACCAAATAACATTTGGAAAATTTAAAGTATAGTCTCTATCAGCTTTTTCTCTTGATATTAACTCTCTAAAGAAAAGCAACTTCCTTTGCCGCTTCAGCTTAAAACAAAGACATATTAAGTGCCATTCCTTGTATGAAGCATCAGATGTAATTGACGTCGACCTTGACTTGAAAAGCAAAGCAACAACTTGTATAGCCAACTCATATCTCTATGATCCAAACACACCTGCGACTCGCAATTGACCTTGACCTGAAAAGCTAAGTAGCAACTTGCATGGCCAACTGATGTCTCTATGACTCGGATGGCCTATACGCTTTAATGATATGGTTGATTCTGACTCCGAGGTTCGCTTTTTGAGGAACGTGATTCATGTTGTGTATGTTACAATCGGTTTTAGGAATTTCCAAACTAATTTGAAATTTGAACAGAGACTTGCATTAAAGTTCAATTCGCTCGTTCATTACAAAGCTGACTTAACTCGAAATTAAAGGAAGAAAAAGTAAAACTAGGATTCTCGATAAAGAGGATGGCTTGATTAATATTAATCTCTAAACTTAGTAGATATAGCAAAATAGTTAAAAAATTTTCTTCACTGAATATAATAAGGTAAAATTGGTACTGTCATCATAGAATGATACCCTACAACTCTTATCGGAGAATTAAAGTAGCAATGTATCGACAAAGAGACTTTATAAAAGCTGTCTCTATGTCTGTTAAATTTCAAACAATTTTGTATGAGAATCCATGAAAAAGGTGTCAATTTTGGCGTGCCTCTCGAAGATGGACCATATAGCATGCCTTTTTTTTAGTAAAGACGCTTTTCAGAAAATTCCACCAACAATGTTGACTGGGTTAATACATAAATTTGCACGATGAACCAATGCTTTCTTTATAATTATTGTGTGATCTTAATTTGTAATTTCAAACTTTCATTCATCATGATTCCTCACAAACTTATGTTATTTTCAAGTTTTGGCTCATGTGACTGTGATATTCTAGATGGATACAAAAAATTGATTCATGTGAATTGTCCTACCTTAGCATATAATATGATTTGCAAAACCCGTTGCTTCCTCTAGCTAAATTTTTTTGTTGGAAATTTTAATTTAGAATATATTTATTATCGTCGTTGTGACAAGATAAGAAAATTTCCAAGATTCATTCATTTTCATTTCACCCTTGTTGCCCTTGATGAAGGGGACTTCTTCATTTACTAGGAGTGATTATCTGAATCATTTGGCTAACAAAAAGGCAAAACGACAGAAAAAAAAAATATGAACTGATATGGAGTCACTGGTTGAAATTGGCTCAATCAAACAAGATTTTATGGAAAAATCCTTTGCTTATGGGTGCAATTCTACTACAAATTGGAAGAAAAGAGAAAACAATAGTTGAGATGATTTGTCTATTTCGATGATCATTTCATCTGTTAAAGGAATCCTATTTTTGAAAATTCCATTTTGGAATAAAACAATTTTCTGACACGTTTGACAGTAAAGGTCGAGAATTTTAAATGCAACGCTTCTTATTGTTTTTAGTTTCTTCGTTGGGATTGTATTTATGCTTTATCTATGGGATGTGGCAATACATGGTAAAGTATTTGAATATTAAAAATTAAGGGCTCATTCCTTTGATTTTAAATTATTCAGATATGATTAAAAAAGATAATTTCTATTAGTTTATAGTTGTTGCAGATAATTCCTATCACTTTGTAATTGGTGGGGCCAAGTCGTGTATAAGAATTCAATTGGGAATGGAGAAGAGTAGAGGTTTTCTTTCCCACGGAGGGAGAGACATTTTCTTAAAACTCCAGAATCCGAGATTTCTTTAGGAGATTATTTGAAAAGTGAGAGCAGCCTATTTTGTCACAAGTAGTCCAGTCTCTAGCTCAGAATAACTTGTCTTCTCGATGAGCACTGCAGAAAGATTGAAGAAAAGTACGTCAAATTTACATTGCCAACTTTCATAAAATAGTTTAGGACCATTTCTTAATATTAATGATGGACTCTCGGATAATGCATTTGGAAAATGGAACGAGCACTGCGCTGCACAAGACTTCGTCACGCGGGGAATTATCATTGGATCGTCCCATATAAGTTGTTAGGACTGGCTGGGGTCCACTCCGCAACTTGAACTTATTACATAACTAGAGTTAAAATAAAAATACAAAACGAAAACGAAAAGACACAGCTTACTTCTCCTTATATACCCTCACCAACCCCTCAGATTAAATCATCAAGATAATCATATGTCCGTGAAGGGAGTTGAGGGAAGAACCATGGTCATCTATAAGCTTCTCTTGAAAGCTGCGGTGCTTGGGGCTTTATTGGGTCTATACCACAAGCACCTAGCACAAGCTGATGATTCAATCACTAAGCCCGGATGCAACAGTTCCTGTGGAAACCTCTCGATTCCGTACCCCTTCGGATTGAGCGATAGCGATCCCCACTGCTACATCAATTCTTCTGCATTCAGAGTCGACTGTGATAACTCTACCAAGCCCCCCGTAGCTTACTTCTGGAACAAAAGTAGTGACATCAAAATACTCAACATTTCCGTCGAGGACCACGAGGTGCGCATTAATACTTTTTTAGGTCAAGACTGCTATAACATTTTCGCTCGCGATGATTATTCAAGCTTCTACCCATGGCTACGGGTAGCTGAATTCCCCCTCTCCAGCACCAAGAACAAGTTCACTGCCATTGGCTGCGACACGTCAGCCTCCTTCCGAGACCGCGGTGGAAAGTTCTCTTTCGGGTGTATGTCTTCGTGTAGCGACGTTTCGGACGTCAGCAATGGATCGTGTTCTGGCATCGGTTGCTGCGAGACGAGCATCCCAAGGAACACCTTCAATTACAATATCTCGATTACGAGCTTTTCCAATCACTCCGATGTCCTGGGTTTCAATCCTTGCAGTTATGCCTTCGTAGCAGAAATTGGATCCTACAACTTTTCGGTTGGCGACCTTAAGCAGCTTAAATTCAACCCTGTCCCTGTAGTTCTCGACTGGGCAATAGGTAATCAAACATGTGAGGAAGCCAAGAAGAACAGCACGAGCTACAAGTGCACCAAGAACACCAATTGCACCGACGCCGAAAACGGATATGGATACAAGTGCACTTGCTCAAAAGGTTATCGAGGCAATCCTTATCTTGAGAATGGTTGTCATGGTAAATTGATAACATCGGCAATTTTTAACTTGTCTTTTATATTGGTATTATCTAAGAAGATTAGATACATTTGAACTGTGTGTTTAATTTTTGTAGATATTGATGAATGTGCGGATCCAGAGATGAACCAGTGTGAAAAAATTTGCCATAATGTTATTGGGAGTTATACTTGTTCATGCCCAAATGGTTATCATGGTAATGGCAAGAGAGGTGTTGGAATTGGACAAGGGTGCACTCCATCAAATTTGACGGTGATTTTGGTTGGTAAGTCTTTTCTTTTTACTTAAAGTACCTGATTTTCTATAATAAAAAAAAATACTGTGTTAGCATATTGCTAGAATATATAATTTGATTTTTTTTTTTTGTGGTGTATGAGAAAATTAACTATTTACAATTTCGCCCAATTTTCTTTTACTATTTCCCTTGCTTGGGAAAATTCAAAATGAAAATTTCTATATCCTTCTCACTGAAGTTTCTATGCGGAAGATAAATGAGATTATATGATACGTTGAGCACATGGCGTGTTACTAAGTACATTATGATTGAGCTTCCTTAAAATTCAAAAATAGATTAAGTTCCCTCATGTCGATGTCTGTACTCTGGGAGCGTCAAAAGTCATGGTGACCATGGGCTTTGGATAAATGTAAAGACATTTTCCAACTATTGAGGTCATTTCGCAAATATTTATATTGATGAAAGCACTCAATTTTACGATGTGTGTGACTTTCGGTATTCAATCGGACGGAGGTCAGCTGTCTCAGGCAACCAGATCTTTGTTGTCAAGTGAGAGGTGAGCATCCTCCAATTTGACATCATGACCTTTAGAAAGAAAGGGGGGCAAAGGCGGTGGCCGCAAGAGCGGTTGATGGCACATTGCCGAGGACTTGTGTTGGCGAAAACTGGTAGAGACGTTCGCTTAGGGATGGCTATTTTATCGATCCAAGAGGATATCCTTACTTCCTAAGTCCCAAATAAAATTAGTCAAAACCCATGATCAATGGATTTTGTGGCCGAGATTTGGCAAAATATATATGCTTCACATCCAAGGTTTTTTTTTTTTTTTTTTGGGGGGGGTTTGGGAGAATAGATACATTGTTTCTTTTGACAACTTGCTAATTTGATCATAAATTTTTCAATTGTGCCAATTTAGTTTTAAACCTTTTGATAACTTGCCAATTTAGTCTTAAACCTTTCAATTGTACCAATTTAATCTAAAAAATTTTAATGATTTGCCAATTTAGTCTTAACCTTTTAACTATTGTCCTTCTAGCCAATTTTAACTAGAAATCGTTGATGTACGTGGACAATTTTTGTATTCTTTTGAATTTTTTCTTATTCTTTCCTTTCCTTTTCTTTATTTCTTTTTTATTTTTCCCAACTTCCATTTGCTGTCCTCAGGCAAGGGCCATCCCAATTGGCCTCGGGTGAGGGCAAGGCCAGCGAACTCGCCGGCCATCCCAACTATCGATGAGGCCCAACAATGGCCGGTGGAGGGAAAAAGGGAAAAAGGGAAAAAGAAAAAATTCATAAAATTAATAAAAATTACAAACATTGTCCTTGTTAGTGCTGATTGGTGCTAACTAAACTACTAGGTCATTGATTTCCAACTAAAAGTGGTAGATCTTTAAAAATGTTTAGGATGAAATTGACATAATTAAAAGATTTTGGATTAAATTATCAATTTATTAAAATATTTATAATTAAATTAACATGATTGTAATGCTTAGAATTGAATAGACTGCCATACAATAGGTTTAGGATTTTTTGAATATTTTTCTAGTATTTTCATAGTCTATGCACTTAACTATTTGATTATATCTTTGTTTCTCACCCATTAATGATGCATACTATTTTCGAATTATTTTGCTGAGAAAAGCCTCCTTTTTGTCTCTCTCTTCAAAGCATGAAAGCACTTGTTCAAATTAGTGGAAGCTAATTTGTTGACAATGAATGGGAAATTGGTTACGTGGCAGTTCCCGCTAACTCCATTTTACCACGGGGGGGCTGGCATCGGAGCCATAGTGTTGCTTTTGCTTTGTTGGTGGTTGCCCAGATACATCAAAAGAAGGCGTGAGGCAAAACTCAAACAAAAATTCTTCCAACGTAATGGTGGAATTGTGTTACAACAACGCCTATTTTCTATAGAAAATAATCACATGGAGAAAGGCAAGTTATTCACCTTAACAGAGTTAGACATGGCTACGGACCATTTCAACAAGAACCGAATATTGGGTCGGGTGGTCAAGGAACTGTTTTCAAGGGAATGTTGCCAGATGGGACAATAGTTGCAGTCAAGAAATCCAAAGTTATTGATATAGGACAAGTCGAACAGTTTGTCAATGAGATTGTTATTCTCTCTCAAATTAATCATAGAAATGTGGTCAAGCTATTCGGATTTTGTTTGGAGAGTGAAGTCCCTCTTTTGATATATGAATTTGTCCCCAATGGGACTCTATACCAATATCTTCATGATCCTGACAAAGAATTTCCAGTTTCATGGGAAATGCGGTTAAGAATTGCCAGTGAAGTTGCCGGGGCTCTTTCATATTTGCACTCTGCTGCAGCTGTACCAGTTTATCATCGTGACATCAAGTCATCAAATATACTTTTGGATGAAAAATATCGAGCCAAAGTGTCAGATTTTGGAGCTTCTAAATCGGTTACCATTGACCAAACACACTTGACCACACTAGTGCGAGGAACCTTCGGATACTTGGACCCTGAGTACTACCAAACAAGTCAATTTACAGACAAGAGCGATGTCTATAGCTTTGGGGTTGTCCTTGTTGAGCTACTAACCGGAGAAAAGCCAATTTCTCAACTAAGGGCAGAAGAGGATAGAAATCTAGCCTCTTACTTCATCATTTCAATGGAAGAGAATCGCTTATTTGATGTTCTTGATAAGGAGGTATTGGACCATGGCAAGAACGAAGAAATTATTGTTGTGTCCAACTTGGTGAAAAGATGCTTAGGACTTCATGGAAGGTACAGGCCTACAATGAAGGAAGTGGCAATGGAATTGGAGCGATTACAATCACTACGAAATCCCACGGTCATTCGGCAAAATGAAGAAGAGATCGATTGCATTAGAACTGAATCTAGTTGTGTATCGAGTACGATTCCCATGTTGAAGCAATCGGAAGCAGGAATAGAGCTGATTTCAATGGAGGAGGATCAGTCACTTTTATCACCGAGATGAAGATATGAGACATCGCAATCTCTTTATTTGCCTTTATACTTGAGTTGCAGAATAATGTTGATGAAGTGCCAGAAACAATATAATAGATTCATGAACCCTTTGATGTAAATGTCTAGTATCAGTGATGAATATATTATCTCTTCTTGATTTCTTGTTAATTTGCTTTAGCTTTTCACTGGGGTTTACTATCATATCAAGAAAATAGCCCCTTACCAAAATACTCCAAATTAGTCGTTACAGAAATATTCTGTCCATGATTTATGAGCCACGTACTTCAATCTTGAGATATTGGTCTCTTTCCACGTATTTGTGTTTCCCAATTCTTCGTATTGTATCAATAATTACTTTCCATTGATCGATAATCCAAATATATTGCAATAAGGCGATTTAAACAAAACACATTTCTAATGTCGATTTCTGTATGAACGCGAGGTGTGCGCACTTTTACTGGTCTATATAAATCAATGAGCATAAGGAATATGTTTATATGGCTTTTACTAGGGAGAATGTTGATGTGATTATTTAAACAATTGTACTTCATACTACTTCAACTGATTTCTTTCGTCTACTTGTGTTTAGCGGCTCCCCAACTCAATTCCATTGGTCTCGTAATATGTATCGTGTTATGCTTATCAATAGCTAAGTTTATTTATAATAAAAAAAGAACTTATTGTACATTGAAAGTACTTTATCATGTGTCTTTTACCTGGTCCATCAACAAGCTCAAATTCCCTAGGCAACCTTTACATCGCAATCTCGCATTCAAAGCTATATATTTCTTAACACCATCCTGAAATAGGCAACCTCTACATCGTAATCTCGCGTTCAAGACAATATATTTCTTAACACCATCCCTGAAATATCCCTGTGGCGGCCTAGGTCCGGCGATAGGGTTGTGTGTGCCATAGTATAGTGCTAAAATATTTAAAGCATGCACAACAACTTATACACAAAAATTTATTTTAACAAAATTAGTATACTTACACAAAAAACACCCAAGTTAGGAAAACATTTAAACAAGACAAAATGGCTTAAGTCTACAAAAAAAGTTCCCAGCGGAGTTGCCAAGTTGTCGCAACCTCCCTCTCATGTCTCGAGAGACAAATGGCACAGCTAAATGCTTTTCTTCATTAGGGTTTTAGCCAAGGCTTTCCCAAACCCATTAATTCACAACTTAAAATATGAGTTTTTAACTTGCAATTCAATTTCATTTAAAAATGAGTCGCTACTAATCAGTTGGGATGAGTTGATTGGAAACCAAGTAAAATATCGAAAGAAATATTTTACTCCTGCGCAATCAGAAAAACTAGAATTGAAGACTTGATTACACTAACTAATCACTAATGCCATTTCAATTCCTAATCTTGTTTAAACCCTTTAGGCTTGGTATTTTTGAATTTTTCAAGGATTTTCCATGCATTGTTGAAACAAACATTTTTTTTTTTTTAGCTTTTTCTGTTTTTTTTTGGAAAATATAAAATATTTCTAGATATTTTTGGTTTTTCTAGAAAATGTGAAATATTTTTTTGGATTTTTGTTGTTTTTCTGAAAATGATAAACTATTTGGATTTTCTTATTTTCTTGAAATTATAAACTATTTTTCGGATTTTCGATTATCGAAAAAAAAAAAAAAATTATTATTTTTTAATTTTTCGAAAATATTATTATTATAAAGAGACCGGACCCGGGTCGGATCTCCTGGATCCGGCCCAGGTCTGGACCAGCTCGGGCTCTCGAGCCTTGGGCCCCTCGGCTAGGCTGAAGCCGGCTCATGGGCCTGGTTCGCTTGGTCCAAGGGAATTACCTGAAAATAAAAGAAAAACAGTCAAGCCCAAAAAATCAAGTCCGGCCCAAGAAAACAGAAGGGCTCAACAAGCCTAACCCATTTCAGCCCAAAAAGCCAAACCCTAGTGGGTTGACCGGGTCCTCGTGCCCGACCCGATCATGACCCGACTCCCGCGCCCCCTCTCTACCGCAGTCCATCTGCGATGCTGATGGGGCGGCCGAGCGAGTCATGGCCCGGCCACGGCGAACGGCGGCGGTCATCGCGAGACCAACCGACAGAACGACGACTAGCGGGAGCAGGGGCGACGGCTGGCGGAAGCAGAGGCGACGGCTGGCGGAAGCAGGGGCTACGGCTAGCTCGGTCGACGAGAGGTTGGGCCGAGATCTGTAGCTGGGTCGTCGTGGGACAAAACGACGACGGTTTTGAGTGCGGCCGCCGATGGGAGCTGGTGAACTAGTGGTGTCGGGGGGTGGTTGAGCGGTGGTGGTGTCGGGCCAGGCAGTCAGCTTTCAGACGCGGCGGCGAGGCTTGGTCCTGCGCCTCTCTCCCTTTGTAGATTTGTCTCCCTTTTCTCTCCCTTCTGTAGATCCGCCCCCCTCAGATCCGGTCACTTGGCTGGCGATCGCTCGGAATTCCGCCCTCCCTAGATGTCTCTCCCGGGAAGTCAGAACGCCTAAGCCTCGCTGCCCCCGGTTTCTCTCTTTCTCTCAGATCTGTTTCTCTCGCAGCTCTCTCCGCCCTCAGTTCTCTCTCTTTTTCGCCTCCCCTCCAACCGAGCTCACGGCCGCCCTTTTTATAGGCGAGTAGCCCGGTCGACGGAGGTGCTCCGGCCGGCGGTCCTTGGTGCATCAGCCGGGCTCTCCCTCGGCCAAACCGGTGTCCCTTCAGCCGCCCCCTGCTCTGCATTGAAGATGCATCCTATCCATCCGGGTCATCCGCCGGTCTTCGCGCTGCTCCACTCAACGGCATTGATGATGTGTGCGAGGAGTCCCAATCCATCGCCGGCTACCCTAGCCTCCCTGTTCCGCTCTGCTCTCCTGCTTCTCGCGTGCAGGGAAGAAGAAGGGATGAAGAAGAAGAAGATGGAGAGGGCCAGGCCGCGAGGGTGAGGGGGGCCAAATGGGCCCAAACCCATGAGAATAAAAAAAGGGGCTGGGCGCAAAGGCCCAGCCCTCGTGGGCCTCCCTCCTCTCTCTTTTTTTCGAAAATAAGGAAAAATAAATAGGAAAATAAAACTTAGTAAATGTAAATAATATTAGTACTTAGATGATGCAAAAATATTTTTTTGTTAGGGTCAAATTGAACCCTAATTTTCTATGCAATTTAATTTTAATACTTAGTCAAAATTTAGATGTCAACACTCAAACATAGAAAGTGTCTGGTCTTGTCATTTCCCTATCAACTTTTACTTTTTGCATTAATACGAACGCTCCAAAAAGAAAAAAAAAATTGCCATGCACAGAAATAACATCCCCAAAATATATTTTATAGAAAATCGATAGGGAAAGGAGAGGACCAAACTTTTTCTTATTCCCACTTATGGAGAGACATTTTCTTAGACTCTAGAATCTTAGATTAAATTTTCAGAGAATATTTGAAAAGTAAGAGCAGCTCTTATTATGATAAGAGTATCCGGCTTAGAATATAGCTTGTCTTCTCGACGAGTAGCAAAGAAAGATCCAGGAAAAATATGTCAAATTTACGTTATGAACTTTCTATATACACGTGCACCGTATTGCTCAAGACTTCGTCTTACAAGGAATTATCGTTGAATCGTCTCATGCAAGTGGATATGACCACTTGACGTTAACTCCACAACTTGATCTTAGACTCCACCTTACTTCTCCTTATAAACCCGCGAATCCCGAAAAACAAAAATATATGAAGAGAGTTGAAGGAAGAACCATGGTCATCCATGAGCTTCTCTTGAAGGTTGTGCTTGGGATCATCATATTGCGTCCATACCACAATCACATAGCAGAAGCTAATAATTCAATGACCAAGCCTGGATGCCGAAGTTTTTGTGGAAACCTCAAAATTCCAGATCGAATGATAGTGATCCCAAATGCCGCATCAATCATCCCTCATTTAGAGTCATTTGTGATGAATCTACCGATCCTCCCGTACCTTATATAAATAAAAAGAGTAGTGGCTTCCAAATACTCGACATTTCTGTCCAGCACCATGAGTTGCGCGTTAACGTTTCGACTGGTTGAGAGTGCTCTAACTCTGCCGGGAAAGATTACTCTCCAAGCAACTATCTAGGTCTCAAATTAGCGAAGTTTCCCATATCCAGCACCAAGAACAAGTTCATTGCAATTGGTTGTGACGTGTCAGCTAAATTCCAAGGCCACAATAGGAAGTTCTCTTTCGGTTGTATGTCTTCGTGCAGTAACATTTCCGACGTCAGCAATGGGTCGTGTTCCAGTATCGTTTGCTGCCAAACGAGCGTCCCTAGGAACACCTTAGGCTACAAAATCTCCATTAGGAGCTTTTCCAATCATTCCGACGTCCTAAAATTCAATCCTTGCAGATGTGCCTTTGCCGCCGAAAATGACTTCTACAACTTCTTGGTTGATGATCTTTCGCGGCTTAAATTTAACTAGTCAGCTCTAGTTCTTGATTGGACAATAGGGAATCAAACATGTGAGGAGGCCAAAAAGAACAGCACAAGCTACATGTGCACCAAGAACACCAATTGCACCAATGCCGATAACGGATCTGGTTACAAGTGCAATTGTTTAGGAGGTTACGAAGGCAATTCTTATCTCGAGAATGGTTGTCGTGGTAAGTGGACAATATCGACATTCTTTAACTTATCATTTGTATTTGTATGATTTGAGAAGATTAGATACATTTGATGAGTGTATTTAATTTATGTAGATATTGATGAATGACCCATGTGAGGGAAAGTGCGATAATATTGAGGGAAATTATACATGTTCATGCCCAAAGGGTTATCATAATGATGGCAAAAAAGGCGGTGGAGATGGACTTGAATGCATTGCTAATCCATCAAATTTGATGAAGATTTTGATTGGTAAGTTCTTTCATTTTATTTGAACTTCCTGACTCAAAAAATATACTATTATCTTAGCTGATTTCAAGAATATATAATTTAATTTGTCTGTGGTGTAGGAGAAAATTAACCATTTACATTTTCGCCCGATTTTTCTTCCACCGTTGCCCTTGCTTGAAAAAATCCAAAATGAAACTTTCTATGTCCTTCACACTGAAGTTCTCTATGCAGAAGATAAATAAAATCATTTAATGCATTAAGTACATCACTTGTTACTAACTACATCACGATAGAGCTCTCTTAAAATTTAAAAGCAGATTGATTTCACTTTTGTCAATTTCAGAACTCTCCGGCATCTTTTGACTTGGTGACCTTGGGCTTTGAGTATTTGAGAATACATCTTTTATCGATTGAGAACAAGTTGCGAATGTTGACATTGGTACAGTATGACTTGTTGTTGCGTGATCTTCATTGCCGCTTATAGCGCGGAGTCGCAAGGTCGTGGGATTGAATTAGTCAAAATATTGACCTGGTAAACCACACAAGTCAAATGATTTGGTCAGTAGACTTTCTGTATCAAATCGTATTTTAATTATGGGCAGTGGTAACATAACGGTACTGTTATTACTTCAAAAATGATGGTGTATCCTGAGCCAATACCACAATTTCAAGAAAAATCAGCCATGGAATGTTTACAGTCTATTCAACAGCTTTTTATAAAGAAATTAAGACAATTCCCAGATAATGAAATGAAAATTAAAACCATTCTTCGTTCTTTCTAACTACATCTCTTGAATCTCAATCTTCATCTCATCTTTCCTCAATGAACAATCTTGCAGTATAATCAGTTTTTTATTTTAACTCAATTTTGCATTTTGTTCACAACCTCATAAAATAAAAAAATTTCATGCAACATTTTACCCTTGGTAAATGCTGAAATGTTTGTACCCCCATAAAATAAAATAAAAAATGAAATTTATATCGTACACTTGATTATGATAAAATGAAGCAATGGTCATCAACAAAAAAATTGACATTTTATAAAGTTTCCCACTCATGACGTGATGTTGTAAATCTTTTCTATAACGTTGTAATTGTAATTTATGAAAATTCATATTTTTTTGACAATTTTAATAGTATGCCACACTCAACTATGACAAAATGTCGTGAACGCAGGTACAACATTTCAAAATTTAAAACATAATGTATTTAATGACACTCTTTGTTCTCAATTGCAACCAACAAAAGAAGTCTTTATAGAATATCGTAAAATAAAGGAAAACATGTGTTGTGTTTTTTTTTTCTCCTTTCGTTTTACGAGCTACATTCATCAAAATTAAGTAGAATAATAGTTTCTTTTAGTTAGTTGCTCTACACCAGACCAAATAAAATCACCGGATCTTGAACGGCATAAGAGGCTCTACATGAAACAGAGAAAATGATCTAGTAAAAACAATTCATAAAAAAAAAAAAAAGGAATAGAAAGCCATGAAAAAAGGAAGATGAAAAATAGGAATGTGCTCTCGAACTGGCTAAATCTTTCCTCAAGTTTGGCTACACAAAACTTGAGGTGGACAGAGAGGACCGATGACAGAACGACAAAACAAAGCTACAGCTAAATCATGAAATATGTGATCTTATCTTAACAGATTAATAATCACACACCCTAGATCATAATCTTAATTTCTCTCTTGTCTCTCCCTTCCTGCCCACAAGCTCCAATCATCACCGCCTCTGTTGCTCGTAGCCACGACATTTGGCGAAGTTAACGCCCTTGTGTTGGCGAAAACGGGTGGAGACGTACACATAGGGATCGCTATTTTACCAATCCAACTAGATATCCTTACTTCCTTATCTCAAATAAAATGAGCGAAAGCCCGTGTTCAACGGATTTTGGGGCAGGGATGTGGCAAAATTCTTCTCGCTCCACATCCAGGCCGGGAAGGAATGGACATGGCTAGCCCTCTTTTCCTCCTGTTCTCTCTTTATTCCTCCTAAGGGTTTTCTAGCTTTAGTGTTTTTACCAATATTCTTTGCGCATCTAATCATGAAAACTTTATATAATAAACACAGCTTAATTCCGCACAAGGGATTGATCAAATTCTGACTCGAACTTTCAATCTTGGCAATATAATGTAATATTTCTTAATATGAACAATCATTAAATTAAGAACGAATTCGATTCATACATGATTGTAAAACACCAAGAATCCGAATAGGTACAGCGGAATTAAACACGTACATGTTTGAGCCATGGCCTCACTTAACTGAAAACGGATCAACCTCATATAATCGGTGATCTGTCGGTATGCTGGTTCTTCCTCTCTATGACCTATTTCGGTTTAGCAGCTTTAATGAGATTAAGCGACTGATAGGTATAACCTACCCTTTTATAGGCTAGAGAGGGGACCTAGCAAACCCTAATCAACAGCGTGTTAACTAGGCCTCTCCTATTATGGGCTTCAGTTAAATACAATTACCTACACTTTGCTGCTCAACTAGGCCCGTAATTAATAGATGCCAAAACCCAACTCAATAAGATCACTTTAGGGTTTAAAATATATTGGAATATCCATTAACCCGATTATATAAAATAGAAAATTAATTAATTAATGTAAGCCCATTATCGGAAAATTTTAACATTCTCCCACTTGGGTTACATTAATTAATTTGTTTTATCTTTGAAAACGATTTTATTTTGAAAACGACACTCTCGGGTTAATAACTGAAAATTTATTTTATGTGGCCACAATTTTGAAAAATAATATTCCAATAATGGCATCTCAAAACTAATCCAATCCTATATAACCTCATTATAGGACTATGGCGATCAACGTGTTAAGAAAATACCGTAACACATGACCTTCCATAATCACATATAATAAACATTATATTTTCATGGATCATGGGCCTAGTAGTGTAGTAAGAAATAGTGCCAACATGTGATCAAAATATACACTATTTCTTATCGGTCCTCAATGCAATTTCTAAACAACATGAAACTGCATCAGCGCAATATATAAACAACATGAAATTGCCTCAGTGCGATTTCTAAACAACATGAAATTGCACAACTATGTCACAATCCAACATGAGATCTCATAATCAGTGACATCCAATCGTCTTTAAACAAAAATTTGTTTAAAGATACTGTTTCATATTTTCATTTCTCAGTCGACAGGAGAAAGGATAACAGTAAAATCAATAATAATGATCATAAAAAATAAATGCTTTAATAGACATTATAAAAACATTATTAGTTTGTATATAACTATAATATCTAGAAATATAAACTATATAGCTCCCACTAACAAAAGAGATCAAAAGACTCTAAAACACCCATATTCTTTACATGTTCTTTAAACAAAATGGGTCGTAAGCCTTTTGTTAGGGGATCGGCCAACATGGACTCAGTTCTAATATTTTCTATCACAATGTCTCCATTTTTGACTAAGTCCTTAACAATATAATATTTGATCTCCATGTGTTTAGACACATTGCTGATCTTGTCATTCTTGGAATAAAACACAGTTGCAGTGTTGTCACAATAGATCACCATAGGTTTAGCAATAGAGTCCACAACCTGCAATTCAGAGATCAAATTTCTAAGCCAAACAGCTTGAGTTGAAGCTCCGTAACACGCTACAAACTCAGCATACATTGTAGAGTTTGTAACCAAGGTTTGCTTTGTGCTCTTCCAAGAAATAGCACCTCCAGCCATCATAAAGATATATCCAGAAGTTGATTTTCTGTCATCCGAATAACCAGCAAAATCAGCGTCTGAATATCCAATCACCTTGAGGTCATCTACATTGCTATACACAAGCATGAAATCTTTTGTTCGTTGCAGATATCTCATCACTTTCTTAGCCGCAACCCAATATTCATAACCTGGATTCGACAGATATCTCCCAAGAGTATTCACAGCAAAAGCAATATCAGGTCTAGTGCATACTTGTGCATACATAAGACTGCCAACTGCACTAGCATATGGAACATTCTTCATTGCTTCTTTTTCAACATCATTCTTGGGGCATTGTTCTATGCTCAATTTATCTCATTTCACAACAGGAGCTTCACCAACCTTGCAGGTTTGCATATTAAACCTCTTCAGAACACTATCTATATAACTTTTCTGAGATAATCCCAGAACCTTCTTAGATCTGTCACGATGAATTTCAATGCCTAAAACAAAAGTGACTTCCCCAAGATCTTTCATATCAAACTTAGCAGACAGAAAACTTTTTGTATCATTCAATAGATCAACGTCTCTACTGGCAAGCAAAATGTCATCTACATAAAGTACTAAGAAAATATATTTACTCCCACTTACTTTCATGTAGATGCATTGATCAAACGTGTTTTCTTTAAAGCCAAATGATCTCACAACTTTGTCAAATTTCAAGTACCACTGACGTGATGCTTGTTTGAGACCATAAATAGACCTCCGAAGTTTGCACACCATATTCTCCTTTCCATTTTTTTTAAACCCTTCAGGTTGCTGCATATATACTTCTTCATCCAGGTCTCCATTTAGAAAAGCTGTCTTGACATCCATTTGGTGAAGCTCTAAGTCGAAATGAGCCACCAATGCCATAATTATCCGAAATGAATCTTTAGTGGACACCGGAGAAAAAGTTTCAGTATAATCAATGCCCTCTCTCTGCGTGAACCCCTTTGCGACTAACCTCGCCTTGAATCTCTCTATGTTGCCTTTATTATCTTTCTTGGTTTTGAATACCCATTTACAGCCAATCGATTTATGCCCATCAGGTAAATCGACAAGTTCTCATACTTGATTATTTGACATGGAAATCATCTCGTCCTTCATCGCTCTTAACCATTTATCTCGCTCGATCACTATCAAGAGCTTCTTTGAAGGTCATCGGATCAACTATATGTCCAATGTCAAAATCAGCTTCTCCAAGATAGACATGATAATCATCTTGAAGTGCCGGTCTTCTTTGTCGTTGTGATCTCCGCACAGGCATTTCTGGAGCCGGATCATTCGTCTGGGGAATTTCATTCGCAGCCATATCTCCAGTATCTGCTTCTTGCTGCGCTTCCACTCTATAAAGCTCTCGCATGGAATCATCACTCAACATGGGCAATGGAATGGAAACTGTTTTGTTTGGTTCTTCCTTTTCAAAAGATTGAGAAGAATTCTCTTCAGCAACATCTAACTCCAGGAATTTAGCAGTTTGAGACTCAACAATTCTAGTGCCCCGAGTAGGACAATAGAACCTATACCCTTCGGAATGGTGAGGGTATCCAATAAAATAACATCTAGTAGTCCTGGGTTCGGTCTTCTTTTGAGAAGGATCATAAATTTTCACCTCTGCAGGACAACCCCAAACTCGAAAGTGATTCAAGCTTGGTTTCTTACCCGTCCATAATTCAAAAGGTGTTTTCGGCACTGATTTACTAGGCACGCGATTCAATATATAAGCCGTTGTTTTAATCGCATCACCCCATAAGTATTCAGGCAAATTAGAACTACCCATCATACTTCGTTTCATCTCCATGAGTGTGCGATTGCGCCGTTCAGCTACACCATTCTGTTCGGGACTTCCAGGCATTGTATACTGAGCAACAATACCACAATCTTGCAAATATTTAGCAAACGGTCCCATTTGTTGTCCGGTCTCAGTATATCGCCCATAATACTCACCACCGCGATCAAATCTGACAATTTTGATAATTTTTCCCAATTGTTTCTCAACTTCAGTGCGAAACACTTTGAACATGTCAAGAGCCTCAGCCTTCTCCTTAATCAGATAAACGTAACAATAACGGGAGAAATCATCAATAAAAATGATGAAGTACTTATTTCCACACAGAGTGGTTGAGTATGGCCCGCTAATATCTGTATGAATTATCTCCAATAGATTTTGACTGCGAGTAGCACCTTTCTTCTTAATTTTACTCAATTTTCCCCTCACACAATCAATACAAGTCTCAGTATCATCCGAGTCAAGAGGAGGAAGGATGTCAGCCTTGATGAGTCGCTTTACTCTTTCTTTGGAGATATGCCTTAATCGCTTATGCCACAGCAATGAAGATTTCTCTTTAATCAAGGATCTCTTAGCAACATTGTTCTCGACATTAAAAGAACAATATGGACTATCAGGAGATAAGGACAATCGATATAATCCATCACACATAACACAATTCCCAATAATTCTGGAATCATAACTCAAATCCACTCTCTTATTTGCAAAATAAAGACAATATCCAGCTTTGTCAAGCAAAGAAAGAGAAATCAAGTTTCTCTTAAAACCAGGAACATAAAAGACATTGTTCAAAATGAGCTGAAATCCAGAATCTAAATTCAAAACAAGCGTGCCTATGCGCTCCACATCAACTCCGACATCGTTTCCAACTTTAAGCTTTAACTCCCTCAGACTTGGACTCCTTAGATTTGTTAGACCTTGTAAGGTAGTAGTCACATGAACAGTAGCACCAGAATCAAGCCACCAAGAATCCGGAGAAACATCAACCAAATTTGATTCAAAACAAACCAACAACTCACCTTGGTGACTTTCTTTTCTTCCTTTTAGCCAAGCTTTGAACTTATAGCAATTGGCTCTCCTGTGACCTTGCTTCTTGCAGTGAAAACACTTGAAATCCTTATCTCAATTTCTCCCATTGTTCCCATTTTTCTTGAAGTCTTGGCTTTTCTTTGGACCATGAGCATTTGACCATTTAGGCTTCCATTTTCCCCTAGAGGAACTCGATTTGGCATTAGCAATTACATGGGCCAACTCATTCTTCTCCTTCTTCAACTTCTCCTCCTCAGTCACACATTTTGAAATTAGGGCATTAATGCTCCAAGTCTCATTCTGAGCGCTATAAGCAGTCTTAATTTGGCTGAATTCAACTGGCAAAACATTTAAGACGTGATGCACAATATAATCTTCAGAAAGAACAATTTTATGGGTTTTGAGTTTGGATTGAATATGGACCATCTTCAGTATAAACTCTCTAACACCCACAGCAGCATCATATCTCATATTTGTTAACTCATGCAGCAAATTTCCAGCTTCAGCCTTGTCCGAGACTCTATATCGTTCTCCCACTGCTTCAAGGAACTGTCTTGCATTCGTATTTTCCGGTAAACCACTAATGAGATGCTCAGCAATGAACCTCTTCATAGCAATGAGGCTCAGTCGGTTGGATTTTTCCCATCTAGCATAATGGGCCTTTTGATCTGTACTACTTTGGTCATTGGGCTTGGGAGGTTCATTCTCACGTAGTGCCAAGTCCATATCCACAATTCCCAAAGCAAACTCTATATCTTGCTTCCACCTCTTGAAGTTTGATCCAGTTAACATCTCAACCGTGGCATTATTGTTATTCACAGCAAAAGTAACTGTTTGTCACACATAATGCAATATGCTTAATTATGGGCAATAAGCGATTCCACAAAATAATTAGTATATTATAAACTCCCCTTTGGGCAGAGCGTATAATACATCATTATTTTTCATAGCATGAAGATTGTAAAACAACAACAAGAAGAGTTACATATAATTGTCAAGAATTCATCCCCTTTGGGCAGACAAATCCTTTAAATTATACATCTCCATAATATCAATATATAGAGACGATAAGGAGAATTATATATAATTATCAAGGGCTTATTCACTTTGTGCAAAACAAGACCTTTTAAATTATGCATCTCCATTATCTCGACATAGAGGAGAATTACACATAACTCTAAAATTTATCCCCTTTAGGAAGATAAAATTTTGAGTTATACATCCCCATCAATTATCTCTATTATATTAATATAGAGGGGAATTACATATAATTTTCAAAAATTTATCCCCTTTGGGCGGATAAATATTTTTCCAATTATACATCCCCATCTTTTAAAGTGGGAATTCTTCATGCAATTTTTCAAATTAATGTACACAATAACCCCCTTTGGGCGGGTAATTGTATATACTAATTTTTATTAATAGGAACTCCAAAAAATTTTATAATGTTCCATTTAATCAATGCCCAAAATTTATCAATATGAAGCACTTAACAATATGTGTTTCCCAAAATCATATTGCATTAAACAACAATTTTTGCCACAATTTTTTTTTAATATTTATTTATTATTAATCTACAGGAATTTTGGCCCAGCGGGCTCGGGCCAGAAAATTCTGGTCACCGGCCCGCGTGGGCTTCCCTCCGGAAGCCTGGATTCTGGGCGTAGCCCAGAATCCGAGAAGCCCAGAAAAACAGAAGCCCTGAAGATGGGCTTCACGCCAGGAACTCCAGCATCCCGAAAATAGGCCCAATGGCTGGGCTTATGCCCAGAAGACAACCCGGCCCGGCTGGAGCCAGAAGCCCAGATTCTGGGCTTGCGCCCAGAATCTCCTGAGGCCCAGATTCTGGGCTCAGAAAGCCAGAAAACAAGCCCGCCTGGGCTTCTTTCCAGGAGCCCAGAAGACCGCCTGGCCCGGCTGGAGGTCTTCTTCAACCTCCAGCCGGGTCACGATTCTGCAAACCGGGTCACACGACCCGGTTTCAGACCCGAAGCTCAAAAACTCATATTAAGGTTGATTTTGATTAAATTTTTCCATGGGTTTTACTTCTAATCTCATTATAAATAGATTAAACTAAATTAATGGAAGAACAAACGAACAAAACATCAACATTCAACCTTCAAGAATTTTGGATCTTATACCCATGGCCGAAATTCAATTTTCTCTAGTTTAAAGCCAAAAAACTCACTTTTATGTAACCAAACAAATCTAAAACATATATATAACAATACCCATGCATCAATTTATAACATAAATCATTCAATTGCAAGTAATTTAAAAAAAAATTCGGAACTTTTCAAGGTACAAATCCTAGAATTTCAAATTCGAAATTCTCTCTCAATTCTCAACGAAAATCCGTAAATTATATATGGTTGGAAAGATCTCGACATGTAGAATAAAAACCCTATCGATGAAAGAGTCCGCATGAGAAAATAACGACAACATTAGGTTAAAGGGAGAAAATTTCGAATTTGTTCATAAAAAAAAATTTGGGTTCTACAATCATATATGACAGGCTCTGATACCACATGTAATATTTCTTAATATGAACAATCATCAAATTAAGAACAAATTCGATTTATACATGATTGTAAAACACCAAGAATCCGAATATGTACAGTAGAATTAAACACATACATATTTGAGCCATGGCCTCACTTGACTGAAAACGGATCAACCTGATATGATCGGTGATCTGTCGGTATGCTGGTTCTTCTTCTCTATGACCTATTTCGGTTTAGCAGCTTTAATGGGATTAAGCGACTGATAGGTATAACCTACCATTTTATAGGCTAGAGAGGGGACCTAGCAAATCCTAATCAACAGCGTGTTAACTGGGCCCCTCCCATTATGGGCTTTAGTTAAACACAATTGTCTATACTTTGCTGCTCAACTAGGCCCGTAATTAATAGATGCCAAAACCCAACTCAATAAGATCACTTTAGGGTTTAAAATATATTGGAATATCCATTAACCCGATTATATAAAATAGAAAATTAATTAATTAATGTAAGCCCATTATCGGAAAATTTCCAACATATAAAGCACTAACTTTGACAATTACCCAAATTTGGCACGCTGTTGGCTTGAAATATTTACAAAATTCTAGCACGTCAAATATGATCTCTTTATTACCTATGACACTTTTTTTACTCCTTTACTCTTTACATCGCTTTTATCTTCTTACAATAATAGTTAAATCCGCATACTTGCAATTGCAACGGCGATGATGGGATAAAAAAACTTGCTCTACATGATTGAAATGTGGACTGGCATGTTTTTTTAATCTCATTAGAAAGTCCCAATCATTTTTTTTTTTTTTCCTCCCGAAAGTCAAACCTGTTCCTCTCTCATTTTAGTTTTGATTAGCAGGTAAGAACTGATAGATTTGGTTAAATGGCTATTCCGTCTTTCTTTTATGTGTGACCCAGCTTGCACAACTCTTTGAATTTCTTCACAAGCCATATATATCACGATATCATTTAGATAGCTAGTTGATTGCTAGTGTCTTGACAAAATTTATTGAAGGTGACGATACAAGTAAAAGAGGAAGATATAAGCAACCTCTGCACCAAATGCTAATCCATTTTAAAAATTTTCCTCAAGGGTACGAATCCTTGCCATTTTCATGTCATCAGAAGGGATCAAGCTGAATACAGAGATGGGACCTGTATTGAGTTATTTGAAATCATGCATAGTTCAATGAAAGAGTCTCTATAAACGTATACATTAGATGGCGTGAATTTGGTTGCGTAAGACCCAAAAAGCTGTAAGCAAGTATACTGTGGGACCATAGGAAAAGATAAGCATCCTTGCAGTTAGTTTGAGTTTATACTTTTGTGACATCTTTCATGTCGAATTAAACCTATTTTTGGCAGAGCGGGATGATTGCGCTTTTCTTCCTTTTTTGTAGATTAGCTCAACCAAATCCATTGTCCTGGTTCAGATTCAATTTGTCCCAAAACTACGAAGTTTTCCGAGGAAACCTCACGATATAATTCTTCATAAAGTGGGAATGCGTGGCCGCTTTTACATGGTGCAATCATTTGTTGTGCAGATAACCATGTGGCTAATTATTCTGAAAAATCGGTGTTGTATACAGGTGTTGCTGTGGGCATAATAGTGCTGCTTTTCAGTATAGGCTTTCTATATTTTGGATACAAACAAAGGAAGCTTATCAAGCTCAAAGAACAATATTTCAAGCAAAATGGCGCTTGCTTTTGCAGCAACAATTACATGAATGTGATAGAACTATAAAAGCTGGGAAAATCTTCAGCTATGAAGAGCTAGAGAAAGCCACCAACAATTATGACGAGAGCAAGATAGTTGGGCAATGAGGATATGGTATTGATTACAAAGGGTCATTGCCAAATAATATGATAGTTGCGATTAAGAAGTCCAAGTTCATGCCAAATCAAACAGTTCATCAATGAAGTCATTGTGCTTTCTCAAATTAATAGTCGTAACGTGGTAAAGCTTCCAGGATGTTGTTTGGAAACCAAAGTGCCTTTAATGGTGTACGAGTACGTCAACAATGGAACTCTCTTTGACCACGTCCACAACCCAAACAAATCATTGAAGCTATCTTGGGAGACCTGGTTGATCAAACATAACTGTCGACTATGTTTCGGGGAACATTAGGATACTTAGACACCGAATACTTTCACACAAACCAATTGACAGAAAAGAGTGATGTTTACAGCTTCGGGGTTATGCTAGCTGAGCTATTGACAGGGAAGAAGTGCTTTCTTTTGACGAACCAGAAGAAGAGCAGAGCTAGGTAACATACTTTTTTTCATCATTGAAAAATGACAAATTGTTTCAGATTGTTGAGGAAATTATTGCAAACGAAGGAAGCAATGAGCAAGTGAGAGAAGTTGCCAATCTTGCCAAGAGATGCTTGAAAATAAAAAGAGAGGAGAGGCCGACCATGAAGGAAGTAGCAATGGAATTGGAGGGACTCAGAGCAATGGCTAAGCATCCATGGGTCAATGGTATCGATGTGAATCTAGAAGAAACAGTTTATTTACTAGGAGAGAAGCCTAATGTGTATATGGATAGTATTGTGATCATGAACACTAGGTACATGGATAGCATGAAAAACCATGTGCTGCCACTAGTTAGTAGCAGGAGATGACAATAATAGGTTATGGATATTTGTCTGGGTATGTTGTGTTGGATGTTTTGGTTGCACTAGGTCTCCAGTGACTGCACTGGTTCATCTGGTTCTTTCACGATCAAACTTCAAAGGCAGGAGCATCTGGGTTGCTTCTTGTCCATTTCATTAAATGGTTGTTAAGCGTGTATTTTATCTTTAATAAGTGTCTTTCTCAATGCAGCATGATTTAGCTTTAAAAAGCTTTTGGATTCGAATCAGTGACATTATGTGAAAATGGTTTACTCTTATTATTTATTTGTTGGTGGAGCTAATCAGATTTGGGAGCTATATTGTCTTTGAGTGTACCGAAGTTAAAATGACATGGAAGTGCAGATTTCTGTGTGCTCGAGGATGGAACATGTACAACTTGGATGAATATTATTAACCGGGCGATTCCATGATTTTGCCTTACCAGTGATACAATGAAACTCACCTGTTGATTAGACGCATGATATATGTTCAATTACACACACCACCAACCGAAATGAGTTTCACGTTTGACTTTTGCCCATATGTTACTCATCCATTCCTTCAATGGGGTACGGTTATGTTTGTCTTATGGAGGTACAATTATGACATCATCTAGATCTATTTGTAGTCAAGTTTTCACGTAGTTAATGCCCATATCAATAATCGACCAATTAAAAAAAGGGTATGCTTTCACTTGGGCACAATAAAACAAAAGTCAACCGGTAAAAAGCTAATCAATTTATTACATGCATCAAATACCATCGAATGCGGCCATTTGCCATATGTAAAACCAAGAATTAGTGTTGAGATCCTCCTACTTCTTTGTAATTATGGCGGCGTAGCATATATTTGGATATCATGGTTATTATCACATTAGAGCAAGTGCAACTAATTGGGTTGCTCAGCTGGTTGGTCATTGTGAATATCCTAAATTTATCCGATAAAGGGAAGACATTGGTCAGTTATTCTTTTTACAATTGATTAATCATAAATTCATTGCAATTGATTCTTCTTTTAAGTAATTTTCTTTGCTAAATCTCAAATCAATTATTTGTGAATTTGACCAGTGTAGCAAAAATCGTCACAATAATTTACTAAGATTTTATCTTACTTTGATCTAAGAAATACCAACATTTCTTTACACTTCTAGGATGACCAACTGTTTTAATAATATGTCAATATTTATACTTATGCTTCCAAGGACCTTTGAATTTACTAATTTTCATTTGAAATTACCAACCTTATTTTGATTGGCATACCAACCGTCGCAACCAACCCCTTGAGAAAGGGAATACGCTTAGGGATATTATCTAATAGACCATCCCATGGCCTAAGCTTTCATAAGCTTATGTCTTGTGCAACAATGGAGTGTTCGTTAATAATTTCAAATGAGAAAATGAGGAGTCGTCACTGGTTTATTGGCGTCGGTTGGAAATCAAATGAGGCACGTGAATGTGCCTTACTTCCTACTCAACTAGAAAATTTAGGATTGAGGACTTGATTACACTAATTAATCAATTAGTGCTATTTCATTATATAATATTGTTCATTTCAAAAATATTTTTGTTAAGCAATTTGGATTGATTTTAGACATATCTACTAACATGTGAGATAATTATGCAGGTGTGCAATGATTAAAATAATAATAAGCAACCAAAGGAAATATTAAATAAATTACAAGGGGAAAACAAGCATATAATCACTAAAAGTTAAATAAATGCCAATCCTAACTAGGGTAAGTGGAAGGCATAATCATCATATCAAAAATGCATAATTAAGGGTATTTGTCTTTAATGATAATTGAAACCTTAAGATAGAATCCTAAGGGCTTTTTCAACTTCGGGTACAATCTTATATTAAAATGCTCTACTTTTTAAGAGAAGATTACCCAAAAACTACTCTTTAAAATTTTTGGGGGGATTCTTTTTGTTTTTCTGAAAATTTTTAAAATTTTTTGTGAATTCTCGAATTTTCTTTTAGATTTTTTATTTTTTAAAGAATTTTCCGAAATTTTAAATTTTCTTAAAATTTTTTGAATTTTTAGAATTTTCCGAATTTTTGAATTTTCTTAAAATTTTGAATTTTTGAATTTTTAAAATATTTTTTTTTTGAATTTTTAAATTTTCTTAAATTTTTTGAATTAGTTAATTTTCGAAAATTTTAAACCTATTTTATGATTTTTTGGTATTTTTTAATTATTATTTAATACTCTTTTTATTTTCTATTTAATTTTTGAGATTTTTAAATTTTTTAATAGTATTATATTCGGGAAGACGGGTTCGGACCCGTAAAACCAGTCCGACCTGCTAACCCGATCGGACGACCCGGATCCAACCTATTTCAAATAAAACCCTAATTTTAAACATATATATTTTTAATTTCGATTTTCTATTATTATTTATTTATTTTCCCTTTTCCCTTTTTATTTTTCATTTTTTTCTCTCTTCTCCCTGTTCTCTCTTTTCCTTCCCGAAGCGTGTCTTCATTTACGCAACACCCTCCCCGAAACTTCCCCAGGATCTCACCTGCTAAATACTCAGGCCTCCTAAGCAAAAGCCAGCAAGGTAGACACTAAACCTCCGTCGATTTCACTGAAGACACCAGACTGGACGCTTCTTATTCATCACCCGATCCCCCACGCCCTCCCTGCAAGAAGCACCGCTGGCCTATATCCCTCACCGGAACAATGAGATCAAAACACACCACACGCGCAAAAGTAACCGTGAAGGAATGAAGCAAGAAACGTGACCATGACATACAGAAACCCACAGAACGTGAGCAAGAGGTCTACAGTTCGAGCAAGGCAGCCATGACATTCGTAGACATCAAATAGACACTTCGTCGGACAATTGACGGGCGTCGACCGAGGGGAGGCAAACGATAACTTAACGGGGCATCAAAACGCGACCAAAATAGACATAGGCAACTAGGCGGGGTCTAGAAGCAAGAAAAAGCAGCACCGTCGGAGTCGGGACTCGAGCAAGCCGAAGCCGGGCGAGCCTCTGTCCGGCGGGCTCAAAACAGAGCAGCACGGAGCGCTACCTCGCTTGAGCGATGGGGGTCCTACCCGGCTCGACGACGGCGACTAACAGGCGAGCCAAGACAGACCGGACCGTGGCCGGCCGCCCTAGCGTCGCCAAGACGAGGTCCTCGGACCGAAGAGGAGTGAACTCAAAGGAAGACTCACCGGAGAGAAAGGACGCCAGGAAGCTGAGTCTCGGGAGCGGCCAAGCTGCTTTCCTACTCTCTACTCTCGATTGTTCGCTCTAATCTCACTCACGATACCCTCTCTCTCGAGCTCTCAGCCTAAAACCTCTCCCAAGCCGCTCTCGCTCTCTCTGTTGTTTTTCCTCTCTCGTTATTTTCCGCCGAGGAAGCTCTAACACCCCCCTCTCTTCCTCGGTCCTTCTTTTAAACTTGCTCCTCTCCCTCTCTCCAAGGACTACGTCAGCTGCTACCAATGGGTCCGGTACCGCACGACATTCCCCTGCTGCTCGTCGTCGTACTATCCGCCGTCCTTCGGCTTCCTTTGTCGGAGGCCGTCATCCAAGCGGAGGGGAGAAGAAGAAAAGAGGAGATGGGCCGGGGGAAAGGGAGGAAAAGGAATGGTCTGGGCCGGCCCTGGTTGGGAGAAGAAGAAGGGGCCGGGCTTGGCTGGCCCTGGCCCGGCCCTGCTGCGTTTTTTTAATTTAATTTTAATTATTTTTTTAAAAATTTAGTACTATTAATACAAATGTTCCTAATGTCTATGTGATGCAATTTAATAATGTTTTTTTTTCTTTGAGGTTAGAAATTAATCATTAATTTCAATATAATCAATGAATGATTAAACGGGTCACTAAAATTTAGGTATCAATATCAATAAATGTCATATTGACACACCAAATTACGTTAAAGGCATCAATGAATAGAAGAATAAATGTTGGTAGATTATTAAAATTGTTTGATAGTTTTGGAAGTAGAAAGAAATGTTCGTACTTCTCAAAACAAAGCAAAAGATAAAAAGTTGCCATGTGACTATAATTAGTTGGTATCTTTATTTGATGAATGCCGGTACTTCAGTCAAATTGAGGTTGGTGATTTCGAATAAAAGTTAGAACTTCAAAGATATTGGTAAACATGCTAATTGACATGCAAAAGGGTAAGCAAGTTTCTAGTCACTTTTTTATACCAACAATATTTGATAGTTACCAATTGCATTCGAAATCACTATGTACCATCATGGACCAAAGTTACATATTTATGGCTATGAACGCTTCCAATCTACTAAGCCTCCACTCATTACATGATAAATGAACTCTATACCAATGCTTCTCTTTGGATATACCATGCTAACTATCTGTCATGTGTGCAAGAAAAAGAAGTAAAAGTGGGGATCTTTATGAATACGCTTCTTTGATTAATATTAAATCTTCGAACTCATTCTGGTAGAAAGCAAGTTAAAGTTTTTAGTATCAGATAAAAGAAAGTAAAGATGGTACTGTTTCTCATCCATAAAAGAATTTACAGAAGCTATGTATGGTGATGTCCATTATCAACCACTTTCGCCAATAAATTTCACGAAAAGTTGCTGCATTATAATGTTTACCTTTTAAAGGTTGATCATGTAACATGTTTATCATCACTGAAAAAGCTTTTAGGAAATTCCATCAATAATGTTGGCTAAGGCAACGACATATAAGTATCACGACAAGCCTATTTGTGACCTTAACCAGCTTTTTAATTAATGGAGGTGGTAAAATTAATTTATTTTCAAGGTTTGGCTTATGCAAATTAAAATTTTTGAAGCGTCATGCCTTTATTATTAGATGGTCGCAGCTTTTGATGCTGTTGAACTTAAGCGATTATGTCGATTGTTTTTTCGTAATTATACAACTAGAGTCGAGTTTCCCTATCTGCCGTCTCCCTATTAGTTTTCTTGTGAAGGATAATCGAATCATCGTCTTGTTACTATACTGAGATATTAAAGTGGTTTCACCCTCTATCTTACTGGCAATATCTGTTCTCCACAAAGCTAAAATGCAGAGCCATAAATTCTGAAAGTTCATGCTACCATTATCTTCATAAAAATTGGAAACGGTTCACTAGATGACCAGCAAGCTAAATAGGTTGTGCATGTCCTATTCTGAAATTGCAAATGTCCTACGGATGCAATTTTTGAGAAATTAGTGGACAATACAGAAAAGTCTAGTGCATCCTCTGCGAATGCAATCGCTCTGTTCCAAAATTCCTATGGCCCAGTGCATATGAAGAAGTAATGCTAAGGTATTATTTTCAAGCACATGAGGCCATTAGAGATGCACATTACTAGTCTCTAGAAGAACATGAGCATAATCAACCAGCGTCAATTTATTCCTCTCAAGACTCTTAGACACTCTGAATAGACATATATTTTATCCAAATAGCATGTATCATAAATACAGTGACTCATTCAAGGACCCTAATCTAGTTGTGCAGCATGAACCTGTCAATGAGTGAAGGAATTTTGCCAAAGTGTCAATGGTTGAGCTTTGTGCTTTGTAATTTTATGTAGGAATGTTCCTAGTTTATTATGCTAGTGTCACTTTAAAACTATCGGTCTTGTAAAGGGAATCCATCCCCAAGATGTATTTTTGAAAAATAGTCATTTGTAATGGCCATTGGGCCTCATGCAATTCATGTAATGCCCTTGCCTTCAGGTATAAAAGGTGAAGAAGAGCAGTCATAAAATGGAGGTGAACTTCCGGAAAACCATCATATTTTCTCCTATTGTGTTTTTGTAAACTTCGTCGTTCTCTAGGCATATTGTTATTTGAAGGATAGGAATAAATCTTTGATAATGCAATATCCTGATTCTTGGTGAAGCAAGTATTCTCTCTTTTTTTCAGTCAAAGTGATCCTGTGGATCAAAAAGCTAAACTAATATTGAGATTTCGAGTCTCAAAGTGACCATTTTAATGAGATTTTCAAGCTAAAAATCAATCATATTTTGATTGTTGAGGGAAGAGCCTATGTATTGTGATGGCATATTGACCTTAAATCTTCTTCTTCTCGGTAACTTAATCTCTTAGGATTGTGCAATTGGAACCGATTGAATCGGGAGCCACTCGAACTAGATCGGATTGGTTGGTCATATGTAGTTCTCATGTGTGCTAGTCTGGTTATTGATTCCATAAAATCGGAATCGATAATTGGTAGTTTGGTTTCTAATTTCAAAATGGGAAACGGACCAATATTGAAAGTCCCCAATTAGCTCAAAGCTCAAATGAGCCCAGCAAGATTAATAGCTCAGTCGAAAGAGAAATAAGTTGAGCTTAGAGAGAGTAAAAGCCCACAACAAAAGGAAAGCTCTCTCTCTCTCTCCAAATGTAAAGAAAAAAGGAGCACCTTAGCGAAGCAAATTGAAGGGAACGAAACACACCCAGAGATGATACTACAACATAATCCACTCTCTCGTTTTTCTTTCCCCATACATTGAGAGCATATACAGTTTGCACAAATAGAAAAAACCCTCTCTACTTGTTCCGTTCAACTACCCAAGAACCAAATGAGATCAGCTCCTAGGACTAGGTGGTCAAGTTCCCATTCCAAAAAATGATAACCAATCCTCCTAATTTAGTTTCCAATTGTTGAGTGGGACTAAATCAGACCGGGACTAGATCATTCCTATTATCCCTCATTAACTTCAATTGTTGCCCATGTTAATTCTTGTTTTTCTTGAATTTAAAGTTATATATTATTTTGAGAAATCAAACATAGCTATATAGCATGAAATTATGATGTATTCCAAAAGATGAATTTGTCGTACATCAAATCAAATTTTATCATGTAACATATATATATTTCTTATAAGTATTAAGGCATTATTAAAATGTTGAGTGACTTTATCTGAAGAGAAAAGAAAGAACCAATTTAGTGCAATTCGATGGTCACTTAACAGAGTGGATGTTGTCATTTACTAAATTGACTTTACTTGGTGATTTGATTTTTTCTCTTTAAGGGTATATGAAATGCACAGGAAATGAGACAAACACCACATATCCAATTGCAGGATTTTATATGTTTCCATACTGGATTCTATATGTAGGTATTTGCTCCAAACAAAATTTATAAACAGAGTGCAATAGAAAAGAGGTTTGGTTTTGTTTTTTTGGAAGCAAAGAAAGTTTGGACTGAACTCTATAGCATCAACGTTACATAAGAATGATAGAATCTAAAATATAAGTAGCAAAGTGACTAGAAAGAAATTTTATAACCACATCGTCATATAGCTTTATTCTCGCAACACTGTACTTTAATTAGAAAAAAGAAACTTATCCCACTAATGGTAACATTAATATATCAGGGTAATACTTAAATATTAATTGTATATAGTCTATTGACATAGACATACTTTGATGTAGCAGTCAATAAAACCAAAAGATCCATTAATTTATTTATTTTTTTAAAATTTCGTTTTGTAGCCATACCTGATTTTGGCCAAATAACATCAGGAAAAGTTCTAGTGAAAAATCAATCGCTATTGCTCTTGATTTTAACTCTCTAGAGAAAAGCAACTTTTTATTTGCTCCTTCAGCTAGAAAAGAAGAGATATCCAGTGTCCTTCCAAAGAATCAGATGCAATGATGGCGACCTTGACCTAGAAAGCAACAATTTGTATAGCAAACTCATATATGTAAGATTAGAACGAACCTGCAACAGACACTGACCTTGACCTGAAAAGCCAAGCAGCGACTTGCATGGCCAATTGAGAAACTTGTGAGCTTATGATTTGGGTCCGCTTTTAGCAAGATCGTGATTCACATTGGGATGTTACAAACCATTTTAAGAATTTTTAAATTAATTTGAAATGTAAATAAAGACTTGCTTTAAGAATTCAGTTTGATCGTGTGTAACAGAGCTCTCTTCAACTGGATATGAAACGGAGAAAAAAAATAAAAGCAGGATTCTTGACAAAGAAGATAGTTTGATTAATATTAATTTCTCAACTTCCTTGGTAGATATAGCAAATTAGTTAAAGTTTTCTTTCCCGAAGATAATAAGGTAAAAATGGTACTGTCATCATTGAAGCTATCGACAGGAAACTCCATAAAAGATGTCTCTATTTCTGTTAAATATCAACCAATTTCGTATGAACTTTCATGAAAAAGTGTCAATTTTGGTGTGCCTCTAGAGGGTGGGCATGTGGCATATCTTTTCACTAAAGAAACTTTTTATAAATTTTATAAAAATAGTGTAAATTTTGACATCTACCTTGATTTGAAAAGCCAACTCATATCTCCACAATTCAAAACGCCCTACGACATGACATTGGCCTTGACTTGAAAAGCTAGGCAGCCACTAGCATGGTCAGCTGATGTCTCTACGATTTGAAGGCCTGTGAGCTATAATGATTTCCTTGATCCCGAATCCTAGATTCGCTTTTATCATAAACGTGATTCACGTTGTGTATGTTATAATCGGTTGTGGTAATTTCCACATTGATTGGAAACATGAATAGAGACTTGTATTAAGGATTCAATTTACTTGTGTGTACCAAAATGTGGCCTTTCTTGATATTCTCTCCCTCTCTCTTGAAGATTGTATGATATTTACACATACAATTAGTGAAGTGTTTAGAATAAAATTTTATAGCCACGTCACGACATAATTTTATTCTCACTATTTTTTACATTAATTAAAGAAAAGAAAGAACTTGTCCTTGCTAATAGTAGCACTAATTTATTAGGTGAGTACTTAAATATTAATCTGTGTATTGTTTATTAACCTAGACCTACTTTGTTGTAGCAGTTAATAAAACCAAATAGATCCTTTTTTTTCTTCGCTTAGTAGCTATACTTGATTTTAACCAAGTAACTCTAGGAATTAAAGTAGAAATTTCTATCGCTTTTGCACTTGATTTAGACTCTCCAAAGAAAAGCAACTTTCTTTTGCTCTTTTAGCTTAAAAACAAGATGCATTCGGTCCCATTCCTCATCCAAAACATCATATACAACTTACATCCACTCTCTCTCACTCTTCACTAAAGAAACCTTGACAAGACATTCACATTGTAATGTCGGAACAACGTGGCCACCTCTACTCAATGAAAGGAAAAGTAAAAGTAGGATTCTTGATAAAGAAAATAGTTTAATCAATATTGAATTTTCAACTTTCGAGATAGACATAGCAAAATAGTAAACTTTTCTTCCCCGAATATTGCAAAATAAAAGTCTTATTGTCATCATTTGTGCACAAGAACTATAAACCACAACTTTGATTGGAGAATTAAAGTGGCAATTGTATCGACAAGAGACTTTATTAAAGCCGTGTCTATGCCTGTCAAATACCAACCAATTTCGTATTAAATTCCATTAATAAAGGAGTCCCATGTGGTGTGCCTTCGAAGGTGGACCCCATAGCAAGTCATTTTAAGAAAGAAGCTTTTCTGAAAATTTTATTTCACTCCTACTGTCCTTGATGAAGGGGACTTCTTCGTCTATAAGGAGTGATGATCTGAATTATTTGGCTGACAAAAAGAGGGAAAAAAAAAGGTGAACTGACATGGAGTCACTACGTGAAATTGGCTCAATCAAACAAAATTTAATGGAAAAGTCCTTTGCTTTTGGGTACGATTCTACTATGATTTGGAATAAAAGAGAGAAATAGTCGTAGTGGTTTTCCTATTTGGTTGGTCATTTCAAGCGGCAAAGCAGTCCCATTCCAGAGAACTCCTTCTCGGAAAAAAGGAAGATCTTTTGACATCTAAGAAAATGAAGGTCAAGAGCTTAAATGGAACACATCTTTTTGTTCTTAGTTTTCTCGTTGTGATTGTACTTATGCCTTCCGTTATCTATGAAATGGGGTAATATATGATAATGTATTTAAATGAAAAAAATAACATTTCCATCTTATAACTTAAATTTTTGGAATAGTTGACACTAAATTCACAAAATCTCACATTGTGTTAGAATTAGTGATCTTTTTGGGTCTTACTTGTCCAATATTATTTGGGAATAGGATCCAACATACAAGTAGTGAAGTGACTAGAAGAAAATTCTATGGCCACATTGCAACATAGCTTTATGGAAAAAGTGAAAAAAAGAAGTCATAAGCCTATTACATCGATATCAATTTAATTTTAAACCTTTTAATTGAACTAATTTAATTCTAAATCTTTTTACATTAGTACTAATTCAATCCATCCAGCAAATTTAAGTCAGAAATTGCTAACGTAGACGTCTAACGTGGCACGATTGGTATTGATGTTGATAATTTTTTTAGTTTTTAAATATATTTTCCTTTTCTTTTCCTTTTCCTTTTCCTTCCTTTCCTTTTCTTTCCATTGTGGCTGACTAGGTCCGCGGAGCTTGCTAGCCATTGGGCAAGGGACGCAAAGCCCTCATCAGCCGACTAGTGAGCCTCAAGGCCCTTGCCCGGATGCAGGCGAGGCGCAGGTGGCCGCGGGAGAGGATCTTCGTGTAGGAGGTTCTAGAGTTGGGGCATGGACTCTGCAGGACTGCGGCATTTCTGGAGATTTCAGCCGCTTCCTCTTCACCATCGACGCTCACATCCCGGCCCAAGTTTTGGTTTCAGTTTTCCTTTTGCTTTTGCTTCTTTCACGCCAATTCTTTTTTCTCTCTGTTTCCTTACTCCTCCAGCCAAACCACGGTCGCTCCAACTTCGAATGGTCTGAGGAGCCAAGCAACGATGGAATCGTGGCCACCGAGCTACTGGGCAGCACAAGCCTCTAGCGACCCCACATTATGGGTTGTCCGGATCTGGATGAGGCTGGGTGAGGGCCACGACCCTCACTGGCCACTAGTGAGGGCTTTGTGACCTTGCCCAGTGGTCAACAAACTTGGATGACACTTGCTGGCCACAGTGAAAAAAAAAAAGAAGAGAGGAAAAGAAAAAAACTTAATAAAAATTTCAAATTTTCAAAAAAATATATTAAAATCATTTAAAAAATGTTGGCGTTAGTACCAGCTATTCCATATAAGACGGTTATTATCTACGTTAGCGATTTCTGGCTTAAATTGATCAAATCAACTAAATTGGTATCAATATAAAAAATATTTAGAACAAAATTGTTTCAATGGAAAGATCTATGACTGAACTAGTGTCAATGTAAAAGATTTATGATTTTTTTAGTACTTTCCCCGAGCTTTATTCTCACTCTTGTCTACATTAATTAGAAAAAAGGGACTTGTCTTGCTAATGGTAACACTAATTTATTAGGTGAATACTTAAATATTAATTTGTGTATGTTTACTAACCTAGACATACTTTGCTGTAACAACTAATAAAACTAAATAGATAATTTCTTCTTCTTTTTCTCGCTTAGTAGCCATACCCGATTTTAACCAAGTTCTAGGTAAAATCAAAGTAGAAAATTTTAACGCTGTTGCTCTTGATTTAGATTCTCCAAAGAAAAGCAACTTTCTTTGCTCTTTTAGCCTAAAACAAAGATGCATTCAGTCCCATTCTTTGTACAAAGCATCAAACGCAACTGACATCCACTTTCTCCCGCTCTTCACTAAAGAAGCCTTGACAAGACCATCATGATTCATACTGTGATGTCGCAATCGATTGTAGGAATTTTCAAAGTGACTCGCAAATAATGAATGAACTCTTTACCAATACTTCTCTTTCCATAAATGGCGCTTTCTATCTGTCACGTCTGAAAAAAAGAAGAAGGAGAAGTGGGAATCTTTATGAAGAAAATACTTTGATTAATATTAAATCTTCGAATTCATTGTAGTAGAAAGCAAGTAAAAGTTTTTGATATTGATTATAAGAAAATAAAAATGGTTTTATATATCATTGACAAGAGAAATTACACAAGCTATCTATGTATGGCAATGTTCATTATCAACAAATGTTTGGTGTTGAATTCCACCAAAAAAGGTGTTAGATTATAATGCATGCCTCTCAAAAGGTAGATCATGTAGCATGTTTATTATTCCTATAGAAGCTTTCAAAAAATACCATCAATGATTTTTTTTTGGTCGGTCCATCAATGATGTTGATTGAGGCAACGGCATATAATCATCATGATGAACCTATTTGTGACCTTAATCAGCGTTTAATTAATGGAGTTGGTAAAATTATGTCATTTTCAAGGTTTGGCTTATGCAGACTAAAATTTTGAGTAGTACAAATCTTTCATTACATATGAATATTTGATTTAATGCGAAGCGTCACGCCTTAGTCATTAGGTGGTCGTAACTTTCAATGTTGTGGCTTCCCTGTTGAAATTAAGTAATTCTATCAGTTGTTTTTCCATAACTACACAATTGAAGTCGAGTTTCCCTATCGACCGCCTCATTACTAGTTTTCTTATCGAAGGATACTGGAATCATATCTCATCAGAGATATTAAAGTAGTTTCATCCTATATCCTAATGGGAATATCCATTCTCCACAAATCTAAAACGCAAAGCCCTCAATTCTGAAGTTCAAGCTACCATTATCTTGGGGTTAGGACACTAAGAGTGCCATAACTTTCGTACGGCGCTCACTTTGATGCCAAAACTTTTTTTTCGCTCACTTGAGTGTCACATCGAAGTAAAATCGTTCAGTTAAGTGCCACTTCCGGCCAAAAATCGTTCAGTTAAGTGCCAAAATGCATACGTGGAATTTTTTAATGATTTTTCTTTTTTTTTAATAAATTTCAACGCCGACGTGGACTTTTCAGGCAAAACGACACCGTTTCTACTCCTTTTAAAAAAAAATCGATTTTTTTTTGCTTTTTTTTTTAGGGCCGGCGAGGGCCACCGGTGACCCTCACCGGCCTTAAAGAAAAAAAACAAAAAATCAAAAAAATTAATAAATATATTAAAATATATTAAAATATTGTTCACCAGAACCACGTCAACTTTTCCGGCGGCCACGTCGAAATTGGCACTCAAGTGAACGTTTTTTAAAACTTGTGGCACTCAAGTGAGCGAAAAAAAAAATTTGGCACCAAAGTGAGCGCCGTACGAAAGTTATGGCACTCCTAGTGTACTTATCCCCATTATCTTTATAACAAAAAGGGAAACAGCTCCCTAGATGGCCAGCAAGCTAGATAGGTTGTCATGTCCTATACCAAAATTGTATAGGTCCTACGGATGTAGTTTCGACAAATTAGTGGACAATAGAGAGAAGTCCAGTGCATACTCAGCGAATGCAATCGATCTGTTCCAAAATACCTATGGCCCAGTGCATATGAAGTAATGGTGAGGTACTATTTCCAAGCACATGAGGGCACTAGAGATGCAATCTACTTGGCTCTAGAAGAAGATGAGCATAATCAATCAAAGTTAGTTTATTTCTCTAGAGACCCTTACGTATATTTTCTCCAGCTAACATGCATCATAAATACAGCAACTCATTCAAGGGCCCTAATCTAGTTGCGAAGCATGAACCTATCAATAAGGAAATGAATTTAGCTGGGTTGTCAATGGGTGAGCTTTATGGTTTGTAATTTTATGCAGGAATCTTCCTAGTTTATTTTGTTAGTGTCACTTTAAAACTGTCCATGTTTGTGACGTCCTGAAATTCGAGCCCTCTGAGGGAGAACTGAACGTTAATTTCGCCAGTGTATTGTTGATTGATCTCACTCGGAACTGATCACTCCTAAGATACTGACCTTGAGGGAAAAGGCTAATGAGGACAGAACTCGTGCGACTAAAGAACTTGACTTAGGAAAACGACTCGACCGTAAGACTTGCGAAAGGACGATCCTGTAGTCAAGCAGGCCGATTTTAGGGACGACTAGAAGTCGATTCGCGGACAGAAATAATGGGATGACGGGTGATTCCGTCTACTGTTATCGAACCCGTGAATGGCCCTATGTCAATCCTTGATAATCGTGTACTTAGAAATAAAAATCGATCCTTCGCAATTTCATGTAGTCAAGGACGTCCATGTGTCGAGAAGTCTTGAATGTGAATTGGCACGAGTCGGTTATGCGTGAATCCTCGAAGCCGCCTGTCAGTCTGAGTAGTACCAAAATGACATTCGGGCAAAATTGACAAGGCGTGAGAATCCAATATTGGACTTCGAATTTTCGGGAACGTCCGGGACGGACTTTTGGATGATGCTTCATAGTCAGTCGACAGTGTCGGTCGAGCCGAGTTTTTGAGAAAGGGATTTCGGACTAAGAAAACGAGTCTACGAGGACGTGGGCTTGGCAAGAATAGTATGGGCCTCACGCCCAAGGTGGGACAGCCGCCATGGAAGGCCCGAGGCAAGCGAGTGAGCCCGTTGGGCCAAACCGACCCTTTTCCCTTCCGAGCCCATTGTCTAAAACCGAGCCAATTTAAGCCCAATAAATTCCCGAGCCCGTTCCTATTCATTTTCAAGCCCATTTCCTAGGCCCGCCCCTCCATTTTCAGCCCAATGACAGATTGGGAAATGTGCAAGGTGGAAATGACCAAAATGCCCTTGGATATTTTGAAGAAAAGTCAAAAAGGAAGAGAGATAAGATGAGGTCATTGTTTGGCAAGTGGGGCAAGCTTTGATGGCTTGGATAAGGCTTATCCTTTAGCCTTCACTTCACTCTCTCTCTCCTCTTCATCTTCCCCAAACCGCACACCCCTCTCTCCCCTTCTTCCCTTGCCTTCCCGCAGTTTCGGTTTCGACCTCTCACCGAAATTGGAGTTTTCGTTGCCTTCCCGGTGGAATCTCGGGCCTTGCCACCTATCAAAATGTTCAGCACAGAAATTCCGTACTGTTAACGGTGGCCGATCGTCGAACGGAGCTGTCGTCCGACCCGTACGGCGGCCAGAAGTTACCGGTCCTCTGTCCGTCACTGTAGCGTCGCCCTCTGCACAGCTCCGCCTTTCCTTCCGTTTCTCTCCATTTCCGGCCAAACCACCACCCATCCCAGCCACAAGTGGTTCCCCCTCGACCCAGTGCCGCCGATTGCTGGCCCGCCGCTCGCCGGAGCTCGGGGCGGCCCGTTCAACTCCGGTCGGCCCCCGTCCTCCCCTGTGGTCTTTGTTTTTTCGAAGTTGGGGGTGTGAGCAGAAGCTTTTGCTGTGATTTCCATCTCGGGATTGCCTTGGATCGTCGTGAGTGAGGTCCCCGGGTGTCGGGTTCGTCGCCGCCGCCGCGTCCGCGTCTCCGGCCCGCTTAACGGGTGAGTTTAGCCCCTAATCCTTATTTAGTGCCTAAACTTGCTTAGGGTTGGGTTAATTAGTATTAATGCTGGTTTAGGAGGGTTAATTAAGTTGTATTAGCCCTAAGATAGGTGGTTAGACAGATGATTAAGATTAGCTTAGCTTAATCTTGCTTAATTATGCTTGATTATGCTTAAATGTTGATTATGTGTGGTTTATGTGTTAATTAAGCATGTTTAGCTTAATTGATTGATTAATTGTGTTTAATCAATGTTTTGTTTAATTTCTGAATTTAATTTATTATTAATTGAATTTCGGAAATTACTGTTCACGGATTACTGTTCATTGATACTGTTCATGGATTACTGTTCACGGCACTATTCATCCGGAAGTGAAATTGTGCATAATTTCATGTGTCTTGATCATATGAAGTGAAATTGATGTGTCGTGGCATGAACATCTGCATGAATCATGTGAATTTCACAAAAAGGGAAAAATGGTTTGTCCGAGGGACACCGAAAATAGACCGCTTTTATGAGAAAGGTGGGAGAAATGGTTCGTCCGAGACATATCGGAAATGAACCGCTTTTGTGAGAAATGATTTGAGGTTTCATATGCAAGCATATGTGCATTGGCTAATGCTCAAAGATAATAAGTGGGTTGTGATGGTATGCTTGCGTGATCACTAAGTTGAAACCACCGTCTCGGGAGAGTATCCCTTGACGTTCATTGGGCATGCGGTCTCGGGAGAGTATCCCTTGACGTTCTGTGGGCATACGGTCTCGGGAGAGTATCCCTTGATGTTCATTGGGCATGCGGTCTCGGGAGAGTATCCCTTGACGTTCATTGAGCATGCGGTCTTGGGAGAGTATCCCTTGACATCTTTTGGGCACGGAAGGGCACGGTTGCGCCTCTGCGGAGGAAGGGCGCCGTAGCGCCGTTGCGCCGTTGCGTCTCAGTTGTAGCTCGGTGGGGCAGTAATAATCGGAACGCGTGTCAATGCGAGAGTGCATGAGAAAACATGGCATCATTGGTTCCGATTATGCATGAGGTGATCATATCATTTATGGCACGCATGCATGAATTGATAACGTGCAGGGGTGGCAATGGCCAGGTGAGATCGCTTGTGACGCGACTCGCATGTGATTGATGAACTGCATCATCTAATGGCTATGTGCATTGCGTGTATTGTGCTGCCTTATAACGTGCAGGGTATGGCATACCGGGTAAGGTTACATGCGAACCGACTATTCGATTGTTGGTTGCATTGCTTGCATTGAATGAGATTTAACGTGCAGGGTATGGCATACCGAGTAAGGTTGCATGCGAACCGACCTCTGATTGTTGGTTGAACCTGTCTGTGGTTTGATTGCTGATTGCTGGGTGTTTGTGGTCGGGTTGAGTGAGGGGTGGTTCTGGAGAGATACCCCGGGTTGAGTTGGTGTACTAACCGGGGCTTAGGGGGAAGAACACGCTGAGATTTTATCTCAACCCATCGTGGTTAACCTTTTTCAGGTCTTTAGAATGGTGCACCCGCTGTGGAGAATCCTGGCCCCCGTTTCTCCAGTGATCGACCTGACGGAGTCGAGTCCGATGGGTCCGATTGACCTTGGTGTTGAACCCGAGGGTTCATTCTGTATAGCTGGATTAGCCTAGTTTCTTTTTGGCTTGGCTTAAAGGATGGATCGGCCCCTTTTGTCGGGCTTGTAATTCGAAAGACGATCCTCCGTTGGTTAATCTAGTAAATTGTGTAAATGAGTAGTGATAGTTGTTCTTGTTATTCATCCCTCTATCCCTGATTGATTGATTGATTGATTGTTGGACTGGGGATGGTTCGTCTTCCGCTTGCGCATAACAAAAGATTAAAATGAATGGTCGTCGACGAGTCCTGGGACGTCGCTTTCAATTGACCATGATAAGGGGTTGTCGCGTGCTCGGGGTTCGGGGCGTGACAATGTTATACAAGGGAATCTATTCCCAAGATGTACTTTTGAAAAATGGTCATACGTATTGGCTATTTAAGGCCTTATGCAATTCATGTAATGCCCTTGCTTACAGTTGTAAAAGGCGATGAAGAGATTTAATAAAATGGTAGTGAATTTTCGAAAAACTTTTATATTATCTCCTATCATATTCTTGTAGACTTCGTCGTTCTTTGGGCACATTGTTATTTGAAGGATAGGAATAAATCTTTGATAATGTGATACCTTGATTCTTGATGAAACAAGTATTCTCTCCATTTACTAGTCAAAGTGATCTTGCGGATCAAAAAGCTAAACTAATATTGAGACTTTCGAGTTTCAAGGTAACCATTTTAATGAGATTTGTAGACTAAAAGTCAATCCTATTTTGATTACTGAGGGAAGGGCATATTTATTGTGATGGCATATTGATCTTTAGTCTTCTTCTCCTTGGCAACTTTATTCGCCATTAACCCTTGTTGTTATCCATGTTATTTCTTGATTGCACAAAACATAAGTATCTGTTTTGCTTAGTTGGATGAAGAATTTTTGAGAGCATATACAGTTTGCACAAATAGAAAAAACTCTCTCTCTACTTGTTTCGTTGAACTACCCAAGAACCAAATGAGATCAGTTCCCAGGACTAGGTGGTCAGGTTCCTAATTCTGAAAAATGTTAACCAATCCTCCTAATTCAGTTTCCAATTCTTGAGTGGGACTAAATCAGAACGGGAATAGATCATCTCTATTATCCCTCATTAACTCCAATTGTTGCCCATGTTAATTCTTGTTTTTCTTAAATTTAAAGTTATATATTATTTTGAGAAATCAAACATAGCCATATAGCATGAAACTTTGATGTATTCCAAAAGATGAATTTGTCATACATCAAATCAAATTTTATCATGTTAATATATATATATATATATATATATACTTCTTATAAGTATTAAGGCATCATTAAAATGTTGAGTGACTTTTTTTGAAGAGAAAAGAAAGAACCAATTTAGAGAAATTCAATGGTCACTTAACAGAGTGGATGTTGTCATTTACTAAATTGACTTTACTAGGTGATTTGATTTTTTCTCTTTATGGGTATATGAAATAAGTAGAAAATGAGACACACCACATATCTAATTGTAGGATTTTATATGTTTCCATACTGTATTCTATATGCAGGTATTTGCTCCAGACAAAATTTATAAACAGAGTACAATAGAAAAGAGGTTTGGTTTTTTTTTTTTTTGGAAGCAAAGAAAGTTTGGATTGAACTCTATAGCATCAACATTACATAAGAATGATAGGATCTAACATATACGTAGCAAAGTGACTAGAAAGAAATTTTATAACCACATCGTGATTCTCGCAACACTGCACTTTAATTAGAAAAAAAGAAACTTATCCCACTAATGGTAACATTAATATATCGGGTTAATACTTAAATATTAATTGTGTATAGTCTATTGACCTAGACATACTTTGCTGTAGCAATCAATAAAACCAAAAAGATCCATTAATTTATTTATTTTTTTTAAAAAAATTTGTAGCCATACTTGATTTTGGCCAAATAACATCAGGAAAAGTTCTAGTGAAAAATCAATCACTATTGCTCTTGATTTTAACTCTCTAGAGACAAGCAACTTTTTATTTGTTCCTTCAGCTAGAAAAGAAGAGATATCCAGCGTTCTGTCCAAAGCATCAGATGCAATGACAATGACCTTGACCTGCAAAGCGACGACTTGTATAGCAAACTCATATATGTAAGATTAGAATGAACCTGCAACACGACACTGACCTTGACCTGAAAAGCCAAGCAGCGACTTGCATGGCCAACTGAGGTCTCTATGATTTGAAAGGCTTGTGAGCTTATGATTTGGGTCCGCTTTTAGCAGGATTGTGATTCACGTTGGGATGTTACAAACAATTTTAAGAATTTTTAAATTAATTTGAAATGTAAATAAAGACTTGCTTTAAGAATTCAGTTTGATCGTGTGTAACAAAGCTCTCTTAAATTGGATATGAAACGGAGAAAAAAATAAAAGCAGGATTCTTGATAAAGAAGATAGTTTGATTAATATTAATTTCTCAACTTCCTTGGTAGATATTAGCAAATTAGTTGAAGTTTTCCTTGTCAAAGATAATAAGGTAAAAATGGTACTGTCATCATTGAAGCTATTGACAAGAAACTCCATAAAAGATGTCTCTATTTCTGTTAAATATCAACCAATTTCATATGAACTTCCATGAAAAAGTGTCAATTTTGGTGTGCCTCTGGAGGGTGGGCATGTGGCATATCTTTTCACTAAAGAAACTTTTTATAAATTTTATAAAAATAGTGTCAATTTTGACATCTACCTTTATCTCTACAATTCAAAATGCTCTGCGACATGACATTGACCTTGACTTGAAAAGCCAGGCAGCCACTGGCATGGTCGGCTGATGTCTCTACTATATGAAGACCTGTGAGCTATAATGATTTCCTTGATCCCGAATCTAGGATTCACTTTTATCATAAACGTGATTCACGTTATGTACATTACAATTGGTCATGGGAATTTCCACATTGATTGGAAACATGAATAGAGACTTTTATTAAGAATTCAATTTACTTGTATGTACCGAAATGTGGCCTTTCCTGATTGTCTCTCCCTCTCTCTTGAAGATTGTATGATATTTACACATACAATTAGTGAAGTGATTAGAATAAAATTTTATAACCACATCACAACATAGCTTTATTCTCACTATTTTTTACATTAATTAAAGAAAAGAAAAGGAACTCATCCTTGCTAATAGTAGCACTAATTTATTAGGTGAGTACTTAAATATTAATCTGTGTATTGTTTATTAACCTAGACCTACTTTGCTATAGCAGTTAATAAAACCAAATAGATCCTTTTTTTTGTTCGCTTAGTAGCTATACCTGATTTTAACCAAGTAACTCTAGGAATTAAAGTAGAAATTTCTATCGCTTTTGCACTTGATTTAGACTCTCCAAAGAAAAGCAACTTTCTTTTGCTCTTTTAGCTTAAAAACAAGATGCATTCGGTCCCATTCCTCGTCCAAAATATCATATACAACTGACATCCACTCTCTCTTGCTCTTCACTAAAGAAGCCTTGACAAGACATTCACATTGTAATGTCGCAACGTGGCTACCTCAACTCGAAATGAAAGGAAAAGTAAAAGTAGGATTCTTGATAAAGAAGATAGTTTGATCAATATTGAATCCTCAACTTCCAGGACAGACATAGCAAAATAGTTAAAACTTTTCTTTGCCGAAAATTGCAAAGTAAAAGTCTTGCTGTCATCATTTGTGCACGAGAACTATAAACCACAACTTTGATTGGAGAATTAAAGTGGCAATTGTATCGACGAGAGACTTTATTAAAGCCGTGTCTATGCCTGTCACATATCAACCAATTTCGTATGAAATTCCATTAATAAAGGAGTCCCATGTGGTGTGCCTCTCGAAGGTGGACCCCAAAGCAAGTCTTTTTAAAAAAGAAGCTTTTCTGAAAATTCCATTTCACTCCTACTGTCCTTGATGAAGGGGACTTCTTAGCCTATAAGGAGTGATGATCTGAATTATTTGGCTGACAAAAAGAGGGGAAAAAAAAAGGTGAACTGACATGGAGTCACTACGTAACATTGGCTCAATCAAACAAAATTTAATGGAAAAGTCCTTTGCTTTTGGGTACAATTCTACTATGAATTGGAATAAAAGAGAGAAGTAGTCGTAATGGTTTTTGTATTTGGTTGGTCATTTCAAGCGGCAAAGCAGTCCCATTCCGGAGAACTCCTTTTCGGAAAAAAGGAAGATCTTTCGACACCTAAGAAAATGAAGGTCAAGAGCTTAAATGGAACACATCTTATTGTTCTTAGTTTTCTCGTTGTGATTGTACTTATGCCTTCAGTTATCTATGAAATGGGGTAATATATGATAAAGTATTTAAATGAAAAAAATAACATTTCCATCTTATAACTTAAATTTTTGAATAGTTGACACTAAATTCACAAAATCTCACATTGTGTTAGAATTAGTGATCTTGTTGGGTCTTACTTGTCCAATAGGATCCAACATACAAGTAGTGAAGTGACTAAAAGAAAATTCTATGGCCACATTGCAACGTAGCTTTATGGGAAAAGTGAAAAAAAAGTCATCAACCTATTATATCGATATCAATTCAATTTTAAACTCTTTAATTGAACTAATTTAGTTCTAAATCTTTTCACATTAGTACTAATTCAATCCATCCAGTAAATTTAAGTCAGAAATTGTTGACATAAATGTCAGTTATCCGACATGGCACAATTGATATTAATGTTGATAATTTTTTTAGTTTTTAAATATATTTTCCTTTTCTTTTCTTTTTTCTTTTCCTTCCTGTCCTTTTCTTTCCATTGTGACTGACTAGGTCCGCGGAGCTTGCTAGCCATTGGGCAAGGGCTACAAAGCCCTCATCAGCCGACTAGTGAGCCTCAAGGCCCTTGCCCGGATGCAGGCGAGGTGCAGGTGGCCGTGGGAGAGGATCTTCGTGTACGAGGTTCTAGAGTTGGGGCATGGACTCTGCAGGACTGCGGCATTTCTGGAGATTTCAGCCGCTTCCTCTTCACCATCGACGCTCACATCCCTGCCCAAGTTTAGTTTCAGTTTTCCTTTCGCTTTTGCTTCTTTCACGCCAGTTCTTTTTTCTCTCTGTTTCCTTATTCCTCCAGCCAAACCACGGTCGCTCCAACTTCAAATGGTCTGAGGAGCCAAGCAACGACGGAATCGTGGCCACCGAGCTACTGGGCAGCACAAGCCTCTAGCGACCCCGCATTATGGGTTGTCCGGATCTGGGTGAGGCTTGGGGAGGGCCACGACCCTCCCTGGCCACTAGCGAGGGCTTTGCGACCTCGCCCAATGGTCAACAAACTTGGATGACACTTGCTGGCCACAGTTAAAAAAAAAACAAAGAAAGAAAAGAGAGGAAAAGAAAAGAAAATATTAAAATCATTTAAAAAATGTCGACATTAGTACCAACTGTGTTATATAAGACGGTTAGCATCAATGTTAGCGATTTCTAGTTTAAATTGACTGAATCAACTGAATTGGTCTCAATATAAAAAATGTTTAGAACAAAATTGTTTCAATGGAAAAATCTATGACTGAATTAGTGTCAATGCAAAAGATTTATGATTTTTTTAATACTTTCCCTAAGCTTTATTCTCACTCTTGTCTACATTAATTAGAAAAAAGGGACTTATCCTGCTGATGGTAGCATTAATTTATTAGGTGAATACTTAAATATTAATCTGTGTATGTTTACTAACCTAGACATACTTTGCTGTAGCAGTTAATAAAACTAAATAGATTCTTTCATTTTTTTTTCTCGCTTAGTAGCAATACCCGATTTTAACCAAGCAACTCTAGGTAAAATCAAAGTAGAAAATTTTAACACTGTTGCTCTTGATTTAGATTCTCCAAAGAAAAGCAACTTTCTTTGCTCTTTTAGCCTAAAACAAAGATGCATTCAGTCCCATTCTTTGTATAAAGTATTAGACGCAACTGACATCCACTTTCTCCCGCTCTTCACTAAAGAAGCCTTGACAAGACCATCGTGATTCACGTTGTGACGTCACAATCCTTTGTATGAATTTTCAAAGTGACTTGCAAATAATGAATGAACTCTTTACCAATGCTTCTCTTTCGATAAATGGCACTTTCTATCTGTCACGTTTGAAAAACAAAAAGGAGGAGAAGTGGGAATCTTTATGAAGAAAATACTTTGATTAATATTAAATCTTCGAATTCATTTTAATAGAAAGCAAGTAAAAGTTTTTGATATTGATTATAAGAAAATAAAAATGGTATTATATATCGTTGACAAGAGAAATTACACAAGCTATCTATGTATGGCGATGTTCATTATCAACAAATGTTTGGTTTTGAATTCCAAAAAAGGTGTTAGATTATAATGCATGCCTCTCAAAAGGTAGATCATATAGCATGTTTATTATCCCTATAGAAGCTTTCAAAAAATACCATCAATGATTTTTTTTTGGTCGGTCCATCAATGATGTTGATTGAGGCAACGGCATATAATCATATGATGAACCTATTTGTGACCTTAATCAGCATTTAATTAATGGAGTTGGTAAAATTATGTCATTTTCAAGGTTTGGCTTATGCAGACTAAAATTTCGTGTAGTACAAATCTTTCATTACATATGAATATTTGATTTAATGCGAAGCGTCACACCTTAGTTATTAGGTGGTCGTAACTTTCAATGTTGTGGCTTCCCCATTGAAATTAAGTTGTTCTATCAGTTGTTTTTCCGTAACTACACAATTGGAGTTGAGTTTCCCTATCGACTACCTCATTACTAGTTTTCTTACCGAAGGATACTCGAATCATATCTCATCAGAGATATTAAAGTAGTTTCATCCTATATCCTACTGGCAATATCCGTTCTCCACAAATCTAAAACGCAAAACCCTCAATTCTGAAGTTCAAGCTACCATTATCTTTATAACAAAAATGGAAACAGTTCCCTGGATGGCCAGCAAGTTAGATAGGTTGTCATGTCCTATACCAAAATTGTATAGGTCCTATGGATGCAGTTTCAAGAAATTAGTGGACAATAGAGAGAAGTCCAGTGCATACTCAGTGAATGCAATCGATCTATTACGAAATTCTATAGCGCAGTGCATATGAAGTAATGGTGAGGTACTATTTCCAAGCACATGAGGCCACTAGAGATGCAATCTACTAGGCTCTAGAAGAAGATGAGCATAATCAATCAGAGTCAGTTTATTTCTCTAGAGACCCTTACGTATATTTTCTCCAGCTAACACGCATCATAAATACAGCAACTCATTCAAGGGCCCTAATCTAGCAGTGAAGCATGAACCTATCAATAACGAAAGGAATTTAGCTGGGTTGTCAATGGGTGAGCTTTATGCTTTGTAATTTTATGTAGGAATCTTCCTAGTTTATTGTGCTAGTGTCACTTTAAAACTGTCCATCTTATACAAGGGAATCTATTCCCAAGATGTACTTTTGAAAAATGGTCATATGTATTGGCTATTTAAGGCGGCCTTATGCAATTCATGTAATGCCCTTGGTTACAGTTATAAAAGGCGATGAAGAGGTTTAATAAAATGGTAGTGGATTTTCGAAAAACTTTTATATTATCTCCTATCATATTCTTGTAGACTTCGTCGTTCTCTGGGCACATTGTTATTTGAAGGATAGGAATAAATCTTTGATATTGTGATACCCTGATTCTTGATGAAACAAGTATTCTCTCCATTTACCAGTCAAAGTGATCTTGCGAATCAAAAAGCTAAACTAATATTGAGACTTTCGAGTTTCAAGATAACCATTTTAATGAGATTTGCAGACTAAAAGTCAATCCTATTTTGATTACTGAGGGAAGGGCATATGTATTGTGATGGCATATTGATCTTTAGTCTTCTTCTCCTTGGTAACTTTATTCTCCATTAACCCTTGTTGTTGTTATCCATGTTATTTCTTGATATATATATAAGTATTGAGGCATTAGCTATAATGTTGAGTGATTTTCTCTAAAGAGAAAAGAAAGAACCAACCTAGGAGAATTTCTGATGGTCACTTAATAGGGTGGATGTTGTAAGTAGCCATAAGATATCCTTGAATTTAATGGTCATTTACTAAATTGACTTTACTAGGTGGTTTGATTTATTTTTTCGTGATGTAAGGGTATATTAAATGTGCGACAAATGAGACAAACACCACATATCCAATCCACATATTTAATTGTAGGATTATATATGTTTGTATACTGGATTACTATATGTAGGTATTTTTTTCTAGATGAGATTTATAAATAAAGTACATCCACAGAAAAAAAAGTTTTTTTTTTTTTGGCAACCAAAGAAAGTTTTGAATTGATTGGATTATATAGCTTCAATGTTACATTGGAATGGTAGGATCTATCACATAAGTAGCAAAGTAACTAGAATGAAATTTTATAATCACATTGCGACATAGCTTTATTCTCACTATTACGAACTTTAATTAGAAAAAAAGAAAGAAACTTATCCTACTTATAGTAACATTAATATATTAGGTTAATACTTATTTATTAATTGTGTATAGTGTATTGTAGACATACTTTTCCGTAGCAGTTAATAAAATAAAAAAGATCCATTGATTTTTAAAAAAAAATATTTCTTTTTGTAGCCATACCCGATTTCCACAAAATAACATCAGGAAAATTAAAAAGTAAAAAATCAATCACTATTGCTCTTGATTTTTAACTCTCTAAAGAAATGCAACTTTGTATTTGCTCCTTCAGCTTAAAACAAAGATATATTTAGTGTTGCTCCTTATCCAAAGCATAAGATGCAATTGACGACGACCTAGACCTGAAAAACAAGGCAACGACTCGCATAGCCGACTCATATCTCCACGATCCGAACACCATGCGACACGACGTTGATCTTGACCTGAAGAGCCAAGTGGTGACTTGCATGGCCAGCTGAGGAATTGACGATCTTAAGGTTTGTGAGCTTTAATGATTTGGCCGATTTGGAATTCGTGGTTCCCTTTTATGAGGAACGTGATTCATGTTGTGATGCCATGATTGGTCGTAAAATTTTCTAAACTGATTTGAAACGGAATAGGGACGAGGATTCAGTTTGCCCGCATGTCACAAGGCTAACTTTACTCGAAATTAAACGAAGAAAAAAAGTAAAAGTAGGATTCTTGATAAAGAATACAGTTTGATTAAAATTAATTTCTCAACTTCCTTGGTGGAAATAGCAAAATAGTTAAAGTTTTCTTTGCCGAATATATTAAGGTAAAGGGTGGACAAGGATTATCTCTTTAACAAGACAGTTCCTCCCCTCCAAAGAGAACATTAGGCGGTGAAATTCTTCTTAATGGTACTGTTATTATTGAAGCTGTTATCAGAGAAATAAAGTAGCAATATATTGACGAGAGACTCTGTAAAAACTATCTCGATGTTAAATATCAACCAATTTCGTATGAACATTCAAAAAAGTGTCAATTATGGTGTGCCTCTCGAAGGTAGGCCATATAGCATATCTTTTTATTAGAGACACTTTCTATAAATTCCACCAACGATGTGGACTGAGGTAGAAACATAAATTTGCATGATGAACCTATGTATTATTATTATTATTATTATTATTATTATTATTATTATTATGTGATCTTAATCTGTAATTTCAAGCTTCCATTCAACACCATCCCTCTCAAAATCGTTATTTACAAATTTTGGCTCATGTGGAATGTGAAATTCTAAGCAAATACAAGAAATTGATCCATGTGACAAGATATGTTTCTATTTACGAGAGTCACCGGTGCTAGTCCCTCCAATTGGGGCACCTAGCTTAAATTGTATTATTTAGTTTTACGTATTGATGACTGCACTCATTATTCCAAGTTATATATTTTTCTTCCCTAATAATTTGGGAATACTCTCGTGATTTACGTCCCAAAGTTCAGACAAAACAATTTAAGGAGTTACTTAGGTCCAAACTCCTTAATTCATCCAAAGTTGAGATAATTGCAAAGATTCATTTGAATCCATTTCGCCCTTGCTGTCTTGATGAAGGGACTTAGTCTACAAGGAGTGATTAGATGAATCATTTGGCTGACAAAAAGAGAAAACAACAAAAGCATATGAACTAATATGGACTCCCTGTTATCCAGCTAACAGTAGCACTAATTGATTAGGTTACCACTTAAATATTTGATGTGTTTAGTTTATTAACGAATGCATATTTTGCTGCAGCAATTGCTAAAACTAAAACAATCCTTTGATCTTTTTGTTTTCCATTTAATAGCCATAGCTGATTTTGAGTAAATAAGATTAGGAAAAATTAAGCTAAAATACCTGTCACTATTGTTTTTGATTTTTACTCTCTTAAGAAAAGCAACTTTCGTTGCTCGTTCAGCTTGAAACAAAGATACATTCAGTGCTGTTCCTTGTCCAAAGCATCGGATGCAAATGAAATCCCCTCTCTCTCTCTGTCTCTCTGTCTCTCTCTCTCTCTCTCTCTCTCTCTCTCTCTCTACACTAAAGATGTCTTGATAAGACCATCCGTACAAGCCTGACGTTGAACTTGACCTGAAAAGCAAAGCAACGACTTGCACGGCCAACCTGCTTGCTTCCTCTGGATAAAATTTTCGATTGAAATTTTTTTTATGTAAATTATGTTAATTTGCGTTGTCGTGACATAACATATAAGAGTGCGTATGATAACGCTTCTATTTTCAAGAATAATTTCTGCTCAAAAATGATTTTTTTTATTCTATTCCTGGGAACAATTTCTAAGCATTTAAAGGTGTTTGGTAATTGTCCAAAATTTTTATTCTTGGGATAGAAATGCGTTTGGTAATTTATTAGAATTTTTCGTCCAAAATAATTTCTTTTAATTTTTTAATGATTTAAATACATTTTTCTTTTTTTCATCTTTTATCTTTTATCTTTTTCTTTTTTATTTTTCCCTTCCCCATTGTGGCCGGTCGCCATTGCCGGTGGTAGCCGGTGACCGGCTGGGCGAGGCTTAGCGAGCTCGTCGAAGCCTCGCCAAGCCAAGGTGAGGTTTGGTGAGCTTGCCGGACCTCGCCCAACCACTCGTCGGCGGTGGTCGGCACCAGCGCCGGTGGTCTGTGGGCGGCGATGTGGGGCAGTAGGCTGAGGGAGGAAGAAGAAAAGGAAAGAGAAAGAGAAAAAAAAAAAGAAAGGGAAAAAAAACTGATTCTTGAAGTTGTTTCCGAGAGCGAGAAGTAAAATTTTTTTTATTCTGAATTCTACTCCAAATTTATTCCCCGGAACAAATTTGTTCTAAGGAACAAAAAATTTACTAAACGCATTTATGTTCCAAATTCTCTCTTGAGAATAAAAGAATAGAATCGATTGTTCCTAGAAACAAAATCAGTTTTTACCATGCAGGCCCTAAGTCGCCACCCATTGTTTCATCCACAGTTAAGATTGTCTCCAAAATTCATACAAATCCATTTCACCCTTACTGCCCTTGATGAAGAGGAGTTATTCATCCACTAGGAGTGATGATCTGATTCATTTTGGCGTCTGCTAGGAGTGATGATCTTTATTCTCACTATTATTTACATTAATTAGGAATAAGAAACTTATCCCCTTACTAGTAACATTGATTGATTAGGTCAATGCCTAAATAATAATTTGTGTATAGTCCATTAACCTATACATACTTTGTTGTAGCAGTTAATAAAATGCTATGATTTTCCCCCTTTTATCTTTTCCCGTTTAGTAGCCAAGCCTGGTTTTAACCAAATAACATTTGGAAAATTTAAAGTATAGTCTCTATCAGCTTTTTCTCTTGATATTAACTCTCTAAAGAAAAGCAACTTCCTTTGCCGCTTCAGCTTAAAACAAAGACATATTAAGTGCCATTCCTTGTATGAAGCATCGGATGCAATTGACATCGACCTTGACTTGAAAAGCAAAGCAACAACTTGTATAGCCAACTCATATCTCTATGATCCAAACACACCTGCGACTCACAGTTGACCTTGACCTGAAAAGCTAAGTAGCAACTTGCATGGCCAACTGATGTCTCTATGATTCGGATGGCCTGTGAGCTTTAATGATATGGTTGATTCTGACACGGAGGTTCGCTTTTTGAGGAACGTGATTTATGTTGTGTATGTTACAATCGGTTGTAGGAATTTCCAAATTAATTTGAAATTTGAACAGAGACTTGCATTAAAGTTCAATTCGCTCGTGCATAACAAAGCTGACTTAACTCGAAATTAAAGGAAGAAAAAGTAAAACTAGGATTCTCGATAAAGAGGATAGCTTGATTAATATTAATCTCTAAACTTGGTAGATATAGCAAAATAGTTAAAAAGTTTTCTTCACAGAATATAATAAGGTAAAATTGGTACTGTCATCGTAGAATGATACCCTACAACTCTTATCGGAGAATTAAAGTAGCAATGTATCGACAAAGAGACTTATAAAAGCTGTCTCTATGTCTGTTAAATTTCAAACAATTTCGTATGAGATTCCACGAAAAAGGTGTCAATTTTGGCATGCCTCTCGAAGATGGACCATATAGCATGCCTTTTTTAGTAAAGACGCTTTCCAGAAAATTCCACCAACAATGTTGACTGGGTTAATACATAAATTTGCACGATGAACCAATGCTTTCTTTATAATTATTGTGTGATCTTAATTTGTAATTTCACACTTTCATTCATCATGATTCCTCACAAACTTATGTTATTTTCAAGTTTTGGCTCATGTGACTGTAATATTCTAGACGGATACAAAAAATTGATTCATGTGAATTGTCCTACCTTAGCATATGATATGATTTGCAAAACCTGTTGCTTCCTCTAGCAAAATTTTTTTGTTGGAAATTTTAATTTAGAATATGTTTATTATCATCGTTGTGACAAGATAAGAAAATTTCCAAGATTCATTCAAATCCATTTCACCCCTGTTGCCTTTGATGAAGGGCACTTCTTCATTTACTAGGAGTGATGATCTGAATAATTTGGCTAACAAAAAGGCAAAATGACAGAAAAAAAATGTATGAACTGATATGGAGTCACTGGTTGAAATTGGCTCAATCAAACAAGATTTTATGGAAAAATCCTTTGCTTATGGGTGCAATTCTACTACAAATTGGAAGAAAAGAGAAAACAATAGTTGAGATGATTTGTCTATTTCGATGATCATTTCATCTGTTAAAGGAATCCTATTTTTGAAAATTCCATTTTGGAATAAAACAATTTTCTGACACATACGACAATGAAGGTCGAGAATTTTAAATGCAACGCTTCTTACTGTTTTTAGTTTCTTCGTTGGGATTGTATGTGTGCTTTATCTATGGGATGTGGCAATACATGGTATAGTATTTGAATATTAAAAATTAAGGGCTCATTCCTTTGATTTTAAATTATTCAGATATGATTAAATGATAATTCCTATTAGTTTATAGTTGATGGAGATAATTCCTATCACTTTGTAATTGGTGGGGCCAAGTCGTGTATAACAATTCGATTGGGAATGGAAAAGAGTAGAGGTTTTCTTTCCCACGGAGGGAGAGACATTTTCTTAAACTCCAGAATCCGAGATTTCTTTAGGAGATTATTTGAAAAGTAGGAGCAGCCTATTTTGTGACAAGTAGTTCAGCCTCTGGCTCAGAATAACTTATCTTCTCGATGAGTACCGCAGAAAGATTGAAGAAAAGTATGTCAAATTTACATTACGAACTTTCATAAAATAGTTTAGGACCATTTCTTAATATTAATGATGGACTCTCGGATAATGCATTTGGAAAATGGAACGAGCACTGCGCTGCACAAGACTTCGTCACGCGGGGAATTATCATTGGATCGTCCCATGAAAGTTGTTAGGTCTGGCTGGGGTCCACTCCGCAACTTCAACTTATCCCATAACTAGAGTTAAAATAAAAATCCAAAACGAAAACGAAAAGACACATCTTACTTCTCCTTATATACCCTCACCAACCCCTCAGATTAAATCATCAAGATAATCATATGTCGGTGAAGGGAGTTGAGGGAAGAACCATGGTCATCTATAAGCTTCTCTTGAAAGCTGCGGTGCTTGGGGCTTTATTTGGTCTATACCACAAGCACCTAGCACAAGCTGATGATTCAATCACTAAGCCCGGATGCAAAAGTTCCTGTGGAAACCTCTCGATTCCGTACCCCTTCGGATTGAACGATAGCGATCCCCACTGCCGCATCAATTCTACCTCTTTCACAGTCGACTGTGATTACTATGCCAACCCCCCCGTAGCTTACTTCTCAAATAGTAACATCGAAATACTCAATATTTCCGTCGAGGACCACGAGCTGCGCATTAATGCTACAATAGGTCGAGACTGCTATAACTCTTCCGGTTACGATGATTCTTCAAGCAAAAAAGCATGGCTACGGCTAAGTGAATTCCCCTTCTCCAGCACCAAGAACAAGTTCACTGCCATTGGCTGCGACACGTCAGCCTCCTTCCTAGACCACGGTGGAAAGTTCTCTTTCGGGTGTATGTCTTCGTGTAGCAACGTTTCGGACGTCAGCAATGGATCGTGTACTGGTATCGGTTGTTGTGAGACGAGCATCCCAAGGAACACCTTCAATTACCGGTTCTCGATTACGAGCTTTTCCAATCACTCCGATGTCCTGGGTTTCAATCCTTGCAGTTATGCCTTCGTAGCAGAAATTGGATCCTACAACTTTTCGGGTGGCGACCTTAAGCAGCTTAAATTCAACCCTGTCCCTGTAGTTCTCGACTGGGCAATAGGTAATCAAACATGTGAGGAAGCCAAGAAGAACAGCACGAGCTACAAGTGCACCAAGAACACCAATTGCACCGACGCCGAAAACGGATATGGATACAAGTGCACTTGCTCAAAAGGTTATCGAGGCAATCCTTATCTTGAGAATGGTTGTCATGGTAAATTGATAACATCGGCAATTTTTAACTTGTCTTTTATATTGGTATTATCTAAGAAGATTAGATACATTTGAACTGTGTGTTTAATTTTGTAGATATTGATGAATGTGCGGATCCAGAGATGAACCAGTGTGAAAAAATTTGCCATAATGTTATTGGGAGTTATACTTGTTCATGCCCAAATGGTTATCATGGTAATGGCAAGAGAGGTGTTGGAATTGGACAAGGGTGCACTCCATCAAATTTGACGGTGATTTTGGTTGGTAAGTCTTTTCTTTTTACTTAAAGTACCTGATTTTCTATAATAAAAAAAAAATACTGTGTTAGCATATTGCTAGAATATATAATTTGATTTTTTTTTGTGGTGTATGAGAAAATTAACTATTTACAATTTCGCCCAATTTTCTTTTACTATTTCCCTTGCTTGGGAAAATTCAAAATGAAAATTTCTATATCCTTCTCACTGAAGTTTCTATGCGGAAGATAAATGAGATTATATGATACGTTGAGCACATGGCGTGTTACTAAGTACATTATGATTGAGCTTCCTTAAAATTCAAAAATAGATTAAGTTCCCTCATGTCGATGTCTGTACTCTGGGAGCGTCAAAAGTCATGGTGACCATGGGCTTTGGATAAATGTAAAGACATTTTCCAACTATTGAGGTCATTTCGCAAATATTTATATTGATGAAAGCACTCAATTTTACGATGTGTGTGACTTTCGGTATTCAATCGGACGGAGGTCAGCTGTCTCAGGCAACCAGATCTTTGTTGTCAAGTGAGAGGTGAGCATCCTCCAATTTGACATCATGACCTTTAGAAAGAAAGGGGGGCAAAGGCGGTGGCCGCAAGAGCGGTTGATGGCACATTGCCGAGGACTTGTGTTGGCGAAAACTGGTAGAGACGTTCGCTTAGGGATGGCTATTTTATCGATCCAAGAGGATATCCTTACTTCCTAAGTCCCAAATAAAATTAGTCAAAACCCATGATCAATGGATTTTGTGGCCGAGATTTGGCAAAATATATATGCTTCACATCCAAGGTTTGTTTTTTTTTTTTTTTTTTTTTTTTTTTGGGGGGGGTTTGGGAGAATAGATACATTGTTTCTTTTGACAACTTGCTAATTTGATCATAAATTTTTCAATTGTGCCAATTTAGTTTTAAACCTTTTGATAACTTGCCAATTTAGTCTTAAACCTTTCAATTGTACCAATTTAATCTAAAAAATTTTAATGATTTGCCAATTTAGTCTTAACCTTTTAACTATTGTCCTTCTAGCCAATTTTAACTAGAAATCGTTGATGTACGTGGACAATTTTTGTATTCTTTTGAATTTTTTCTTATTCTTTCCTTTCCTTTTCTTTATTTCTTTTTTATTTTTCCCAACTTCCATTTGCTGTACTCAGGCAAGGGCCATCCCAATTGGCCTCGGGTGAGGGCAAGGCCAGCGAACTCTGCCGGCCATCCCAACTATCGATGAGGCCCAACAATGGCCGGTGGAGGGAAAAAGGGAAAAAGGGAAAAAGAAAAAATTCATAAAATTAATAAAAATTACAAACATTGTCCTTGTTAGTGCTGATTGGTGCTAACTAAACTACTAGGTCATTGATTTCCAACTAAAAGTGGTAGATCTTTAAAAATGTTTAGGATGAAATTGACATAATTAAAAGATTTTGGATTAAATTATCAATTTATTAAAATATTTATAATTAAATTAACATGATTGTAATGCTTAGAATTGAATAGACTGCCATACAATAGGTTTAGGATTTTTTGAATATTTTTCTAGTATTTTCATAGTCTATGCACTTAACTATTTGATTATATCTTTGTTTCTCACCCATTAATGATGCATACTATTTTCGAATTATTTTGCTGAGAAAAGCCTCCTTTTTGTCTCTCTCTTCAAAGCATGAAAGCACTTGTTCAAATTAGTGGAAGCTAATTTGTTGACAATGAATGGGAAATTGGTTACGTGGCAGTTCCCGCTAACTCCATTTTACCACGGGGGGGGGGGGCGCTGGCATCGGAGCCATAGTGTTGCTTTTGCTTTGTTGGTGGTTGCCCAGATACATCAAAAGAAGGCGTGAGGCAAAACTCAAACAAAAATTCTTCCAACGTAATGGTGGAATTGTGTTACAACAACGCCTATTTTCTATAGAAAATAATCACATGGAGAAAGGCAAGTTATTCACCTTAACAGAGTTAGACATGGCTACGGACCATTTCAACAAGAACCGAATATTGGGTCAGGGTGGTCAAGGAACTGTTTTCAAGGGAATGTTGCCAGATGGGACAATAGTTGCGGTCAAGAAATCCAAAGTTATTGATATAGGACAAGTCGAACAGTTTGTCAATGAAATTGTTATTCTCTTTGAAATCAATCATAGAAATGTGATCAAGCTATCAGGATTCTGTTTGGAGAGTGAAATGCCTCTTTTGGTATATGAATTTGTCCCCAATGGAACTCTCTACCAATATCTTCATAATCCAAATAGAGAATTTCCCATCTCGTGGGATATGCGGTTAAGAATTGCCAATGAAGTTGTCAAGGCTCTTTCATATTTGCACTCTGAAGTAGCCATACCTATTTATCATCGTGATATCAAGTCATCGAATATACTTTTGGATGAAAAATATCGAGCCAAAGTGGCAGATTTTGGAGCTTCTAAATCGGTTACCATTGACCAAACACACTTGACCACACTGGTGCGAGGAACCTTCGGATACTTGGACCCTGAGTACTACCAAACAAGTCAATTTACAGACAAGAGCGATGTCTATAGCTTTGGGGTTGTCCTTGTTGAGCTACTAACCGGAGAAAAGCCAATTTCTCAACTAAGGGCAGAAGAGGATAGAAATCTAGCCTCTTACTTCATCATTTCAATGGAAGAGAATCGCTTATTTGATGTTCTTGATAAGGAGGTATTGGACCATGGCAAGAACGAAGAAATTATTGTTGTGTCCAACTTGGTGAAAAGATGCTTAGGACTTCATGGAAGGTACAGGCCTACAATGAAGGAAGTGGCAATGGAATTGGAGCGATTACAATCACTACGAAATCCCACGGTCATTCGGCAAAATGAAGAAGAGATCGATTGCATTAGAACTGAATCTAGTTGTGTATCGAGTACGATTCCCATGTTGAAGCAATCGGAAGCAGGAATAGAGCTGACTTCAATGGAGGAGGATCAGTCACTTTTATCACCGAGATGAAGATATGAGACATCGCAATCTCTTTATTTGCCTTTATACTTGAGTTGCAGAATAATGTTGATGAAGTGCCAGAAACAATATAATAGATTCATGAACCCTTTGATGTAAATGTCTAGTATCAGTGATGAATATATTATCTCTTCTTGATTTCTTGTTAATTTGCTTTAGCTTTTCACTGGGGTTTACTATCATATCAAGAAAATAGCCCCTTACCAAAATACTCCAAATTAGTCGTTACAGAAATATTCTGTCCATGATTTATGAGCCACGTACTTCAATCTTGAGATATTGGTCTCTTTCCACGTATTTGTGTTTCCCAATTCTTCGTATTGTATCAATAATTACTTTCCATTGATCGATAATCCAAATATATTGCAATAAGGCGATTTAAACAAAACACATTTCTAATGTCGATTTCTGTATGAACGCGAGGTGTGCGCACTTTTACTGGTCTATATAAATCAATGACCATAAGGAATATGTTTATATGGCTTTTACTAGGGAGAATGTTGATGTGATTATTTAAACAATTGTACTTCATACTACTTCAACTGATTTCTTTCGTCTACTTGTGTTTAGCGGCTCCCCAACTCAATTCCATTGGTCTCGTAATATGTATCGTGTTATGCTTATCAATAGCTAAGTTTATTTATAATAAAAAAAAAGAACTTATTGTACATTGAAAGTACTTTATCATGTGTCTTTTACCTGGTCCATCAACAAGCTCAAATTCCCTAGGCAACCTTTACATCGTAATCTCGCATTCAAAGCTATATATTTCTTAACACCATCCTGAAATAGGCAACCTCTACATCGTAATCTCGCATTCAAGACAATATATTTCTTAACACCATCCTGAAATATCCTGTGGCGGCCTAGGTCCGGCTATAGGGTTGTGTGTGCCATAGTATAGTGCTAAAATATTTAAAGCATGCACAACAACTTATACACAAAAATTTATTTTAACAAAATTAGTATACTTACACAAAAAACACCCAAGTTAGGAAAACATTTAAACAAGATAAAATGGCTTAAGTCTACAAAAAAATGTTCCCAACGGAGTTGCCAAGTTGTCGCAACCTCCCTCTCATGTCTCGAGAGACAAATGGCGCAGCTAAATGCTTTTCTTCATTAGGGTTTTAGCCAAGGCTTTCCCAAACCCATTAATTCACAACTTAAAATATGAGTTTTTAACTTACAATTCAATTTCATTTAAAAATGAGTCGCTACTAATCAGTTGGGATGAGTTGATTGGAAACCAAGTAAAATATCGAAAGAAATATTTTACTCCTGCGCAATCGAGAAAAACTAGAATTGAAGACTTGATTACACTAACTAATCACTAATGCCATTTCAATTCCTAATCTTGTTTAAACCCTTTAGGCTTGGTATTTTTGAATTTTTCAAGGATTTTCCATGCATTGTTGAAACAAACATTTTTTTTTTGGCTTTTTCTTTTTTTTGGAAAATAGAAAATATTTCTAGATATTTTTGGTTTTTCTAGAAAATGTGAAATATTTTTTTAGATTTTTGCTGCTTTTAAGAAAATGATAAACTATTTGGATTTTCTGAAAAAAAAAATATTTTTTATTAATTTTTTAATTTTTCGAAAATATTATTATTATTATTATAAATGAGACCAGGACCGGTCGGATCTCGGATCCGGCCCAGTCCGGGACCAGCTCGGGCTCCCGAGCCCTGGGCCCCTCGGCTGGGCTGAATCCGGCCCATGGGCCTGATTCGCTTGGCCCAAGGGAATTACCTGAAAATAAAAGAAAACCAAACCCTACCGGGTCGACCGGGTCCTCGTGCCCGACCCGGTCATGACCTGACTCCCGCGCCCCCTCTCTGCCGCAGTCCATCTGCGACGCTGATGGGGCGGCCGAGCGAGTCACGACCCGGCCACGGCGAATGGCGGCGGTCATCGCGAGACCAGCCGACAGAACGACGACTAGCGAGAGCAGGGGCGACGGCTGGCGGAAGCAGGGGCGACGGCTGGCTCGGTCGACGAGAGGTTGGGCCGAGATCTGCAGCTGGGTCGTCGTGGGACAGAACGACAACGGTTTTGGGTGCGGCCGACGGTGGGAGCTGGTGAACAAGCGGCGTCAGGGGGTGGTTGAGCGATGGTGGCGTTGGGCCAGGCAGGCAGCTTACGGACGCGGCAGCGAGGCTCGGTCCCGCACCTCTCTCCCTTTGCGATCTGTCTCCCTTTTCTCTCCCCTTCGAGATCCGCCCCCTCGGATCCGGTCACTCGGGCTGGCGGTCGCTCGGAATTCCACCCTCCCTCGGATGTCTCTCCCGGGAAGTCGAATGCCTAAGCCTCGCTGCCCCCGGTTTCTCTCTTTCTCTTAGATCTGTTTCTCTCGCAGCTTTTCCGCCCTCAAATTTCTCTCTTTTTCCCCCCCCCCCTCCAACCGAGCTCACGGCCGCCCTTTTTATAGGCGAGGAGCCCGGTCGACGGAGGTGCTCCGACCGACGGTCATTGGTGCATCAGCCGGGCTCTCCCTGGGCCGAACCGGCGTCCCTTCAGCCGCCCCCTGCTCTGCATTGAAGACGCGTCCTATCCATCCGGGTCATCCGCCGGTCTTCGCGCTGCTCCACTCAACGGCATTGATGGCGCGTGCGAGGAGTCCCCATCCATGGCCGGCTACCCTAGCCTCCCTCTTCCGCTCTACTCTCCTGCTTTTCGCGTGCAGGGAAGACGAAGAAGGGAAGAAGAAGAAGAAGTGGAGAGGGCTGGGCCGCGAGGGTGAGGGTGAGGGGGGCCAAATGGGCCCGAACCCACGAGAATAAAAAGGAGCTGGGCGCAAAGGCCCAGCTCGCGTGGGCCTCCCTCCTCTCTTTTTTTTTACTCGAAAATAAGGGAAAATAAATAGGAAAATAAAACTTAGTAAATGTAAATAATATTAGTACTTAGGTGATGCAAAAATATTTTTTTGTTAGGGTCAAATTGAACCCTAGTTTTCTATGCAATTTAATCGTAATATTTAGTCAAGATTTAAGTGTCAACACTCAAATATAGAAAGCGTCTGGTCTTGTCATTTCCCTATCAACTTTTACTTTTTGCATTAATACAAACGCTCCAAAAAGAAAAAAAAAATTTCAAATATATTTTATAAAAAATCAATAGGGAAAGGAGAGGACCAAACTTTTTCTTATTCCCACTAACGGACAGACATTTTCTTAGACTCTAGAATCTCAGATTAAATTTTCAGAGAATATTTGAAAACTAAGAGCAGCTCTTTTTATGATAAGAGTCTCCGGCTTAGAATATAGCTTAGTCTTCTTTATGAGTAGCAAAGAAAGATCCAGAAAAAATATGTCAAATTTACGTTATGAACTTTCGTATAGAGACGTGCACCGTATTGCTCAAGACTTCATCTTACAAGGAATTATCGTTGAATCGTCTCATGCAAGTGGCTATGACCACTTGACGTTAACTCCACAACTTGATCTTAGAGCCCCACCTTACTTCCTTATAAACCCGTGAATCCCCAAAAACAAAAATAAATGAAGAGAGTTGAAGGAAGAACCATGGTCATCCATGAGCTTCTCTTGAAGGTTGTGCTTGGGATCATCATATTGCGTCCATACCACAATCACATAGCAGAAGCTAATAATTCAATGACAAAGCTTGGATGCCGAAGTTTTTGTGGAAACCTCGAAATTCCAAATCAAATGATAGTGATCCCAAATGCCACATCAATCATCCCTCATTTGAAGTCATTTGTGATGACTCTACTGATCCTCCCATACCTTACATAAATAAAAAGAGTAGTAGCTTCCAAATACTCGACATTTCTGTCTAGCACCATGAGTTGCGCGTTAACGTTTCGACTGGTTGAGAGTGCTATAACTCTGCGGGGAAAGATTACTCTCCAAGCAACTATCTAGGTCTCAAATTAGCGAAGTTTCCCATATCCAGCACCAAGAACAAGTTCATTGCAATTGGTTGTGACGTGTCAGCTAAATTCCAAGGCCACGATAGGAAGTTCCCTTTCGGTTGTATGTCTTTGTACAGTAACATTTCCGACGTCAGTAATGGGTCGTGTTCCGGTATCGTTTGCTGCCAAACGAGCGTCCCTAGGAACACCTTCGACTACAAAATCTCCATTAGGAGCTTTTCCAATCATTCCGATGTCCTAAAATTCAATCCTTGCAGATGTGCCTTTGCCGCCGAAAATGACTTCTACAACTTCTAGGTTGATGATCTTTCGCGGCTTAAATTTAACTAGTCAGCTCTAGTTCTCGATTGGACAATAGGGAATCAAACATGTGAGGAGGCCAAAAAGAACAGCACAAGCTACATGTGCACCAAGAACACCAATTGCACCAATGCCGAAAACGGATCTTCTACACACACACATGTAACAATCTTGCAGTATAATCAGTTTTTTATTTGAACTCAATTTTGCATTTTGTTCACAACCTCATAAAATAAAAAATTTCATGCAACATTTTACCCTTGGTAAATGCTGAAATGTTTGTACCCCATAAAATAAAATAAAAAATGAAATTTATATCTTACACTTGATTGTGATAAAAATGAAGCAATGGTCATCAACAAAAAAATTGACATTTTATAAAGTTTCCCACTCATGACGTGATGTTGTAAATCTTTTCTATAATGTTGTAATTGTAATTTATGAAAATTCATATTTTTTTGACAATTTTAATAGTATGTTGCACTCACCTATGACAAAATGTTGTGAACGCAGGTACAACATTTCAAAATTTAAAACATAATGCATTTAACGACACTCTTTGTTCTTAATTGTGACCAACAAAAGAAGTCTTTATAGAATATCGTAAAATAAAGGAAAACATGTGTTGTGTTTTTTTTTCTCCTTTCGTTTTACGAGCTACATTCATCAAAATTAAGTAGAAAATGTCATAATAGTTTCTTTTCGTTAGTTGCTCTACACCAGACCAAATAAAATCACCGGATCTTGAACGGCATAAGAGGCTCTACATGAAACAGAGAAAATGATCTAGTAAAAACAATTCATTAAAAAAAAAAAAAAAAAAAAGGAATAGAAAGCCATGAAAAAAGGAAGATGAAAAATAGGAATGTGCTCTCGAACTGGCTAAATCTTTCCTCAAGTTGACTACACAAAACTTGAGGTGGAGAGAGAGGACCGTCATTCTTGACAGAACGACAAAACAAAGCTACAGCTAAATCATGAAATATGTGATCTTATCTTAACAGATTAATAATCACACACCCTAGATCATAATCTTAATTTCTCTCGTCTCTCCCTTCCTGCCCACAAGCTCCAATCATCACCGCCTCTGTTGCTCGTAGCCACGACATTTGAAGAAGTTAACGCCCTTGTGTTGGCGAAAACGGGTGGAGACGTACACATAGGGATCGCTATTTTACCAATCCAACTAGATATCCTTACTTCCTTATCTCAAATAAAATGAGCGAAAGCCCGTGTTCAACGGATTTTGGGGCAGGGATGTGGCAAAATTCTTCTGCTCCACATCCAGGCTGGGGAAGGAATGGACATGGCTAGCCCTCTTTTCCTCCTGTTCTCTCTTTATTCCTCCTAAGGGTTTTCTAGCTTTAGTGTTTTTACCAATATTCTTTGCGCATCTAATCATGAAAACTTTATATAATAAACACAGCTTAATTCCGCACAAGGGATTGATCAAATTCTGACTCGAACTTTCAATCTTGGCAATATAAAGCACTAACTTTGACAATTACCCAAATTTGGCACGCTGTTGGCTTGAAATATTTACAAAATTCTAGCACGTCAAATATTATCTCTTTATTACCTATGACACTTTTTTTACTCCTTTACTCTTTACATCGCTTTTATCTTCTTGCAATAATAGTTAAATCCGCATACTTGCAATTGCAAGGGCGATGATGGGATAAAAAAACTTGCTCTACATGATTGAAATGTGGACTGGCATGTTTTTTTAATCTCATTAGAAAGTCCCAATCATTTTTTTTTTCCTCCTAAAAGTCAAACCTGTTCCTCTCTCATTTTAGTTTTGATTAGCAGGTAAGAACTGATAGATTTGGTTAAATGGCTATTCCGTCTTTCTTTTATGTGTGACCCAGCTTGCACAACTCTTTTAATTTCTTCACAAGCCATATATATCACGATATCATTTAGATAGCTAGTTGATTGCTAGTGTCATGACAAAATTTATTGAAGGTGACGATACAAGTAAAAGAGGAAGATATAAGCAACCTCTGCACCAAATGCTAATCCATTTTAAAAATTTTCCTCAAGGGTACGAATCCTTGCCATTTTCATGTCATCAGAAGGGATCAAGCTGAATACAGAGATGGGACCTGTATTGAGTTATTTGAAATCATGCATAGTTCAATGAAAGAGTCTCTATAAACGTATACATTAGATGGCGTGAATTTGGTTGCGTAAGACCCAAAAAGCTGTAAGCAAGTATACTGTGGGACCATAGGAAAAGATAAGTATCCTTGCAGTTAGTTTGAGTTTATACTTTTGTGACATCTTTCATGTCGAATTAAACCTATTTTTGGCAGAGCGGGATGATTGCGCTTTTCTTCCTTTTTTGTAGATTAGCTCAACCAAATCCATTGTCCTGGTTCAGACTCAATTTGTCCCAAAACTACGAAGTTTTCCGAGGAAACCTCACGATATAATTCTTCATAAAGTGTGAATGCGTGGCCGCTTTTACATGGTGCAATCATTTGTTGTGCAGATAACCATGTGGCTAATTATTCTGAAAAATCGGTGTTGTATACAGGTGTTGCTGTGGGCATAATAGTGCTGCTTTTCAGTATAGGCTTTCTATATTTTGGATACAAACAAAGGAAGCTTATCAAGCTCAAAGAACAATATTTCAAGCAAAATGGCGGCTTGCTTTTGCAGCAACAATTACATGAATGTGATAGAACTATAAAAGCTGCGAAAATCTTCAGCTATGAAGAGCTAGAGAAAGCCACCAACAATTATGACGAGAGCAAGATAGTTGGGCAATGAGGATATGGTATATTGATTACAAAGGGTCATTGCCAAATAATATGATAGTTGCGATTAAGAAGTCCAAGTTCATGCCAAATCAAACAGTTCATCAATGAAGTCATTGTGCTTTCTCAAATTAATAGTCGTAACATGGTAAAGCTTCCAGGATGTTGTTTGGAAACCAAAGTGCCTTTAATGGTGTACGAGTACGTCAACAATGGAACTCTCTTTGACCACGTCCACAACCCAAACAAATCATTGAAGCTATCTTGGGAGACCTGGTTGATCAAACATAACTGTCGACTATGTTTCGGGGAACATTAGGATACTTAGACACCGAATACTTTCACACAAACCAATTGACGGGGAAAGAGTGATGTTTACAGCTTCGGGGTTATGCTAGCTGAGCTATTGACGGGGAAGAAGTGCTTTCTTTTGACGGACCGAGGAAGAAGAGCGAGCTTGGTAACATACTTTTTTTCATCATTGAAAAATGACAAATTGTTTCAGATTGTTGAGGAAATTATTGCAAACGAAGGAAGCAATGAGCAAGTGAGAGAAGTTGCCAATCTTGCCAAGAGATGCTTGAAAATAAAAAGAGAGGAGAGGCCGACCATGAAGGAAGTAGCAATGGAATTGGAGGGACTCAGAGCAATGGCTAAGCATCCATGGGTCAATGGTATCGATGTGAATCTAGAAGAAACAGTTTATTTACTAGGAGAGAAGCCTAATGTGTATATGGATAGTATTGTGATCATGAACACTAGGTACATGGATAGCATGAAAAACCATGTGCTGCCACTAGTTAGTAGCAGGAGATGACAATAATAGGTTATGGATATTTGTCTGGGTATGTTGTGTTGGATGTTTTGGTTGCACTAGGTCTCCAAAGTGACTGCCTTTGGTTCATCTGGTTCTTTCACGATCAAACTTCAAAGGCGGGAGCATCGGGTTGCTTCTTGTTCATTTCATTAAATGGTTGTTAAGCGTGTATTTTATCTTTAATAAGTTTCTTTCTCAATGCAGCATGATTTAGCTTTAAAAAGCTTTTGGATTCGAATCAGTGACATTATGTGAAAATGGTTTACTCTTACTATTTGTTGGTGGAGGTAATCAGATTTGGGAGCTATATTGTCTTTGAGGGTACCGAAGTTAAAATGACATGGAAGTGCAGATTTCTGTGTGCTCGAGGATGGAACATGTACAACTTGGATGAATATTATTAACCGGGCGATTCCATGATTTTGCCTTTCCAAAGTGATACAATGAAACTTTCACATATTGATTAGACGCATGATATTTGTTCAATTACACACACCACCAACCGAAATGAGTTTCACGTTTGACTTTTGCCCATATGTTACTCATCCATTCCTTCAATGGAGTACGGTTATGTTTGTCTTATGGAGGTACAATTATGACATCATCTATATCTATTTGTAGTCAAGTTTTCACATAGTTAATGCTCATATCAATAATCGACCAATTAAAAAAAGGGTATGCTTTCACTTGGGCACAATAAAACAAAAGTCAACCGGTAAAAAGCTAATCAATTTATTATAGGCATCAAATAGCATCGAACGTGGCCATTTGCCATATGTAAAACCAAGAATTAGTGTTAAGATCCTCCTACTTCTTTGTAATTATGGTGGCGTAGCATATATTTGGATATCATAGTTATTATCACATTAGAGCAAGTGCAACTGATTGGGTTGCTCAGCTGGTTGGTCATCATGAATATCCTAAATTTACCCGATAAAGGAAGACATTGGTCAGTTATTCTTTTTACAATTGATTAATCATAAATTCATTGCAATTGATTCTTCTTTTAAGTAAGGTTCTTTGCTAAATCTCAAATCAATTATTTGTGAATTTGACTAGTGTAGCAAAAATTGTCACAATAATTAACCAAGCTAAGAATTACCAACATTTCTTTACACTTTTAGGATGACCAACTGTTTTAATAATATGTCAATATTTATACTTATGCTTCCAAAGACTTTTGAATTTACTAATTTTCATTTGAAATTACCAACCTTATTTTGATTGGCATACCAACCATCGCAACCTACCCCTTGAGACGGGGAATAGGTTTAGGGATATTTTCTAATAAACCAGCCCATGGCCCAAGCTTTCATAAGCTCATGTCTCGTGCAACATTGGAGTGTTTGTAAAAAAATTCAAATGAGAAAATGAGGAGTCGCCATTAGCTTATTGGCGTCGGTTGGAAGTCAAATGAGGCATGTTAACATGCCCTACTTCCTACTCAACCAGAAAATTTAGGATTGAGGACTTAATTACACTAATTAATCAATTAGTGCTATTTTAGTATATAATATTGTTCATTTCAAAAAGAGTTTTGTTAAGCAATTTGGATTGATTTTAGACATATCTACTAACATATGAGATAATTATGCAGGTGCACAATGATTAAAATAATAATAACCAACCAAAGGAAACATTAAACAAATTACAAGGGGAAAACAAGCATATAATCACTAAAAGTTATATAAATGCCAATCCTAACTAGGGTAAATGGAAGACATAATCATCATATCAAAAATGCATAATTAAGGGTATTTGTCTTTAATGATAATTGAAACCCTAAGATAGAATCCTAAGGGCTTTTTCAACTTCATGTATAATCTTATATTAAAATGCTCTACTTTTTAAGAGAAGATTACCCAAAAACTACTCTTTAAAATTTTTGGGGGGATTCTTTTTTTTCTGAAATTTTTTTTAAAATTTTGTGAATTCTCAAATTTTCTTTTAGATTTTTTATTTTGTATAGAATTTTCCGAAATTTTAAATTTTCTTAACATTTTTAGAATTTTTAGAAATTTCAGAATTTATAAAATATTGTTTTGAATTATTAAATTTTCTTAAAATTTTTTGAATTAGTGAATTTTCGAAAATTTTAAACCTATTTTATGATTTTTTGGCATTTTTTAATTATTATTTAATACTCTTTTTCTTTTCTATTTAATTTTTAAGATTTTTAAATTTTTTAATAGTATTATATTCGGGAAGACGGGTTCGGACCCGTAAAACCGGTCCGAGCCGCTAACATCGATCAGACGACCCGGATCCAACCTATTTCAAATAAAACCCTAATTTTTAAACATATTTTTTTAATTTCGATTTTCTATTATTATTTGTTTTTTGCCCTTTTCTCTTTTTATTTTTCATTCTTGCTCCCTTCTCCCCGTTCTCTCTTTTCCTTCCCGAAGCGTGTCTTCATTTACGCAACACCCTCCCCGAAACTTCCCCAGGATCTCACCTGCCAAATGCTCAGGCCTCCTGAGCAAAAGCCAGCAAGGTAGACACTAAGCCTCCGTTGATTTCACTGAAGACACCAGACTGGACGCTTGTTATTCATCACCCGATCCCCCACGCCCTCCCTGCAAGAAGCACCGCTGGCCTCCATCCCTCACCGGAACAATGAGCTCAAAACACACCACACACGCAAAAGTAACCGTGAAGGAATGAAGCAAGAAACGTGACCATGACATACAGAAACCCACAGAACGTGAGCAAGAGGTCCACAGTTCGAGCAAGGCAGCCATGACATTCGTAGACATCAAATAGACATTTCGTCGGACAATTGACGGGTGTCGACCGAGGGGAGGCGAACGATAACTTAACGGGGCATCAAAACGCGATCAAAATAGACATAGGCAACTAAGCGGGGTCTAGAAGCAAGAAAAGGCAGCACCGTTGGAGTCGGGACTCGAGCAAGCCGAAGCCGCGCGAGCCTCTGTCCGGTGGGCTCAAAACAGAGCAGCATGGAGCGCTACCTCGCTTGAGCGATGGGGGTCCTACCCGGCTCGACGACGGCAACTAACAGGCGAGCCCGAGACAGACCGGACCGTGGCCGGCCGCCCTAGCGTCGCCGAGACGAGGTCCTCAGACCGAAGAGGAGTGAACTCAAAGGAAGACTCACCGGAGAGAAAGGACGCCAGGAAGCGGAGTCTCGGGAGCGGCCAAGCTGCTTTCGTACTCTCTACTCTCGGTTCTTCGCTCTAATCTCACTCACGATACCCTCTCTCTCGAGCTCTCAGCCTAAAACCTCTCCCAAGCCGCTCTCGCTCTCTCTGTTTTTTTCCCTCTCTCGCTATTTTCCGCCGAGGAAGCTCTATCTCCCCCCCTTCCTCGGTCCTTCTTTTAAACTTGCTCCTCTCCTCTCCAAGGACTACGTCAGCTGCTACCAACGGGTCCCGTACCGCACGACATTCCCCTGCTGCTCGTCGTCGTACTGTCCTCCGTCCTTCGGCTTCCTTTGTCGGAGGCCGTCGTCCAAGCGGAGGGAGAAGAAGAAAAGAGGAGATGGGCCGGGGAAAGGGAGGAAAAGGAATGGGCTGGGCCGGCCCAGGTGGGGAGAAGGAGAAGGGAAAAGAAGAAGGGGCCGGGCTTGGCTGGCCCTGGCCCGGCCCTGCTGCGTTTTTTAATTTAATTTTAATTATTTTTAAAAAAGTTTAGTACTATTAATACAAATGTCCCTAATGTCTATGTGATGCAATTTAATAATTTTTTTGTCTCTGGGGTTAGAAATTAATCCTTAATTTTCAATGTAATCAATGAATGATTAGACGGGTCACTGAAATTTAAGTAACAATATCAATAAATGTCATATTGACACACCAAATTATGTTAAAGGCATCAGTGACTAGAAGAATAAATGTTGGTAGATTATTAAGGTTGTTTGATAGTTTTGGAAGTAGAAAGAAATGTTCGTACTTCTCAAAACAAAGCAAAAGATAAAAAAGTTGCTATGCGACTATAATTAGTTGGCATCTTAATTTGATGAATGTCAATACTTCAATCAAATTGAGGTTGGTGATTTCGAATAAAAGTTAGTAACTTCAAAGACATTGATAAACATGCTAATTGACATGCAATTGGGTAAGCAAGTTTCTAGTCACTTTTTTGTACCAACAATATTTGACAGTTACCAACCGCATTTGAAATCACTATCTACCATCATGGACCAAAGTTACATATTTTTGGCTATGAATGCTTCCAATCTATAAGCCTTCACTCGTTACATGATAAATAAACTCTATGCCAATGCTTCTCTTTGGATATACCATGCTAACTATCTGTCATGTGTGCAAGAAAAAGAAGTAAAAGTGGGGATCTTTATGAATACGCTACTTTCATTAATATTAAATATTCGAACTCATTCCGGTAGAAAGCAAGTTAAAGTTTTTAGTATCAGATAAAAGAAAGTAAAGATGGTACTGTTTCTCATCCATAAAAGAATTTACAGAAGCCATGTATGGTGATGTCCATTATCAACCACTTTCGCCAATAAATTTCACGAAAAGTTGCTGGATTATAATGTTTACCTTTTAAAGGTGGATCATGTAACATGTTTATCATCACTGAAAAAGCTTTCAGAAAATTCTGTCAATGATGTTGGCTGAGGCAACGACATATAATTATCACGACAAGCCTATTTGTGACCATAACCAGCTTTTTAATTAATGGAGGTGGTAAAATTAATTTATTTTCAAGGTTTGGCTTATGCAGGTAAATTTTTTTGAAGCGTCACGCTTTTATTATTAGGTGGTCGCGGCTTTTGATGCTATTGAACTTAAGCAATTCTGTCTATTGTTTTTTCGTAATTATACAACTGGAGTCGAGTTTCCCTATCTGCCACCTCACTACTAGTTTTCTTGTGAAGGATAATCGAATCATCATCTTGTCACTTTGCTAAGATATTAAAGTGGTTTCACCCTCTATCTTACTGGCAATATCTATTTTCCACAAAGCTAAAATGCAGAGCCATAAATTCTGAAAGTTCATGCTGCCATTATCTTCATAAAAATTGGAAACGGTTCGCTGGACGACCAGCAAGCTAAATAGGTTGTGCATGTTCTATTCTGAAATTGCAAATGTCCTACGGATGCAGTTTTCAAGAAATTAGTGGACAATACAGAGAAGTCCAGTGCATCCTTTGCGAATGCAACCGCTCATTCCAAAATTCCCACGGCCCAAAGTGCATATGAAGAAGTAATGCTAAGGTATTATTTTCAAGCACATGAGGCCACTAGAGATGCACATTACTAGTCTCTAGAAGAACATGAGCATAATCAACTAGCATCAATTTATTCCTCTCAAGACCCTTAGTCACTCTGAATAGACAAATATTTTATCCAGATAGCATGTGTCATTAATGCAGTGACTCATTCAAGGACCCTAATCTAGTTGTGCACCATGAACCTGTCAATAAGTGAAGGAATTTTGCCAAAGTGTCAATGGTTGAGCTTTGTGCTTTGTAATTTTATGTAGGAATGTTCCTAGTTTATTATGCTAGTGTCACTTTAAAACTATCGATCTTGTATAAGGGAATCCATCCCCGAGATGTATTTTTGAAAATAGTCATTTGTAATGGCCATTGGGCATCATGCAATTGATGTAATGCCCTTGCCTTCAGTTATAAAAGGCGAAGAAGAGCAGTCATAAAATGGAGGTGAACTTCCGGAAAACAATCATATTTTCTCCTATCGTGTTTTTGTAAACTTCGTCGTTCTCTAGGCATATTGTTATTTGAACAATAGGAATAAATCTTTGATAATATGATATCCCGATTCTTGGTGAAGCAAGTATTCTCTCTTTTTATCAGTCAAAGTGATCCTATGGATCAAAAAGCTAAACTAATATTGAGATTTCGAGTCTCAAAGTGATCATTTTAATGAGATTTTCAGGCTAAAAATCAATCATATTTTGATTGTTGAGGGAAGAGCCTATGTATTGTGATGGCATATTGACCTTAAATCTTCTTCATCTCGGTAACTTAATCTCTTAGGATTGTGCAACTGGAACCGATTGAATCGGGAGCCACTCGAACTAGATCGAATTGGTTGGTCATACGTAGTTCTCATGTGTGCTAGTCTGGTTATTGATTCCATAAAATCGGAATTGATAATTGGCAGTTTGATTTCTAATTTCAAAGTGGGAAACGGACCAATATTGAAAGTCCCCAATTAGCTCAAAGCTCAAATGAGCTCAGCAAGAATAATAGCCTAGTCAAAAGAGAAATAAGATGAGCTTAGAGAGAGTAAAAGCCCACAACAAAAGGATAGCTCTCTCTCTCTCTCTCCAAACATAAAGAAAAAAGGAGCACCTTAGCGAAGCAAATTGAAGGGAATCAAACACACCCGGAGACGACACTACAACAAAATCCACTCTCTCTCGTTTTTCTTTCCCCATACCTAAGTATTTGTTTTGTTTAGCTGGACGAAGAATTTTTGAGAGCATATACGGTTTGCACGAGATAGAAAAAACTCTCTCTCTACTTGTTCTATTGAACTACCCAAGAACCAAATGAGATTAGTTCCCAAGACTAGGTGGTCGGGTTCCGATTCCAAAAAATGATGACCAATCCTCCTAATTCAGTTTCCAATTCTTGAGTGGGACTAAATCAGACTGAGACTAACCCTCATTAACTCCAATTGTTACCCATGTTAATTCTTGTTTTTCTTGAATTTCAAGTTATATATTATTTTGAGAAATCAAACATAGCCATATAGCATGAAACTTTGATGTATTCCAAAAGATGAATTTGTCGTACATCAAATCAAATTTTGTCATGTAACACACACACACACATATATATATTTCTTATAAGTATTAAGGCATTATTAAAATGTTGAGTGACTTTATTTGAAGAGAAAAGAAAGAACCAATTTAGAGATATTCGATGGTCACTTAATAGAGTGGATGTTGTCATTTACTAAATTGACTTTACTATGTGATTTGATTTTTTTTCTCTTTAAGGGTATATGAAATGCGCAGAAAATGAGACAAACACCACATATCCAATTGCAGGATTTTATATGTTTCCATACTGGATTCTATATGTAGGTATTTGCTCCAAGCAAAATTTATAAACAGAGTACAATAGAAAAGAGGTTTGGTTTTTTTTTTTTTTGAAGCAAAGAAAGTTTGGATTGAACTCTATAGCATCAACGTTACATAAGAATGATAAGATCTAACATATAAGTAGCAAAGTGACTAGAAAGAAATTTTATAACCACATCGTGATATAGCTTTATTCTCACAACACTATACTTTAATTAGAAAAAAAAAGAAACTTATCCCACTAATGGTAACATTAATATATCAGGTTAATACTTAAATATTACTTGTGTATAGTCTATTGACCTAGACATACTTTGCTGTAGCAATCAATAAAACCAAAAAGATCCATTAATTTATTTAATTTTTAAAATTTCGTTTTGTAGCCATACCTGATTTTGGCCAAATAACATCAAGAAAAGTTCTAGTGAAAAATCAATCACTATTGCTCTTGATTTTAACTCTCTAGAGAAAAGCAACCTTTTATTTGCTCCTTCAGCTAGAAAAGAAGAGATATCCAGCGTCCTGTCCAAAGCATCAGATGCAATGACGACGACCTTGACCTGCAAAGCAACGACTTGTATAGCAAACTCATATCTGTAAGATTAGAACAAACCTGCAACATGACATTGACCTTGACCGAAAAGCCAAGCGGTGACTTGCATGGCCCAACCGAGGTCTCTATGATTTGAAAGGCCTGTGAGCTTATGATTTGGGTCTGCTTTTAGCAGGATCGTGATTCACGTTGGGATGTTACAAACCATTTTAAGAATTTTTAAATTAATTTGAAATGTAAATAAAGACTTGCTTTGAGAATTCAGTTTGATCGTATGTAACAAAGCTCTCTTAAACTAGACATGAAATGGAGAAAAAAATAAAATCAGGATTCTTGACAAAGAAGATAATTTGATCAATATTAATTTCTCAACTTCCTTGGTAGATATAGCAAATTAGTTAAACTTTTCTTTGCCGAAGATAATAAGGTAAAAATGGTACTATCACCATTGAAGCTATCGACAAGAAACTCCATAAAAGATGTCTCTATTTTTGTTAAATATCATCCAATTTCGTATGAACTTCCATGAAAAAGTGTCAATTTTGGTGTGCCTCGGAGGGTGGGCATGTGGCATATCTTTTCACAAAAGAAACTTTTTATAAATTTTATAAAAATAGTGTCAATTTTGACGTCTACCTTGATTTGAAAAGTTGACTCATATCTCTACAATTCAAAATGCCCTGGAACATGACATTGGCCTTGACTTGAAAAGCCAGGCAGCCACTGGCATGATCAGCTGATGTCTCTACGATTTAAAGGCCTATGAGCTATAATGATTTCCTTGATCTCGAATCCTAGATTCGCTTTTATCATAAACATGATTCATGTTGTGTACGTTACAATCGGTCGTGGGAATTTCCACATTGATTGGAAACATGAATAGACTTGTCTTAAGGATTCAATTTACTTGTGTGTATCGAAATGCGGCCTTTCCTGATTCTCTCTCCCTCTCTCTTGAAGATTGTATGATATTTACACATACAATTAGTGAAGTGATTTGAATAAAATTTTACAGCCACATCACAATATAGCTTTATTATCACTATTGTTTACATTAATTAAAGAAAAGAAAAGGAACTCGTCCTTGCTAATAGTAGCACTAATTTATTAGGTGAGTACTTAAATATTAATCTGTGTATTGTTTATTAACCTAGACCTACTTTCTCAGTGCTTGATTAATGAAACCAAATAGATCCTTTTTTTTCTTCGCTTAGTAGCTATACCTGATTTTAGCCAAGTAACTCTAGGAATTAAAGTAGAAATTTCTATCGCTTTTGCACTTTTTTTTTTTTGGTAAGGTAAGATTTTTATAAAACAACCAAAGATCTGTACAACAGAGGGGGGGAGACACGGTACCACCAAACACTCATCTGGACGAATTGTCACTGGAGTAGAAGGGTACCGCGGTCACCAAAAGAAAATACACAAATAGGCTAGGAGCCCAATGAACTAAGAGGACCTATGCCATCCTATACTAAGTCGTGGACGGCTCCATTCCAAAAATCCGAGGGTCTATCCCCCAACTACGCTGCATCCTTCTGTTTCTGGGGTTGTCTTCAACCGATTTAAAAGCTAGAGCCTTGTCTTTGACCGCCTTATAAAGGTATTGTTTCATGGAGGGAATACATAGTATATGGCCATTGAAAATGATGTCATTTCTAGTTTTCCATATAATATAGCATAGAGACCCAAAGGAGAAAAGTGCTATCTCCCGGTGAAATCCTTTTCCAGACAAAAAATTGATAGCCCAAAGAAGATTATCCGTCCAAGAGGAGTTGCTCCAAGGGAGATTACACCTGGCGGCCCAAAAGTTAGCCATAGAATTGGAGATGTGACAGTCAAAGAAAAGGTGGTTGACTGAATCTGTCGTAGAGTTGCACAAGGTGCAAACCAAATTAGGAATTCTACCATAGGACATGAGATATGTCTGAGTGGGGAGACGATTTTTGGTAATAAGCTAGAGGAGAAATTGATGTCTAGGGGTCAAAACCTTGTCCCAGACAAAAGAGGACCAGTGAACCGGGTTGCATTTGCGCCGAATTGTAGCCCATGCTGAAGCTGTTGAAAAAATACCGGAGGAGTCCTCTAACCATGTAAAGGAGTCCTCATACCGGAGTAGTCCTCTATCGCTTTTGCACTTGATTTAGACTCTCCAAAGAAAAGCAACTTTCTTTTGCTCTTTTATCTTAAAAACAAGATGCATTCGGTCCCAATCCTCATCCAAAACATCATATACAACTGACATCCACTCTCTCTCGCTCTTCATTAAAGAAGCTTTGACAAGACGTTCACATTGTAATGTCGCAACGTGGCCACCTCTACTTAAAATGAAAGGAAAAGTAAAAGTAGGATTCTTGATCAAGAAGATAGTTTGATATCGAATCCTCAACTTTCGGGATAGACATAGCAAAATAGTTAAACTTGACAAGACATTCACATTGTAATCTTGCAACGTTGCTTGCAATGTAATGAAAGCAGTCTACATCATTCATATCAACGATGCATTCAAATGTTATTAGAAAAGATAATAAGTGAAGTCTTGTTCTATTTTAAGAAATCAAACCTCAAGGGCCCAGTTGAAAAGCTTGTAGATGCTCGAGGAGGTGAAAGTGGGAGCCCTAATTAATAAGTTAATGAGTTGGAACCCTCGTCATTTACCAATGCATCATATGATACATAGTTAGTTTGGAATTTTCAAAGGGTCTACAAAGAAATTTAAGAATATTTTGAAGAGAAAATTTTAAGGTTATCTTTAGTTGTTGTCAATTCAAATGATGAAATTCAAGAGATTGTCGCTCAACGATTGAGAGTTACAGAGCAATATTATGCTTTATAGTAAAAGACGAAGGGTCAAGTCTTCTCCTTTCCCTATCAACTTTTATGTTTTACCCCAATATTTCAACTATTAAAAATCAATTGGAAAAGGAGAAGACCAGACTTTTGTTTTCCCACGAAGGGAGAGACATTGCCATAAAGTTTACGGCTAAATTCACATCATTAAGTACTTTAGGAGCAATAGATTTATAATTTTTCTAATACTTTTCCCTATCAACTCTATTATGCTTGTAGTTCGCTTAGCTTGGTTTCTTCAAAATGATTTTTCGTAATCATAATTATATATATATATATATTTTTTATTTTTTTTATGTTATCGCGATGATAGCAAGATAGGATGTTCCCCGACATTATGATAATTTAACAAAATATATACAATACAAGTACTAGATTAAAGGAAAAATAAAATATTTTGCAATGATAATTCTCCGCAGATACATATTAACCACAATCCATATTAATTAGAAATTCTAGCCAAGAAAAAGGACAAAGAAGTTGACGTGTGATGTATCTTGTCTTAATTTAAAAGTATATAATGGAATCTTATCTAGAAATCTGAATTTTCCAATGCAACAATTGAAAAATTTTATATTTAACCTCTTTGAAACTAATCGATTACTTATCTTGAAGGCACACGTTGTTCTTTTTCAAAATGTATATATAGTCTAAAATCATAATTATACAATTTTTCAAGTATAAATTCATTGACCTTGAAATACGTTTTCTTTCATACAATCACCAGCTCAAACCAGTCTGCTCTTGTTGATTTTTTTTCTTTTCTCATTCTCCTGTTTTGGGGTTGTGATCTGTCGCCCACTGCACACGCTTACTCTTGTTTTGCTTGACCTCTCAAGTCTTGGCACTTTAATGAAAGTAGCCTGCATCATTGATGCTCTCTATCAATGACGCGGTCAAAGTTGGCGGGCAATAACGAATCCTGATGAGCCGGATTGTCATGCATGAGAAATTGTCGAAACTGACCGTTAATTTGGCATTTACTTGAAACTTTACATACGGCCTCAATAAATTCCTGAAAATCAATTTTGGATGACCCCAAAGTCCTTTTTACTTAGCAACGATCCGATCTCAGACCATATCTGTGGCTTTATTCTAATATGGAAGATGTAATTCGGTTTGAGGATTATTTTTTCTATTTTGCAGATTTAGACACAGCAGATTTCATTCTTCTTCTGTATATAGGTTGATTAGTTCTTGTTCTTCGACATTTCCAATCAAAACCCGCAATGATCTCAATCAACAATTTCTTACCGGGGTGAGTTGACCAGCTAGGGCCAATTTAATTTGTCGATGGACTATCACATTTGTTATATCTAATTGAAGTTCTACCACACTACCCTTATGACAGCGTATTCAAAGATATTACATTCATTAATTCTATCTATTCTAGAGTTTATTTATCGAAAAGAAACATTATATTTATTCATGTGTGCTGAAATTGTTAGAGTACGGGGTAAGATCTTGAATTGGCAACACATTGCCAAAGTTAAATCGAGGGCTAATGTCAAAATTGAATCTCAATCCGTCAAATTAAATCCTAGTCTTGAATGCATTAACTCGAATCTCTTGAATTGAAGCTCAACGATCCTATTTTCTCAAGGCCTAGTAAGCTATATCTCCCAAATCAATGAATTGGCAAGTGAATTTGCTGAAATAGGCCCCAAATTTGGACTTAACTCACAAAATTGAGTAGAATGGATGTGTATACTCGCGAATCATGAAGAATTGATTCAGACCCCTAATTAGGAGAAAAATGGTTAATTTCACAATTTGCTTTGCCAAATCTCAAAATTGATTGAACAAATGAATGGGTAATTGTTTTTAGATTAAATATCGTAAAAGGAACTAAGCCTAATTATGACTAGAACAAAAGTAATTTTATTGTTGGTCAATTTTGAACCTAAAATCCAAAAATTTGGAAAATGAGATTCTTAATTGATTTTCATAAAATTGTTGATGCTAAGGTCAAATTGAAGCTAAAATAAAGTGATTTTATGATTTCTATGTTTTTCATTTTTTGGTCAAAGGTTTGATCAAAAGTCAAATCCTAGTTGACTTTCATTAAAAGTTTGATTTTATGGTCAAACCTTTAAATTTTTTTCAAAATTTCCAATTCTAAAGTGAAATTGGACTTGAAAGAAACATTTTGGTGCAAAAAGCCAAAATTTGACACAATGTTGACTTTTGGTTAAAGAGTTGACCCCAAAGTCAACTCGAAAGTCAACCACTTGACCTTTCAAGTTTTACATGGAATTAATATGAAAGTGCTTTCTAAAGCTCAACCGACAAGTATAATTGAGGAATGACACTTTTTTGTTCTAAAAAGGGGTCCCATTGTGATCGAAAACCCCTAATTTGGCTTTTCTAGTTTTCTCGATACATCAACTAAAAATGAGGTGTCAGTAGCGGTTCAATAGGGAGGGGAGAAGACCAAGAGGAGGGAGAGACATTTCCCTAAAACTCCAGAATCCTAAGATTTCTTTCAGGGATTGTTTAGAAAGTAAGCGTAGCTCTTCCGTGACAACTGTGCACCTGTCTCTGGCCCACAATGGCCTGTTTTTCTTGACGAGCAGTGACGAAAGATTCAAGAAATATATGTCAAACAAATCGTGCAATTGGAAAATTTAAACGTGCACTGCACTGCACCGCACCGCACAAAGACTTCGTCACACGAGGATTTGTCGTGGAATCGTCTCATGCAAGTCTCCAGGACCAGCTAATGTTTAACTCCACAGCTTAAACTAAGCTAATATTGTCCATGTCAAAACCAACTATGCCACGTAGGATGTCCAACATCCACATTAGCGATTTCTGGCCAAAATTTGATAGATATACATAATTGATAAAACATGAAAATGTTTATAACTCAAATGTTTAGAAATGAATAGGTAAAAGTGTAACGGGTTTAGGACTTTTTAAACAATTTTCTCCAATTCAAGATCATACAAATTAAAAGTTCGGGAATGACATGGCACATTAAACTGAAGTTCAAAGACCATTTGTGCTATTAACAATTGATGTACTGTTATTTTTTATCAACAAGGAAACCATATATTACTAGCATATAATGTAGAGGGCTCCTTATAATGTTATGATGTTTGTGTTCTTTTCATAGAGGTCGCATATACTTTGGTGGTCAACGAGAAAAGCGACGTGTACAGTTTCGGTGTAGTTGCATTGGAGACCATAATGGGCAAGCATCCAAGAGAGATCATATCAGGTTTACGGACATCATTGGAAGAACATGGAATGCTGCATCAGATATTAGACCCACGTCTGCCTTATCCAAGACAGAGTTCCATGGCGAGAGACAGAGTCTTAGCCGCCGCTGTAGCGCTTGCCTGCTTGAGTTTCGAGCCCAAATTACGGCCAACAATGAAACAAGTGTCCGAGGCTTTTCTAGCTCGAAAGTTATTATTAGCCGAGCCCCTTCACGCAATTTCATTGACTGAGCTTCATATAAACCGAGAGGTGTGGTCAAGAGACACTAGGTCTGAAACTTTACTGAGACTCGAAGGCTGAAATGTGGGTTTTCAGCGTGGTTATAACCTCGTAATGAGAGGATCCCTTTGGATGAAAGCTTTATTTTGTTGAATGAGATTGGAGTTAGAACTTCGTCTATGTGTATATCTTATGTCACAGGTCTAATATTAATGACAAATTGACTATAGTCCAGGTGCAATACAGCCTTTGGATTTTTTCATGATAACATGATTGATGAAGTGATTATTCCAGTCCATCATCAACCAGGATCATAGCTCTGTAATTGTTTGCTAAATAAATGTAAGTAATCAAACAATCGACTATCATTATCCAGAAATGGGGGCATCTACTGCAACAAGCATCCCCCATTCTACTTTGCAGAAACTATATTCGTTAGTGAAAATGACTGCTGCTAACTTAATATAATTGAAGGAAAAGCCAAGAAGTGTTGAAAATCAACCAAATTAGACACTCCACACGAGGATTCATCGACAAGACTCTAAGATAATGTGTCATCGACGGGACTAGGCTATATGGCTTTTGGCTTCAAAAGGTTATTCACTGCACACGAGTTGGGAATTTTTTTCCTTAGTAGAAGACTTACTCGGTGAAGAAAAGACTGAAAATTGTGCAATATCTTCTCTTGATGTGATGGATGAAGATCCCAGTGTGTTTGGATGATGATGATTGGATGGTTGAGTATGGGTGCTCAAACCATCGATAGAAGCTATCAAGCATATCAAAATACAACGACAAACGAGCAATTGTCACCGCAAACAACTCAAGGTTGTCAATCACCCACATCGACTAGATGGTAATAACACTCCAGTTCACATGAAAAAAAAAGTGCAAAACATGCATCACATGTTGGGAATGAAGAAAAACCTCCCGTTGGTACTAGAACTTATAAACTTGTGTAATTAGGTGGTGTTTGACTCGAACATGTTAAGGTGCACCACTGTTTGGAATCTATCAATATGCTAATCATGGAAAGACGTGGATTAGAGTCTATTTACATGATGTCAGCATAGGTGGCATACATGGACAAAATTCAAAAAAGCTAGAAGCCTGATTTATGGAATGCTTAGCACAGAGTGTAAGTGATCATAAGTCAAAGATGATGATGAAGAAGGTTATTCTAAAGGGTCTTCTCCCGCTAGATGTTCAAGAAGATGTAGTATGTGTTGGGTATCAAGCCAATATGCCTCTCCAACTCATCCACTCATATGTTATTGAACCAACAAAGCAACCATCAGTCAAAGTTAAAAAAGTACATCAATGATTTCTTCAGGAATGTCTAAGTTGATTTGATGAGAAAAAACAGAGGCATTAAACAAATTAAAGGAGTCTTTTAAAGTAGAAAAAGAAGTAGGCAAGGAAATACAATGCCTTTGTATCGACAATGTGGGTGAGTATATATCACATAAATCTATAAAGTGTCTATAGAAGCGTAAGACACGGGAATGGTTTACATGTTCAAGTATACCATAACAAAATGGAGTTGCCAAGAGAAAGAACCAAATATGACAAAGACCTATAGAAGCATGTCTCATGCTAATGTTACATCAAGGTTTTGGGCCAACTATATAAAGATGGTGGCACACTTAAAAAATAGACTACTCTAAGTCGAGTTTGGTTTTATGACACCATACGAGAAGCTGTGGAATCGCAAATCCACGGTAAATCACTTTAGAGTATTTGGATGCATATGTTTTGCCTTCATACTAAACGAATCAAGTTCAATGAGATGATCATGACCAAAAAAAAGTTCAATGAGATGATGGTTCTCTACTTATTTGTGGGCTATGATGAGCAAAGAAAAAGGGAGGAAGCGTTGTAATCCTATAACGTGCAACGTTACACTTCTAGGAACCTGGTATTTGACAAAGCGTCATAGTGGGGATTGTCACGAGCGCTTATACTAGATTTAATACAAGTCGAAGAGGTACAAAAAAGAATAGAAGAAGATAATGGGCCTTATAAGGCCCAACCAATTGAAAAAGTAGCCATAGAAGGTGAACCCATAGAAGGAGTCAAAGCACAACTGCATAAAAAAATCAAAGAATCCATGGTCGGCAGTTATACATTCGACAATAGCGGTAGAGCTTAGGCCAAGTCAGATGAACAAACTTGAAGAGTAATCTCCTCAGCTAAGGAGGTCAACAAAGCAAAGGATATAAAATTTAAATATGCAAACGCAACTTAGGAAAAGTCTACACCAACCAATTGGCTACCTTGTAGAGCTCCACTGCGATAATTAACCCACCATACGGTTGGCAAGATCCTGATATTCCCACAAGAACTAAGCATGTAGAAATACATTATTACTTCTTGCATGAAATAAGTGTTACTGGGAGGGAGTACATAAAGACGATTGATCAAGTTGTAGATATTTTCACCAAAAGGACTTGGCACTACAAAGTTTGAAGAGTTCCAATAGCATCTTGTCATAATCGCCTTATTCACACTAAGAGAAGAGTAGTGGTGATGGGGAACATTGAAAAAAAGTTGCACCGCCTCTGCACTCCAAAATTCCGACTTTATCTCTTTGTTTATTTAGATTTTTCTTGGTATGAGATATTTTAGAAGAAGAGTAGAGAAATTGTGTAACTAATAGATTGTCCACATAGTATTACTAGTAATCGCTAGAATTAACTAAGGAGATGAATTTCTAAAATTATCTCGAAGGTAGAACCACCTCCATGTTTGGGCCATGAATAGATACCAAGTGCCTCCCATTTAAGCACACGTGTGTGAAAGAAGTCCTAAGCAAAATCTCACAGTGACAAAGAATTATAAAAATTATATAATTGTGAGATATTGTGGAGGGTGCTCATGATAAAAAGACTGTTTTCTTTAATTGAACATTGTGTCTTTCTCTACAAGGCGGGTCATGGCCGAGAAGAATTGTTGACTAAATGCATCGGTTCATAGGGCTCTCTCCGCATAAATAACGCAACTAAAGCCTGCGTTACTTCTGACCCAAAAAAAAAGGGAAAAAGAAAAAAAGCCTGCACTACTTCAATGAATTCCTACCTAGTAAATGATTAAATCTCCGGGACGACACTCGTACGCGTTATATAACTTTTCGCACTTAGAGTTGCTGCTTCCTTGACAAGCACAGCACATGCCAAGCATTACTACTGTCTCAACGAAAAACTGAATCCACTTGCATGACTTTCGTACGAACATCAAATATTCGAACTTTGAATTGCATGTAACGTAACATTCCAGTGATGGTGTAATAAGCCCCCGACAGCAGGAAACATAGACTCACAGTAAACTTTTGCTCTGCTTCCATCTTGGATGAGCATGGATACTAATCTGAAAAGTTGTTACAAAACTTTGTGCGAAGCATAGGTCAGTCTAGCAGGAGGGACTTTACCTTCGACGTCTCATCTCAAACGTGAGAGGTTACTATACCTGCCTATTTGGCGGTAGTCAGAACCGAAGTTTTGACATGATGTCTACCTTCACCACCGACGCCCCACTTAATTCCCAATCGATCTTTTTCTTTCCAACTGGAAGGAATAAGCCAGCATTACTTCAAACCCAAAAAAATGGAAAAAGCCTGCGTTACTTCAATGAATTCCAACCTGGTAAATGATTATATTTTCTGGACGACACTTGTACACGTTATATAACTTTTCACACTTGAGTTGCTGCATACTTGATAAAAATATCGATGAGCAGAGCACATGCCAAGCTTTACTACTAACTCAACGAGAAACTGAATACACTTGTATGACTTTCGTACAAACATTCAACTTTCGAAACTTTAAATTGTATGTAACATAGCCTCCCAGTGATGGTGTAATAAGCCCCAACAGCGGGAAACATTAGACTCGTAGTAAACTTTTGCTCTGCTTCCATCTTGGATGAGCAGGAATAGTTTGCAGCAAAATATTAATGTCTCGATCCTGATTCTATATTGACCTTCCTACATGTGTATTCTTTACTTGATCTTAGAACTCCACTCTTCGTTTCTGTGTTTCCGCCATCATTCCTCCTTCCCGTCATGCGCCATCTTCCTTTCCTGTTGAGCTACTGGGACTGCTGAACGATCACACTTGTGGTCGACGGGCTCTCGCTCAGCACGATCTCATAAATGTCTTGGTAAGAGTCCATCCCTGTGGTCAAAAGCTGCCAGAACATGCTGCCTGCCGCCACGCCACCTCCACGAGCTGAGGAATAGATTGCTGAATAGACTGTGTCAAAGAACTGGTCCCTCTCATTCTGGTTGTAGCCCGAGTCTTTCGATGAGATCCTGAACTCCGCGAATAGGAGCGGCTTGCGGAGAACATTCTGCGCATCCTGAATGTGAGTGTTCACCCAATTGCTGAGGAAGGAGATTTGGTTTCCTTCACTCGGGTCGGACAACCTGTTTGTCAAAGATAGATAAGAACATGTAATTTATCGTCATGCAATAAGATAGTAGTCACATTGGGTTTGGCATTTTATCTGGCGTTGTAATGCCAGCATAGTACTTATACTCACCATTGATCAGGATATGAGTGAACCGTCGAAAAGTCGATACCAGGGATCTGATTATTTTCGATGAAGTCCACGTTGGTGGAGCTTATCAGATCTGGGAGCTATACCGAAGTTAAAATGACATGGAAGTGCAGATTTCTGTTTGCTCGAGGATGTAATATGTCCAACTTGGATGAATATTTTTAATTGGGCAATTCCATGATTTTGCCTTACTAGTGATACAATGAAACTTTCAAGTATAGATGAGACGATATATGTCCAATTTCACACGCCACCAACAGAAATGAGTTTCACATTTGGCTTTTGCCCATGTGTCACTCATCCATACATTCAATGAGGTACGGTCATATTTGTCTGACTGAGGTACAATTATGAGCTTCATCTATATATATTTGTAGTCAAGTTTTTACGTAGTTAATGCCCATATCAATAATCAACCAATTAAAAAAAGGGTATGCTTTCACTTGGGCACAATATAACAAAAGTCAACCGGTAAAAAGCCAATCAATTTATCATATGCATCAACTAGCATCGAATGCAACATATTGGGTTGATCAACTGGTTGGTTATCTTGAATATCCTAAATTTATCCGATAAAGGGAAGACATTGGTCACTTATTCCTTTTACAATTGATTAATCGGAAATCCATTGCAATTGATTCCTCTTTCAAGTAATTTTTTTTGCTAAAGCTCAATTCAATTAATTGCGAATTTGACACCCACCAGTGGGCCAGCTGAGTCAGTTCGGCTTTGGGACCGCCCCCCACAAGGTTCTGGGATCGAATCACACAGTTGGCTAACGCATCTTAGGTGGGGGGTCAGGGTGGTGGGCTCCTCTGCTAGCTCCCCCTAGGTACTGACGCTTGGTCTGAGGTGCACGCGCACTCTATGGACCATGGGCTAGCACGTGTAAGTTAGTCAGGCTTGGTGGATCCTGGGTATAAAAAAAAAAAAATTATTTGTGAATTTGACCAATTTAGTAACAATCGTCACAATAATTTACCAAGGTTTTTATCTTACTTCGATTTGAGAAATACCAACATTTCTTTACACTTCATGATGACTGACTATTTTAATAATATGTCAACAGCATTTATACTTATGCTTCCAAAGACCTTTGAATTTACTAATTTTCATTCAAAATTACGAAGCTTATTTTGATCGGCATACCAACTAACGCTTCCTACCCCTCAAGAGAGGAAATAAGTTTAAGCGTATTGCCTAAAAGATGGCTCATAACTAGGGGCGAGCTCTCCTAAGCTCATATCTCGTGTGATATTGGAGTGTTCATAAAAAGCTTCAAATAAGGAGTCATCACTAGCCTATTGGGGTTAGTTGGAAACCAAATGAGACATGTGAATCTACTTCACTTTCTACGCAACTAGAAAATTTAGGGTTGGGGACTTGATTACACTAATTAATCAATTAGTGCAATTTCGATATATAATATTGTTCATTTGAAAAAGATTTTTGTCAAATAATTTGGATTGATTTTAGACCTATCTATTAACATATGAGATGATTATGCAAGTGTGTAATCATTAAAATCAACAATCAAAAGAAATATTAAATAAATTGTAAGGGGAAAACAAGCATATAATCATTAAGAGTTAAATAAATGCCAATCCTAACTAAGCTAAAGGGAAGCCATAATCATCATATCAAAAATTCGTAATTATGGGTATTTTGTCTCTAACGATAATTGAAATCCTAAAATAGAGTCTTAAGGGCTTCTTCAACTTCAAGCACAATCTTATATTAAAATGCTCCACTTTTTAAGAGAAGATTACCCAAAACTATTTTTTTAAAGCTTTTTGGGGGATTCCTTTTCTTTTCTTCTTTTGGAATATTTTGGAATTTTGTAAAATTTTTATGAATTTTCGAATTTTCATTTGAATTTTTAAATTTTTTAAAGAATTTTTTTAATTTTTTTAATTTTCCGAATTTAGAATTTTCTTAAAATTTTTGGATTTTCGAATTTTTTAAATTTTTTCTTAATTTTTGAATTTTCTTAAAATTTTTTGAACTTTTGAATTTTCGAAATTTCGAAAATTTTAAACCTAATTATGATTTATTATTATTATTTAATACTCTTTTTCTTTTCTTTTAAATTTTTAAATGTTATTATATTCGGGAAGACGGGTGCGGACCCGGTAAAACAGGTCCGACCCGCTAACCCGATCCAACAACTCGGATCCAACCTATTTCAAATAAAACCCTAATTTTTAAACATTATGTTTTTAATTTCTATTTTCTATTATTATTGTTCTTTTCTTTTCCTTTTCTCTTTTCCTTTTTCACTTTTTTCTCTCATCTCCCTGTCGTCTCTTTTCCTTCCCGGAGCGTGTCTTCATTTACGCAACACCCTCCCCGAAACTTCCCCAGGATCTCAACTGCCAAATGCTCAGGCCTCCTGAGCAAAAGCCAGCAAGGTAGACACTAAACCTCCGTCGATTTCACTGAAGACACCAGACTGGACGCTTGTTATTCATCACCAGATCCCCCACGCCCTCCCTGCAAGAAGCACCGCTGGCCTCCATCCCTTACCGGAACAATGAGCTCAAAACACACCGCACACGCAAAAGTAACCGTGAAGGAATGAAGCAAGAAACGTGACCATGACAAACAGAAACCCACAGAACGTGAGCAAGAGGTCCACAGTTCGAGCAAGGCAACCATGACATTCGTAGACATCAAATAGGCATTTCGTCGGACAATTGACGGGCGTCGACCGAAAGGAGGCAAACGATAACTTAACGGGGCATCAAAACGCGACCAAAATAGACATAGGCAACAAAGCGGGGTCTAGAAGCAAGAAAAGGCAGCACCGTTGGAGTCGGGACTCGAGCAAGCCGAAGCCGCGCGAGCCTCTGTCCGGCGGGCTCAAAACAGAGCAGCACGGAGCGCTACCTCGCTTGAGCGATGGGGGTCCTACCTGGCTCGACGACGGCGACTAACAGGCGAGCCCGAGACAGACCGGAATGTGGCCAGCCGCCCTAGCATCGCCGAGACGAGGTCCTCGGACCGAAGAGGAGTGAACTCAAAGGAAGACTCACCGGAGAGAAAGGACGCCAGGAAGCGGAGTCTCGGGAGCGGCCAAGCTGCTTTCCTACTCTCTACTCTCGGTTCTTCGCTCTAATCTCACTCACGATACCCTCTCTCTCGAGCTCTCAGCCTAAAACCTCTCCCAAGCCGCTCTCGCTCTCTCTGTTTTTTTTCCTCTCTCGCTAATTTCCGCCGAGGAAGCTCTATCCCCCCTTCCTCGGTCCTTCTTTTAAACTTGCTCCTCTCCCTCTCTCCAAGGACTACGTTAGCTGCTACCAACGGGTCCGGTACCGCACGACATTCCCTGCTGCGCGTCGTCGTACTGTCCTCCGTACTTCGGCTTCTTTTGTCGGAGGCCGTCGTCCAAGGGGAGGGGAGAAGAAGAAAAGAGGAGATGGGCCGGGGGAAAGGGAGGAAAAGGAATGGGCTGGGCCGCCCCAGGTGGGGGAAGGAGAAGGGAAGAGAAGAAGGGGCCGGGCTTGGCTGGCCCTGCCCGGCCCTGCTGCGTTTTTGTTTTCCTAATTTAATTTTAATTCTTTTTTAAAAAAATATAGTACTATTAATACAAATGTTTGTAATGTCTATGTGATGCAATTTAATAATTTTTTTTTGCTTTGGGATTAGAAATTAATCCTTAATTTTTAATATAATCAATGAATGATTAAATGAATCGCCAAAATTTAAGTATCAATATCAACATATGTTATATTGACACATCAAATTACATTAAAGGCATCAGTGACTAGAATAATAAATGTTGGTAGATTATTAAAATTGTTTGATAATTTTGGAAGTAGAAAGAAATGTTCATACATCCCAATACGATGCAAAAGATAAAAAGTTGGTATGTGACTATAATTAGTTGGTATCTTAATTTGATGAATATTGGTACTTTAGTCAAATTGAGGCTGGTGATTTCGAACAAAATTTGATAACTTCAAAGACGTTGGTAAACATGCTAATTGACATGTGACTAGGTAAGCAAGTTTTTAGACACTTTTTCGTACCAACAATATTTGACAATTACCAACTGGATTCAAATTCACTATGTCCCATCATGGAACAGAATTACGTATGTATGGCTATGAACACTTGCAATCTACAAAGCCTTCACTTGTTATATGATAAATGAACTCTAAGCCAATGCTTCTCTTCGGATATATGGTGCTAACCATCTGTCACGTGTGCAAGAAAAAGAAGCAAAAGTGGGGATCTTTATGAATACGCTACTTTGATTAATATTAAATCTTCGAATTCATTGTGTAGAAAGCAAGTTAAATTTTTTTAAATCGGATATAAGAAAGTAAAGATGGCATTGTATCTCATCGATAAAAGAATTTACAGAAGCTATGTATGGCGATGTCCATTATCAACCACTTTCGCCAATCAATTTCACAAAAAGTTACTGGATTATAATGTTTACCTTTCAAAGGTGGATCATGTAGCATGTTTATCATCATTGAAAAAGCTTTCAAAAAATTCCATCAATGATGTTGGCTAAAGCAACGACATATAATTATCATGACAAGCCTATGGTGACCTTAACCAGCTTTTTTATTAGTGGAAGTGGTAAAATTATGTTATTTTCATGGTTTGGCTTATGCAGACTAAAATTTTTAAAGCCTCATGCCTTTATTATTAGGTGGTCGCGGCTTTTGATGCTGTGGCTTTCCCTGTTGAACATAAGTGATTTTGTCGGTTGTTTTTTCATAATTATACAATTGGAGTCCAGTTTCCCTCTCTGCCGCCTCACTACTAATTTTCTTATGAAGGATAATCAAATCATAATCTTATCACTTTGTTGAGATATTAAGTGGTTTCACCCTCTATCTTATTGGCAATATCTGTTCTCCACACAGCTAAAATGCAAAGGCTTAAATTTTGAAAGTTCACGCTACCATTGTCATTATAAAAATGGAAACGGTTCGCTGGACAACCAGCAAGCTAAATAGGTCGTCCACGTCCTACACCGAAATTGCAAATGTGCCGTGGATGTAGTTTTCGAGAAATTAGTGGACAATATAGGGAAGTCTAGTGCATCCTCTGCCAATGCAATCGCTCTGTTCCAAAATTCCTATAGCCCAGTGCATATGAAGAAAGTAATGTTGAGGTATTAATTTCAAGCACATGAGGTCACTAGAGATGCAATCTACTAGGCTGTAGAAGAACACAAGCATAATCAACTAGCGTTAATTTATTTCTCTCAAGACCCTTACACACTTTGAATCGACATACATTTTATCTAGATAGCATGTATCATAAATACAATGACTCATTCAAGGACCCTAGTCTAGTTGTGCACCATGAACCTGTCAATAAGTAAAGGAATTTTGCCAAATTGTCAATGGGCGAGGTTTATGCTTTGTAATTTTATGTAGGAATGTTCCTAGTTTATTACGCTGGTGTCACTTTAAAACTATCGGTCTTGTATAAGGGAATCCGTCTCCAAGATATATTTTTGAAAAATGGAAAATGGCCATATGTAATGGCCATTTAAGGCTTAATGCAATTCATGTAATGCCCTTGCCTTCAGTTATAAAAGGTGAAGAAGAGCTGCAATAAGTGAACTTCTGGAAAACCTTCATATTTACTCCTATCGTATTCTTGTAAGCTTTGTCGTTCTCTAGGCATATTGTTATTTAAAGGATAAGAAAAAATCTTTGATAATGTGATATCCCGATTCTTGGTGAAGCAAGTATTCTCTCTTTTTACTAGTCAAAGTGATCCTGTGGATCAAAAAGTTAAACTAATATTGGGACTTTTGAGTCTCAAAGTGACCATTTTAATGAGATTTTCAGACTAAAATTCAATCATATTTTGATTGGTAAGGGAAGGGCCTATATATTGTGATGGCATATTAACCTTAAACCTTCTTCTTCTTGGTAAATTTATCTCTTAGAGTTGTGCAATGGGAACCAATTAAACCAGGGGCCACTCGAATTGGACCAGAATGGCTGGTCCTAGGTAGTTCTCGTGTGTGCCAATCCGGTTATTGATTTCATTACTAATTCTATAAAATTGGAACCAGTGATTAACAGTTTGATTCCTAGTTTCAGAGTGGGAATCGGACCATTATTGAAAGTCCCCAATTAGCTCAAAGCTCAAATGAGCCCAAAAAGAATAATAGCCCACTTGAAAGAGAAATGAGTTGAGCCTAGAGAGAGTAAAGCCCACAACAAAAGGAAAGCTCTCTCTCTACAAACTTAAAGAAAAAGGACCGCCTTAGCAAAGCAAATTGAAAGGAATCAAACGCACCCGGAGACGATGCTATAACAAAATCCACTCTCTCTCTTTGGTTTCTCTCTGTCCATACATAAGTATTTGTTTTGTTAAGATGGACGGAGAATTTTAGAGAGCATATACACTTTGTGTAAACAAAAAAAAACTCTTTCTATTTGTTCCATTGAACTGTTTGAGAATTGAATGGGATTAGTTCTAGAACTGGTTGGTCAGGTTCCCAATTCTAAAAACTGAGAACCGATTCTCCTAATTCGGTTCCCAGTTCTCGGATGGGACTAGATCAAACCAAGAATCAATGATCCCTATTATCCCTCATTAACTCCTATTGTTATCCATGTTAATTCTTGCTTTTCTTGAATTTAAAGTTATATATCATTTTGAGAAATCAAACATAGCCATATAGCATGAAACTTTGATGTATTCCAGAAGATGAATTTGTTGTACATCAAATCAAATTTAATCATGTTAACATATATATTTCTAGTAAGTATTAAGGCATTTTTAAAATGTTGAGTGACTTTACCTGAAGAGAAAAGAAATAACCAATTTAAAGAAATACGATGGTCACTTATCAAAGTGGATCTTATCACTTACTAAATTGACTTTAGTGCACGAAATGAGACATACACCACATATCCAATTGCAAGATTTTATATGTTTACATACAGAATTCTATATGTAAGTATTTTCTCCATACAAGATTTATAAATAGAGTACAATGACAGAAAAAAAGGTGGTTTTTTTTTGGGGGGGGGAAGAAAATAAAGTTTAGATCGGATTCTATAGCTTCAATGTTACATTAGAATGATAGGATCTAACATATAAGTAGCAAAGTGACTAGAAAGAAATTTTATAACCACATCATGACATAACTTTATTCTTGCGATATGTACTTTAATTAGAAAAAAAGAAACTTATTCCACCAATGGTAACATTAATATATCATGTTAATACTTATATTTTAATTGTGTATAGTCTATTGACCTAGACATATTTTGCTGTAGTAGTCAATCAAACCAAAAAGATCCATCATTATTATTTTTATTTCGTTTTGTAGCCATACCTGATTTTAGCCAAAATAACATCAGGAAAAGTTCAAGTGAAAAATCTATCACTAATGCTCTTGATTTTAACTCTCTAGAGGAAAGCAACTTTTTATTTGCTCCTGCAGCTGGAAACGAAAAGACATTCAGTGTCCTGTCCAAAGCATCAGATGCAATTGACGACGACCTTGACCTGCAAAGCAACGACTTGTATAGACAACTCATATCCATACGATTTGAACGCCCCCGCAACGCAACCCTGACCTTGACCTGAAAAGCCAAGCAGCGACTTGCATTGCCAGCTAATGTCTATACGGTTTGAATGTTCTATGAGCTTTAATGATTTGGTTCCACTTTTACCAAGTTCATGATTCACGTTGTGATGTTATAGATTATTGTAAGAATTTCTAAATTGATTTTAAACGTGAATAGAGACTTACACTAAGGACTCAATTTGCTAGTGTGAAATGAAGACCTCATCTCGAGCTTTGTTGGAGGGTTATGAGCTCACAGCGAAGTAAAGTTAAGATCATTTACATCGGCCTATCCTCTTTCATGGATATTTCCACTCATGAAGTTCACCATTAGTAGTCCTTAGCCTAGTCGCTTTCTTTATTTTAACATGTCAATATCCATATGCCTCATATCCCTTATTCCAAATAGTATCTTTTCTTCCCTAACAAAATGGGAATACATCCAAATTTTACCTCCTAGAATTCAAATGAAGTATTTAAGAACAAACTTAGGTCTAGATGTCTTTATGATTTGAACGGCCTGTGAGCTTTAATGATTTGAGTCCGCTTTTATCATGTTTGTGATTCACGTTGTGATGTTACAAATCACTGTATGAATTTCTAAATTGATTTGAAACGTTGAATAGAGACTTGCACTAAAGATTCAATTTGCTCGTGTGTAACCAAACTCTCTTAAACTCGGTATGAAACAGCGAAAAGGCAAAAGTAGGATTCTGGACAAGGAAGATAGTTTGATCAATATTAATTTCTCAACTTCCTTGTTAGGTAGAGCAAATCTGTTAAAATATTCTTTGCTGAATATAATAAGGTAAAAATGGTACTGTTGTCATTGAATCTGTTGTCGGAGAAATAAAGTAGCAATATATGGACCAGAGACATCTTTATGTCTCTATGTCCGTCAAATATTAACCAATCTTATATGGAGAAGTGTCAAATTTGGTGTGCCTCTTGAAGGAGGGGCATGCACATTATTTTACTGAAAACACTTTTTTTTATAAATTTTATGAAAAATGTGACAATTTTGACGTCGACCTTGACCAGAAAAGCGAGGCAACGACTTCATACCCAAATCATACGTTTGAGATCCGGACACCCTGCGACAAGTCGTTGGCCTAAAAAGCCAGGCAATGACTTGCAAGGCCAGCTGATGTATCCATGATTTGAAGGTTTGTGCGCTTTAATGATTTGGCCTATCCGGAAGTCGAGGTTCGCTTTCCATTAGGCATGCGATTCCTATCTTGATGTTACAATCCATTGTAGGAATTTTCAATGTGAACAGAGATTTCCACAAGGAATTCATTTTGCTTGTGTGTAACAAAGCTAACTTAACTCAAAATGTAATGTAAGAAAAAGGTATAAGTAAGATTCTTGATAAAGAAGATGGTTTTATGAATACTAGTTTCTCAACCTCCTTGGTAGATATAACCAAATAGTAGTTCTCTTTGCCGAACATAATAAAGGTGGAAAAGGACTTATCTCTTTAATACGATATCCCCACCCTTTAAAAGATAACATTAAGCAGTGAAATTGTTCTTAATAGTACTGTCATGGTTGAAGCTGTTCTAGGAGTTATAAAGTAGCAATATATCAACAAGATACTCTATAAAAGTTATATCCGTCAAATATCAACCAATTTCGTATGAACTTTCACGAAAAAAGCATCAACTTTGGTGGGCCTCTCGAAGGTGGTGGGCCTTATAGCATATCTTTTTACTAAAGACAGTTTGTTATAAATTCCACCAACGATGTTGACTGATATAGAAACATAAATTTGCATGCTGAACTTATGTTTCATCATCATCATCATTCTGTGATCTTAATCTGTAATTTTAAGCTTCCATTCAAAACAATGCCTCGCAAAAAGTATGTTATTTGTAAGTTTTGTCTCATGTGGACTGTGAAATTCTTAGCATATATAAGAAATTGATTCATGTGAAGTGTCCTACCTTAACCTATAGCACAATTTGCAAAACTTGTTTGCTTCCTCCAGCTAAAATTTTTGTTTCAAAATTTCACTGAAGATTATGTTTTTTACAGTCGTGACAAGATATACAAGTCATCACTCCTCATCACTCCTTATTTCATACACAGTTAACATAATTGTCAAGATTCATTCGAATCCATTTCACCCTTACCGTCCTTGATGAAGGGGACTTCTTAGGGCATGAATGATAACATTTCTAGCTAAAAATTGATTTTTGAAAAAGAAATAAATTTTTCTATTTCTATTTTTAGGTGAGTTTCTAAGCAAACAAACGCGTTTCATAACGACATAAAATTTCTATTATTGGAATAGAAATTCGTTTGATAATGAATAAAATTTCACTTTTCGGAATGACAGTGACAATGGAAGGGATGGTGGCCGGCAACCAATGGTGGGCAACCTGCGGTAGCGGGCGAGGGCGGTGGTGAGTGGTGGACTTTGGGTGAGAAGTAAGAAAAAGAGTTAAAGTTATATATTATTTTGAGAAATCAAACATAGCCATATAGCATGAAACTTTGATGTATTCCAAAAGATGAATTTGTCGTACATCAAATCAAATTTTGTCATATATTTCTTATAAGTATTAGTCATGTAACATATATATATTTCTTATAAGTATTAAGGTATTATTAAAATATTGAGTGACTTTATCTAAAGAGAAAAGAAAGAATCAATTTAGAGAAATTCGATGGTCACTTAACATAGTGGATGTTGTCATTTACAAAATTGACTTTACTAGGTGATTTGATTTTTTTCTCTTTAAGGGTATATATGAAATGTGCAGAAAATGAGAGAAACACCACATATCCAATTGCAAGATTTTATATGTTTCCATACTGGATTCTATATGCAGGTATTTGCTCCAGACAAAATTTATAAACAGAGTACAATAGAAAAGAGATTTGTTTTTTTTTTTTTTTTTTTTGGAAGCAAAGAAAGTTTGGATTGAACTCTATAGCATCAACGTTACATAAGAATGATAGGATCTAACATATAAATAGCAAAGTGACTAGAAAATTTTTTTATAACCACATTGTGATATAGCTTTATTCTTACAACACTGTACTTTAATTAGAAAAAAAAAAAAACTTATCCCACTAATGGTAACATTAATATATCAGGTTAATAATTAAATATTAATTGTGTATAGTCTATTGACCTAGACATACTTTACTGTAGTAGTCAATAAAACCAAAAAGATCCATTAATTTTTTATTTTTTTTTAAATTTCGTTTTGTATCCCTACCTGATTTTGGCCAAATAACACCAGGAAAAGTTCTAGTGAAAAAATCAATCACTATTATTGCTCTTGATTTTAACTCTCTAGATAAAAGCAACTTTTTATTTGCTCCTTCAGCTAGAAAAGAAGAGATATCCATCGTCCTGTCCAAAGCATCAGATGCAATGACGGCGACCTTGACCTACAAAGCAACGACTTGTATAGCAAACTCATATCTGTAAAATTAGAACGAACCTGCAACCCGACCCTGACCTTGACCTGAAAAGCCAAGCAGGGACTTGCATGGCCAACTGAGGTCTCTACGATTTGAAAGGCCTGCGAGCTTATGATTTGGGTCCGCTTTTAGCAGGATCATGATTCACGTTGGGATGTTACAAACCATTTTAAGAATTTTTAAATTAATTTGAAATGTAAATAAAGACTTGCTTTAAGAATTCAATTTGATCGTGTGTAACAAAGCTCTCTTAAACTGGATATGAAACGAAGAAAAAAATAAAAGCACAATTCTTGACAGAGAAGATAATTTGATTAATATTAATTTCTCAACTCCCTTGGTAGATATAGCAAATTAGTTAAAGTTTTCTTTGCCGAAGATAATAAGGTAAACATGGTACTTTCATCATTGAAGCTATCGACAAGAAACTCCATAAAAGAAGTCTCTATTTCTTTTAAATATCAACCAATTTCGTATGAACTTCCATGAGAAAGTGTCAGTTTTGGTGTGCCTCTGGAGTGTGGGCATGTGGCATATCTTTTCACTAAAGAAACTTTTTATAAATTTTATAAAAGTAGTGTCAATTTTGACGTCTACCTTGATTTGAAAAGCCAACTCATATCTCCACAATTCAAAATGCCCTACAACATGACATTGGCCTTGACTTGAAAAGCCAGGCAACCACTGGCATGGTCAGCTGATGTCTCTATGATTTGAAGGCCTATGAGCTATAATGATTTGCTTGATCCTGAATCCTAGATTCGCTTTTATCATAAACGTGATTCACGTTGTGTACGTTATAATTGGTCGTGGGAATTTCCACATTGATTGGAAACATGAATAAAGACTTGTATTAAAGATTCAATTTACTTGTGTGTACCGAAATGTGGCATTTCCTGATTCTCTCTCCCTCTCTCTTGAAGATTGTACGATATTTACACATACAATTAGTGAAGTGATTAGAATAAAATTTTACAGCCACGTCACGACATAGCTTTATTCTCACTATTGTTTACATTAATTAAAGAAAAGAAAAGGAACTCGTCCTTGCTAATAGTAGCACTAATTTATTAGGTGAGTACTTAAATATTAATCTGTGTATTGTTTATTAACCTAGACCTACTTTATTGTAGCAGTTAATAAAACAAAATAGATCCTTTTTTTCTTCGGTTAGTAGCTATACCTGATTTTAACCAAGTAACTCTAGGAATTAAAGTAGAAATTTCTATCACTTTTGCACTTGATTTAGACTCTCCAAAGAAAAGCAACTTTCTTTTGCTCTTTTAGCTTAAAAACAAGATGCATTCGGTCCCATTCCTTGTCCAAAACATCCTATACAACTGACATCCACTCTCTCTCGCTCTTCATTAAAGAAGCCTTGACAAGACATTCACATTGTAATGTCGCAACGTGGCCACCTCTACTCAAAAGGAAAGGAAAAGTAAAAGTAGGATTCTGGATAAAGAAGATAGTTTGATCAATATCAAATTCTCAACTCTCGGGATAGACATAGCAAAATAGTTAAAACTTTTCTTCCCCGAATATTGCAAAATAAATGTCTTATTGTCATCATTTGTGCACAAGAACTATAAGCCACAACTTTTATTGGAGAATTAAAGTAGCAATTATATCGACAAGAGACTTTGTTAAAGCCGTCTCTATGCCTGTCAGATATCAACCAATTTCGTATGAAATTCCATTAATAAAGGGGTCCCATGTTGTGTGCCTCTCGAAGCTTTTCTGAAAATTCCATTTCACTCTTACTGTCCTTGATGAAGAGGACTTCTTAGTCTATAAGGAGTGATGATCTGAATCATTTGGCCGACAAAAAGAGGGGAAAAAAAAAGGTGAACTGACGTGGAGTCACTACGTGAAATTGGCTCAATCAAACAAAATTTAATGGAAAAGTCGTTTGCTTTTGGGTACAATTCTACTATGATTTGGAATAAAAGAGAGAAATAGTCGTAATGGTTTTTCTATTTGGTTGGTCATTTCAAGCGGCAAAGCAGTCCCATTCCGGAGAACTCCTTTACGGAAAAAAGGAAGATCTTTTGACATCTAAGAAAATGAAGGTCAAGAGCTTAAATGGAACACATCTTATTGTTCTTAGTTTTCTCGTTGTGATTGTACTTATGCCTTCCGTTATCTATGAAATGTGGTAATATATGATAAAGTATTTAAATGAAAAAAATAACATTTCCATCTAATAACTTAAATTTTTGGAATAGTTAACACTAAATTCACAAAATCTCACATTGTGTTAGAATTTGTGATCTTTTTGGGTCTTACTTGTCCAATATTATCTGGGAATAGGATCCAACATACAAGTAGTGAAGAAAAGTGAAAAAAAGTCATAAACTTATTACATTAATATCAATTCAATTTTAAACATTTTAATTGAACTAATTTAGTTTTAAATCTTTTCACATTAATACTAATTCAATCCATCCAGCAAACTTAAGTTAGAAATTGTTGGCGTGGACGTCAATTGTCCGACGTGACACGATTGGTATTGATGTTGATAATTTTTTTAGTTTTTAAATATATTTGCCTTTTTTTTTCCTTTTTCTTTTCCTTCCTTTCCTTTTATTTCCATTGTGGCGGAGCTTGCTAGCCATTGGGCAAGGGCCGCAAAGCCCTCATTAGGGACTAGTGAGCGTCAAGACCCTTGCCCGGATGCAGGCGAGGCGTAGGTGGCCGCGGGAGAGGATCTTCGTGTACGAGGTTCTAGAGTTGGGGCATGGACTCTGCAGGACTGCGGCATTTCTGGAGATTTCAGCTGCTTCCTCTTCACCATCGACGCTCACATCCCTGCCCAAGTTTGGTTTCAGTTTTCCTTTCGCTTTTGCTTCTTTCACGCCAGTTCTTTTTTCTCTATGTTTCCTTACTCCTCTAGCCAAACCACGGTCGCTCCAACTTCGAATGGTCTGAGGAGCCAAGCAACTATGGAATCGTGGCCACCGAGCTACTGGGCAGCACAAGCCTCTAGCGACCCCGCATTATGGGTTGTCCGGATCTGGGTGAGGCCGGGTGAGGGCCACGACCATCACTGGCCACTAGCGAGGGCTTTGCGACCTCACCTAGTGATCAACAAACTTGGATGACACTTGCTGGCCACAGTGAAAAAAAGAAAAGAAAAAGAAAAAGAAAAAGAAAAAGAAAAAGAGAGAAAAATAAAAAAAAGAAAAGAAAAAATATATTAAAATCATTTAAAAAATGTCAGCGTTAGTACCAACTGTGTCAGATAAGATGATTAGCATCCATGTTAGCGATTTTTAGTCTAAATTGACCAAATCAACTGAATTGGTATAAATATAAAAAATATTTAAAACAAAATTGTTTTAATGGAAAGATCTATGATCGAATTAGTGTCAATGCAAAAGATTTATGATTTTTTTAGTACTTTTCCCGAGCTTTATTCTCACTCTTGTCTACATTAATTAGAAAAAAGGGACTTGTCCAGATAATGATGACACTAATTTATTAGGTGAATAATTAAATATTAATTTGTATATGTTTACTAACCTAAACATACTTTGCTGTAGCAGTTAATAAAACTAAATAGATTCTTTCATTTTTTTTTTCTTGCTTAGTAGCCATACCCGATTTTAACCAAGTAACTCTAGGTAAAATCAAAGTAGAAAATTTTAACGCTGTTGCTCTTGATTTAGATTCTCCAAAGAAAAGCAACTTTCTTTGCTCTTTTAGCCTAAAACAAAGATGCATTAAGTCCCATTCTTTGTACAAAGCATAAGACGCAACTGACATCCACTTTCTCCCGCTCTTCACTAAAGAAGCCTTGACAAGACCATCGTGATTCACACTGTTACGTCGCAATGAATTGTAGGAATTTTCAAAGTGACGTGCAAATAATGAATGAATTCTCTACCAATGCTTCTCTTTCGATAAATAGCGCTTTCTATTTGTCACATTTGAAAAAAAGAAGAAGGAGAAGTGGGAATCTTTATGAAGAAAATACTTTGATTAATACTAAATCTTTGAATTCGTTGTGGTAGAAAGCAAGTAAAAGTTTTTGATATCGATTATAAGAAAATACAAAATGGTATTATATATCATCGACAAGAGAAATTACACAAGCTATCTATGTATGGCGATGTTCATTATCAACAATTTTTTTTTTTGATAAGGTAATTATCAACAAATGTTTGGTATTGAATTCCACCAAAAAAGGTGTTAGATTATAATGCATGCCTCTAAAAAGGTAGATCATGTAGCATGTTTATTATCCCTACAGAAGCTTTCAAAAAATTCCATCAATGATTTTTTTTTTTTTTGGTCGGTCCATCAATGATGTTGATTGAGGCAACGGCATATAATCATCATGATGAACCTGTTTGTGACCTTAATCAGCGTTTAATTAATGGAGTTGGTAAAATTATGGGTAATATTATGTCATTTTCAAGGTTTCGCTTATGCAAACTAAAATTTCGAGTAGTACAAATCTTTCATTACATACGAATATTTGATTTAATGTGAAGCGTCACGTCTTAGTTATTAGGTGGTCGTAACTTTCAATGTTGTGGCTTCCCCGTTGAAATTAAGTAGTTCTATTAGTTGTTTTTCCATAACTACACAATTGGAGTTGAGTTTCCCTATCAACCGCCTCATTACTAGTTTTCTTATCGAAGGATACTCGAATCATATCTCATCGGAGATATTAGAGTAGTTTCATCCTATATGCTACTGGCAATATCCGTTCTCCACAAATCTAAAACGCAGAGCCCTCAATTCTGAAGTTCAAGCTACCATTATCTTTATAACAAAAGTGGAAACAGCTCCCTGGATGGCCAGCAAGCTAGATAGGTTGTCATGTCCTATACCAAAATTGTATAGGTCCTATGGATGCAGTTTTGAGAAATTAGTGGACAATAGAGAGAAGTCCAGTGCATACTCAACGAATGCAATCGATCTGTTACGAAATTCCTATGGCCCAGTGCATATGAAGTAATGGTGAGGTACTATTTCCAAGCACATGAGGCTACTAGAGATGCAATCTACTAGGCTCTAGAAGAAGATGAGCATAATCAACTAGAGTCAGTTTATTTCTCTAGAGACCCTTACGTATATTTTCTCCAGCTAACACGCATCATAAATACAGCAACTCATTCAAGGGCCCTAATCTAGCTGCGAAGCATGAACCAATCAATAAGGAAATGAATTTAGCTGGGTTGTCAATGGGTGAGCTTTATGCTTTGTAATTTTATGCAGGAATCTTCCTAGTTTATTGTGCTAGTGTCACTTTAAAACTGTCCATCTTATACAAGGGAATCTATTCCCAAGATGTACTTTTGAAAAATGGTCATATGTATTGGCTATTTAAGGCCTTATGCAATTCATGTAATGCCCTTGCTTACAGTTATAAAAGGTGATGAAGAGGTTTAATAAAATGGTAGTGAATTTTCGAAAAACTTTTATATTTTCTCCTATCATATTCTTGTAGACTTTGTCGTTCTTTGGGCACATTGTTATTTGAAGGATAGGAATAAATCTTTGATAATGTGATACCCTGATTCTTGATGAAACAAGTATTCTCTCCATTTACCAATCAAAGTGATCTTGCGGATCAAAAAGCTAAACTAATATTGAGACTTTCGAGTTTCAAGATAACCATTTTAATGAGATTTGCAGACGAAAAGTCAATCCTATTTTGATTACTGAGGGAAGGGCATATGTATTGTGATGGCATATTGATCTTTAGTCTTCTTCTCCTTGGTAACTTTATTTGCCATTAACCCTTGTTGTTATCAATGTTATTTCTTGATATATATAAGTATTGAGGCATTAGCTATAATGTTGAGTGATTTTCTCTAAAGAGAAAAGAAAGAACCAACCTAGAAGAATTTTTTATGGTCACTTAATAGGGTGGATGTCGTGAGTAGCCATAAGATATCCTTGAATTTAATGGTCATTTACTAAATTGACTTTACTAGGTGGTTTGAATTTTTTTTTTCCTTGATGTAAGGGTATATGAAATGTGAACAAATGAGACAAACACCACATATCCAGTCCACATAGTTAATTGTAGGATTATATATGTTAGTATACTGGATTACTATATGTAGGTAATTTTTTCTAGATGAGATTTATAAATAAAGTACAACCAGTTTTTTTTTTTGGCAACCAAAGAAAGTTTTGAATGGATCGGATTAAATAGCTTCAATGTTACATTGGAATGATAGGATCTATCATATACGTAGCAAAGTAACTAGAATGAAATTTTATAATCACATTGCGACATAGCTTTAGTCCAGTCTCTGGCTTAGAATAATTCGTCTTCTCGATGAGCACTGCAGAAAGATTGAAGAAAAGTACGTCAAATTTACATTGCCAACTTTCATAAAATAGTTTAGGACCATTTCTTAATATTAACGATGGACTCTCGGATAATGCATTTGGAAAATGGAACGAGCATTGTGCTGCACAAGACTTCGTCACGCGGGGAATTATCATTGGATCGTCCCATGTAAGTGGTTAGGACTGGCTGAGGTCCACTCCGCAACTTGAGCTTATCCCATAACTAGAGTTAAAATAAAAATGCAAAACGAAAACGAAAAGACACATCTTACTTCTCCTTATATACCCTCACCAACCCCTCAGATTAAATCATCAAGATAATCATATGTCTGTGAAGGGAGTTGAGGGAAGAGCCATGGTCATCTATAAGCTTCTCTTGAAAGCTGCGGTTCTTGGTGCTTTATTGGGTCTATACCACAAGCACCTAGCACAAGCTGATGATTCAATCGCTAAACCCGGATGCCAAAGTTCCTGTGGAAACCTCTCGATTCCGTACCCCTTCGGATTGAGCCATAGTGATCCCCACTGCCGCATCAATTCTTCCTCATTCAGAGTCGATTGTGATTACTTTGCCAACCCCCCCGTAGCTTACTTCTGGAACAAAAGTAGTAACATCGAAATACTCAACATTTCCGTCGAGGACCACGAGCTGCGCATTAATACTTCGATAGGTCGAGACTGCTATAACTCTTCCGGTCACGATGATTCTTCAAGCATCGACCCAGGGCTATTGGTAGCTGAATTCCCCTTCTCCAGCACCAAGAACAAGTTCACTGCCATTGGCTGTGACACGTCAGCCGCCTTCCGAGACCGCGATGGAAAGTTCTCTTTCGGTTGTATGTCTTCGTGTAGCAGCGTTTTGGACGTCAGCAATGAATCGTGTACTGGTATCGGTTGCTGTGAGACGAGCATCCCAAGGAACACCTTCAATTACAGGCTCTCGATAACGAGCTTTTTCAATCACTCCGATGTCCTGAGTTTCAATCCTTGCAGTTATGCCTTCATAGCGGAAATTGGATCCTACAACTTTTCGGTTGGCGACCTTAAGCAGCTTAAATTTAATCCTGTCCCTCTAATTCTCGACTGGGCAATAGGTAATCAAACATGTGAGGAAGCCAAGAAGAACAGCACGAGCTACATGTGCACCAAGAACACCATTTGCACTGATGCTGAAAATGGACATGGGTACAAGTGCATTTGCTCAGAAGGTTATCAAGGCAATCCTTACCTTGAGAATGGTTGTCATGGTAAATTGATAACATCGACATTTTTTAGCTTGTCTTTTATATTGGTACGATCAAAGAAGATTTGATACATTTGATCTGTGTGTCTAATTTTTGTAGATATTGATGAATGTGTGGATCCAAAGATGAACCAGTGTGAGAAAATTTGCCATAATGTTATTGGGAATTATACTTGTTCATGTCCAAAAGGTTATCATGGTGATGGCAAGAGGGGCATTGAAGATAGACAAGCGTGCACTATTAATCCATCACATTTGATGGAGATTTTGGTTGGTAAGTCTTTTCATTTTACTTAAAGTACCTGATTTTCTAAAAAAAATAAAAATACTGTGTTAGCATATTGCTAGAATATATAATTTAATTTTTTTTTGTGGTGTATGAGAAAATTAACTATTTGCAATTTCGCCCAATTTTTCTTTTACTATTTCCCTTGCTTGGGAAAATTCAAAATGAAAATTTTCTATATCCTTCTCACTGAAGTTTCTATGCGGAAGATAAATGAGATTATATGATACGTTGAGCACATGGCGTGTTACTAAGTACATTATGATTGAGCTTCCTTAAAATTCAAAAATAGATTAAGTTCCCTCGTGTCAATGTCTGTACTCTGGGAGCGTCAAAAGTCATGGTGACCATGGGCTTTGGATAAATGTAAAGACATTTTCCAACTATTGAGGTCATTTCGCAAATATTTATATTGATGAAAGCACTCAATTTTACGATGTGTGTGACTTTCGGTATTCAATCGGACGGAGGTCAGCTGTCTCAGGCAACCAGATATTTGTTGTCAAGTGAGAGGTGAGCATCCTCCAATTTGACATCATGACCTTTAGAAAGAAAGGGGGCCAAAGGCGGTGGCCGCAAGAGCGGTTGATGGCACATTGCCGAGGACTTGTGTTGGCGAAAACTGGTAGAGAGGTTCGCTTAGGGATGGCTATTTTATCTATCCAAGAGGATATCCTTACTTCCTAAGTCCCAAATAAAATTAGTCAAAACCCATGATCAATGGATTTTGTGGCCGAGATTTGGCAAAATATATATGCTTCACATCCAAGGTTTGTTTTTTTTGGGGGGAGGGGGTTGGGAGAATAGATATATTGTTTCTTTTGACAACTTGCTAATTTGATCATAAATTTTTCAATTGTGCCAATTTAGTTTTAAACATTTTGATAACTTGCCAATTTAGTCTTAAACCTTTCAATTGTGCCAATTTAGTCTAAAAAATTTTAATGATTTGTCAATTTAGTCTTAACCTTTTAACTATTGTCCTTCCGGCCAATTTTAACTAGAAATCGTTGATGTACGTGAACAATTTTTGTATTTTTTTGAATTTTTTTCTTATTCTTTCCTTTTCTTTTCTTTATTTCTTTTTATTTTTCCCATCTTCCATTTGCTGTCCTCAAGCAAGGGCCATCCCAATTGGCCTTGGGTGAGGGCAAGGCCAGTGAACTCTGCCGGCCATCCCAACTATCAATGAGGCCCAACAATGGCCAGTGGAGGGAAAAAGGAAAAAAGGGAAAAATAAAAAATTCATAAAAATTACAAACATTGTCCTTGTTAGTGCTGATTGGTGCTAACTAAACTACTATGTCATTGATTTCCAACTAAAAGTGGTAGATCTTTAAAAATGTTTAGGATGAAATTGACATAATTAAAAGATTTTGGATTAAATTATCAAGTTATTAAAATATTTATGATTAAATTAACATGATTGTAATGCTTAGAATTGAATAGACTGCCATACAATAGGTTTATGATTTTTTGAATATTTTTCTAGTATTTTCATAGTCTATGCACTTAACTATTTGATTATATCTTTGTTTCTCACCCATAAATGATGCATACTATTTTCGAATTTTTTTTTGAGCAAAGCCTCCTTTTTTTATTTCTCTCTTCAAAGCATGAAAGCACTTGTTCAAATTAGTGGAAGCTAATTTGTTGACGATGAATGGGAAATTGGTTACGTGACAGTTCCCGCTGACTCCATTTTTACACAGGGGTGGCCACGGGTATTGGAGGCATAGTGTTGCTTTTGCTTTGTTGGTGGTTGCCCAAATACACCAAAAGAAGGCGTGAGGCAAAACTCAAACAAAAATTCTTCCAACGTAATGGTGGAATTGTGTTACAACAACGCCTATTTTCTATAGAAAATAATCACATGGAGAAAGGCAAGCTATTTGCCTTAACAAAGCTAGACACGGCTACAGACCATTTCAACAAGAACCGAATATTGGGTCAGGGTGGTCAAGGAACTGTTTTCAAGGGAATGTTGCCAGATGGAACGATAGTTGCGGTCAAGAAATCCAAAGTCATTGATATAGGACAAGTCGAACAATTTGTCAATGAGATTGTTATTCTCTCTCAAATTAATCACAGAAATGTGGTCAAGCTATTCGGATTTTGTTTGGAGAGTGAAGTCCCTCTTTTGATATATGAATTTGTCCCCAATGGGACTCTATACCAATATCTTCATGATCCAGACAAAGAATTTCCAGTTTCATGGGAAATGCGGTTAAGAATTGCTAGTGAAGTTGCTGGAGCTCTTTCATATATGCACTCTGCTGCAGCTGTACCAGTTTATCATCGTGATATCAAATCATCAAATATACTTTTGGATGAAAAATATCGAGCCAAAGTGTCAGATTTTGGAGCTTCTAAATCAATTACCATTGACCAAACACACTTGACCACAATGGTGCGAGGAACCTTCGGATACTTGGACCCTGAGTACTACCAAACAAGTCAATTTACGGACAAGAGCGATGTCTATAGCTTTGGGGTTGTCCTTGTTGAGCTATTAACCGGAGAAAAGCCAATTTCTCAACTAAGGGCAGAAGAGGATAGAAATCTAGCCTCGTACTTCATCATTTCAATGGAAGAGAATCGCTTGTTCGATGTTCTTGATAAGGAGGTATTGGACCATGGCAAGAACGAAGAAATTATTGTTGTGTCCAACTTGGCGAAAAGATGCTTAGGACTTCATAGAAGGTACAGGCCTACAATGAAGGAAGTAGCAATGGAATTGGAGCGATTACAATCACTACGAAATCCCACAGTTGTTCGGCAAAATGAAGAAGAGATCGATTGCATTAGAACTGAATCTTGTGTATCGAGTACGATTCCCATGTTGAAGCAATCGGAAGCAGGAATAGAGCTGACTTCAATGGAGGAGGATCAGTCACTTTTATCGCCGAGATGAAGATATGAGACATCGCAATCTCTTTATTTGCCTTTATATTTGAATTGCAGAATAATGATGATGAAGTGCCAGAAACAATATAATAGATTCATGAACCCTTTGATGTAAATGTCTAGTATCAGTGATGAATATATTATCTCTTCCTGATTTCTTGTTAATTTGCTTTAGCTTTTCACTGGGGTTTACTATCATATCAAGAAAATAGCCCCTTACCAAAATACTCCAAATTAGTCATTACAGAAATATTCTGTCCATGATTTATGAGCCATGTACTTCAATCTTGAGATATTGATCTCTTTCCACGTATTTGTGTTTCCCAGTTCTTCGTATTTTATCAACAATTACTTTCCATTGATCGATGATCCAAATATATTGCAATAAGGCGATTTAAACAAAACATATTTCTAATGTCGATTTCTGTATGAATGCGAGGTGTGCGCACTTTTACTGGTCTATATAAATCAATGAGCATAAGGAATATGTTTATATGGCTTTTACTAGGGAGAATGTTGATGTGATTATTTAAACAATTGTACTTCATACTACTTCAACTGATTTCTTTCGTCTACTTGTGTTTAGTGGCTCTCCAACTCAATTCCATTGGTCTTGTAATATGTATTATGTTATGCTTATCAATAGCTAAGTTTATTTATAATAAAAAAAGAACTTTTTGTATATCAGGAGAAATATTTTACTCCTGCGTAACCAAAGAAATTAGAATCGGAGACTTGATTACAGTAGTTAATCACTAATACCATTTCATTACCTAATCTTGTTTAAATCCTTTAGGTTTGGTATTTTTGAATTTTTCAAGGATTTTCCATGCATTGTTGAAACAAACTTTTTTTTTTGGCTTTTTCTTTTTTTGGAAAATATAAAATATTTCTAGATATTTTTGGTTTTTCTAGAAAATGTGAAATATTTTTTTGGATTTTTGCTGTTTTTCTGAAAATGATAAACTATTTGGATTTTCTGATTTTTTTGGAAATTATAAACTATTTTTCGGATTTTCTGATTTTTCTGAAAAAAATATATTTTTTTTTATTTTTATTTTTCGAAAATATTATTATTATAAACAGACCGGACCCGGGTCGGATCTCCTGGATCCGGCCTAGGTCTGGACCAGCTCAAGCTCCCAAGCCCTGGGCCCCTCGGCTGGGCTGAATCCGACTCATGGGCCTGACTCTCCTGGCCCAAGGGAATTACCTGAAAATAAAAGAAAAACAGTCAAGTCCAAAAAAAACCAAGTCCGGCCCAAGAAAACAGAAGGGCCCAACAATCCTAACCCAGTTCAGCCCAAAAAACCAAATGCTAGCGGGTCCACCGGGTCCTCGTGCCCGACCCGGTCATGACCCGACTCCCGCGCCCCCTCTCTGCCGCAGTCCATCCGCGACGCTGATGGGGCGGCCGAGCAAGTCAAGGCCCGGCCACGACGAACAGCGGCGATCATCACGAGACCAGCCGACAGGACGACGACTGGCGGGAGCAGGGGCGACGACTGGCGGAAGCAGAGGCGACGGCTGGCGGAAGCAGGGGCGACGGCTGGCTCGGTCGACGAGAGGTTGGGCCGAGATCTGCAACTGGGTCGTCGTGGGACTGAACGACGATGGTTTTGGGTGCGGGCGACGATGGGAGCTGGTGAACAAGCGGCGTCGGGGGTGGTTGAGCGATGGTGGCGTCGGGCCAGGCAGGCAGCTTTCGGACGCGGCGGCGAGGCTCGGTCCCGCGCCTCTCTCCCTTTGCAGATCTGTCTCCCTTTTCTCCCCCTTCTGCAGATCCGCCCCCCTCAGATCCGGTCACTCGGCTGGCGGTCGCTCGGAATTCCGCCCTCCCTGGATGTCTCTCCCGGGAAGTCAGAATGCCTAAGCCTCGCTGCCCCCGGTTTCTCTCTCTCTTAGATCTGTTTCTCTCGCAGCTCTCTCCGCCCTCAGATCTCTCTCTTTTTCGTCCCCCCTCCAACCGAGCTCACGGCCGCCTTTTTATAGGCGAGAAGCCCGGTCGACGGAGGTGCTCTGACCGGCGGTCCTTGGTGCATTAGCCGGGCTCTCCCTCGGCCGAACTGGCGTCCCTTCAGCCGCCCCCTGCTCTACATTGAAGACGCGTCCTATCCATACGGGTCATCCGCCGGTCTTCGCGCTGCTCCACTCAACGGCATTGATGGCGCGTGCAAGGAGTCCCCATCCATCGCCGGCTACCCTAGCCTCCCTCTTCCGCTCTGCTCTCCTGCTTCTCGCGTGCAGGGAAGAAGAAGAAGGGAAGAAGAAGACGAAGATGGAGAGGGCCGGGCCGCGAGGGTGAGGGGGGCCAAATTGGCCTGAACCCACGAGAATAAAAAAAGGGGCTGGGCGCAAAGGCCCAGCCCTCATGGGCCTCCCTCCTCTCTCTTTTTTTTACTCGAAAATAAGGAAAAATAAATAGGAAAATAAAACTTAGTAGATGTAAATAATATTAGTACTTAGGTGATGCAAAAATATTTTTTTGTTAGGGTCAAATTGAACCCTAGTTTTCTATGCAATTTAATCTTAATACTTAGTCAAAATTTAGGTGTCAACACTCAAACATAGAAAGTGTCTGGTCTTGTCATTTCCCTATCGACTTTTACTTTTTGCATTAATACAAACACTCCAAAAAGAAAAAAAAATTGCCATGCACAGAAATAACATCCCCAAAATATATTTTATAAAAAATCGATAGGGAAAGGAGAGGACCAAACTTTTTCTTATTCCCACTAACGAAGAGACATTTTCTTAGACTCTAGAATCTTAGATTAAATTTTCAGAGAATATTTGAAAAGTAAGAGCAGCTCTTATTATGATAAGAGTCTCCGGCTTAGAATATAGCTTGTCTTCTCGACGAGTAGCAAAGAAAGATCCAGGAAAAATATGTCAAATTTACATTATGAACTTTCGTATAGAGACATGCACCGTATTGCTCAAGACTTCGTCTTACAAGGAATTATCGTTGAATCGTCTCATGCAAGTGGCTATGACCACTTGACGTTAACTCCACAACTTGATCTTAGACCCCACCTTACTTCTCCTTATAAACCCGCGAATCCCGAAAAACAAAAATAAATGAAGAGAGTTGAAGGAAGAACCATGGTCATCCATGAGCTTCTCTTGAAGGTTGTGCTTGGGATCATCATATTGCGTCCATACCACAATCACATAGCAGAAGCTAATAATTCAATGACAAAGCCTGGATGCCGAAGTTTTTGTGGAAACCTCGAAATTCCAAATCAAATGATAGTGATCCCAAATGCCGCATCAGTCATCCCTCATTTGAAGTCATTTGTGATGACTCTACCGATCCTCCCGTACCTTACATAAATAAAAAGAGTAGTAGCTTCCAAATACTCGACATTTCTGTCCAGCACCATGAGTTGCGTGTTAACGTTTCGACCGGTTGAGAACAGATTTGATTACAAGTGCAATTGTTTAGAAGATTACGAAGGCAATCCTTATCTCAAGAATGGTTGTCGTGGTAAGTAGACAACATCGACATTCTTTAACTTATTATTTGTATTTGTATGATCTGAGAAGATTAGATACATTCGATGTGTGTATTTAATTTATGTAGGTATTGACGAATGACCCATGTGAGGGAAAGTGCGATAATATTGAGGGAAATTATATATGTTCATGTCCAAAGGGTTATCATAATGATGGCAAGAAAGGCGGTGGAGATGGACTTGAACGCATTGCTAATCCATCAAATTTGATGAAGATTTTGATTCGTGAGTTCTTTCATTTTATTTGAACTTCCTGACTCAAAAAATATACTATTATCTTAGCTGATTTCAAGAATATATAATTTAATTTGTCTGTGGTGTAGGAGAAAATTAACCATTTACATTTTCGCCCGATTTTTCTTCCACCGTTGCCCTTGCTTGAAAAAATCCAAAATGAAACTTTCTATGTCCTTCACGCTGAAGTTCTCTATGCAGAAGATAAATAAGATCATTTAACGCATTAAGTACATCACTTGTTACTAACTACATCACGATAGAGCTCTCTTAAAATTTAAAAGCAGATTAATTTCACTTTTGTCAATTTCTGAACTCTCCGGCATCTTTTGACTTGGTGACCTTGGGCTTTGAGTATTTGAGAATACATCTTTTATCGATTGAGAACAAGTTGCGAATGTTGACATTGGTACAGTATGACTTGTTGTTGCGTGATCTTCATTGCCGCTTATAGCGCGGAGTCGCAAGGTCGTGGGATTGAATTAGTCAAAATATTGACCTGGTAAACCACACAAGTCAAATGATTTGGTCAGTAGACTTTCTGTATCAAATCGTATTTTAATTATGGGCAGTGGTAACATAACGGTACTGTTATTACTTCAAAAATGATGGTGTATCCTGAGCCAATACCACAATTTCAAGAAAAATCAGCCATGGAATGTTTACAGTCTATTCAACAGCTTTTTATAAAGAAATTAAGACAATTCCCGGAGAATGAAATGAAAATTACAACCATTCTTCGTTCTTTCCGACTACATCTCTTGAATCTCGATCTTCATCTCATCTTTCCTCAATGAACAATCTTGCAGTATAATCAGTTTTTTATTTGAACTCAATTTTGCATTTTGTTCACAACCTCATAAAATAAAAAAATTTCATGCAACATTTTACCCTTGGTAAATGCTGAAATGTTTGTACCCCATAAAATAAAATAAAAATGAAATTTATATCGTACACTTAATTATGATAAAATGAAGCAATGGTCATCAACAAAAAAATTGACCTTTTATAAAGTTTCCCACTCATGACGTGATGTTGTAAATCTTTTCTATAACGTTGTAATTGTAATTTATGAAAATTCATATTTTTTTGACAATTTTAATAGTATGTTGCACTCACCTATGACAAAATGTTGTGAACGCAGGTACAACATTTCAAAATTTAAAACATAATGCATTTAACGACACTCTTTGTTCTTAATTGTGACCAACAAAATAAGTCTTTATAGAATATCGTAAAATAAAAAAAAAAACATGTGTTGTTTTTTTTTTTCTCCTTTCGTTTTACGAGCTACATTCATCAAAATTAAGTAGAAAATGTCCTAATAGTTTCTTTTAGTTAGTTGCTCTACACCAGACCAAATAAAATCACCGGATCTTGAACGGCATAAGAGGCTTGAACAGCATAAGAGGCTCTACATGAAACAGAGAAAATGATCTAGTAAAAACAATTCATAAAAAAAAAAAAAAAGGAATAGAAAGCCATGAAAAAAGGAAGATGAAAAATAGGAATGTGCTCTCGAACTGGCTAAATCTTTCCTCAAGTTGACTACACAAAACTTGAGGTGGAGAGAGAGGACCGTCGTCCTTGACAGAACGACAAAACAAAGCTACAGCTAAATCATGAAATATGTGATCTTATCTTAACAGATTAATAATCAGACACCCTAGATCATAATCTTAATTTCTCTCTTGTCTCTCCCTTCCTGTCCACAAGCTCCAATCATCACCGCCTCTGTTGCTCGTAGCCACGACATCTGGCGAAGTTAACGCCCTTGTGTTGGCGAAAACGGGTGGAGACGTACACATAGGGATCGCTATTTTACCAATCCAACTAGATATCCTTACTTCCTTATCTCAAATAAAATGAGCGAAAGCCCGTGTTCAACGGATTTTGGGGCAGGGATGTGGCAAAATTCTTCTGCTCCACATCCAGGCTAGGGAAGGAATGGATATGGCTAGCCCTCTTTTCCTCCTGTTCTCTCTTTATTCCTCCTAAGAGTTTTCTAGCTTTAGTGTTTTTACCAATATTCTTTACGCATCTAATCAAGAAAACTTTGTATAATAAACACAGCTTAATTCCGCACAAGGGATTGATCAAATTCTGACTCGAACTTTCTATCTTGGCAATATACAGCACTAACTTTGACAATTACCCAAATTTGGCACGCTGTTGGCTTGAAATATTTACAAAATTGTAGTACGTCAATATTATCTCTTTATTACCTATGACACTTTTTTTACTCCTTTACTCTTTACATCGCTTTTATCTTCTTACAACAATAGTTAAATCCGCATACTTGCAATTGCAAGGACGATGATGGGATAAAAAAACTTGCTCTACATGATTGAAATGTGGACTGGCATGTATTTTTAATCTCATTAGAAAGTCCCAATCATTTTTTTTCCTCCTAAAAGTCAAACCTGTTCCTTTCTCATTTTAGTTTTGATTAGCAGGTAAGAACTGATAGATTTGGTTAAATGGCTATTCTGTCTTTCTTTTATGTGTGACCCAACTTACACGACTCTTTTAATTTCTTCACAAGCCATATATATCATGATATCATTTAGATAGCTAGTTGATTGCTAGTGTCATGACAAAATTTATTGAAGGTGACGATACAAGTAAAAGAGGAAGATATAAGCAACCTTTGCACCAAATGCTAATCCATTTTAAAAATTTTCCTCAAGGGTACGAGTCCTTGCCATTTTCATGTCATCAGAAGGGATCAAGCTGAATACAGAGATGGACCTGTATTGAGTTATTTGAAATCATGCATAGTTCAATGAAAGAGTCTCTATAAACGTGTACATTAGATGGCGTGAATTTGGTTGCGTAAGACCCAAAAGGCTGTAAGGAAGTATACTGTTGGACCATAGGAAGTATCCTTGCGGTTAGTTTGAGTTTATACTTTTGTGACATCTTTCATGTCGAATTAAACCTATTTTTTGCAGAGAGGGATGATTGCGCTTTTCTTCCTTTTTTGTAGATTAGCTCAACCAAATCCATTGTCCTGGTTCAGACTCAATTTGTCCCAAAACTACGAAGTTTTCCGAGGAAACCTCACGATATAATTCTTCATAAAGTGTGAATGCGTGGCCGCTTTTACATGGTGCAATCATTTGTTGTGCAGATAATCATGTGGCTAATTATTCTGAAAAATCAGTGTTGTATGCAGGTGTTGCTGTGGGCATAATAGTGCTGCTTTTCAGTATAGGCTTTCTATATTTTGGATACAAGCAAAGGAAGCTTATCAAGCTCAAAGAACAATATTTCAAGCAAAATGGCGGCTTGTTTTTGCAGCAATAATTACATGAATGTGATAGAACCATAAAAGCTGGGAAAATCTTCAGCTCTGAAGAGCTAGAGAAGGCCCACCAACAATTATGACAGCGAGATAGTTGGGCAAGGAGGATATGATATTGTTTACAAAGGGTCATTGCCAAATAATATGATAGTTGCGATTAAAAAGTCCAAATTCATGGTCCAAAGCCAAATCAAACAGTTCATCAATGAAGTCATTGTGCTTTCTCAAATTAATAATCGTAACATGGTAAAACTTCTAGGATGTTGTTTGGAAACCAAGGTGCCTTTAATGGTGTATGAGTTCGTCAACAATGGAACTCTCTTCGACCATGTCCACAACCCAAACAAATCATTGAAGCTATCTTGGGAGACCCGGTTGATCAAACATAAGCGTCGACTATGGTTCGGGAACATTAGGATACTTAGACCTCAAATACTTTCACACAAACCAATTGACAAAAAAGAGTGATGTTTACAGTTTTGGGATTATGCTAATTGAGCTACTGACAGGGAAGAAGTGCCTTCTTTTGATGGACCAAAAGAAGAGCGGAGCTTGGTAACATACTTTTTTTCATCATTGAAAAATGACAAATTGTTTTAGATTGTCGAGGAAGTTATTGCAAATGAAGGAAGTAATGAGCAAGTGAGAGAAGTTGCCAATCTTGCCAAGAGATGCTTGAAAATAAAAAGTGAGGAGAGGCCGACCATGAAGGAAGTAGCAATGGAATCGGAGGGACTCAGAGCAATGGCTAAGCATCCATGGGTCAATGGTATCGATGTGAATCTAGAAGAAACAGTTTATTTACTAGGAGAGAAGCCTAATGTGTATATGGATAGTATTGTGATCATGAACACTAGGTACATGGATAGCATGAAAAACCATGTGCTGCCACTAGTTAGTAGCAGGAGATGACAATAATAGGTTATGGATATTTGTCGGGTATGTTGTGTTGGATGTTTTGGTTGCACTAGGTCTCCAAAGTGATCGCACCGGTTCATCGGGTTCTTTCACGATCAAACTTCAAAGGCGGGAGCATCGGGTTGCTTCTTGTTCATTTCATTAAATGGTTGTTAAGCGTGTATTTTATCTTTAATAAGTTTCTTTCTCAATGCAGCATGATTTAGCTTTAAAAAGCTTTTGGATACGAATCAGTGACATTATGTGAAAATGGTTTACTCTTACTATTTGTTGGTGGAGCTAATCAGATTTGGGAGCTATATTGTCTTTGAGGGTACTGAAGTTTTTTTTTTTTTTTGGTTAGGTAATAATGTAATAAATCAACCAGAGAACTGTATAACAGGGGGGGAGAACACGGTACCGACAGACACTCAACCGGACCACGATCACCGGAGTAGGAGGGTACCACGGTCTCCAAAAGAAATAGAAAAATAACAAATGACAAAGTCAACAGGTTACAAGCGAACCCAGTACACCCTCCAAAAAGCCTAGGGTGGTTCCACTCCAAAGATCCGAGGGTCTATCCCCCAGCTTCGCTGCATCCTTCTGTTTCTATGATTGTCTTCCACAGACTTGAAGGTGAGGCCTTTATCCTTAACCATCTTAATGAGGTATAGCTTCATAGAAGGAGCATAAAGGTTATGACCACGAAAGAGGATATCATTCCTGGTCTTCCAAATGATATAGCACAAAGCGCCAAAAGAAAATTGAGCTATCTCTCGATAAAATCCTTTTCCAGTCATAGAGTTTATAGCCCAGTGAAGATTATCCGACCACGAAAGAGGGTACCGAAGTTAAAATGACATGGAAGTGCAGATTTCTGTGTGCTCGAGGATGGAACATGTACAACTTGGATGAATATTATTAACCGGGCGATTCCATGATTTTGCCTTTCCAGTGATACAATGAAACTTTCACATATTGATTAGACGCATGATATATGTTCAATTACACACACCACCAACCGAAATGAGTTTCACGTTTGACTTTTGCCCATATGTTACTCATCCATTCCTTCAATGGAGTACGGTTATGTTTGTCTTATGGAGGTACAATTATGACATCATCTATATCTATTTGTAGTCAAGTTTTCACATAGTTAATGCTCATATCAATAATCGACCAATTAAAAAAAGGGTATGCTTTCACTTGGGCACAATAAAACAACAGTCAACCGGTAAAAAGCTAATCAATTTATTATAGGCATCAAATAGCATCGAACATGGTCATTTGCCATATGTAAAACCAAGAATTAGTGTTAAGATCCTCCTACTTCTTTGTAATTATGGTGGCGTAGCATATATTTGGATATCATAGTTATTATCACATTAGAGCAAGTGCAAGCGATTGGGTTGCTCGGCTGGTTGGTCATCATGAATATCCTAAATTTACCCGATAAAGGAAGACATTGGTCAGTTATTCTTTTTACAATTGATTAATCATAAATTCATTGCAATTGATTCTTCTTTTAAGTAATGTTCTTTGCTAAATCTCAAATCAATTATTTGTGAATTTGACTAGTGTAGCAAAAATTGTCACAATAATTTACCAAGCTAAGAATTACCAACATTTCTTTACACTTTTAGGATGACCAACTGTTTTAATAATATGTCAATATTTATACTTATGCTTCCAAAGACTTTTGAATTTACTAATTTTCATTTGAAATTACCAACCTTATTTTGATTGGCATACCAACCATCGCAACCTACCCCTTGAGACAGGGGAATAGGTTTAGGGATATTTTCTAATAAACCAGCCCATGGCCCAAGCTTTCATAAGCTCATGTCTCGTGCAACATTGGAGTGTTTGTAAAAAAATTCAAATGAGAAAATGAGGAGTCGCCATTAGCTTATTGGCGTCGGTTGGAAGTCAAATGAGGCATGTTAACATGCCCTACTTCCTACTCAACCAGAAAATTTAGGATTGAGAACTTAATTACACTAATTAATCAATTAGTGCTATTTTAGTATATAATATTGTTCATTTCAAAAAGAGTTTTGTTAAGCAATTTGGATTGATTTTAGACATATCTACTAACATATGAGATCATTATGCAGGTGCACAATGATTAAAATAATAATAAGCAACCAAAGGAAACATTAAACAAATTACAAGGGGAAAACAAGCATATAATCACTAAAAGTTATATAAATGCCAATCCTAACTAGGGTAAATGGAAGGCATAATCATCATATCAAAAATGCATAATTAAGGGTATTTGTCTTTAATGATAATTGAAACCCTAAGATAGAATCCTAAGGGCTTTTTCAACTTCATGTATAATCTTATATTAAAATGCTCTACTTTTTAAGAGAAGATTACCCAAAAACTACTCTTTAAAATTTTTGGGGGGATTCTTTTTTTTCTGAATTTTTTAAAAAAATTTTGTGAATTCTCAAATTTTCTTTTAGATTTTTTATTTTGTATAGAATTTTCCGAAATTTTAAATTTTCTTAAAATTTTTAGAATTTTTAGAAATTTCAGAATTTATAAAATATTGTTTTGAATTTTTAAATTTTCTTAAAATTTTTTGAATTAGTGAATTTTCGAAAATTTTAAACCTATTTTATGATTTTTTGGAATTTTTTAATTATTATTTAATACTCTTTTTCTTTTCTATTTAATTTTTAAGATTTTTTAATTTTTTAATAGTATTATATTCGGGAAGACAGGTTCGGACCCGTAAAACCGGTCCGAGCCGCTAACATCGATCAGACGACCCGGATCCAACCTATTTCAAATAAAACCCTAATTTTTAAACATATTTTTTTTAATTTCGATTTTCTATTATTATTTGTTTTTTTCCCTTTTCTCTTTTTATTTTTCATTCTTGCTCTCTTCTCCCCGTTCTCTCTTTTCCTTCCCGAAGCGTGTCTTCATTTACGCAACACCCTCCCCGAAACTTCCCCAGGATCTCACCTGCCAAATGCTCAGGCCTCCTGAGCAAAAGCCAGCAAGGTAGACACTAAGCCTCCGTTGATTTCACTGAAGACACCAGACTGGACGCTTGTTATTCATCACCCGATCCCCCACGCCCTCCCTGCAAGAAGCACCGCTGGCCTCCATCCCTCACCGGAACAATGAGCTCAAAACACACCACACACGCAAAAGTAACCGTGAAGGAATGAAGCAAGAAACGTGACCATGACATACAGAAACCCACAGAACGTGAGCAAGAGGTCCACAGTTCGAGCAAGGCAGCCATGACATTCGTAGACATCAAATAGATATTTCGTCGGACAATTGACGGGCGTCGACCGAGGGGAGGCGAACGATAACTTAACGGGGCATCAAAACGCGACCAAAATAGACATAGGCAACTAAGCGGGGTCTAGAAGCAAGGAAAGGCAGCACCGTTGGAGTCGGGACTCGAGCAAGCCGAAGCCGCGCGAGCCTCTGTCCGGTGGGCTCAAAACAGAGCAGCATGGAGCGCTACCTCGCTTGAGCGATGGGGGTCCTACCCGGCTCGACGACGGCAACTAACAGGCGAGCCCGAGACAGACCGGACCGTGGCCGGCCGCCCTAGCGTCGCCGAGACGAGGTCCTCAGACCGAAGAGGAGTGAACTCAAAGGAAGACTCACCGGAGAGAAAGGACGCCAGGAAGCGGAGTCTCGGGAGCGGCCAAGCTGCTTTCGTACTCTCTACTCTCGGTTCTTCGCTCTAATCTCACTCACGATACCCTCTCTCTCGAGCTCTCAGCCTAAAACCTCTCCCAAGCCGCTCTCGCTCTCTCTGTTTTTTCCCTCTCTCGCTATTTTCCGCCGAGGAAGCTCTATCTCCCCCCCCCCCTTCCTCGGTCCTTCTTTTAAACTTGCTCCTCTCCTCTCCAAGGACTACGTCAGCTGCTACCAACGGGTCCCGTACCGCACGACATTCCCCTGCTGCTCGTCGTCGTACTGTCCTCCGTCCTTCGGCTTCCTTTGTCGGAGGCCGTCGTCCAAGCGGAGGGAGAAGAAGAAAAGAGGAGATGGGCCGGGGGAAAGGGAGGAAAAGGAATGGGCTGGGCCGGCCCAGGTGGGGAGAAGGAGAAGGGAAAAGAAGAAGGGGCCGGGCTTGGCTGGCCCTGGCCCGGCCCTGCTGTGTTTTTTAATTTAATTTTAATTATTTTTAAAAAAGTTTAGTACTATTAATACAAATGTCCCTAATGTCTATGTGATGCAATTTAATAATTTTTTTGTCTCTGGGGTTAGAAATTAATCTTTAATTTTCAATGTAATCAATGAATGATTAGACGGGTTACTGAAATTTAAGTAACAATATCAATAAATGTCATATTGACACACCAAATTATGTTAAAGGCATCAGTGACTAGAAGAATAAATGTTGTTAGATTATTAAGTGACTAGAAGAATAAATGTTGGTAGATTATTAAGGTTGTTTGATAGTTTTGGAAGTAGAAAGAAATGTTCGTACTTCTCAAAACAAAGCAAAAGATAAAAAGTTGCTATGCAACTATAATTAGTTGGTATCTTAATTTGATGAATGTCGATACTTCAATCAAATTGAGGTTGGTGATTTCGAATAAAAGTTAGTAACTTCAAAGACATTGATAAACATGCTAATTGACATGCAATTGGGTAAGCAAGTTTCTAGTCACTTTTTGTACCAACAATATTTGACAGTTACCAACCGCATTTGAAATCACTATCTACCATCATGGACCAAAGTTACATATTTTTGGCTATGAACGCTTCCAATCTATAAGCCTTCACTCGTTACATGATAAATAAACTCTATGCCAATGCTTCTCTTTGGATATACCATGCTAACTATCTGCCATGTGTGCAAGAAAAAGAAGTAAAAGTGGGGATCTTTATGAATACGCTACTTTCATTAATATTAAATATTTGAACTCATTCCGGTAGAAAGCAAGTTAAAGTTTTTAGTATCAGATAAAAGAAAGTAAAGATGGTACTTGTTTCTCATCCATAAAAGAATTTACGAAGCCATGTATGGTGATGTCCATTATCAACCACTTTCGCCAATAAATTTCACGAAAAGTTGCTGGATTATAATGTTTACCTTTTAAAGGTGGATCACGTAACATGTTTATCATCACTGAAAAAGCTTTCAAAAAATTCTGTCAATGATGTTGGCTGAGGCAACGACATATAATTATCACGACAAGCCTATTTGTGACCTTAACCAGCTTTTTAATTAATGTAGGTGGTAAAATTAATTTATTTTCAAGGTTTGGCTTATGCAGGTAAATTTTTTTGAAGCGTCACGCTTTTATTATTAGGTGGTCGCGGCTTTTGATGCTATTGAACTTAAGCAATTCTGTCTATTGTTTTTTCGTAATTATACAACTGGAGTCGAGTTTCCCTATCTGCCACCTCACTACTAGTTTTCTTGTGAAGGATAATCGAATCATCATCTTGTCACTTTGCTAAGATATTAAAGTGGTTTCACCCTCTATCTTACTGGAAATATCTATTTTCCACAAAGCTAAAATGCAGAGCCATAAATTCTGAAAGTTCATGCTGCCATTATCTTCATAAAAATTGGAAACGGTTCGCTGGACGACCAGCAAGCTAAATAGGTTGTGCATGTTCTATTCCGAAATTGCAAATGTCCTACGGATGCAGTTTTCGAGAAATTAGTGGACAATACAGAGAAGTCCAGTGCATCCTTTGCGAATGCAACCGCTCTGTTCCAAAATTCCCACGGCCCAGTGCATATGAAGAAGTAATGCTAAGGTATTATTTTCAAGCACATGAGGCCACTAGAGATGCACATTACTAGTCTCTAGAAGAACATGAGCATAATCAACTAACATCAATTTATTCCTCTCAAGACCCTTAGACACTCTGAATAGACAAATATTTTATCCAGATAGCATGTGTCATTAATGCAGTGACTCATTCAAGGACCCTAATCTAGTTGTGCACCATGAACCTGTCAATAAGTGAAGGAATTTTGCCAAAGTGTCAATGGTTGAGCTTTGTGCTTTGTAATTTTATGTAGGAATGTTCCTAGTTTATTATGCTAGTGTCACTTTAAAACTATCGATCTTGTATAAGGGAATCCATCCCTGAGATGTATTTTTGAAAATAGTCATTTGTAATGGCCATTGGGCATCATGCAATTGATGTAATGCCCTTGCCTTCAGTTATAAAAGGCGAAGAAGAGCAGTCATAAAATGGAGGTGAACTTCCGGAAAACCATCATATTTTCTCCTATCGTGTTTTTGTAAACTTCGTTGTTCTCTAGGCATATTGTTATTTGAACAATAGGAATAAATCTTTGATAATATGATATCCCGATTCTTGGTGAAGCAAGTATTCTCTCTTTTTATCAGTCAAAGTGATCCTATGGATCAAAAAGCTAAACTAATATTGAGATTTCGAGTCTCAAAGTGATCATTTTAATGAGATTTTCAGGCTAAAAATCAATCATATTTTGATTGTTGAGGGAAGAGCCTATGTATTGTGATGGCATATTGACCTTAAATCTTCTTCATCTCGGTAACTTAATCTCTTAGGATTGTGCAACTGGAACCGCTTGAATTGGGAGCCACTCGAACTAGATCGAATTGGTTGGTCATACGTAGTTCTCATGTGTGCTAGTCTGGTTATTGATTCCATAAAAGCAGAATTGATAATTGGCAGTTTGATTTCTAATTTCAAAGTGGAAAACGGACCAATATTGAAAGTCCCCAATTAGCTCAAAGCTCAAATGAGCTCAGCAAGAATAATAGCCTAGTCAAAAGAGAAATAAGATGAGCTTAGAGAGAGTAAAAGCCCACAACAAAAGGATAGCTCTCTCTCTCTCTCCAAACATAAAGAAAAAAGGAGCACCTTAGCGAAGCAAATTGAAGGGAATCAAACACACCCGGAGACGACACTACAACAAAATCCACTCTCTCTCGTTTTTCTTTCCCCATACCTAAGTATCTGTTTTGTTTAGCTGGACGAAGAATTTTTGAGAGCATATACAGTTTGCACAGATAGAAAAAACTCTCTCTCTACTTGTTCTATTGAACTACCCAAGAACCAAATGAGATTAGTTCCCAAGATTAGGTGGTCAGGTTCTTGATTCCAAAAAATGATGACCAATCCTCCTAATTCTGTTTCCAATTCTTGAGTGGGACTAAATCAGACTGAGACTAACCCTCATTAACTCCAATTGTTACCCATGTTAATTCTTGTTTTTCTTGAATTTCAAGTTATATATTATTTTGAGAAATCAAACATAGCCATATAGCATGAAACTTTGATGTATTCCAAAAGATGAATTTGTCGTACATCAAATCAAATTTTGTCATGTAACATATATATATATATATATATATATTTCTTATAAGTATTAAGGCATTATTAAAATGTTGAGTGACTTTATTTGACGAGAAAAGAAAGAACCAATTTAGAGATATTCGATGGTCACTTAATAGAGTGGATGTTGTCATTTACTAAATTGACTTTACTATGTGATTTGATTTTTTCTCTTTAAGGGTATATGAAATGCGCAGAAAATGAGACAAACACCACATATCCAATTGCAGGATTTTATATGTTTCCATACTGGATTCTATATGCAGGTATTTGCTCCAGGCAAAATTTATAAACAGAGTACGATAGAAAAGAGGTTTGGTTTTTTTTTTTTTTTTTTTGAAGCAAAGAAAGTTTGGATTGAACTCTATAACATCAACGTTACATAAGAATGATAAGATCTAACATATAAGTAGCAAAGTGACTAGAAAGAAATTTTATAACCACATCATGATATAGCTTTATTCTCACAACACTATACTTTAATTAGAAAAAAAAAGAAACTTATCCCACTAATGGTAACATTAATGTCAGGTTAATACTTAAATATTACTTGTGTATAGTCTATTGACCTACTAGACATACTTTGCTGTAGCAATCGATAAAACCAAAAAGATCCATTAATTTATTTAATTTTTAAAATTTCGTTTTGTAGCCATACCTGATTTTGGCCAAATAACATCAAGAAAAGTTCTAGTGAAAAATCAATCACTATTGCTCTTGATTTTAACTCTCTAGAGAAAAGCAACCTTTTATTTGCTCCTTCAGCTAGAAAGGAAGAGATATCCAGCGTCCTGTCCAAAGCATCAGATGCAATGACGACGACCTTGACCTGCAAAGCAACAACTTGTATAGCAAACTCATATCTGTAAGATTAGAACAAACCTGCAACATGACATTGACCTTGACCTGAAAAGCCAAGCAGTGACTTGCATGGCCCAACTGAGGTCTCTATGATTTGAAAGGCCTGTGAGCTTATGATTTGGGTCTGCTTTTAGCAGGATCGTGATTCACGTTGGGATGTTACAAACCATTTTAAGAATTTTTAAATTAATTTGAAATGTAAATAAAGACTTGCTTTAAGAATTCAGTTTGATCGTATGTAACAAAGCTCTCTTAAACTAGACATGAAATGGAGAAAAAAATAAAATCAGGATTCTTGACAAAGAAGATAATTTGATCAATATTAATTTCTCAACTTCCTTGGTAGATATAGCAAATTAGTTAAACTTTTCTTTGCAGAAGATAATAAGGTAAAAATGGTACTATCACCATTGAAGCTATCGACAAGAAACTCCATAAAAGATGTCTCTATTTTTGTTAAATATCATCCAATTTCATATGAACTTTCATGAAAAAGTGTCAATTTTGGTGTGCCTCTGGAGGGTGGGCATGTGGCATATCTTTTCACAAAAGAAACTTTTTATAAATTTTATAAAAATAGTGTCAATTTTGACGTCTACCTTGATTTGAAAAGCTGACTCATATCTCTACAATTCAAAACGCCCTGCAACATGACATTGGCCTTGACTTGAAAAGCCAGGCAGCCACTGGCATGGTCAGCTGATGTCTCTAGGTTTTAAAGGCCTATGAGCTATAATGATTTCCTTGATCTCGAATCCTAGATTCGCTTTTATCATAAACATGATTCATGTTGTGTACGTTACAATCGGTCGTGGGAATTTCCACATTGATTGGAAACATGAATAGAGACTTGTCTTAAGGATTCAATTTACTTGTGTGTATCGAAATGCGGCCTTTCCTAATTCTCTCTCCCTCTCTCTTGAAGATTGTATGATATTTACACATACAATTAGTGAAGTGATTTGAATAAAATTTTACAGCCACGTCACGACATAGCTTTATTATCACTATTGTTTACATTAATTAAAGAAAAGAAAAGGAACTCGTCCTTGCTAATAGTAGCACTAATTTATTAGGTGAGTACTTAAATATTAATCTGTGTGTTGTTTATTAACCTAGACCTACTTTGCTGTAGCAGTTAATGAAACCAAATAGATCCTCTTTTTTCTTCGCTTAGTAGCTATACCTGATTTTAGCCAAGTAACTCTAGGAATTAAAGTAGAAATTTCTATCGCTTTTGCACTTGATTTAGACTCTCCAAAGAAAAGCAACTTTCTTTTGCTCTTTTATCTTAAAAACAAGATGCATTCGGTCCCAATCCTCATCCAAAACATCATATACAACTGGCATCCACTCTCTCTCGCTCTTCATTAAAGAAGCTTTGACAAGACGTTCACATTGTAATGTCGCAACGTGGCCACCTCTACTCAAAATGAAAGGAAAAGTAAAAGTAGGATTCTTGATAAAGAAGATAGTTTGATATCGAATCCTCAACTTTTGGGATAGACATAGCAAAATAGTTAAACTTGACAAGACATTCACATTGTAATCTTGCAACGTTGCTTGCAATGTAATGAAAGCAGTCTACATCATTGATATCAACGATGCAATCAAATGTTATTAGAAAAGATAATAAGTGAAGTCTTGTTCTATTTTAAGAAATCAAACCTCAAGGGCCCAGTTGAAAAGCTTGTAGATGCTCGAGGAGGTGAAAGTGGGAGTCCTAATTAATAAGTTAATGAGTTGGAACCCTCGTCATTTACCAATGCATCATATGATACATAGTTAGTTTGGAATTTTCAAAGGGTCTACAAAGAAATTTAAGAATATTTTGAAGAGAAAATTTTAAGGTTATCTTTAGTTGTTGTCAATTCAAATGATGAAATTCAAGAGATTGTCGCTCAACGATTGAGAGTTACAGAACAATGTTATGCTTTATAGTAAAAGACGAAGGGTCAAGTCTTCTCCTTTCCCTATCAACTTTTATGTTTTACCCCAATATTTCAACTATTAAAAATCAATTGGAAAAGGAGAAGACCAGACTTTTGTTTTCCCACGAAGGGAGAGACATTGCCATAAAGTTTACGGCTAAATTCACATCATTAAGTACTTTAGGAGCAATAGATTTATAATTTTTCTAATACTTTTCCCTGTCAACTCTATTATGCTTGTAGTTCGCTTAGCTTGGTTTCTTCAAAATGATTTTTCGTAATCATAATTATATATATATATATATATATATATATTATGTTATCGCGATGATAGCAAGATAGGATGTTCCCTGACATTATGATAATTTAACAAAATATATACAATACAAGTACTAGATTAAAGGAAAAATAAAATATTTTGCAATGATAATTCTCCGCAGATACATATTAACCACAATCCATATTAATTAGAAATTCTAGCCAAGAAAAAGGACAAAGAAGTTGACGTGTGATGTATCTTGTCTTAATTTAAAAGTATATAATGGAATCTTATCTAGAAATCTGAATTTTCCAATGCAACAATTGAAAAATTTTATATTTAACCTCTTTGAAACTAATCGATTACTTATCTTGAAGGCACACGTTGTTCTTTTTCAAAATGTATATATAGTCTAAAATCATAATTATACAATTTTTCAAGTATAAATTCATTGACCTTGAAATACGTTTTCTTTCATACAATCACCAGCTCAAACCAGTCTGCTCTTGTTGATTTTTTTTCTTTTCTCATTCTCCTGTTTTGGGGTTGTGATCTGTTGCCCACTGCACACGCTTACTCTTGTTTTGCTTGACCTCTCAAGTCTTGGCACTTTAATGAAAGTAGCCTGCATCATTGATGCTCTCTATCAATGACGCGGTCAAAGTTGGCGGGCAATAACGAATCCTGATGAGCCGGATTGTCATGCATGAGAAATTGTCAGGAAACTGACCGTTGATTTGGCATTTACTTGAAACTTTACATACGGCCTCAATAAATTCCTGAAAATCAATTTTGGATGACCCCAAAGTCCTTTTTACTTAGCAACGATCCGATCTCAGACCATATCTGTGGCTTTATTCTAATATGGAAGATGTAATTCGGTTTGAGGATTATTTTTTCTATTTTGCAGATTTAGACACAGCAGATTTCATTCTTCTTCTGTATATAGGTTGATTAGTTCTTGTTCTTCGACATTTCCAATCAAAACCCGAAATGATCTCAATCAACAATTTCTTACCGGGGTGAGTTGACCAGCTAGGGTCAATTTAATTTGTCGATGGACTATCACATTTGTTATATCTAATTGAAGTTCTACCACACTACCCTTATGACAGCGTATTCAAAGATATTACATTCATTAATTCTATCTATTCTAGAGTTTATTTATCGAAAATAAACATTATATTTATTAATGTGTGCTGAAATTGTTAGAGTACGGGGTAAGATCTTGAATTGGCAACACATTGCCAAAGTTAAATCGAGGGCTAATGTCAAAATTGAATCTCAATCCGTCAAATTAAATCCTAGTCTTGAATGCATTAACTCGAATCTCTTGAATTGAAGCTCAACGATCCTATTTTCTCAAGGCCTAGTAAGCTATATCTCCCAAATCAATGAATTGGCAAGTGAATTTGCTGAAATAGGCCCCAAATTTGGACTTAACTCACAAAATTGAGTAGAATGGATGTGTATACTCACGAATCATGAAGAATGGATTCAGACCCCTAATTAGGAGAAAAATGGTTAATTTCACAATTTGCTTTGCCGAATCTCAAAATTGATTGAACAATTGAATGGGTAATTGTTTTCAGATCAAATATCGTAAAAGGAACTAAGCCTAATTATGACTAGAACAAAAGTAATTTTATTGTTGGTCAATTTTGAACCTAAAATCCAAAAATTTGGAAAATGAGATTCTTAATTGATTTTCATAAAATTGTTGATGCTAAGGTCAAATTGAAGCTAAAATAAAGTGATTTTATGATTTCTATGTTTTTCATTTTTTGGTCAAAGGTTTGATCAAAAGTCAAATCCTAGTTGACTTTCATTAAAAGTTTGATTTTATGGTCAAACCTTTAATTTTTTTTCAAAATTTCCAATTCTAAAGTGAAATTGGACTTGAAAGAAACATTTTGGTGCAAAAAGCCAAAATTTGACACAGTGTTGACTTTTGGTTAAAGAGTTGACCCAAAAGTCAACTCGAAAGTCAACCACTTGACCTTTCAAGTTTTACATGGAATTAATATGAAATTGCTTTCTAAAGCTCAACCAACAAATATAACTGAGGAATGACACTTTTTTGTTTTAAAAAGGGGTCCCATTGTGATCGAAAACCCCTAATTTGGCTTTTCTAGTTTTCTCGATACATCAACTAAAAATGAGGTGTCAGTAGCGGTTCAATAGGGAAGGGAGAAGACCAAGAGGATGGAGAGACATTTCCCTAAAACTCCAGAATCCTAAGATTTCTTTCAGGGATTGTTTGGAAAGTAAGCGTAGCTCTTCCGTGACAACTGTGCACCAGTCTCTGGCCCACAATGGCCTGTTTTTCTTGATGAGCAGTGACGAAAGATTCAAGAAATATATGTCAAACAAATCGTGCAATTGGAAAATTTAAACGTGCGCTGCACCGCACCGCACAAAGACTTCGTCACACGAGGATTTGTCGTGGAATCGTCTCATGCAAGTCTCCAGGACCAGCTAATGTTTAACTCCACAGCTTAAACTAAGCTAATAACTACAGTAACTTTACCAGAAAAAGGAAATGGAAAAGTAAAAATCTCGGCGATGATAATTCTCCGCAAAATGCGTATCAATGCAGTCCATATTAGTTACAAATTCTAGCCTAGAAAAAGGAAAAAAGATCCATGTGCCCCATATCTTGTCTTAATTTAAAAGTATAACATAGAATCTTATTTGTAAATCCCAATTTTGCAACACAACGATTGAAAAAGTTCATATTTTACCTCTTTGAATCTAAGTCTATTAATTATTTTGAAGCTACAAAGTTATTCTTTTCCAGATTGCATTTTAATAGTCTAAAAACAGAAAAATACAACTTTTCAGAATATAAACCCATCCACCTTGAAACACATTTCATGCATACAATCATCGGCTCAAACCAGCCTGCTTTTGTTGATTTTTCTTCTTTTCTCATTCTCCTGTTTTGGGGTTATGGTCTCTCCCCCACTGCATACCCTTACTACTATTTTTGCTTAACTTCTCAAGTCTTGGCATTGTAATGAAAGCACCGTCATCATTGATACCCTATCAAGGATGCAGTCAAATTTGGCAGGCAATAACAAATCCTGATGCGACCTGTAGTGGTACATAAGAAATTGTCGAGGAAACTGCTCCTTGACTTGGCATTTACGTCATTGCTTAAATAGACGTCCTTTTGCGTTGTGTGGCCGTGAACTGTGAGTGGGTGCCCCCTGTCGTCTTTCCTTCCGTCGCCTTCTTCACTTACGCTTTCTCTCTCTATCTGACCGTTTGTTTCTCAATGTATTCTGAAATTATGATTTGCCCACCTCGAATTAAGAGATATAATGTCCTATTCATAACATGATTGGCCTAGGTTTCATCCCAACTTTACGGGCTTACTTGAGACCTTATTAAGATAATAGGCTAAATTAGGCTTAAAACCTATTATTACTTTAATCTCATGGGCTGAAATTAGATTAAATTAAGCTCAATTTCTCCATACTTCCTATGTGATTTTTGGCCACCACTCCCCTAGCTTGGCCGAATTTTGTCCCTCTACTTCGGCTCAATCTATTGAATTTTAAGCTCAAAATCGTTCACCACCAATCCAATGTTAATGCAAATATTGTAAACTATATAATAAATACTCCTAAAACTATATACTATGTAATTTAATTCTAATATTTTTATTTAAGTGTTAAAATTTATTCATAGTTTGTTATACAGTAAATGAATGATTGGGTCGTCAAAATTTAGGAGTCAACGTTGATTGTCCAAAAAAAAAAATGTCAAAGACTTTTGGGCAAGTTTCCTTGAAAAGTCATTGGCAGCTAGGGACTGTTCATATTGAAATTATTATTGAGACTCAATTTACCTAGTCAAGATGATAAAGAAACCATCAAGTTCATTTTTCGTGCACCCCATCGTTCGGAGGCATAAAATAAGGAGTCATCATCGTTTCTGTCGTTGTTTAGCAGGCAAAAGGAACATCACTGTGTCTGTTGAACTACACTCCAAATTGACTTGGACTTTTACCATTCCCCAACAACAGAATGGCCCTCCAGTATGTGCTTAAAAGTAAGACGACTCCTCTTTACTGATTCCTAGAACCAAAACGTTGATGGGGTCTTCTTCTCTGAGGTTGTTAACTTCAGTTTTATGGTCTTCATTAACGTTCTTGTTAGTGAAAATTTCAGCAGAAGCATATTTTGAATCGGAGGCAAATTCTCTGCGTCACAGTGGTTGGTGGCCTGCCGCCATTACTAGCAATGATTCTGTGTCTAGATGCATGTGGCCGGGCATTTCGTGCAACGATGCAGGAAGCATCACTGGAATTGATATACCAGGTGAGTACCAGATAGGAGATCGATTCGGTAACATGAACTTTTCTCTACTTCCGAATCTTACCTTCCTGCGACTGCATTTAAATGGACTGAGCGGTTCCATTCCCCGTCAATTATGTGCAGTCCCGAGGCTCTTTCATTTGGACTTGTCCATGAATTACCTAACGAATGAGTTACCTTCTTGCCTTGGAAATCTCACTAGTTTAGGTTGGCTAGATGTCTCTATCAATCAGTTGAGTGGCTTTATTCCGTTGGAACTGGTGAGTATGAAGAACTTGTTCCACTTGGACTTACATTTTAACCTTCTCGCTGGTCCAATCCTAAAGACATTTGGCCATTTGAGCAAATTAAGCCTCATTGACCTTAACTCAAATCGGTTAGGTGGCTACATCCCTCCTGAAATTGGGAACCTCAGCAAGCTGCGCTCAATTAATATGAGCAATAACGAATTTGAGGGGATGATTCCACCGACTCTTAGTCGTTTGTTCAGTTTAAGGTCTCTTCATCTTTCCTCCAATCGATTAGTCGGCTCTCTTCCTCCTGAGATAGGGGATCTCAAGAATTTGCGTACCATGGATCTGGGCCTTAATAACTTCGTTGGATCAATTCCTGCAACTCTAGTTCTTCTGTCCAATTTGACATTCCTTGGTCTCTCCACCAATCGATTAGGCGGTTCCATTCCTCCTGAAATAGGGAAACTCAAGAACTTGGTTACTATGGATCTAAGCGCCAACAATTTCAATGGGTCAATCCCGTGCAGTCTGTGGAATATGACGAACTTAAGATACCTATGTTTGCAATGGAATCAATTTACGGACTCCATTTCGTCAAAAATAGGACATTTAGAGAACATCAATCACATGGATTTAAGTGGGAACATGTTCAATGGTGCCATCCCCTCATCCATTGGGAATTTGAAGAGCTTGTCACATCTGGATTTGCAAGAAAACTGGTTCAGTGGTTCTATTCCATCGGAAATAGGGAATCTAGAGAGCTTGACATATGTCGATTTGAATCAAAATAAATTCAGTGGACCTATTCCATCAGAAATAGGTCATTTGAACAACTTGATTGAGATGAGGCTGAGTTACAACTCCTTTACCTGTCCCATCCCTTCCTCTCTAGGAAACCTGACAAGCTTAAAATCTTTATATCTACAAGCCAATCGTTTAAATTGTCCCATCTCACGGGCAATAGGAAATCTGACGAGTCTAGTTGACCTAGATATGAGTTCAAATGACTTGATCGGATCAATTCCGAGTGAACTTGGGAGTTTACCCTTGTTAAAGTATCTTGACCTCCGCAACAATTCGCTCTCCAGCACTATACCAAAAAGCATGGAGATCGGTTCTCTCTCTCTTGTGAATTTATCATACAACTCCCTGATGGGTCCAATCCCACAACAGCTCCTGGATACTTATTCGCATAGCGCGTTCATCGGAAATAAAGATTTGTACATTATTGAAGGAGAAAGCAGCAACAATGAACCTCCATTATCGCCTATGAGTAGCCCCATTCATTTGAGGAGCCTTCTTTCCTTGAGCAAGCCTGATCGATCTAGAAGAAGAGATATGATAATGCCTCACGCAGTGATTTGCTCGCTACCTTGCCTTCTGGTTGTCGCTTCAATTCTTGGGTCTTGCTTCTTTTTTCGACGTGCATTGAAGACAGTTCAGCCAAAGGATACAGGAAAAAGGATGGAAATTTCTTGTCAATATGGAATTACGATGGAAAGATAGCATATCAAGACATAATTGATGCCACTGAAGACTTTGACATCAAATACTGCATTAGCAGAGGTGCTTATCATAATCTGTACAGGGCGCAATTGCCGAATGGGAAGGTTGTGGCATTGAAGAAAATTAATCGTTCCAAAGCCGAGGACCCAAATTTCAATAAAAGCTTCCAGAATGAAGTGAAGCACTTGACTGAAATAAGACACAGAAGCATAATCCGTCTCTACGGCTTCTGCTTGCATAGGCAGTCGATGTTCTTAATCTATGAGCATATGGAGAGAGGGAGTCTATTTTGTGTTTTGAGAAATGACACTGAAGCAGTGGAGTTAGATTGGGTGAGGAGAGTGAATCTCATCCACGATATGGCACACGCCCTGTCCTACTTGCATCACGGGTGTGCTCAGCCCATTGTTCATAGGGACATATCCAGCAGCAATGTTTTACTCAACAACGAAATGCAGGCGGTCCTATCAGATTTTGGGGTGGCAAGGCTCCTTCGGAAAAATTCTTCATCCAATCTCACTGCAAACATAGTAGGGACCTACGGATATCTTGCCCCAGGTAACTACTCATCTTGTTTCTTGAACAAAGAACAATATACACTCACCGAAGTAGTTGAACTAGTGACAGGGTCCCAGAGTCTTTTAGTGGCTTTGTATTGCATTATATATAGAATAATGACACAAATTGTTGTTGAACTTTGATCCAATGTACAATGTGGTTCTCAAACTTGTAATTTGTTCAATGTAATCCCTGAACTTTTGGTACATGTTTAACTTAGTCCTTCAACTATATGAAATTGTCTAATGTTGTCCCAAAACTTTAATTAATGGAAAGACAACATTGAACATTTTTATATAATTCAATGACTAAATTGAACATATATTAAAAGTTCAAGGACCATATCGAACAAATTAAAAGTTCATGGATCACATTATATATTGGGCTAAAGTTCATGGAGCACATTAAACAAATTAAAAGTTCATTGACCACATTGCACATTGGGTTAAAGTTTAAGAATCATTTTTATCATTTTCCCAGATATATACGATTTAAAGTCAACGTTAAATTGTTGTGGGTGGGGAAGTTTATGGTAACTTCCGATGCCTGATTGTCCACTCACACCCTATTTGATGTATAAATAAAAAGGAACATTTTGTCCAATGTATAATGTTGTTCCTCAACTTTTAATTTGTTCAATGTCCACCTTAGATGTTGGTTAAATGAGCAAATATCATCCCTAAAGTCCATGTTCCCTCTTGTATCATCAAACCGTCACCCATTAATACAACTCCAACATTATTTGATTCCAAATTCAGAGCAATCCCTATTGTACCCTCTTCAAATTCTACTAATTCACCCGCCATTACTTCATCAAGACCATAAATACGAGCAATGCCGTCGCCTACTTGCAGTACGGTACCGGTATTTACAATCTTTACTTCTCTATTATATTTACTTTTTAACTATTTTCATGTAATTTAGGAGTTGCATTGCTCATTTACTAATAGTTTGAGAGCCACATTGAACAAGTTAAAAGCCTAGGGATGATATTGTACATTGAGCTAAAGTTTAAGAAGAAAAATTGTCCAAAAATCCTAAATATGTTGTATTTTTGTCAATTCAATACTAAACCTTTCAATTTTGCCAATTGAATTCATCTAACCAATTTTGCTGGATATTGCTAATATAGATGACAATCGTCCTACTTGGCATGATGTCACTGACATTGACAATTTTTAATATTATTTCAATATTTTTTTGAATTTCTTATTTTTCTTTTATTTTCTTTATTTCTAACCCTAGGCTTGCGAGGTCACCAATGGACCCTCACTAGCTACATGCAAGGGCATCGCTACCCTTGCCGGCCATGGGCAAGGGCCTCCGTGCCCTCCCTGACCATACATAGGGGCATCAGCCCTTGCCCATATCCAATCAACAACCACGACCCTCATCCTTTGGCTAGTGAAGGTGTTGCAACCCTCGCCAATCAACTAGCAAGAGTCGTTAGTCTAGGGTTAAGAAAAAGAAAGAGGAAACGGAAAAAGAAAAGAATCAATAATATTAAATATTCATAGAATATTAATATTGTCCATGTCAATACCAACTATGCCACGTAGGATGTCCAACATCCACATTAGCGATTTCTGGCCAAAATTTGATAGATATACTTAATTGATAAAACATGAAAATGTTTATAACTCAAATGTTTAGAAATGAATAGGTAAAAGTGTAACGGGTTTAGGACTTTTTAAACAATTTTCTCCAATTCAAGATCATACAAATTAAAAGTTCGGGAATGACATGGCACATTAAACTGAAGTTCAAAGACCATTTGTGCTATTAACAATTGATGTACTGTTATTTTTTATCAACAAGGAAACCATATATTACTAGCATATAATGTAGAGGGCTCCTTATAATGTTATGATGTTTGTGTTCTTTTCATAGAGGTCGCATATACTTTGGTGGTCAACGAGAAAAGCGACGTGTACGGTTTCGGTGTAGTTGCATTGGAGACCATAATGGGCAAGCATCCAAGAGAGATCATATCAGGTTTACGGACATCATTGGAAGAACATGGAATGCTGCATCAAATATTAGACCCACGTCTGCCTTAACCAAGATAGAGTTCCACGACGAGAGACACATTCTTAGCCGTCGCTGTAGCGCTTGCCTGCTTGAGTTTCGAGCCCAAATTACGGCCAACAATGAAACAAGTGTCCGAGGCTTTTCTAGCTCGAAAGTTATTATTAGCCGAGCCCCTTCACGCAATTTCATTGACTGAGCTTCATATAAACCAAGAGGTGTGGTCAAGAGACACTAGGTCTGAAACTTCACTGAGACTCGAAGGATGAAATGTGGGTTTTCAGCGTGGTTATAACCTGTAACAGCAGGATCCCTTTGGATGAAAGCTTTATTTTGTCGAATGAGATTGGAGTTAGAACTTCGTCTATGTGTATATCTTATGTCACAGGTCTAATATTAATGACAAATTAACTATAGTCCAGGTGCAATACAGCCGTTGGATTTTTACGTGATAACATGATTGATGAAGTGATTATTCCAGTCCATCATCAACCAGGATCATAGCTCTGTAATTGTTTGCTAAATAAATGTAAGTAATCAAACAATCGACTATCATTATCCAGAAATGGGGGCATCTACTGCAACAAGCATCCCCCATTCTACTTTGCAGAAACTATATTCGTTATTGAAAATGACTGCTGCTAACTTAATATAATTGAAGGAAAAGCCAAGAAGTGTTGAAAATCAACCAAATTAGACACTCCACACGAGGATTCATCGACAAGACTCTAAGATAATGTGTCATCGACGGGACTAGGCTATATGGCTTTTGGCTTCATAAGGCTATTCACTGCACACGAGTTGGGAATTTTTTTCCTTAGTAGAAGACTTACTCGGTGAAGAAAAGACTGAAAATTGTGCAATGTCTTCTCTTGATGTGATGGATGAAGATCCCAGTGTGTTTGGATGATGATGATTGGATGGTTGAGTCTGGGTGCTCAAACCATCGATAGAAGCTATCAAGCATATCAAAGTACAACGACAAACGAGCAATTGTCACCGCAAACAACTCAAGGTTGTCAATCACCCACATCGACTAGATGGTAATAACACTCCAGTTCACATGAAAAAAAAAGTGCAAAACATGCATCACGTGTTGGGAATGAAGAAAAACCTCCCGTTGGTACTAGAACTTATAAACTTGTGTAATTAGGTGGTGTTTGACTCGAACATGTTAAGGTGCACCACTGTTTGGAATCTATCAATATGCTAATCATGGAAAGACGTGGATTAGAGTCTATTTACATGATGTCAGCATAGGTGGCATACATGGACAAAATTCAAAAAAGCTAGATGCCTGATTTATGGAATGCTCAGCACAGAGTGTAAGTGATCATAAGTCAAAGATGATGATGAAGAAGGTTATTCTAAAGGGTCTTCTCCCGCTAGATGTTCAAGAAGATGTAGTATGTGTTGGGTATCAAGCCAATATGCCTCTCCAACTCATCCACTCATATGTTATTGAACCAACAAAGCAACCATCAGTCAAAGTTAAAAAAGTACATCAATGATTTCTTCAGGAATGTCTAAGTTGATTTGATGAGAAAAAACAGTAGCATTAAACAAATTAAAGGAGTCTTTTAAAGTAGAAAAAGAAGTAGGCAAGGAAATACAATGCCTTTGTATCAACAATGTGGGTGAGTATATATCACATAAATCTATAAAGTGTCTATAGAAGCGTAAGACACGGGAATGGTTTACATGTTCGAGTATACCATAACAAAATGGAGTTGCCAAGAGAAAGAACCAAATATGACAAAGACCTATAGAAGCATGTCTCATGCTAATGTTACATCAAGGTTTTGGGCCAACTGTATAAAGATGGTGGCACACTTAAAAAATAGACTACTCTAAGTCGAGTTTGGTTTTATGACACCATACGAGAAGCTGTGGAATCGCAAATCCACGGTAAATCACTTTAGAGTATTTGGATGCATATGTTTTGCCTTCATACTAAACGAATCAAGTTCAATGAGATGATCATGACCAAAAAAAAGTTCAATGAGATGATGGTTCTCTACTTATTTGTGGGCTATGATGAGCAAAGAAAAAGGGAGGAAGCGTTGTAATCCTATAACGTGCAACGTTACACTTCTAGGAACCTGGTATTTGACAAAGCGTCATAGTGGGGATTGTCACGAGCGCTTATACTAGACTTAATACAAGTCGAAGAGGTACAAAAAAGAATAGAAGAAGATAATGGGCCTCATAAGGCCCAACCAATTGAAAAAGTAGCCATAGAAGGTGAACCCATAGAAGGAGTCAAAGCACAACTGCATAAAAAAAATCAAAGAATCCATGGTCGGCAGTTATACATTCGACAATAGCGGTAGAGCTTAGGCCAAGTCAGATGAACAAACTTGAAGAGTAATCTCCTCAGCTAAGGAGGTCAACAAAGCAAAGGAAATAAAATTTAAATATACAATCGCAACTTAGGAAAAGTCTACACCAACCAATTGGCTACCTTGTAGAGCTCCACTGCAATAATAAACCAACCATACGATTGGCAAGATCCTGATATTCCCACAAGAACTAAGCATGTAGAATTACATTATTACTTCTTGCATGAAATAAGTGTTACTGGGAGGGAGTACATAAAGATGATCGATCAAGTTATGGATATTTTCACCAAACAACTTGGCACTACAGAGTTTGAAGAGTTCCAATAGCATCTTGTCATAAGCGCCAGATCCACATTAAGAGGAGCAGTGGTGATGGGGAACATTGAAAAAAAGTTGCACCGCCTCTGCACTCCAAAATTCCGACTTTCTCTCTTTGTTTATTTAGATTTTTCTTGGTCTAGAAATTGTGTAACTAATAGATTGTCCACATAGTATTATTAGTAATCACTAGAATTAACTAAGGAGATGAATTTCTAAAATTATCTCGAAGGTAGAACCACCTCCATGTTTGGGCCATAAATAGATACCAAGTGCCTCCCATTTAAGCACACGTGTGTGAAAGAAGTCCTAAGCAATATCTCACAGTGACAAAGAATTATAAAAATTATATAATTGTGAGATATTGTGGAGAGTGCTCATGATAAAAAGACTATGTTTTCTTTAATTGAACATTGTGTCTTTCTCTACAAGGCGGGTCATGGCCGAGAAGAATTGTTGACTAAATGCATCGGTTCATAGGGCTCTCTCAGCATAAATAACGCAACTAAAGCCTGCGTTACTTCTTACCCAAAAAAAAAGGGAAAAAGAAAAAAAGCCTGCGCTACTTCAATGGTTCCTACCTAGTAAATGATTAAATCTCTGGGACGACACTTGTACACGTTATATAACTTTCGCACTCGAGTTGCTGCTTCCTTGACGAGCACAGCACATGCCAAGCGTTACTACTGTCTCAACGAAAAACTGAATCCACTTGCATGACTTTCGTACGAACATTAAATATTCGAACTTTGAATTGCATGTAACGAAACATTCCAGTGATGGTGTAATAAGCCTCCGACGGCAGGAAACATTAGACTCACAGTAAACTTTTGCTCGCTTCCATCTTAGATGAGCATGGATACTAATTTGAAAGTTGGTTACAAAACTTTGTGTGAAGCATATGTCAATCTAGCAGGAGGGACTTTACCTTCGACATCTCACCCCAGACGTGAGAGGTTACTATGCCTGCCTATTCGACGGTAGTGAGAACCGAAGGTTTGATATGATGTTTACCTTTACCACTAACGCTCCACTTAATTCCCAATCAATCTTTTTCTTTCCAACTGGAAGGGAATAAGTCAGCATTACTTCAAACCCAAAAAAATGAAAATAGCCTACATTACTTCAATGAATTCCAACCTGGTAAATGATTATATTTTCAGGACGACACTTGTACACGTTATATAACTTTTCGCACTCGAGTTGCTGCATACTTGATAAAAATATTGATGAGCAGAGCACATGCCAAGCTTTACTACTACCTCAACGAGAAAATGAATCCACTTTATGACTTTCGTACAAACATTCAACTTTCGAAACTTTAAATTGTATGTAACGTAGCCTCCCAGTGATGGTGTAATAAGCTCCCAACAGCGGGAAACATTAGACTCGCAGTAAACTTTTGCTCTGCTTCCATCTTGGATGAGCAGGAATAGTTTGCAGCAAAATATTATTGTCTCGATCCCGATTCTATATTGACCTTCCTACATGTGTATTCTTTACTTGATCTTAGAGCTCCACTCTTCAGTGTCCTGTGTTTCTGCCATCATTCCTCCTTCTGTTGTTCGCCTTCTTCCGCTCCTCTATATTCTTCTGTGTTTCCACCATCATTCCTCCTTCTGTCATGCGCCTTCTTCCGCTCCTCTATATTCTTCAGCCTCGCGTACATCTTCCTTATCCTGTTGAGCTTCTGGGACTGCTGAACGATCACGCTTGTGGTCGACGGGCTCTCACTCAGCACGATCTCATAAACGTCTCGGTAAGAGTCCATCCCTGTGGTCAAAAGCTGCCAGAACATGCTGCCTGCCGCCATGCCACCTCCACGAGCTGAGGAATAGATTGCTGAATAGACTGTGTCGAAGAACTGGTCCCTCTCATTCTGGTTGTAGCCCGAGTCTTTCGATGAGATCCCGAACTCCGCGAATAGGAGCGGCTTGCAGAGAACGTTCTGCGCATCCTGAATGTGAGTGTTCACCCAATTGCTGAGGAAGGAGATTTGGTTTCCTTCACTCGGGTCGGACAACCTGTTTGTCAAAGATAGATACGAACATGTAATTTATCGTCATGCAATAAGATAGTAGTCACATTGGGTTTGGCATTGTATCTGGCGTTGTAATGCCAGCATAGTACTTATGCTCACCATTGATCGGGATATGAGTGAACTGTCGCAAAGTCGATACCAGGGATCTGATTATTTTCGATGAAGTCCATTCTGACGAGGAAAGAGGGTTGTTTTGCTGCTTCTGAGCAGAGGATTATGAATAGAGCCCTTTTAGGCGGGCTTCTAGTAAATGGTTCCCATCGATTGATTTCACATGAGAAGCCATCTCCGTGATCCATGCCTACAGCAGAACAAACAGTAATTTAAGTCAGCTCCAATCGTGCATTTTGAGTTGGAAATATCTCCAGATTTGATGAAAAGATTGGAGAAAATGGCAGCATAAGTTGAGAACGTACAATAAAATGATGGGGGTTTCCAAATGCATTTCCATATGCAATAAGCACAAGACATGACATGAGATCAAAAAAGGAACATTTGCGAACCTGGATGGTCCTTCCTGATGGATCTGAAGGGCATCTGACTTCATTCATCAGCTCCCAAGCCATGATTGTCGGGTCATCCTCGTAAGCAATCCCGGTTATGCTGTTCCTTCTTGCAAGAAAAGTCTGCTTTTGCACCCAAATAATTTAGCAAACAGGACAACAACAGAAGCATCAAGATTTTTCCATGGAAGATCCAATCCAATGATCAGATGAACTAATCCAATGCAGATTGAAAGATGGGGATCGGAAAAATAGAAGAGATAGAAATTCGACCTGGACGTGATTTTTGTAATAACACCTCACCACAGGATTGCTGAAGAAATCATCATCGGATGCTATGGGCTGTCCCTGGCTTCTTGCCCACTCCACATACTGTCTCATTCCTCCCAATGCCCCGTAGTTATCCACCAGACTCAGCACCAGCTTGATCCTAAACTTTTTAGCTTCTGATATTACAAAATCCAATCCCTTTTGCACACACCCATAACATGATAAATAAGATATTTACCGTTAATAAATGAAAATTATCCCTAAGAAAATCCACTAAGAGAACGCAGGAAATAAAAAAGAGAGAGAGCAAGCAAGCTCACCTGGAATTAGGAGTGTCAAAAACCAAACCAAAAATCAAACCGAAATAGAAAACCGAACCGAATCGAACCAAAATTTCGTGCATTTTCGATTTGATTCGGTTAACCGAAAAATAATGATTAATTTTTTTGGTTTGGTTCCGTTTGGTAAACCGAACCCAACCAAAATTCTCAATAAAAATTGCACAACCTCTCTTCTTTATCATCTCTTTTTCACTTAAATTCCAATAAGCAAAATAAAAAACAAGAAAAATTGAAAAATCATCCCGAACCGAACCGAACCGAACTGCATTTTCGCTTCGGTTCACATTTAGTTCGGGATGGTTTCTGTTCAATTCGGTATCATCCCTTATCTGTTTGATTCAGTTCAATTTTTTGGAAAAATTAAATTGAACCGAACCGTTTACACCCCTACTTGAAACGTCCGCTCGCTATAGAAATCAGGAGAGGTCTGGAGGGGCATGTACCCACCATCACTGAACGCCCAAGTCCTTGCAATGGAGAGGCCATGGCTCGTAGCTTCTTGGAAAGCAGAGGTGACTTTGGCTCTCTACGATGGGTCCGACGCCAAGAACATCAACCAGTAGGCATTGAACCCATTCGCATAAAAGGGGCTTCCGTTCAGCATGAAGTGCACTCCCTCGGTCTTGACGAACCCACCTCCATCTTCCACTTTCACGGCGAGATGCGACCTTCGTTCTTAAACAAGAACAAGAGCCAAGAACAAGAACAGCCTCAGATGCTATAGCTCTTCCCTTGCCCTGTGAAAACACCCAAAAGCAAATAGGTTCTCAGAATGAAGTCCTGCGGAGCTTTAAGGGTAAGGGCTCTTTTCAGTAGTTTCAGCTAAAGAGTAAATGGCATTGGCATCACAGTGATAGCACTTAGTTTGAAAAACTTAACCATTATTGATTGAATTAATGAAATAATCACTGACTGGGAAAGGTCCTAGCGAAATTTGTGGGGCCAAGTAGGTCGTGAAAAGCACACGACACTTCCGACTTCCCGGTGAGGACAAGTTCCTTCTCTTTGATTGAATTGCTTTTTTTCCCTTTTCTGCTGGGTGATTAAACGTGGTTGGTAGGAAGGAGCCCTGGAGGAGGATCATTTGCCACCAATATATTTAGATTTTTTAAAACCAAGTCCACTTGTACAAAAACGGACGAACACATCACGTGGCTTGCGGGCTCTAGCTTTTGGTGATTCCTGACACTTTCTCCTCCTCCTCCTCCTCCTACTTCTAGTGAACAAAGTCGCTTCCTCTCTCTCAAGCGATTGATTTTGAAAGGAACTTGCACATGATTCAAGCCTCAGATCCGGCCACGCTTGATCAGATTGTTAATTCATATGTTATGCATTACGATGCATGAGTAGGGATCCAAGACACGTAATGAAACTGCTCACAATAATTTAATTTATTTTTCTTTTGTAGGTTCAATTTAATTGATTTTTATTAAGCATTGAGCACCGATTTTGATATTCACTTCGAATTGGGAATTTTTTAGTTTCATACACCGGTGATCTATTGACTTTCATGAATCTATCGCCAGCATATTTTGATCCATGAAATATTGAAATTTTTTCAAGGAAAACAAAAAGGATAATGACAAAATCCAACAATTTTATGGGGGTTTGGATGGATATTTCAATATTTGGTTTAGATATTATGTTAGAATCATAATTTTTTCTCCTTCGAAGTATTGTCGTGGGTCTCATTATTTTAATGCAATTAATATGTATTTGTAATAATTTGGTCGGGCAAAAGTTCAAATGAATAAGTAAAAGGAAAGAAGAGAAGCCGAAAGGTTTACGTCGAGGAAATTTGATGTGCATCACAGACGAGTCCCGCCGGAGTCTCCGCTGACTGTTGATTTTAACGAAATCTATAAGCGCTCATCTAGGCGGGAATCAGAGAGCGATGGTGGGCCAGGTGATCCGGCGTTTACGCGTTGCATGTGATCGGGCCGATGTGCGACACGTGGAGTCGACAGGGAGCTACATCAGTTGATGCGTTGGACATCCAACGGTGGAGTCGTTTGAGGTGGAGAAGCTTGGATCGGGTTCAGGTAAAAGGAAAGAATAAAGAGGTCAGAGATTGCGGAAGAATCCGGAAGGAGTGCAATTCCGACAAAGGAGATTCTATTTGGTTTCTTACTCTTGTTTTTTTTTATTCGTTTCTTGCTCCTTTAGGTTTCAATAATAACAATTTTTCCCCAGGTGAACAATTTGGTTTGGTTTAAACTCTTTTTTTTCCTTTCTATTTCTTTTTTTTAGTGAAAAGGTGAGAAGGGATAAAAATTATATATAATGCATTCGTCACAGACATAGTACCACTGACGTAACGTGATTGACCAATTATGGGATGTATGAGTAGTATCACAATTAATGTTTGATGTTGAACTTTTTAATTCCCACTTCTTATTGATGATTTACCTTGCATGCTAATATCATGAGGTATAATCATACGTTAAAATTATGTTTATTTTGCAGAAAATAAATGAATTGAAAAGTATTTATTTGAAAATAATTTTTTGTGTTATTTGAAATAATTAGTTGATGTAAATTAATTTTATTATCTACAAAAATTTATATCTAAAAGTTTTCATAAAAAATGCTTTTTTTTTTTCATTCATTTATTTTTATAAGTAATATAAACGATCATTGTTTTTAATATTTTTTCTAAATCATTTAACTTTATAAAACAAAGGAGCCCAAGTGCTATTTAAGGGAAGGGCAATCAATTCTAGCCACGAGCGAGTCGTATCGATTGTAAAATATCCCGATTATATTATAACCATTGTCCTTAAAATCTCGATCATGAAGGGCTTGTGGCTTCGAGAAGGGCAACCTAGTCATCATTTGTGGGTCGGAAGTAGAAACTCTAGAGCCTTTTTCCCCCTCGAGAAATGATTTCAAGAACAGTCTCATTGCCGTCCAATCATGAAGAGAGTAAGCTCCCAAGCCTACTATCAATTAACTTGTGACCTAATTGAGAGATGACAATCGACAAACGTGACAAAAATCCTAAATATTTGACACTTTCGTCGTTCGAGTTCTAAATGTTTGATTTTGGCTAATTGAGTCCTTTATGTTTTAAAAAAAACGTACAATCAAATCTATAACTTATTTATGATTCGATATGATTTATTTTAATAATGATCAGTTTCAACCTATGGATGCATGAGATGACACATTTGTAAGAATGGCAAGGGTCTCATTGAGTAGAACAAAGAGTTTTTGTTTTGTGTTTTTTTTTTAAAGCAAAAGACATCTCTAATTCTTTTTATGTTGTGACAGTTTTGGGTATATAGTTTGAGAAATAATTCAAATGTGTTCATCATAAAATTCAAATTAAATGTAAGAAGTTATCAGGATATCTTGTCATTATTTTTATGATTCAATTGAACGACGGACGAAAAGATTGGAATTATTTCTGTGTACTCCTTGTTTACCCTACTCAACGGTGCTTTGGTTTTTGACCAAAAAAAAAACGGTGTTTTGGTTCAATCTTTGGATGACGTGATTGGAGGGGACATTTATTCACATGGGGGCATCTGACTTCTCTCCTCTCTCTCAATGAAGAGTTCGGCGAGGGAGGAGTCTATATAACATGCTCGGACAGATTTCTTAAAACCCACAGTAATTTTTTTTCATATATTATTTTTCTTATCAATCTTATTTTACTCTTATTTTAATGATTATACTTTTGCCTTATTTTCTTATAGAATATAGGAGTCGAAACCCACTTCTGAAATTAAAACATTTCCACCCCAATCTATCTTAAGAAGTTGGAAATTCAAATTCCTCACTTCTCATTTCTCATGTAAAAAGGGGATAAACCCCAGTGGTTTCATGTATTATTCATTCATAATCATTTTCAGTGTCTTAGGTTGTAGTTGCATTAGACTAGTTTCATACATTGAATGACTAGTGGCATATCAATGCATTATAAGATCAATCAGATATGTGTTTTTATCTTCTCGATTTTCTCATTAAGAATCCATTTGCTTCGTGAAAATTAAATAATTTGAAAAAAAGATTTTCCTAAAAATGAATTTTTATATCTCTTATAAAAACAAATTAACAAAAGATATTTTCATTGTCCACGAAAATAATCTAACATAAATTATTAGCGATAATGGAAATAATTTTTATTGACTAATTATTTTAAGTGATATAAACGATTATTTTAGAGAAAATGCTTTTCAAATAATTTATTGTCTTTGAAACAAACAAAGGTCAAAAGAAAGGGCAAATTTCACTTTGCTGCTCAAAGACTCACCCTCTTCCGTGTTAAATCCTAAATCTTAAATCCTTCATTGCCTCAATCAAAACTCCTTAAGCCCTAAACTTCCAATTCTCACAATTTATTATCCAAAACACAGACCTCTTATCGTTTATACTGTATACTTTAATTCCTTGCATTTTACCCCCTCAAAGTTGCAAGTTGTTTCAATCATTAAATTATTTTATTTAAACGTGCAAGACTCTCACACTAAAAATGCCAATTGCAACACATCAATTCTTTATATGGGATGAGAAATGCCCTCTAGTTGAAGATTCCTTTCACTATAGCTTAAGAGTCATGTGGACTGCATATGTTGACATGAAAAAATTTGACAATGAGACTCGGTTTAATTTGCAAAAAATAAATATTTTAGAAAATATTTTATTAAGAATGATTGCTTATATCATTTATGAAAATGAATAAATGAAAAATAATTTTATCATCCATAATAATATTTAGATATAATTTATTATTGATGGTGCAAACATTTTTAACTTACTAATTAATTCCAGTTACACAACATTCTGCGAAACAAACGGGCCTGAAAATCGATTTTGTAACATGTAATTAGTAACGTGCAAGGATTGAACTTTGAGGGGCTCGTGGGTTTTTGCTGGACTGGAGGCCCAATACGAGTCCAAAATCCGAAATGATTGGGCCTGAAGATCCAAATTCAACTCTAAACCCGAACCGAAACCCTTTCCTTTTCTCGACCTTTTGTTGATACGTGTTTCTGTCGGCCCCGGCATTTTGCAGAGCGCAAGCTGAACCTGCACACCCACTCGAAGCAGCCACCAACACGCTCTCAGCAATGGCGGCGATTTCGTCTCACTGTGTCTCCAACCCATCATCCCGCTCCTCTCTCCTCTCCTCCGCCACTTCCGCCACCTTCTCCGGCGACAATGCCCACCTCCCCGGCGCCTCCCCGGCTCTCCCGGCCGGCTCCCGCTCCCCCCGCCGCCGGTTCTCCTGCCAGGCTTCGTCCGCTACCTTTCCGACGCCATCTCCTGTCCACGCCAAAGGCTAGCGCTCTCTTCTTTCGCTTCTTCTTTGCACGTACTTCCGATGCCTCTGTTTCTGCAGACTGATGGTCCTATGCGGTTCAGAGCTTTGCTCGCTTCTGTTTTCGTTACGATTTCCCTGTCTGACTGAGTATGCTTTCAGTTTTTTTCTCATTATAGGCGCTTGAATTAGAGATTGTAAAAAGGGGAAATGCTGGAGGGTGAAGGACGGAGTGCTGAAATTTTTTTGTGATTGTTAGTTTGATCCGGAACCGATTAGGTTTTCTAAGCATTTGGTCATTGCTCGGTAGTCATGTCTGTTTTTTAGTTGCAAACGCAATCTAATGATATCAAATTACTTGGATGAATGGGTTGACACGACATCGACACACAGTTGCAAACTTTAGGTGGCTGGGACGGTACACGGCAACCTAGACCTTATATTATAAATGAACTGATTGCTCTGACATGTCCTCAACGTTACAGAATTTTTTTATTTGTATTTGATATATTATGAAATTTCTGGACACCCTTATAGATTAGTGATGTTGCAAATGTCCCCCCACTTCTCGAAATCTGCACAGACGATTGCTTTGTCATGGAATCATGACACCTCAAAAGTTTGTGCATTTTATTCAAACTTTAGGAGGTGTGCATGTGATGTTGATTATATGGTAGTGCCTGGTGGTTGCAGCTGAAGTTGTCAAACAAGTAGTTGGGGGCATCTATGGAATTGGCAAGGGATGTTCTTTCAAATTTAAAAACACAAGGATCTTTGTCAATTTTCATAAACTAGAGATTTCCATTTGCTTAGCAGATATGCCATGAATCTTATGAAAAAGTATAGTGATTTTTTGTACATTTTTAGAAAATTCTTGTCCAGTATCTCATGTTGACAATTTAGTTGCTGTATGTGGATTGCTTACAAATCCAGTTAATTTAATCATATCTGGAATTTGAAGTGCCAAAATGTTGAGCCACATCCTTATCCCCATAGAGATTAACTGCTGCATATCTTTTAAACAATGGGAGGGTATCACAGATATTTCCATAATATAGGGGGTATCGTTGCGGTGTACCAAATGGGTTTAGGTTGGGCTTGTTTAGTTCATAGTCGGACTAGTAAGTTCTGGATTTAATTAGGCTTAATAAGCTCTTTGGGTTTGGTAAATTTGGATTTGCTTCGGCTTTAGAGAATTCGGGCTTGAACAAATAAGCCCGTTTCGTTTGTAAAAGCCTTTCTTGTTTTCGTAACCGGGACTGCGAGGTCCAAGCTGGGTCCAAATTCGGACTAGGCCCAAGGGCCTACACCGAGTCTCTATTTCCATAAAATAATAAAAAATTGGAAAAAAATGACAAAATTGGTTAGGGAAATAGGCCTCGATTCAGTTGTTAGATTTTGGTATTAAAATTAGTTTAGTTTCATGATTTTCTCTTGCTTAGATTTGGGAAAACTAGTTTCTTTAGAAAATTGAATTTGATTTGAACTAAGCTCCTGGGGTTGTTGTCATAGAACTTAATAAATGAGGCCATATTATAATTCTTTGCCCAACTCGTATTGGGTTATTTTACTACGCTCGTCATTTTATTTACTTTTCATTACTATTCTTGATTTGTTTGTTTCTTGTAATTGCTTTTATATGGTTTTTGTATTGTGATTCACTTTCTTAGTTGAATAGTTAGGTTATATTCTATGACTATAATAAGTACAAAAACCATTACATCGACACTTAATGGACATGAATCTTAGGATTCACATTTTTGTAAAAGGATTGCATGAAAACCTTAGTTCACAAATAATCAAGTTTAGATATCAAAAATACACTAGTTAAATAAATTAGTATTAAGTCCTCGACCCTAAATTTCTGGTTGCGTAGGAAGTGATGTATACTTGCAAATCTCATTTGATTTCTAACCAATCTCAACAAGCTAGTGACGACATTTCATTTAGAGTTCTCATAGGATTAATCGATTGAAAATGAAAATCACAATGTCGCGCGATGTAAGAATTTGGGAGAAATATGCCGATTGAGGACTATCAGCCCTCAACTCAACATTACCTCTAAACCCCTTGTCCCCAGCACCTATTTGGGAGGGTCGTGACAAGATGCACACGTAGGGATGGCTATTTTACCAATCGAAGTAGATATCCTTACTTCCTAGTCCCAATAAAATGAGCAAAAGCCCGTGATCAACGAATATTGGGGCGGAGATGTGGTAAAATCTTTCTACTCCACATTCAGGCACAATGTTTCTAATGATTTTTAGTATTTGTTTTCTCGGCTTTTTATAATTTTACAGGACTTTTATTAGACACGAACTTCTTAAAGTTCTCAAATATATAAAATTAATATAGGATTGAAAAATTAAATTTTTTTTTAATTTTATTAGAATAGTTAATAAGCGACTTTTGTTTTATTATAAGAAATCAAAACCCAAGTACCCTAATAAAAAAGAGTTGGTAGATGCTTGTTATGGTGAGAGGCGAAGGCCTAATTAATTACTAAACGAGTTGGGATGAACATCATATATCATGCATCATCCAATTTAATAAGCAGTTCGGATTTTCAAACAGTCGAGGAAAAGAAATCTAAGAATATTATACAAAGAAATTTCTAAGGTTATTAACTGATGAAATTTGTCAACAAGTTGGCTCTTTTTCATCGGTCATTGCCGTGTAACGACCAGCAGTTACGGTCCAATATTATGTTATGGAAATGCTCAAACATAGAAAGCGTCTGGTCGTTTGATAGTGAAAGGAGAAGACCAAGACTTGCTTTCCCACGGAGGGAGAGACATTTCCCTAAAACTCTAGAATCCTAAGATTTCTTTCAGGGATTATTTGGAAAGTAAGAGTAGCTCTTCTGTGACAATTGTGCACCAGTCTCAGGCCCACAATGGCCTGTTTTTCTCGATAAGCACCGACGAAAGATTCAAGAAATAGATGTAAAATAAATCGTCCATTTGGAATATTTAAACGTCCCCTGCCCCACACTGCACAAAGACTTCGTCGCACGAGGAACCGTCGTGGAATCGTCTCATGCATGTCTCCAGGACCGGCTGATGTTAACTCCACAGCTTGAACTAATCAAATAACTACAGTTACTTGATCAGAAAAAGGGAAACGGAAAAATAAAATTCCTGGCGATGATAATTCTTTGCAAATACGTATCAACCGCATTTTCATATTAGTTAGGAATTCTAGCCCAGAAAAGGGGGAAAAAAGGATTTACGTGAGACGTATCTTTGTCTTAATTTGAAAGCCTATAATGAAATCTTATTTAGAAATCTTAATTTCATAACACAACAATTGAAAAATTTTATATTTGACCACTTTGAAGCTAGTGCATTAATTATTTTGAAGCTTCACATTATTCTTTTTCAGAATGCATATATATAGTCTTTTTTTTTTGTGAAGGTAAGTAGTATATATGAATCCGACCATGCACTGTATAAGGGGGTGAGACTCGGCACCATCGCACTCAACTGGACAACATGTCACTGGAGTGTAGAGAGGCCAAGTACACAAAAACATGCTAGAGGATACTAAAGAAGAAACAAAGGAGCGGTCACACCTAAACTCCCTCTAAATGTCCAAAAATGGTGGGATCAATGCCCCAACTACGTTGTAATCGCCTATTCCTTGGAGAATCAGTTACCACATTGAAAGCCAACGCTTTGTCCTTTACTGCCTTGGTAATATATTGCTTCATCGAGGGCAAGGAGAGGTTGGAAGTTCGGAATGTGATATCATTCCTAGTTTTCCAAATTATATAATATAGGGCACCAAAGGAGAATCTGGCAATGTCCTCATAAAATCCACTACCCGAGAGAGAGTTATGAGCCCACTAAATTAGTTCTAGCCAGGGTCGATTAGTCCACGGAAGATTACACTTAGCAGCCCAAAAAATAGTGAGGGAGTTGGATATATGACAATCAAAAAATAAGTGGTCAATAGAGTCTGGCCTTGAGTTGCATAAAGCACAGTAGGCCAAAGTCAGTCTACCATGTGACATTAAGGATACCTGGGTTGGGAGTCGATTGCGAGAAATGAGCCAAAGGAGGAATTGGTACCGAGGGATAATAGATTTGTGCCACACAAAAGAAGCCCATGGGACCAGTGATACCTTCCTCCTAATGGCCGACCATGCAGACGCTATGGAGAATTTGCCAGAAGGATGTTTGGTCCAAGAAAAGGAGTCCGGCATTTAATTTAAAGAGGGAATCAAGAACTACCATGAGTGCAACTCGTGAAGTATTTCCTGACCATCAGGGGAGAATAGAGCCACCACCTTTGCGTGCCTTGAAAGAGGCGATTGATAGATCTGAGCATTCGTATAAATCAAACTGAGTGGACCCATCTCAAGCCACAGTTCAAACCAAAGCGATGTAGATAGTCCATTCCCTATTTTCCATTGGAAATAGCCTCGGATTCCTTCCCTTAGCACTAGCATCTTCCTCCAAGCCCAGGAGCAGAGAATTAGGGTGGGAGCGGTCTAGAAATGCTTACTTTTAAGGTGGTTTGCATGTATCCATTTACACCGGAGGGATTCCTTATCGGTGAAAAGGATCCATATATGCATATATATAGTCCATAAATAGAAAAATACAAATTTTCAAGTATAAACCCATCCACCTTGAAACACATTTCATGCATACAATCACCCCCTCAAACCAGTCTCTTGTATTTTTTTTCTTCTTTCTCATTCTCTTGTTTTGGAATTCTCGATCTCCCAATGCATGCGCCTACTTACTGTCTTTGCTCGACTTCCCAAGTCTTTGCAATGTAATGAAAGCAGCCTGCATCATTGATATCAATGATGCATTCGAATGTTATTAGAAAAGATAATAAGTGAAGTCTTGTTCTAAGCTTGTAGATGCTCGAGGAGGTGAGAGTGGGAGCCCTAATTAATAAGTTAATGAGTTGGAACCCTCATCATTTACCAATGCATCATCTAATACGTAGGCAGTTTTGGGATTTTCAAAGTGTCTATAGAGAAATTTAAGAATATTTTGGAGAAAATTTTTTAAGGCTATCATTAGCCCTTGTCAATTCAACTAGGGTTGTGCATGGTCCGGGTGGACGGTTCTCACCCTAGAACTGGGAACCGCCCGTTGGTTCCATGGATCCACCCAAGAACCGGATTATTGGTCCGGTTCGGTTCTCGGGTGGATCCATGGAATCGGTCTCATAAGCGATCACACCTACTCAATATGCATTAATGAACTAGTTTCTTGACCTTTGTTATGCTCTTCAAGACTTCGACAATAAGAATTGCAAGGGCTATTCAGCAAATAAGAAATTAGGGCTCCAAATAGAACAATTAGAATTCTAAACATGGGGCTTCAAAATTTTAATATTTTTTCAACCAAAAAAAATTATTTTTTATAATAAAATTTAATATATATTATTATTATAATACCGGTCCGGTCCGGGTGGGCGGGGGGGGGGCAGATCCGCCCATGGAACCGAGAATTGACGGTACCCACCGGTTTCAATAAATTGGAATCGGGAACCGACTAGTTCCTTTAGGAACCATCGGTTTCGGACCAGTCTAGTCTGGGTCCGGGTGGTCCAAGTGGATCCTGGTTCTTTTGCACACCCCTAAATTCAACTGATGAAATTCAAGAGATTGTCATTTAACAATTGAGAGTTACGGAGGGCTATTATGCTTTGGAATTGTTGTATTTTAGAGTTTACCAAGGAGACTCTTTCTTAGTAAAAGACGAAGGGTTAGGTCTTCTCCTTTCCCTATCAACTTTTATGTTTTGCCCCAATATTTCAACTATAAAAAATCAATTGGAAAAGGAGAAGACTAGACTTTTGCTTTTCCACAAAGGGAGAGACATTGCTATAAAGTTTATGGCTAAATTGACACCGTTAAATAGTTTAGGAGCAATAGATTTATAATTTTTCTAATACTTTCCCATCAACTCTATTATGCTTGTAGTTCACTTAGCTTGGTTTCTTCAAAATGACTTTTCGTAATCGCAATTACATTTTTTTATTTTTATTGTGATGATAGCAAGATAGGATGTTCCCCGAGATTATGATAATTCAACAAAATATATACAATATAGGTACTAGATTAAAGGAAAAATAAAGTTCTTTGCGATAATAATTCTCCACACATACATATTAATCACAATCCATATTAATTAGAAATTCTGAGCTCACGTGTGATGTATCTTGTCTTAATTTAAAAGTATATAATGGAATCTTATCTAGAAATCTGATTTTTTTTTTTTGGTAACCCAAGGAACCCCCGCACGGCCGGTAGCCGGGAAATAAACCCTGGGGGCGACACGTGCGACCACCAAGCACGTGCCACCAGGGTAAGTCCACAAATGACTCCGCCGGGATTCGAACTCCTCCCCTTCGGTAGGGGGGAAAGCCCGAAGCCAGCGGAGCCACCACATGGGTTGGTTAGAAATCTGAATTTTGTAACACAACAATTGAAAAAGTTTATATTTAATATCTTTAAAGCTAATCGATTATTTATCTTGAAGCTACATGTTATTCTTTTTCAAAATGCATAGATAAATTCAAAAATCATAATTATACAATTTTTGCAGTGTAAATTCATCAAACTTGAAACACATTTTCATGCATACAATCATTAACTCAAACCAATCTGCTCTTGTCGATGTTTCTCCTTTTCTCACTCCTGTTTTGGGATTGGGATCTCTCGACCACTTCATACGCCTACTCTTGTTTTGCTTGACTTCTCAAGTCTTGGCAATTTAATGAAAGCAGCCTGAATCATTGATGTTCTCTATCAATGATGCAGTCAAAGTTGTTGGGCAATAACAAATCCTGATAAGACATATTATTGTGCATGAGAAATTGTCAGGGAAATTGACTTGTTGACTTGGCATTTACCTGAAAATCAATTTCGGACTCCCAAAGTCCTTTTTACTTAGCAACGATAAGATCTCGGACCATATCTGTGGCTTTACTCTGAACCGGAAGATGTAACTTGGTTTGAGGATTATGTTTTCTATTTTCCAGATTTAGACACTGCGGATTTCGTTCTTCCTCTATATATAGGTTGGTTAGTTCTTGTTCTTTGACATTAAAATCGAAACCCCAACTGATCTTAATCAACAATTTTTTACTTAGGCGAGTCAATCGGCTCAGGCCAAGTTAATTTGTCGACGGACTATCACATTTGTTATATCTAATTAAAGTTCTGCCACACTACCTTTATGACAGCGTATTCAAAGATATTACATCATTAATTCTATCTATTCTAGAGTTTATTTATCGAAAAGGAACATTATATTTATTTATGTGCACTATAATTGTTAGAGTACAAGGTAAGCTCTCAAATGGCCAACACAATACTGCTGTTAAATTTCCATCTAATACTTTGTTTTGTAACATAAAAACACTCAAAATATACCTATTGTGATATATTTACCCTAAAACCTTTTTTTTTACATTAAGAACCCCAAACTTGTACCCGCATGATACATTAACCACCATCAAGGTTCCTTCAGATGATTTTCCAATTAAAACGACATTGTTTTTATTTTACTTAAGCCATGTTAGTGCTCTGGAAAAATTATTTGCCTTTCGTTGTTCACGTAGGCAAATTCTTATCAGCACCCACTGATGAAACCTTGATGGAGATAAATGTTTTACACTAATAATATTGTATCAATACTTATATATATACACGCAAAGGAGTTGAAGGAAGAACCATGGTCATCCACGTACTTCTCCTGAAAGTGTACCACTGTTTTGGGTCCATACCACAATCGCATAGCAGAAGCTGATGATTCAATGATGAAGCCCAGATGCCAAAGTTCCTGTGGAAACCGTTGATTCCACACCCCCTAGGATCGAGCAACGGTTGTTCTGACTGCCGCATTGATAGCTCCATCGTTAATTGTCGATTGCAATGACTCTATTGACCCTCCAACGGTTGTCCTTTCGTATCTTGGTTTAATTTGATTTTTAAAAAAAATCATTCGTTCTTGCCCCTAGCTTGAAGAGAAGCAATTAATCTTTTCTCCAAAATAGTAAAACAAAATTCGAATGTATATTCAATGCTAAAAACTCAATTAAAGACCAATAATACTTAAGAATATGAAAGAAAAGGAAAGAAAACGATTGAGACTAATTTTTTTATGGTTCAACAATCGAGAAACGTCTTAACATCGCTCGTGATCAAGCCGTCATATTTTCTATTTTTTTTTAATGAATAAAGTTTGGACGTGAAGAAATTGTAACTAGATTTAAACTTCCATCAATATCACTTAAAGGTTTTACATAAGGAGAAATGAACGAATTCCCGACAACTCAAAATTCAACAAATTATGAATTCACGATCGCGAAAAGGAAAAATATATTTTTGATTTTGAAACATAATTTTACTTAGAGGAAAGACGTCTTTTATTTTTTATCAATTCAATGAGATGCGAGAAGCCGGGTGGACAGGTCGAAATTGCTATACCTCTTCAGTGCAAGACTTCGTCACATGAGGTTACTGTCGAATCGTCTATGCAAGTGGCTATGCAAGGGTTTTCTATTCTGTAGGCTAGGCAAGTGAAAGCGGCTGTCATTATTCGATTAGATCATGGTGTGTTTGGGGTAAAGCGAACAAATTTCCATGTATTTTGGGCCAAATTTCCACAAATTTGGATACAAGTGGAAAGTTTAACTTCATTGATAAATTGTTCAATTTGACTCCGGTCCATGAGCTTGGACTTCTTACTCGCAATTACAATATCATTTGGCAAGTTCATTAGCTTTGTTCTAATTCTTCTTCTATAGTTGGAATGGTTGATGTTGTTTTAATTTTCAAATCTAAATCTGAACTGACTCGAATTATTAGTATCTTGCTTTATTTAATTAATATTTTTCTTTTTATTTCAAGTTTGATCTCAACAGAAGATGAAATATTAATATTTTCTTGGAAATTCTCTCTCTAATTTATCCTTTTCCCAAGTATAATCTCAACAAGAGATATAATTGCAGGCCCTTGTCGCGTCACCCACTGTAACATGGCCTTCTGTCACCACAGCACTGCCAGCAACTTTCTTTGTTAGCTGGTCCTAAAGAACGAGAATGATAGAATGTTGAAGTACCGGAATTGATTACTAATGATGTAATCACCGCAAAGACAATCAATATAGTGGGGACTATGAATGCTGCATATACTATTCAGCTTTCTAGAAGCTCCATCATCACTTATAAAAGGTTGTCATTGAGCTGTGAAGCTCGTCATCTTGTTGCAAAACATCATCTCATTTCAGGAAGAATACGGGTGAGTCCATGTTGCTACATAGACTTCCCTTGAGGGTTGTCCTATTGTTGTGCTCATCAGTGGCTCTATTCTCAATAGTTACGGTGGATATAGTCCAAACAACAAAGTCTGGATGCACAAATAGATATGGCAACCTCACCTTCTCATATCCATTCGGGATGAGCAACACTGGTGACGATTGCTACTTCAAAGAAGAGTCAAATTCTTTCCTCATTGTACGCAACTTACTTGTTTATATACTCACTGAAAACCCTTTGATTAATGACTAATTATATACTATTTGGCTTTTTAGAAGCTCCATCGTCACCTATAAGGGTTGTCATCAAGCTGTGAAGCTTGTCATCTTGTTGCAAAACATCATCTCATTTCAAGAAGAATATGGGTGAATCCATGTTGCTCCATAGACTTCCCATGAGAGTTGTACTATTGTTGTGCACATCAGTGGCTCTATTCTCAATAGTTACGGCGGATATAGTCCAAACAACAAAGTTTGGATATGCAAATAGATGTGGCAATCTCACATTCTCATATCCATTCGGAATGAACAACACTAGTGACGATTGCTACTTCAAAGAAGAGTCAAATTCTTTCCTCATCTTTTGCGATGATTCTACTAATCCTCCTACTCCTTATATGTTCGATAAAAGTTCTAATATCACCATAGTCAGTACATCTATTGAGAAGCATGAGATTAGTATAATGATGTTTGAGGCCAAAGATTGTTATAATTCGTCTGGTGGATCCTCATACAAGAATGATCCTTTGATCTATCTTCCCATATTCCCTATATCTCCTACCAAGAACAAATTTATCGCCGTTGGATGCGACACGTATGCAGTTTTTAGAGGCCGTTACCGAAGCCAGTATGCGACAGGGTGCTTGTCCGTATGCGAGAGCATGTTGGACGTGATTAACGGGTCGTGCTCAGGCATCGGTTGCTACGAGACTAGCATACCTCGAGACGCCAACCAATACAGCATCTCTGTGACTAGCTACCGCAATCATGTCGGCATCTGGGAATTCAATCCGTGCGGGTACGCTTTTGTTGCCGAAGATGGCTTCTTTAACTTCTCTACCGGCGATCTATCCAATCCGCCATTTGGTGCGGTCCCTGTAGTTGTTGATTGGTCAATTCCAAATAAAAAATGCGATGATGCAAAGAAGAATACAACGACCTACATGTGCCAAGAGAACTCCAATTGTACAGATGCTGAGAACGGGAATGGGTACCAGTGCAACTGCTTAGAGGGTTTTCAAGGGAACCCCTATCTCCAAAATGGTTGTCAAGGTACCTTTTCTAGTCTTTTCATTAGACCTCCTATAAGGATAATGACCTTTATCCACAAAGTGCGATGATGTATTGCAATCTCAGAAAAAGTAAATTGACTCAATTTCCTCTCAAAATTGAAAGTATTGTCAAATCATAAAATCCTATTTACCTTTTCAAGTTTTTTTAATGGTGACATAATTGCTTCTTCCATTTGGAATATATTCCTATAGATATCAATGAATGTGTGATTTCACAACCCTGCATTGGTTTATGTACAAACTTGCTAGGAACGTATAATTGTTCATGTCCAAAGGGATCCCAAGGAGATGGAAGAAAAGATGGTAAGGGATGTACTCCTATCATCCATGAAAAGAGGTTTCGCTCAATCGACATCATGATAGGTTAGTAAGCAGTACATTGCTGAATCTTTTTCATCATAACAACTTCTTTTATCCAATAAATTATTCACATTTCTTGAATGTTGCTCTTGTGTCTTTGTTCTATCTTTTGATGTTAGTTATCGAGATTTATTGGATGTAAATCTTTCTCTTTGTATTAGTTGTGTCAGTGAATTACATTGATATTATATATATGTGTGTGTATATATATTATTGTCTCAAGTTATTCACTTTATATTAATAAAATCAACCTCTTGTTCTTTTGTTGCTGGAAATGAATTAACCATGTTTTATCCCCTTTATACATTGAATCGCTTCTATTATCATAAGATACTATCAGCAGAATTATATGTTTAGGTTTAATTCGCTATTATCAAGGTTTGTCTCAATGAAAAAGCTTCAAGTTGATGGAGGAAAATATAAAATAGGACAGAGAAGTTAGTTAACACAAGATTGTTTGAGTAATGAAAAAGATAGAGTTAAGCATATTTCTATAACCAATTTTTTTTTCTTTTCTTGGTTGTATGAACCTTATTTAGTGTGATGGACAACTGATTTGTTTGCACACCGAACGTAATGTCTTTTCCTAGGTGTGAGCATAAGCTTCCTGCTGATTCTTTTGGGCGTCTCCTGGTTATATTGGGGGCTTAGAGAAAGAAAAATGAGCAGACAGAGAGAGTTCTTCCTAGAAAATGGGGGCCGCCTCATGTTGCAGAGACTTCTTTCGGAGCACGAAGGCTCCATTGAATCGGCGAGAATATTTACAGACGAAGAGCTCAAGAAGGCCACGGACCACTATCACGAAAGCCAAATCCTAGGCCAGGGAGGCCAAGGAACAGTATATGTAGGGATCTTACCAAACAACATGGTTGTCGCCATCAAGAAGGCCAAGATTTTGAACCGAAGTCAGGTTGAAGAGTTCATCAACGAGCTGATCATCCTCTCCCAAATTAATCACCGCAATGTGGTTAAGCTAAGCGGTTGTTGCTTCGAGACGGAGGTCCCGTTGTTGGTCTACGAGTTCGTGACCAATGGCACCCTTTCTGACCACATACACAAGTGTGGCCACGAGTCCACACTTGTGTATGTGCATTGCGGGGGGAGACCGCAGGTGCGCTCTCGTACTTGCACTCCGATGCATCCACTCAGATTTTGCACAGGGACATAAAGAGCACAAACATATTGTTGGACGAAACTACACTGCAAAGGTCGCCAATTTCGGGGCCTCCAGACTAGTCCCCCTTGACCGGACGCAGCTGACCACGCTGGTGCAAGGCACACTCGGGTACTTGGACCCCGAGTACCTCCAGTCAGGCCAGTTGACCGAGAAGAGCGATGTCTATAGCTTTGGGGTGGTGCTGGCTGAGTTGCTGACTGGACTGAGGGCATTGTCCTTCAAGCGGGCTGAGAGTGAGAGGAACCTTTCTTTGTATTTTGCTTCTGCAATAAAGGGGGAGAGGCTGTTCGAAATCATCGACCCGAGGGTGCTGAACGAGGGTAACCCCGAAGAGATTAAGGAAGTTGCGATGCTTGCAAGCTGATGCCTGAGGGTTAAAGGGGAGGATCAGCCGACCATGAAGGAAGTGGCAATGGAATTGGAGGGATTGATGAAGGTCATGGACAGCCATCCATGGGTGAATCAGAGCTGTGACCTTGAAGAAGCTGAGCAATTGCTTGGCGAGAGATCAAGCAAATGTGATGGCATCCTCAAAAGCAATGCATCAGGAAATGATGATAGCATAAGTAACCAAGTGCCCTTCGAAATTGAAAGTGGAAGATGAGACTCCATGGCAATGTTGGCCCTAGTCCTACTATTCGGTGCTGTTGCTGTTGCTGTTGCTGTTTGTTTTTTGGGTATTTCCTCGTCGTTTTGTTTGTCTGTTTAGTTGCTTGTTCTGCGTGCTCAAAGTTTCAGATGCTACGTCCAAATAGAGTACCTGGCCTTCTGTTTGTGTAACATAACATTCTGACGATATTTGAATAATGGAAAATTCCAAAAACATTCTCGAGTTTTCATCTCATTCAGCGAAGTAAAGATTGGCCAACTTTCTATTGCCTCCGTCTTGCTAAGATCTACTCTAACACCATCCTTGGAGACAATATAGCCTAAGAAAACCAGGCTACTTGTGCAAAAGTGACACTTCTTCAGGTTGGCATGCAAGCGTTGTTCCATAGCACTTGAATTTGATGTTCCAAAGGCTCCACTTGCGTCTTGCTATGGTATAAATCATGATGTCATCAAAGTACATGACGACAAACTAGCCAACGAAAGGTTTAAAGACATGATTCATAAGATGCATAAAAATACTAGGAGCATTAAAACGTCAAGGGGCATCAGCATGCCTTCAAGAAGACTGTTCTTAGTTTTGAAAGTGGTCAACCTTTCGACTTCTAATTTCATCTAACTTTGACGGTAGCTGCCTCCAAGATCGATCTTGGGAAAGCACAGAAGCTCCATGAAATTGATCAAGCAAGTACCAAGGCAAGGAAAAGGAAAACAATTGATGGTTATCTTGTTCACCAAATTATTATCGACACACATTGGCCAAGAACCATTTTTCTTCGGAACTAGAAGCGCCGGGACAGCAAAAGGACTTGAGATTTCTTGTATCGTTCCCTTAGCCAAGAGTTTATCAACTTGCCTTTGAAGTTCTTCGTGCTTCTCAGAACTCAAGATCGAACAGAAGCACCAAGCGCTAGATTGATATAATGTTGAATCTCCCTCATAGGAGGAAGGTTGGATGGAATTTCACTGGCATGACTTCAAAGAAATCCTCAAGCAACGGCTGCAAAATGGTTGGGATCTCCTCTTTTGCTTCATTTTCTTCCACTATAACAAGAGCACAAGCTTCACAAGCATCCTCCGGTGCATAGGAAAAGTGAGACTTGAAAAGAAGATTGCTTCCTTTCCCATGAGTTGGCTTAGGAAACGCTCTCCATCTTGCAAGGGCCCAACGTAATCTTGACGCGGTCTTTGACAAAGGGATAGGTGTTATACATCAAACATAATCTCATCTTTACATCTTTTGTCAATGGAGAATGAAATCAAGCACCGGTTATTTACTTTTAACTCACTCCCTTTCTTGAGCCAAGAATGCTTGTAAAGATGTAGATGATCCTCTGCCTTGAGATGCAACTTGCCTCCAATGGTGGTCAACACAATGTTCGCACAACATCCACTATCAATGACGACTAGGGGTGAGCATGGTCCGGGTTGGGCCGGTCCACCCCCTGACCCTAGGACCAACCCACACAGTGTTGGTCCTCAATTTTTGGGACCGAGGACCGACCCTATTGAGCCTAGGACCAAGGACCGGACCGACCCAATGGGTTCGGTCCGGTTCCAGTGGTTAACCGGGACCAACCGTTAATTTTTTTTTTCATTTTTTTTGTATTTCTAAAAATTAAATTCAAATTATATATTTATCGATACTGTGATTTTAACTAAACTATAAATACTAATACATATTCAACAAATCTAAAATAAGGTAACAATAAAAATTTCACACTTGCTAAAAGCAAAAAACCATAAAAACAATTAAGATTGCTTATAGAGCCGTAAGATGAGTGTTGCTCACGAGCGAAAATAATTTCTAATTAGGGCTTTATTTCCTTATGATTTACTCAGAATGAGCAAGGTTAGCGAATAGAGGTGAGCGACACAAGCGTCAAGCGACAAGGGGGGTGAGCATGGCAAGTGGGGTGAGTGTCAAGTGGTAAGCGAGGCAAGATTGCTCATGAGTAAAGTTGTTTTTTTCGATTTTACTTGGCAAATTAAATACTAAGAGGATAAAGTAGAAAGAATGGAGAAAGAGTAATGGATGAGGATGCTATTTGAATTAGGCTTTACTATTTAGAATAAATAAATAAATAATATAATATAATATAATATTTAAGGCCAGGGTTGGTCTGGGTTGGACCAACCCGAAACTCCTAGGACCGAGGACCAACCCGCACAGTACTGGTCCAAGAATCTTAGGACCAAGGACCGACCCAGTCCCCTTGGGAACCGGACCAGGACCGGCAGGGTTGGGCCGGTCCAGGGTCGGTCCAGGGTCAACCCTGGACCGATGCTCACCCCTAATGACGACAGGACACACTTGTATGGAGTAAGTGTAGAATAAATTATCTACATAAATAAATAATTAATCACAAATAATTATATCCATATATGAATGTAAAACACCAAAATCGATACACACGGCAAAATAAAACATACATGTTTGAGCCATAGTCTCGCTTGATGAAAAACAGATCAAACTGACGGTATCAGTAATCTATCGGAATGCCAAATATTCTTCTCTATGATCTATTTCAGTATAGCAGATTTTAATGGGACAAAGCGACTGATAGGTATAACCTATCATTTTATAGGCTAGAGAGGGGACCTAGCAAACCCTAATCAATAGCGTGTTAACTGGCCCCCTCCTATTACGGGCTTCAGTTAAATACAATTGCCTACACTTTACTGCTCAACTAGGCCTGTTAGTAATAGATGCCATAACTCAATTCAATAAGATCACTCAAGGGTTTAACATATATTGAAATATCCATTAACCCGATTATTTAAAATAGAAAATTAATTAATTAATGTAAGCCCATTATAGGAAATTTCCAATAGTAAGTTATTACAAAGCCAATCATCTTCCTCAGATGATCAGCATACAAGCTCTTTTGAATGACGAGCTTCTCCTTGGTCTCAGTAAATGATTTGTTCGTGACTCCTTGAATCTTCTTGGAGCAAAGAGTCGTTTTGCAACTCTCCCTACTGCTCATCTTGTACAAGAGACATGATCTTTCTATTACGACACTCCGAGGCGATGCGACCAAATCCATGACATTTCAAACACTGTCTTGATTTATTGTTAGCTTCGTTTGGCTAATTGGTTTTAGATGCTCCCTCTTCGTTCAACGCTTTCCTTCGACGCTGACAAAGGTTTTAAAGTCGATCTCCCAAGTTCAGAGGATCCCTCTTTGGTTGATGGCTTCTGACTTCACTCTCTTTTCTCTTTTAGTTGCTTTTCCACCTTCTTCGATAATTTGAAGACCTGATTAAAAGTCCAGTAAGGTTGTAATCGGACAACACCGTCAGTTTTCAAATGAAGACCACAAAAATACCGAGCTATGGTTCTACTCCTCTGCCTCCACCACATCACATCGTAGCATGAGATGCTAAATTTTAGGGGTGTATTCTTCTCCGTACAACTCCTCTTGCTTCATATTGTGGAATTTATCGAAGGCATCTTGCTCATAAGTTTCTGGGAAATGCTTCTTTTTGAGCTCCTTCATTTTATCTAATGTTACGATTCACTGCTTTCCTTCACGAGTTCTTTGGCACATTAGGTTTTCCTGCCAAATTGAAGCATGCATTTTATAGATTTTGGACACAAGCTTCACCTTTCGATTCTCCACAATATTCTTATGATAAAAAATTTGCTCGATTTTGTCAAGCCAATCCACGAAGTCTTCCGAAGAAAAACTTTCCATAATAGGAAGCTCACTAATACAAGTCTTGCAGACAACTCCTCTTGCTTGATTTTCCTAAGAGAACCGAAAGTCGGAAAATGAGAAAAATATTTTCTTGAAAAATGTTTTCTCCGAAACAAATAGAGCCTTAAATAGAGTGGTACGTGTGTTTTATGTCACATTTACACTAAGGTCCAATATGAGACACTATTTTACTCGTAATTCAATTAGCCTGGTTTCTTCAAAATGACATTTGGTAATAATGATTCCATTTTTCTTTGTTACCATAATGGTATCAAGATGGGATTTTCCTCCAACGCAACATAAGTTTTACAACATGGATACCAGATGAAAGGAAAAATAAATTCCTTGGAATGATAATTCTTCACAAATACGTATTGACCGCAATTCATATTTTTAATTAGAAATCCTAGGCCAACAACCAAAATATGAAAATATGAAAACAAACCTATGTTCCACGTATTTTGTCTTAATTTAAAAGTATATAAGGAAATCTTATCTAAAAATCTTATTTTCTTAGCATGACAATGGAAAATGTTTATTCTTTACCTCTTTGAAACCATTAGATTAATCATTGTGAAGATACAAAATACAACAGAAATTTCACACCCAAGAGTATAAACCCCATCACCATGAAACACATTTCGTGCACACAACCGCCAACTCAAACAGTCCGCTCTTATTGGCTTTTCTTCTCTGGCATTCTTCTAAAATATTAGGGGTAAGCAAAAGGAACTATCAAGATTGGATCGGATCGGTCGATTTTGTATGGTTCTCTGGGGCACTAGTCCAGTTCTCAATTCCATAAAATTGGAACTAGTAAATTTCAATCCGGTTTTGATTCTAAGTGTGGAACTACCTACTCGGGTCGGATCCTTTTTATAATACTTTTTTATTTCTTTAAAATTTGTAAAAAAATCCTAATTCATCTCACATTTCAGACTTTACTCACGCGTGCGGACAGGTATGAGTTGCATGACTCCCATTTCACTCACGCATGTGAGTGAGATGACAAGAACAAATCAAAATACAACAGTGATGTGCTCATTCTAATCAAATTTTGCCACAAATTGGAAAATTTTAGTGAAACTTACGATGTTACATGTAAATCATTGATTGTAGAAATGCCTCAATTATCAAAAACATTTTCAATTTCATATTGAACATTAATCACAAAAATAAGAAAAAACTGAACATGCTGCCGATTTCATCACTCATCCGGAACTGAACTAGATCGGTTAGTTCGGTTCTTGATTTTAGAAATAGGGAATTGATCCTTTTGATCCAATTCTCAGTTTCGGGTGGGAGCGATCACCTTAGTTATGATCTCCCACTGAATACTCTTGCTTGACTTTTCAAGTCTTGGCGGAATAATGAAAGGACCCTGTCTCAATTTTACTCTATCAATGGTGCCCCCAAAGTTGTCCGGCAATGATTGCACCCTGTCTTCTTTATAAATGATGCACCAAATGTTGGCAGGCAATAACTCCTAGGAAATATATTGCCGTACATGAGAAATTGCCTAGGAAATTGACTGCCTTGGCTTAGCCTTTTCTTGAAAATTATAAAAAATACTTATGTTAATAATTTCCGATTAAATTTGATCAAAAAGATGAATTTTAGGGCTGTGATCTCCCACTGCACATGCGTCATACTTACTTGACCTTTCAAGTCTTCACAGGATAATGAAAATACTTTGATGAGACATACTGTCGTGCATGAGAAATTGTCAAGAAAACCAATTGCATTGACTTAGCATTTACCCGAAACTTTACAGGGAAGCCTGAGAAAATTCTCGAAATAAATTTCAGACTCCTGAAGTCCTTTTACTTAGCAATGATCATATCTAAACACTGTAGATTTCGTTCTAATTCTTCTTCTATATTTGGTGTTGTTTTGATTTTCAAGTCAACAATTTCTTGCTTTATCTAATTAATCTTTAGTACTTATCATCGATGTACCTATTTTTTCAATTGTACATGGCATAAATCGAAATATTAGTCTACACATAAAAATCTAAATACAATGTTGATATGTGTATAAATATTTAAGGAATTCATACATTAGAGACCTGTACGCAATAGTTTGGGAGCACCACCCATCAAAACTAATTCATCTCATGGGTGGGAGATTGAAAAGAAAAAAAACATCTATCTATTCACAGTTTTTATTATTTGCAAGTCATTTTGAAAATTCCCACAATTGCGACGTCACGATGTGAATCACGACGGTCTTGTCAAAGCTTCTTTAGCGAAGAGTGAAAGAGAGTAGATGTCAGTTGCATATGATGCTTTGGACAAGGAATGGTACTAAATGCGTCGTTGGCTTAAGGTAAAAGAGCAAAGAAAGTTCCTTTTCTTTGGAGAGTCTAAATCGAGAGCAATAGTGATGGAACTTTCTACTTTAACTTTTCCTAGAGTTACTTTGTTAAAATCAGGTATGGCTGCTCAGCAAGAAATAAATCAAATGATCTATTTAGTTTTATTAACTACTACAGCAAAGTATGTCTAGGTTAGTAAACAATACACAAATTAATATTTAAGTATTCACCTAATGAATTAGTGTTACTATTAGCAGGACTTGTCCCTTTTTTCTAATTAATGTAAACAATAGTGAGAATAAAGGTATGTCGTGATGTAATTACACAATTTTATTCTAGTCACTTCACCTCTTGTATTTAGACCTATTCCCAAGTAATATTGGAGTTGGATATGTCCCAATCCGACCAAACATTTCTCTGCTGCCTAAAAAAAAAAAAAATCAAACCTTTCTCTACTTTGTACTCCATATATATCTCGTCTTGAGGAGATACCTATATGTAGGAATTAAGTATGGTAACATACCTAATACTATGATTGGATATGTGGTGTTCGCCTCATCTCTTATACATTGCATATTTACTCTTACATGAAAAAGAAATTTAAAATCCAACCGTCCACCGAATTTAACAAAAGCGACAAGAGAAATGCAATTTGCACCCTCAGATATGTTGAAGTGTCTTTTTGCTCCTCTCGCCCAACATGTATGAAGATTTAGTCGATGAAATTTGTTCCGTCCATGCAGTCTAAAAAGGTAGATTTGTCCTTCGTTTTCTATTCTGTTGGTTAGGCAAGTGAAAGCGTTTCCGGCGTGATTCGATTAGATCATGGTGTGTTTGGGGTAAAGCGAACCAATTCCCATCGATCTTGAAAAGCAAGTTGCCACAAATTTGGGCAAATGCAGACAGTTTAACTTCATTAATGAACTATTCAACGGTGACTACGGTCCATCAGCTTAGACTTCTCATTAAGGGTGTAAGTGGTTTAGTTTGGTTCAATTCGATTTTTCTAAGAAACCGACTTAACCAAATCGATAAGGAAATTCACTGAACCAAACTTAAATCCACGGTTCGATTGATCTGTTTTTGCTTTTATTTATTTTTTCACTCTTTTTTTTTTTTCCTGTCATCACCGTTGCCTCCTCCACTTCTTGCCGCTATCTCTGTCATCCACGATCATCCTTGCTTTTTCTATTTGCTGACCCGGAACAGTCTCACTGCTCACTCTTTCTCTTCTCTCGCAGCCAAATCTCCGTGAGGTCTCGGCACCGCCATTGATGACCTGATCTGTCCATGGCCTTTGAGATCTCACCGAAATCTTAGTGGACAGACCAGATATGGAGGAGGCATCTCCAGATCTGGAGATGAGAGGAGCTCGACGCGAGGTCTTGAGACCCGCCAAAGGCATGGACCGGCGAACCGAGAAACAGAGGAGAGGACTGTTCAGAGGAAACCCACGAAAGAGAATCGAGGGCAGAACGCAAGAAACTGGAAAAGCAGGGCGGAAATTGAGAAACTTCCACGGGAAAAAAACAGAGAGGAAAACTTCCACGGTTGCAGGAATCGACAGAGAAACAGAGGAAGGGGGCTCTGCGCTGCTGCGCCGAAGGAGAAGAAGACGCGAGGGAATCAACCGAGAAACAAAGGAAGCAATGGAGAAGACCACAAGCGTCGACTGAGCTTGGACGGAGACGAGAGGCTAGGGTTCCTCTGGTTGCGTGGATCTGGATCGAAGAAAAGGAGAGATGAAAGTAGGTTTGGCTTTCTACTTTTTAGGGCTTTTAGTTCCAAGGATGGAGAGATAAAGCAATTTTTGCTTTTTTTAATTCTTAGGGACGGTTCGGTTAACCAAATTGATAAGAACATACTTGATTTTTTTGAGTTAATTGAATCGAAATTGAATAAAAAATGTACGAAATTTCGACTCAATTCTATTCAATTTTTGATTCGGTTCTTGACATACCTATTATTTCCTTTTCCTTACAACTACAATATCATTTGGCAAGTTCATCAGCTTTCGTTAAAATTCTTCTTCTATTATTGGGTCGGTTGGCGTTGTCCCTGCTCAAGTCTTACGGTCAATGATCACGAAGTTTTGGACCGAACGGCTGAGAACATGCATGACCCCACCCCACTGCTGACAAAGGAAATTCTAGGATCTGATGGCGGACATCCGTGTGATTGATTACTAAAGACAGTCAATATGGTGGGGATGAAGCTCGTCATCTTGTTGCAAAACATCATCTCATTTCAGGAAGAATATGGGTGAATCCATGTTGCTTTATAGACTTCCCTTGAGAGCTGTCCTGTTGTTGTGCACATGGGTGGCTCTATTCTCCATAGTTTTGGCGGATGTAGTCCAAACAATAAAGTCTGGATGTGCAAATAAATGTGACAACCTCACCTTCTCATACCCATTCGGGATGAACAACACCGGGGTGACGATTGCTACTTCAAAGAAGAGTCAGATTCTTTTCTCATCTTTTGTGATGATTCAACTGTTCCTCCCACTCCTTATATGATCGATAAAAGTCACAAGTTTCCAAATACACAATATATCTATGGAGAATCATCAGATGAGTGTCATGGTGCTTGTGGCCAAAGATTGTTATGATTCGTCCGGTGAAACCTCACACAAGAATGATCCTCAGCTTCGTCTTCCCATATTCTCCATATCTCCTGCCGAGAACAAATTTATTGCCGTGTGATGCGACACGATTGCATTTTTTAGAGGCTGACAAGCAAGCACGTACGCAACAGGATGCTTGTCCATGTGCGAGAGCATTTCGGACGTGATTAACCGGTCTTGCTCGGGCATTGGTTGCTGCGAGACTAGCATACCTCGAGACGCCTACGGATACAACATCTCTGTCACTAGCTACAAGAATCATTCCCGCGTCAGGGAATTCAATCCATGCGGGTACGCTTTCGTTGCCCAAGACGGCTTCTTTAGCTTCTCTACCGACGATCTGCACAAGCCGCCATTTAATATGGCCCCTACAGTTGTTGATTGGTTAATTCCAAATGAAACATGCGATGATGCAAAGAAGGATAAGACGACTTACATGTGCCAAGAGAACTCCAATCGTACAGATGCTGAGAATGGAAATGGGTACCAGTGCCACTGCTTAAAGGGTTTTCAAGGGAACCCCTATCTCCAGGATGGTTGTCAAGGTACCTTTTCTAGTCTTTTCATGTATAGAATCGTGGATCATTATTTCGATAGGGGCGAGCATGTTTGATGGATCCAATTGCATAAAAAACCTAGAGAAAGAAATTGTTAGAAACTTTTATTTAGAGCATCAAAATTTGACTTCATGAATGGTACATGTTTTAAAAGATTCTTGTAATAATCACGTAAAATTTATAATATTAAAAATCATAACAATCTAGGCCGTAGAACATGACCATTTTTCTTCTTTTATATGCAGGAATTTTCGTTGCTTGAAATTTAATATGATCTATGAAGCGCTTAGCAAAAATCTCTAAATTTTCATAGCAACCATTCCTTATATAAGCTAGACATTCTTCTCTCTTAAGTTTAGTACGCACAACTGTTTTGCAAACTATAAAGTAGTTTTTAGACAAATGATCCATACTGAACACTCAATATGAGTCAGTCAAATTAGCTTGTAAAACAATTTCATGTACCAGATGTTAATTAATCCAGAATTATTCTGTATTTATAGATGATTATTTTTGAATTCTTTTCTATCTGATGTGTTATTCTAATAGGTAATGGCACAATTATGTTGGATAATTCTTAAATCTTCTATTCTAAACAAAGATCAAGTGCTTTGTGGAACTTAGGTTCTTGTGATAACGACCCATCCTCAAAAGGTGCAGTGATGCATTGCGATCTCAGATAAACAAATTGACTCAATATGTTCTCTCAAAGTTGAAAGTATTGCCAAATTATGGAATTCTATTTACCTTTTCAACTTTCTTCCATCTGAAATGGTGTCGGATTGGCTTATTCTATTTGCAATATATTCTTATAGATATTAATGAATGCGTGATTTCACAACCCTGCATTGGAATTTGTACAAACTTGCCCGGAACGTATAATTGTTCATGTCCAGAGGGATCCCAAGGAGATGGAAGAAAAGATGGCAAGGGTTGTATTGCTATCATCCATGAAAAGAGATTTCGCTCAATTGATGTCATGCTAGGTTAGTAAGTAGTACACATTTCTTAAATGTTATTCTTGTGTCATCGTTCCATCTTCTGCTATTAGTTATCGAGATTTATCGAATGTAAATCTATCTCTTTGAATTAGTTGTGTCTGTGAATTACATCGGTATATTATATTATATTATATTATATTGTCATCTCATGTTAATCGATTTGATACTAAAAAAATCATCTCGTTCTTTTGTTGCTGAAAAAGAATTAACCATGTTTAATCCCATTTATATACATTGAATCATTTCTATTATCATAAGATACTCTCAGCTTAATTATATATTTAGGTTTAATACGCTATTTTTAAGGTTTGTCTCATTGACAAAGCTTCTGATTGATGGAGGAAAAGAAGAAGTTAAGACAAAGAAGTTAACTAACACAAGATTGTTTGAGCAATGAAAAAGAAAGAGTTAAGCCTATTTCTATTCCTTTTTTTTTTTTTTTCCTTTTCTTGGTTGTGTGAACCATATGTAGTGTGATAGAAAACTGATTTGTTTGTTCATCGAATACAATGTCTTTTCCTAGGTGTGAGCATAAGCTTCCTGCTGATTCTTTTGGGTGTTTCCTGGTTATATTGGGGGCTTAGAGAAAGAAAAATCAGCAGACAGACAGAGAAGTTCTTCCTAGAAAATGGGGGCCGCCTCATGTTGCAGAGACTTCTTTCGGAGCACGAAGGCTCCATTGAATCGGCGAGAATATTCACCTACGAAGAGCTCAAGAAGGCCACGGACCACTACAAAGAAAGCTGAATCCTAGGCCAGGGAGGCCAAGGAACAGTATATCGAGGGATCTTACCAAACAACACGGTAGTTGCCATCCAGAAGGCCAAAATTTTGGACCGAAGTCAGGTTGAAGATTTCATCAACGAAGTGATCATCCTCTCCCGAATCAATCACCGAAAGTGGTTAAGCTAATTGGGTGCTGCTTCGAGACGAAGGTCCCATTATTAGTCTATGAGTTTGTGAACAATGGCACCCTAGCCGACCACGTACACAAGCGCGGCCATGATTCCACATTATCATGGAGGGCTCGTCTGAGACTGGCAGGCAAGCCGCAGGTGCTCTCTCGTACTTGCACTCCGATGCATCCACTCAGATTTTGCACAGGGACATAAAGAGCACAAACATATTGTTGGAGGAAAACTACACTGCAAATGTCGCTGATTTCAGAGCCTCCTGGCTAGTCCCTCTCGACCAGATGCAGCTGACCACGCTGGTGCAAGGGACGCTGGGGTACTTACACCCCAAGTACTTCCACTCAAGCCTGTTGACTGAGAAGAGCGATGTCTATAGCTTCAGGGTTGTGTTGGCTGAGTTGCTGACTGGACTGAGGACCTTGTCTTTTGAGCGGGCTTAGAACGAGAGGAACTTGTCCTCATATTTGGCTTCTGCAGTAAAGGTTGAGAGACTGTTCGAGATCATCGACCTGAGGGTGCTGAATGAGGAGAATCCTGGAGAAATTAAGGAACTCGTGATGCTGGCAAGCCGATGCTTGAAGGTGAAAGGGGAAGATCGGCCGACCATGAACGAAGTGGCAATGGAATTGGAGCGACTGACGAGGGTGATGGACAGGCATCTATGGGTGAATGAGAGCTCTGACCTTGAAGAAGCTGAGCATTTGCGTGGTGAGAGATCAAGCAAATGTGATGGCATCCTCAAAAGCCCTGCATCAGGAAATGATGATAGCATGAGTACCCAAGTGCCCTTCGAAATTGGAAGCGGAAGATGAGACTTCGTGGCAATGTTGGCCCTTTTACTATTATCCGTTGTTTTCTTTTTTGTATTTCCTTGTCTTTTTTTGTTTGTTTGTTTAATTGCTTGTTCTATGTGCTCAAAGTTCAGATGCTATATATTTGTATAACGGAAAATGCCAAAAATATTCTTGAGTTTTTATATTTTTCAGCGAGCTGGGAGTTGGCCTACTTTCTATTGCCTCCATCTTGCGAAGATCTACTCTAACAACATCCTTGGAGACAATATAGCCTAAGAAAACGAGGCTACTTGTGTGGAAGTGACACTTCTGCAGGTTGGTATACAAGCTTTGTTCCCGTGGCACTTGATAAATTTAATGTTCCAAAGGCCTCACTTGCGTCTTGCTATGCTCGAAAAGAAGCATCGAGCGCTAAATCGATATAATGTTGAATCTCTCTCATAGGAGGAAGGTTGGATGAAATTTCATTGGCATGACTTCACAGAAATCCTCAAGCAACGGCTGCAAAATGGTTAGGATCTCCTCTTTTGCTTCATTTTTTTTTCCACTATAACAATAGCATAAGCCTCACAAGCACCCTCCGATGCTTAGGAAAAGTAAGACTTGGAAAGAAGAATGCTACCTTTCCCATGAGTAGGCTTGGAAACTCTCTCCGCCTTGCAAGGGCCCGATGTAATCTTGACGCGGTCTTTGACAAAGGGATAGGGGTTATCCATCACACAAAATCTTATCTTTACATCTTTTGCCATTAGAGAATAGAATCAAGCATCGATTATTAACTTTTAACTCACTCCCTTTCTTAAGCCAAGAATGCTTGAAAGATGTGGATGATCCTCTGCCTTGAGATGCAACTTGCCTCCCATGGTGGTCGACACAACGTTCGCACAACATCCCCTATAAGTGATGACGGTACACGCTTGTATGGAGCAATGTTGTTACAAAGCCAATCATTATCCTCAAGATGATCAGCATGCAAGCTTCTTTCAATGACAAGAGCTTCTCCTTGATCTCGGTAAATGATCTATTCGTGCTCCTTGAATCTTCTTGGAGCAAAGAGTTGTGTTGCGACTCTCCCTACTGCTCATATTGTACAACATGATCTTTCTATTGGGGCACTCCGAGGCGACGCGACCAAATCCATGACATTTCAAACACTATCTTGAATTATTGTTAGCTCCGTTTGGCTAATTGGTTTTAGATTCTCCCCCTTCGTTCAACGGTTTCCTTCGATGCTGACATAGGTTTTAAAGTCGAACTCCCAATATTAGAGGATCTCTCTTTGGTTGATGGCTTCTGACTTCACTCTCTTTTCTCTTTGAGTTGCTTTTCCGCCTTCTTCGATAATTTGAAGACCTAATTAAAAGTTCAATAAGGTTGTAGTCGGACGACACCGGCAGTTTTCAAATGAAGACCGCAAAAATACCGAGCTATGGTTTACTCCTCTGCCTCCACCACATCACATCGTAGCACAAGATGCTCAAATTTGATGGCGTATTCTTCTGCTTACAACCCCGCTTGCTTCATATTGTGGAATTTATCGAAGGCATCTTGCTCATAAGTTTCTGGGAAATGCTTCTTTTTGAGCTCCTTCATTTTATCTAATGTTACGATTCACTGCTTTCCTTCACGAGTTCTTTGGCACATTAGATTTTCCTGCCAAATTGAAGCATGCATTTTATACTTAATATACACAAGCTTCACCTTTCGATTCTCCGCAATATTCTTATGATCAAAAATTTGTTCGATTCTGTGAAACCAATCAACGAAGTCTTCCAAAGCAAAATATTCCAGAATATGAAGCTCGCTAAGACAAATTTTCTGCGGACAATTCCTCTTATTTCATTTTCCTAAGGGAATCAAATGACGAAAAATGAGGAAAATATTTTCTTGAAAATGTTTAAGCGAAACAAATGGAGCACTAAGTAGAGTTAATTAGGGTGTATGACGCACATGTTATATGTCACGTTTACACTAAGGTCCAATAGGAGACACTATTTTGGGCCTACTTCGATTAGCCTGGTCTCTTCAAAATGACTTTTGGTAATGATGATTACATTTTTCTTTGTTACTGCGATGGTAGGAAGATGGGATTCTCCTCAAAATTATGGAAATGCAATGAAAGATTTATAACATGGATACTAGATGAAGGGAAAAATAAATTCCTTTAAATGATAATTCTTCACAAATATGTATCAATCACAATCCATATTTTTAATTAGAACTCTTAGGCCAACAACCAAAATAAAAGATAAAAAAAAACAAGCCTATGTTCCACGTATCTTGTCTTAATTTAGAAGTATATAATGGAATCTTGTCTAGAAATCTTAATTTTTGTAGCACGACAATGGAAAATATTAATTCTTCGCCTCTTTAAAACCAGTTGATTAATCACTCTGAAAATACACCTTTTTCTTTTCCAGAATTCAACAAAAATTTCGCAACTAGGACTATAAACCCCATCACCACGAAACACATATCATGCACACAATCGCTAGCTCGAACCAGTTCACTCTTATTAATTTTTCTTCCTTGGCATTCTTCTGTTTTAGAGTTGTGATGAGGTGAGCAAAAGGAATTGCCTAGATAGGACTAGATTGGTTAGTTTTGGGCGGCTCTTGAGGGCATTAGTTCGATTCTCAATTCCATAAAATTGGAACCATTGAATTTTGATCTAGTTCCGGGTTCCAAGTGTGGAACTGCCCACCCGGGTGGGATCAATTTTTTTTTGTTTCTTTAAAATTTGTATAAAAAACCCTAATCTATCTTATATTTTAGTCTTCACTCATGCACGAGATGCACGACTCCCATCACTTACGCACGTGAGTAAGATGACAAGAACTAATCAAAACACAAAAGCAATTGCTCATTCTAACCAAATTTTGCCACAAATTGAAAAAAATTATACGAAACTTTTAATGTTATACGTAACTCACTTATTTTAAAAATGCCCTGATTTTCGAGAACATCTTCAATTTCATATTGAACATTAATAAAAAAAAAAAAAAAACCGAACATGCCACCAATTCCATTGTCCATCCAGAAACCAAACTAGCTGGATTGGTCTGCTTTTAAGGGGCACCAATTCAGTCCTTGATTTCATAAAAGGAGAATTGGTCTTTTGATTCGGTTCATAATTTCAAGACGGGAATTGTAATACCTGGGAACCAATCACCCTCAGCTGCGATCTCCCATTGCATACGCATAGCACTTGCTTGGCTTTTCAAGTCTTTGGTGGAATAATGCAAGCACCCTGTCTCATTTGTACTCTCCATCAATGATGCACCTCTCTCCAAAGTTGGTGGGCTGACGAGACATATCGTCCTAAGTGAGAAATTGCCAAGGAAATCGACTCCCTTGACTTAGCATTTTCTTGAAAATTATAAAAATTATCTACAATAACGATTTTTGGCCAAATTTAATCAGAAAAACTAAATTGATAATTTTTTAGAAGGTTTGGGTTTTAATTAACACAATTGAAATATTTACGATTGAATTTATACAAGTATAATAAATTTAGAATTTTTTGTTAATTTTCCAGTATAAAACCTCTAAGGCTTCCTTGAGGGCTTAGGGTTGTGATCTCCTACTGCACACGCTGCATGCTTGCTTGATTTTTCAAGTCTTGGAAGGATAACGAAAGCACTCTAATGAGACATATTGTGGTACATAAGAACTTGCTAAGAAAATTGACCGCATTGACTTAGCATTTGCCCGAAACTTTACAGGCGAGTCTGAGAAAATTCCCAAAATCAATTTCGGACTCCCGAAGTCCTTTTACTTAGCAATGATCATATCTAAACACCGCAGATTTCGTTCTAATATTTTCTTCTATATTTGGGTTGTTTGCTATTGTTTTGATTTTCAAATCCAAATCCGAACCAACAGTTTGTTGCTTTATCCAATTAATCTTTAGTACTTATACCATCAGTGTACCTTTTCTTTTTTTTAATTGTACCTAGCGTCAATTGAAACATCAATCTGCACATAAAAATTTAAATATGATGGTGATATTTGTACAAATATTTAAGGAGTTCGAGACGCGCAGCAATAATTTATGAGCACCGCCCATCGAAACTGATTCATCTTGTGGATAGAAGGTTGAAAAGAAATAAAATATTTATCTATTCACGATTTTTAATTTTTTATTATTTGCAAGTCATTTTGGAAATTCCTAGGATAGATTGCAACATCACAATTTGAATCGCGATCGTCTTGTCGAGGCTTCTTCAGTGAAGGGAGAGAGAGAGTGGATGTCGGTTGCATCTGATACTTTGGATAAGGAATGGGACCGAATGCACCTTTGGTTTAAGCGAAGAGCAAAGAAATTTGCTTTTCTTTGGAGAGTCTAAGTCAAAAGCGATAGCGACAGAAATTTCCACTTTAATTTTTCCTAGAATTACTTAGTTAACATCAGGAATAGTACTCGGCGAGAAAAAAAAAATCAAAGGATTTATTTAGATTTATTAACTGCTACAGCAAAGTATGTCTAGGTTATATTTAAGTATTTACCTAATGAATTAGTGTTACTAGCAGGACTAGTCCCTTTTTTCTAATTAATGTAAACAATAGTGAGAGAAAAGTTATGTGTTGATGTGGCTATACAAGTTTATTCTAGAATAAAGCGATAACCCCTAGTTGTGATCTCCCACTGCATACACTTAGTACTTGCTTGACTGTTCAAGTCTTGGCGGAATAGTGAAAGCACCCTGTCTCATTTATACTCTATCAATGATGCACCCAAAGTTGGTGGGCAATAACCCTGAGACATATTGTCGTACATGAGAAATTGCTAAGGAAACCGGCTGCCTTGACTTAGCCTTTTCTCAAAAATTATAAAAATTATCTACAATAATGATATTTTGCCAAATTTGATCAGAAAAACTAAATTGATGATTTTTTAAAAGGTTTGGATTTTAATTAATACAAGTGAAAGATTTACGATTGAATTTATACAAATATAATAAGTTTAGAATTTTTTTTGTTAATATTCCATTATAAAACCTCTAAGGCTTCCTTGAGGGCAATGAGCGTTTTAACAAATTTTAGGGTTGTGATCTCCCACTGCACACAGTGCATGCTTGCTTGACTTTTCAAGCCTTGGTAGGTCTAATGAGACATATTGTCGTACATGAAAAATTGCTAAGAAAACTAACTGCATTGAATTAGCATTTACCCGAAGCTTTGTAGACGAGTCTAAGAAAATTCTCAAAATTGATTTTAGATTACTTAGCAATGATCATATCTAAACACCGCAAGTCTCATTCTAATTCTTCTTCTATATTTGGGTTGTTTTGTTACGCTTTGAACCTCGAGCACGCGACAACCCCTTACCATGGTCAATTGAAAGTGACGTCCCATGACTCGTTGGCGACAATTCATTTTAATATTTCATTAAGCACAAACAGAAGATGAATCATCCATAGTCTAAACAAACAATCAAACAATCAAACAGGAATAGAGGGATGAACAGCAGAAACATCGACTACTCATTTATACAATTGCTAGATTAACCAATGGATGATCACTTTCGAATTACAAGTCCGACAAAAGAGGCCGATCCATTTTCTAAGTCCGGCAAAAAAGAAACTAGGCTAATCTAGTTATACAAGATGAACCCTCAGGTTCAGCACCACGGTCACTCGGACCCATCGTACTCAGGCTCCATCGAGTTGATCACTGGAGAAGCGGGGGCAGGATTCTTCACTACAGTGTGCCATTCTAAGGGCTTGAAAATGGTTAACCATGATGGGTTGAGATAAAATTTTAGCGAGTTCTTCCCCTAAGCCCCGGTTAGTACACCAACTCAACCCGGGGTATCTCTCTAGAACCAGCCCTCACTCAACTCAACCACAAACAACCAGCAATTAACAATCAAACTACAGACAGGGTCAACCAACAATCAAAAGTCGGTTCGTATGCAACCTTACCCAATATGCCATACCCTACATGTTAAACCTCATTCAATACAAGCAATGCAACCAACAATTGAATAGTCGGTTCGCATGCAACCTTACCTAGTATGCCATACCCTGCATGTTATAAATTAGCACAATACACGCAATGCACATGGCTACTAGATGATGCAGTTCATCAATTACATGCGAATCACATCACAAGCGATCTCACCTGGTCATTGCCACACCCTACATGTTATCAATTCATGCATGCAAGTCATAAATGATGTGATCATCTCATGCATAATCATAACCAATGATGCCATGTTTTCTCATGCACTCTTACATACACATGTGTTCCATTGGGCCAAGGTGCAATGGCGCTACAACGCCCTTCCTCTGCAGAGGCGCAACTGTGCCCTTCCGTGCTATTGCTATGACGCCCTTCCTCCGCAGAAGCGCAACTGTGCCCTTTCGTGCCCTTTGAGACGCCACGGCGTTACGGCGCCTTTCCTCCACAGAGGAACAACTGTGTCCTTCTGTGCTCTCTGAGGCGCAATAGCGCTACGACGCCCTTCCTTTACAAAGGTGTAACTATGCCCTTCCGTGCCCTCCCTTTGGTGATTTGGACTATTGTAGCCAATGCACACATACTTGCACATACACCTGTATTTAAAATCTCAAGTCCTCCCTCATAATAGCGGTCCATTTCTAATATCCCTCGGACAAACCATTTGTCCCACATTTCTCATAAAAGCGGTCCATTTCCAGTATCTCTCAGACAAACCATTTTCTTTCTTATAAAGGCGGTCCATTTCCAGTATCCCTCGGACAAACCATTTTTTTTTTCCTTTTCTTTTGTGAAAATCACACGATTCAAGCGGATGTTCATGCATTGTCACATCCAATTCAATTCATATGATCAATGCACATGAAATTACACATTTAATTTCCGGATGAACAGTAATTTCGAATTTAATTAATTATTTATTAAATTCTGAAATTAAAAATAATTAAATAAATAAATTCCGAAAATTAAATATTTAAATGCAGAAATTAATGAAATCAATAAATTAAACAATTAATCACATTAATCAAGCAATTAAGGAAAAACATGATTAATTAGCACAAAACACTCAATTAAGCATAAATAAGCAATATTAAGCTAAGCTAATCTTAACCATTTATCTAATCACCTATCTTAGGGCTAATGCACTTAATTAAACACCCTAATCATCCCTTAGCACTAATTAACCCAACCCTAAGCAAGTTTATGCACTAAATAGGGTTTAGGAGTTAAACTCATCCGTTAAGCGGGCCGACGACACGGGCGCGGTGGTAGCGACGAACTCAACACCCTGGGACTTCTCCCACGACACTCCAAGGTGGTCTTGAGCTGAACACGGTAGCAACAAGCTTAAACTCTCTCTGCAACTCTGAAAATCTACACTGCTTATGGGGAAAGTGGCTAATTGGAGTTGAATGGGTTGCCCGGAGCTCCAGCAAGTGGCGGACTGACGACCAGCGGCACCTGGGGGTCGAGGGGGAACCACTGGTGGCTGGTATGGGATGTGGTTTGGTTGGAATGGGAGAAAAACAAGGGAAAAGGCAGAACGATGCTACTGTAGGCGGAACAATAGCGATCCGGCGAGCAGCAACTTCTAGCCGCTATACGGATCATTCAGCAACTCCGTTCGACGAAAGGCCGACGCCATCCATACGGATTCTCTTTCTTGAACACAACGGTGGGTGGCACGAGCTGAGATTGAAACGGGAAGGCAATGAACAACTCAGTTTTAGATGAGAGGTCAGAAGTAGAAACTACAAGAAGGCAATGGAAGTAAGGGGAGAGAGGGGCTGTAATTTGTGAGGGCTGAAAGAGAAGAGAGAGTGCATTGAGGGCTTCAATTCAGCTTCATTAAGGGCATTAAATGCCTTCTCCAATTCCCCAAGTAAGTGACATCATCTTCTCTCTTTTCCTTTGACTTTTCTTCAAAATATCTAGGGGTGAAATGGTCATTTTCGCCTTGCACATTTCCCAATCTACCCTTCGGCTGAAAATAAAAGGCGGGCCTGGGAAACAAGCTCAGGAATTTGTTGGGCTCAAATTGGCTCAAGTTTGTATAACAAGCTAGAAAGGGTGAGAGGTCGGTTGAGTCCAATGGGTTCGCTCGTTTGTCTTGGTCTTTCACGGTGGCTATCCCACCTTAGGCGTGAGGCCCTCACTGCTCTTGCCCGGCCCATGTCCTTATAGGCTCGGTTTCTCAGTTCAAAATCCCTTTCTCAAAAACTCGGCTCAACTGACACTGTCGACTATCAAGAAAGCATCATCCAAAAGTCCGTCCCGGACGTTCCCGAAAATTCGAAGTCTAATCTTGAATTCTCATACCTTGTCAATTTCGCCCAAATGTCATTTTGGTATAATTCAGACTGACAAGCGGCTTCAAGGATTCAAGCATAACCGACTCATGTCAAACCACGTTCAAGACTTCTCGACACATATGGACGTCCTTGATGACATGAAATTGCGAAGGATAGATTCTTATTTCAAAGTGCACGATTATCAAGGATCGACATAGGACCGTTCATGGGTTCGATAACAGTAAACGAAATCACCCGTCGTCCCATTATTTTTGTCTGCGAATCGACTTCTATTCGTCCCTGAAATCAGCCTACATGACTACAAGATCGTCCTTACGCAAGTCTCACGGTCAAGTCGTTTTCCCAGATCAAGTTCTTTAGTCACACGAGTTCTATCCTCAGCAGCATTTCCTCTCAAGGTCAGTATCTCGGAAATGATTGGGTTTGAGCGAAATCAACCAACAATATATTGGCGAAATTCTCGTTCACTGATCCCTCACAAGGCTCGAATTTCACAACGTCACATGTTTAGTGTTGTTTTGATTTTCAAATCCAAATCTGAATTGACCGAAATCAACAATCTATTGCTTTATCTAGTTAATCTTTATTACTTATCATTAGAGGTGTCAAATGGGTGGGTCGAATTGAGTCGAAAATAGTCCGACTCACATTGATCCATTTAATCCATTTTGATCAATTTTTCATGCAATGTAAATTTAATGACTTATACCTGACCCAACCCATACTTGTTCCGACCCATATTACCAACACATATTAATATTTAACTTAATTTAATAAAATCTACTCCCACTCATTTAATCCACTTTAACCTTTTTACATATAAATTATTTGAATAAAAATATCACATTAAATTTATAGAGTAAATTAAATAATAAAAAAATTAGTAAATAAAATAAAAAAATGTGGATACCTCTAAATTGAAATAGTTTTTGTAAAATAATTTTTTAAAAATTTTGATTTTTTAATTATTTTTTTAAAATTGAATTATTATTATTATTATTTTTCTTTTTTCTTTTTTCTTTTTTCTTTTTCTTTTCCCTTTCTTTTCTCTTTTCTTTCTTCTTCCTTTTTCCTTCTTCCCCCTTTTCCTCTACTAGCGCCACCCGACGGCGACTGGCCAAGACGCAGGCTGGCAAGCCCAAACTCGACTAGGGCCGACAAACTCGAGGCTCGGCCGATCTAGGCAAGCCCGAGGTCACCAAAGGTGGTCAAGCTCGGGCTTGCCCGGATTTGGTGAGCCACGAGCTCGCCAGCCCAAGCTTTGTTGCGGCTAGCGAGTTTGGGGTTCACCTATCCAGATTCAAGCGAGCCATAGCTTGACCAAGGCCAGCGATCTCGCGGCTTGCTTGCCCAGATCCAGGCAAGTCGGAGCTCAGCCAAGACGGGCAAGCTCGCGGCTCGTTTGCCCAGATCCAGGCCAAGCTCCGGCCAATGACGGCGAGCTTGGGATTGGCGATGGTGATGACGAGATCAACAACAGAGGTCAAGAACACATAGAAGAGGAAGGGGATGGAAGGAGAGAGAGGATGGGTCTACCTAATAACTCAAAGTAATTGTCCAATTTTGAAAATATTATTAGAAATTACATACATCCTGTATTAAATTGCTATGTTTCAAAAAATATTTTTAAGAATTTTTCCTCATAAAAGTTTGGCAAAGCTCTGAAAAAATGACAAGCAAAGAGTTAAAATCATGGGAAAAAGTCATTAAAAAGTCCAAATTATTTCAACTGTGACATATTTACTATAAACTTTTTTTTTGTGTTATGAAAAATGTGAAACCTATATTAGTGTGACATATTTACCCTTCATCAAGGTTTCATCAATGAGGGCTAATAAGAATTTGCCTACATGAACAACAAAAGGCAAACAATGTTGATAGGGCACCCATATGGCTTAAGTAAAATAAAAATGATGCCGTTTTGATTGGAAAATCATTTGAAGGAATCTTGATGTATCATGTGAGTAAAAATTTGGGATTTTAATGTATCATGTGAGTAAAAATTTGCCTACATGATACGGTGGATTAACGTATCATGTGAGTAAAAATGTGGGATTTTAATGTAAAAAGAAAATTTTTAGGATAAATATGTCACAATAAGCATACTTTGGGTTTTTTATGTTACAAATAAAAAATTATTCAATGGGAAAATTAACAACAATATTGTGTTGCCATTTTGAGAGCTCACCCTGTACTCTAACAATTATAGCACACATAAATAAATATAATGTTTCTTTTCGATAAATAAACTCTAGAATAGATAGAATTAATGAATGTAATATCTTTGAATACGTTGTCATAAGGGCAGTGTGGCAGAACTTCAATTAGATATAACAAATGTGATAGTCCATCGACAAATTAAATTGGCCCGAGCCGGTTGACTCACCCAGTAAAAAATTGTTGATTGAGATCAGTTCGGGTTTCGATTTGAAATGTCAAAGAACAAGAACTAACCAACCTATATATAGAAGAAGAACGAAATCTGTGCTGTCTAAATCTGTAAAATAGAAAAAATAATCCTCAAACCAAATTACTTCTTCCAATTCAGAGTAAAGCCACAGATATGGTCCGACATCAGATCGTTGCTAAGTAAAAAGGATTTTAGGAGTCCGAAATTGATTTTCAGGAATTTATTGAGGGCCATCTGTAAAGTTTCAGGTAAATGCCAAGTCAATGGGTCGGTTTCCGGACAATTTCTCGGGCACAACGATATGTCTCACCGAGAAAATATTTGTCACTGCTCGCCAACTTTGACTGCATCTTTGACAAATAACATCAATGATGCTGGCTGCTTTCATTAAAGTGCCAAGACTTGAGAAGTCAAGCAAAACAAGAGTAAGCGTATGCAGTGGGCAAGAGATCACAGCCCCAAAATAGGAGAATGAGAAAAGAAGAAAAATTAACAAGAGCAGACTGATTTGAGCTGGTGATTATATGCATGAAAATGGGTTTCAAGGTCGATGAATTTATACTCGAAAAATTGTATAATTATGATTTTAGATTATATATATGCATTTTGAAAAAGAATAATGTGTAGCTTCAAGATAAGTAATCGATTAGCGTCAAAGGGGGTTAAATGTCAATTTTTCAATTATTGTGTTGCAAAATTCAGATTTCTAGATAAGATTCCATTATATACTTCTAAATGAAGACAAGATACATCACACGTGGACTTTTTTTGCCTTTTTCTGGGTTAGAATTTCTAATTAATATGGATTGTGGTTAATATGTATGTGCGCAGAATTATCATCGCAAATAATTTTATTTTTTCCTTTAATCTAGTACCTGTATTGTATATAATTTGTTAAATTATCATAATCTCGGGGAACATCCCATCTTGCTATCATCGCGATAACAAAAAAAGAAAAACGTAATTGCAATTACCAAAAGTCATTTTGAAGAAACCAAGCTAATTGAACTACAAGCATAATAGAGCTGATGGGAAAAGTGCTAGAAAAATTATAAATCTATTGCTCCTAAACTATATAATAGTGTCAATTTAGCCATAAAACTTTTTAGGTAGAATTTTATGGCAATGTCTCTCCCTTTGTAGGAAAACAAAAGTCCCGTCTTCTCCTTTTCCAATTAATTTTTTATAAATTGAGGTCGTTTTCACCGGCCTACTCTCTTCCGTGAGTATTTTCACCTACGAAGGCCACCAGCAATTGTCCCTCCAGTGAGGTCACCCAACCTAGACCGTGTTCCTTATTTTTATGTGCCCGTGTTTGTACACCTCGCACTCTTATTCTGAGTTGTATATTTTTCTTCCCCAATAAGGTGGTAATATTCCCGTATTTTATGTCTTATAGTTCAAATGAAGCAGTTTAAAGACTTACTTAGGTTCAGTAGTTGAATATTGGGGCAAAACATAAAAGTTGATAGGGAAAAGAGAAAACCTGACCCTTCGTCTTTTACTAAGAAAGAGACTCCTTCGTTAACTCTAAAATACAACAATTCCAAAGCATTATATTGCTTCATAACACTCAATTGTTAAACAACAATCTCTTGAATTTCATCAGTTGGATGACAAGAGCTAATAATAATAACCTCAAAAATTTCTCTCCAAAATATTCTTAAATTTCTTTATAGACCTTTTGAAACTCTCAAACTGCCTATGTATCAGATGATGCATTGGTAAATTATGAGGGTCCCAACTCATTAACTTATTAATTAGGGCTCCCACTCTCACCTCCTCGAGCATCTACAAGCTTTTCAACTGGGCCCTTGAGGTTTGATTTCTTGAAATAGAACAAGACTTCACTTATTATCTTTTCTAATAAGCTTTGAATGCATCATTGATATCAATCATGCAGTCTGCTTTCATTACATTGCAAAGACTTGAGAAGTCAAGCAAAAACAGTAGTAAGCGTATGCATTGGGAGATCACAATTCCAAAACAGGAGAATGAGAAAGAAGAAAATCAACAAGAGCATACTGGTTTGAGAGGGTGATTGTAAGCATGAAATGTGTTTCAAGGTGGATGGGTTTATGCTTGAAAATTTATTTTTTTCTGTTTACAGACTATATATATGCTTTCTGAAAAATAATAATGTATAGCTTCAAAATAATTAATGCATTAGCTTCAAAGTGGTCAAGTATAAACTTTTTCAATTGTTGTGTTATGAAATTAAGATTTCTAAATAAGATTCCATTATAGGCTTTCAAATTAAGACAAAGATACGTTGCAAGTAAATCTTTTTTCCCCTTTCTAGGCTAAATTTCCAACTATATAGTTATGCGGTTGATACGTATTCCCGGAGAATTATCATTGTCAAGAATTTTATTTTTCCTTTTCCTTTTTCTGGTCAAGTAACTGTAGTTATTGGCTTAGTTCAAGCTGTGGAGTTAACATCAGCTGGTCCTGGAGACTTGCATGAGATGATTCCACAACAGTTCCTCGTGTGACGAAGTCTTTGTGCGGTACATGGCAGCCCACGTTTAAATTTTCCAAATGGGCAATTTAATTGACATTTAAGTTCTGTTCATTTCATGAAAAATAACTTTTAAAAAATATTTTTCAAATTTTTTGGTGTTCGTTTCACGGAAAATGTATTGATTGAGGGAAACATTTTCAAATGAAAGTAAAAAAAGTCTTCTAAAATTAGAGAAAACATTTTTCACTTTTCAAGTTGGAGAAAATATTTTCCATCTCTTCTTTCACCTCACTTTCTTTTACCAAATACCTTATTTTTTGAAAAATCAAAATTTCAATTATTTTTTCCTTTTCATTTCTTTTTTCTTTTTCTCTTTTTTCTCTTTTTCATCTTTTTCTACCTTGGCTGGTCGTCGATCACGGCAGCAATCGGCAACTGGCCAAAGGCGAACTTGAGCCTTGCTCAATGCAACAAAGTCACAAGTTGGTGACCTGGGGTGGACCTCGAGCCTTGCCTGAGGTCATCAGAGGTCGGCAAACCTCTGGCAACCTCAAGTGAGGCTTAAGCCTCACCCAGGTCACCAGATTTGGCGAGGCCTAGCTTGTTGGCGTCGAACGAGCTCGACCTCGCTTGATCGGGCAAGGCTCGACCTCACTAAAGCACCAAAGAATGGCACCACCGTCAATTGACTAAGGTTGGAAGCTCAAAGCATTGCAGAGCCCATGCACCACCACATCGCAGCTGTAGAAAACCCCGAGAACCATCACTTCAACACTCTCCACGGTGATTGCGTCGGAATGTTGGCGTGTGGTCACACGAAGGGACTGCGAGGGGAAGAGGGTAGGGACAACGGCAGCATGGCAGACGTCGCAAAGGTCAACGGCAGAGAGGCGGTGAGGGACGGTGTGGGAGCAAAGGGCATAGACATAGGCGGCGGGGAGGGCCATCCCAAGAAGATGATGAAAAGAAAAAGAAAATAAGAAAAAATATAAAAAACAATTTTAAAAAATAAAAATCATTTTTAAATAATATAATAATAATAATAATGAAGGAAACGATTTTCCTTACCAAATAGCAATCACTCCATCCATTTTTAAGTTTGATCCGAATACTAGAAAATAATTACATTTTCCTAAAAAATGATTTCCTAAAAGATATTTTTCAAACACATTACATTTTTTAATTACATTTTTTGCGAAATAAAAGTAGCCTTATTTCTTTGAATCTTTCGTTGCCACTCATCGAGAAAAACAGGCCATTGTGGGCCAGAGAATGGTGTACAATCGTCACAGAAGAGCTGCTCTTACTTCCCAAATAATCCGTGGGAAACAAAAAGTCTTGGCCTTCTCCTTTCCCAATCGATTTTTTATACTTTGGTACATTGGAGATTTTACTTCTGTGCCTGGCAAAATTTTCTTTTGGGGCGTTGATCAATGCAAAAATTGAAAGTTGATAGTGAAAGGGGAAGACCTAACCTCTCTTTTTTACGATGAAAGAGACTTCTTGTTGAACTCTATATTTGAAAGATTCCAAAACTTAATATTGCACCATAACTCTCGGTCATTAGGTGGCAATGATAGATGAAGAAGGCCAACTAGTTAACAAATTCCGTCAATTAAATTACCATAAGGTATCATTATCTTAGCAATTTCTCTCTACAAATCCTTATATATCTTTTGAGAGACTAATTGAAAATCTCAACCGCTGACGTAATTGGATGATGCGTTGATAAATCAGGGGCGTCCCAAGTCAATAACTTATTAATTAGGGCTTCGACGCTCAAAGCATGTACAAACTTTTCAAATGGGCCGTTTGCCAACTAATGATACAAATCCCCTTTTCAAATTTCCAAAAGCAAAAAATGAATTAACACTGACAAATTGACACATGATGCTTACATGTGCAGGTCGAATCACACCGATAATCTAAATCTATCAGTAAGAAAATCGACATCACCTGGATTGTTTCCTTTGGCAATAGTAAAATTGTATCAGTTGGTAACAGAGCCTAGATATGGCTGGTCGCTATTGTCTTGAACTGAATGTCGAAACAGCCAATTTGAGAAGACAAGTGGAACATCTCCAACAACAATTGGAGCAATCTCGATTGTTAAGACCTGACGATTCCCATTTAACTCTTGGTCATTAAATGATAAGGATTCATGAAAAAAGCTAACAAGCTAACAACTTTCATCCATGTCCAAAAAAAAAAAAAAAAAAAAAAACAACTTTCATCAGTCGAGAGGTGGCAATGTATAATAACCATAGAAATTTGTCTCGACAATATCCTTAAATTTCTTTTGATGGACTGTTTGAAACTTACTTAAAAAGTCCTAAACACGGATGGAAATTCATTTCTAAATTTTTAAATTTAGTCAATTTAGTCATAAATCTTTTAACGATTTGCCAATATAATCATTTCAACCAATTTTAGTCAGTAATCACTTATACAATCGGTGTTGACATAGGTAATTTTTTCATCTTTTTATATTTTTCTTTTCTTTACTTTTCTTTTTTTTCACTGTGGGTCAGCGAGGGCAAAATAGTAATTCAAGGACAGTTTATTGCAGTTTTGCCTCTGGACTAGAATGCGAGAATTCCTGTATTACTGTGAATCCATGTGGCACTTAAAACGTGTCCCCAGTACTTTTCCGCCAAGAAAAAGCTTCGTCAAAGTTGGACAAACTCTCAAACAAACTCAAATTTGCAGTTGCGTACCATTCGGACTAGTTGATGACGACACTCGGAGAAAAGAGGTGGAAACCGTTCCTACATTAGGTCACGAGTAGATTTAATGCTCCCGGGTCGCAGCTAAATGATCCTGCCCTGATAATGTAAAGAACCATACGATTTCCACTTATGAATCACAGCACTGACTTCATTACAATGTATAGGTACTCTAGATCCAAAGTACAGAAAAAGACACCCACGGCAGCTAAAACGGAACTCCCCCTGTAGGCTATATGCCATCACCAATAGTATGCCTATAGTACGAGGTCTCCTAGCATCTATGGTATATTGGTAATCAAGAGTTTTCTTACACGCCTAAAAATCTCTTTATCAAGATGAAACAACCCATTGTTACTCTCATCTACCACTATTAACTGGTGGCATGACATGATTTTTCATGCTATCCGACGGCTCAGTGTTTGTGGTGTCGGTACCATCCATGTACACGGTGGGGTCAATCGTCTCTCCTAGCAAATGAATTGCCTCTTCTCCATTCAAATCAACACTATGCATCCAGGGATGGTTAGAAGATGCTTTAAGTCCCTCCAATTCAATTGCCACTTCCTTCATGGTTGGCCTCTCCTCACCTTTTACTATCAAGCATTTCTTTGCAACATTGGCGAATTCCCTCACTTGCTCGTTGTTCCCTTCCTTTGCAATTACTTCGTCAACTATTTCGAACAATTGATTGTTTTTCAATGACAAAAGAAAATGCATTGCCAAGCTCCTCTCTTTTTCAGGTCGGTCAAAAGAAAGTGCCTTCTTCCTAGTTATCAGCTCAACTAGCACAACCCCAAAGCTATAAACATCGCTTTTTTCTGTCAATTGATTTGTATGCAAGTATTCAGGGTCTAAGTATCCCAATGTCCCCAGAACTAGAGTAGACAACTGAGTTTGATCAAGTGGAACTAATCTTGAAGCTCCAAAGTCAGAAACTTTTGCAATGTAATTGTCATCCAGTAGGATGTTTGTTGACTTGACATCACGATGGATTATGGGAATGGAAGCCGCGGAGTGTAAGTATGACAGGGCACCAGCAGTATCTGAAGCAATTCTCAATCGAGTACCCCAAGACATCTTGAAGGACTTGTTGCGGTTGTGGATGTGGTCAAACAGAGTTCCATTGTTCATAAACTCATACACTAACAAAGGTACTTCGGTCTCCAAACAACATCCCAAAAGCTTGACCACATTACGATGATTAATCTGAGAAAGCACTATGACTTCATTGACAAATTGATCAATTTGGGTCTTATCCACGAGTTTGGACTTCTTGATCGCAACAACCATGTCATTTGGCAACAACCCTTTGTACACTGTACCATATCCACCTCGGCCAATTATTTTGTTCTCGTCATAATTGTTGGTGGCCTTCTCTAGCTCTTCAGCTCCGAAGATTTTCGTGGTGTTGGTGGTTCTGTCACGTTCATGTAACTGTTGCTGCAAAAGTAGACCACCATTTTGCTTGAAGTACTTTTCTTTGAGTGTGATGAGTTTCCTTTTCTTGATTCCCAGATATAGAAAGCCTACGCTGAATAGCAGCACTATAATCCCTACACCAGCACCTGCATGACATAACCAATTCTTTCATAAAACCCATTGATAAATCTAAATTTTATGAACGCACCATGTAGAGGAAGCTATAATTTTAAAAATTTTCTTTAGACAACATTATACATCTTCCTTATTGAAAAGGGAACTAAGCTATTAGAGAGACTAAGTAAATTTTTAAAAATCTCTAGGCGGTGAACAAGTTTCTGTTATCAATGGAGTTTGAATAACCACATATACGAGAAGCCTATCCCTTTTCAGTGTATAAAATTATTTATTTTACGATATATATGGTCAGTTTTTGAGAATCGAACTACTTTTTTTTGTTACGGTGTTTGCAGTCTCCATCTAGAAGTCGTCACAAGATGAGAACTATTCTACATGGTATATGGTGATGAACTTTGAATAGGATGGAACATCGAGAAATTTTGGATAACTACACCGGACCAAGGAAGTAAGACATCTGGATTGCACAAATAAAATTAAAAAAAAGAAAAAAGAAAAAACTAGGAAAGGATTGTTCCTTTCCGATCTGAGCTGTGCCCCATAAATACTGTTGGTGTCGCCAGTTGTGACCATCGGACGACGGTTGCTCCTCTCAAGAGACAGCCCCATGGTGGTTGAGACTCTCGGGGAACATCGTCGAGGGACTCTCTCTCTCTCTCTCTCTCTCTTTAGATTTTAGGTCATGCGACCATCGCAGTGTCGCACTCCCTAGGCAACAGGAACCACCGTGGCATATGGTCGTCTGAGTCACCATTCCCTCATCATTCTCTTTCTCTATTTCTAGCCAGCTCTCCCTTAGTTTCAGTTTTCAAGTGTTTTTTTTTTAATCCCTCTTTTGAGTTTTGAGTTCTTTTTATTGTAATAAAGCCATTAGATTATCATTAAAATCAGCTAATTTAAAATAGTATTGTTTGTGGCAGACACCAAAATAAAATCAAAGAACATACCAAGCATCTGCATCAAATGCGATGGTTTAGCATTGGCAGTGCATCCTTGCCCATGCTTCCAGCCATCACCATAATAACCCTTTGGGCATGAACAATTATAACTCCCATCAAAGTTATGGCAAATTCCAGTGCACTGGTTCTTATTTGGATCAGCACATTCATCAATATCTACAAGAAACACACATATCCGAAGTGATGAACTTAAGAAGAAACGGAAAGGATAGCAATAATTTACGTTTAATCTTCTCAGGTGATAGGATATCAATGCGAAAATACCTTGACAACCATCTGTGAGATATGGATTGCCGTGGAAACCGTCTAAACAAGTACACTTGTACCCCGATCCATTTTCAGCATCGGTACAACGGGTGTTCTCGGTGCACATGTAGTTCGAACTCTTGTTGGCAACCTCGCATTTTTTATTCCCTATTGCCCAGTTGAGAACAATGGGCACCTCCTCAAGTTCAAGTCCCGAAAGATCACCAGAACTGAAGTTGTAGAAACCGCTCATTGCAACGAAAGCATAGCTGCAAGGGTTGAAATCCAGGACTTTTGCATGGTCTGAAAAGCTATCAATGGAGATATTATAGTTATATGAGCCACGAGGTATGCTCGTCTCGCAGCAACCGATACCTGAACATGAGCCGTTAGTGACTTCGGAAATGTCGTTGCATGTCGACATACATCCAAAGGAGAAATTTCCATGACGGTCCAAGAAGGACGCCTCCGTATCGCAACCGATAGCAGTGAACTTGTTCTTGGTGTTGGATATGGGGAATCGAGCAAGGGTGAGCGTGATAAAGTCGCTTGACTTAGCATCATAACCTGTACGGTTATAGCAGTCTTGGGCAGTATACATGGTTACCCATATCTCATGATCCTCAAGAGAGATGTTGAGTATTCGAAAGTCCTCGCTTTTATTCCCCATATAAGGCACAGAAGGGGAAGCAGAGTCATCACAATCGACTGTAAATGAGGAAGGATGGATACGACAGTGGGGATCACTGTCACTCGATCCAAAAGGATATGGAATCGAGATGTTTCCGCAAGTACTTCGGCATCCGGGCTTCGTCATTGAAACATGAGCTTCTGCTATGAGGACGTGGTATGCACTCAATACGATGGTCCCAAGCACCACGACTTGCGAGAGAAGCTCATGGATGAACATGGTTCTTCAACTCTTCGAATATTTTTTGATAAATGAACAGGATGGGATCGAGGGCATACACATAAATAGAAGAAAGATGGTCTTTTTATAAATAGAAAAAAAATGTAATTATAGTTATGGTTACCCAAATAAGAAGTCGAAATACCTGGTCCACGTTACAAATTGCAATAAATGTTGAGTATTGACTAGACTAAGATAGGTCGCTTTCCTCGATAATTTCCAAACGCATGATTTGAAATATTTAGACTAAGAAAGGTCACTCCACCCGACAACGGTGGCCAAAAATATGCTTTAAAAAAAATTTCATTAACAAGAGGGCCCCTTCTCAAATTATGCGACACTTCCTCGTCTTGAAAGAGTCTGTAACACGGCTAATGTGATATCATGGACCAATCACATTGTCCGTACGATGTGTATGTGTGTTGACCAATTTGCATTCGAATTTCAAACTAAACTATCCCATTTTTGTTTTTTCAAATAAGAAAACATAATTGTGGTTGTGGTTGTCCAAATAAGGAGTCCAAACACCTAATTCACGTAGGAATAAGTATTGAGTATTGACTAGGCTAGGATAGGTCGCTTTCCTTGATGATTTGAGAGTAGTTGGGCTAAGGAAGCTCATTCCGCCCAACATGGGTGGGGGAATGTGTGCTTGAAAATTTTATTAACAAGGTGTCTTCCCTTCTCAAATCGTGGACACTTCCTCGCCTCGAAAGAGTCCGTCACATGGCTAACGTGGCGCTATGGGCGACCCGAACCAGCCGACCCAGCCGAGGAAGAAACTGTTGATTCGATTTAGTTCCGATTTGGATTTGAAAATCAAAACGGCACCACCTAACCCAAATAGAACAAGAATTTGAACGAAATCCGCAGTGTTTAGATCTGATCATTGCTAAGTAAAAAGATTTCGAGAGTCCAAATTGATTTTCTGAATTTCTCAGACTTGCCTAAGGTTGGCGACTAGTTGAGACAGGAAGAAGGAAAAAGAAAAAGTAAGAAATGAGAAAAAGAAAAGAAAAAGAAAAAAGAAAAGAAAAGAATAAAATAAAATATTAACAAATTTAAGATGAGCAATTTCAGAAAGTGTTTTCATCTTCTTGAATTTGAGAGTTCATTTTCCTAATTTTATGTATGAAGTTTTCCATGATCTGAATTGTTTTCAATTAATTAATCATAGTGAACCAAACAGATAAAAATCTAGGAAACAAATTCCCAAAAAACACTTTCCCTCGAACAAACACACCTTTAATCTACTTATGGAGTCCCAATTCTTTTTCTCTTTTCCTCTTAAAAGTCAAACCTGTTCCTTTCTCTCTTTAGGTTTGATTACCATCTAACAACTTATAGAATTTGGCTAGTTCGTCTTTCTTTTAGGTGTGACACACAACCTTCAGAACTCTTTTCAATTTCTGCACAAGCCATATTGATCACAATATTATTTAGATACCTTGTTGATTACTAGCGACATGACAACACCTACCCAACTCATATTTTTTAAAGCTGTTTTGGGCAAGCAAGCCAATTCAAGGAATTTGGTGCCTTAACTTCAGTAGAAAATGACAAATCTAAATTAAAGTCTCTTCAGAGGGGCAAGTGGAATTCTGCACAATGTTTCTAATGATTTTTAGTATTTGTTTTCTCGGCTTTTTATAATTTTACAGGACTTTTATTAGACACGAACTTCTTAAAGTTCTCAAATATATAAAATTAACATAGGATTGAAAATTTAAAATTTTTATTAATTTTATTAGAATAGTTAATAAGCGACTTTTGTTTTATTATAAGAAATCAAAACCCAAGTACCCTAATAAAAAAAAAAAGTTGGTAGATGCTTGTTATGGCGAGAGGTGAATGCCTAATTAATTACTAAATGAGTTGGGATGAACATCATATATCATGCATCATCCAATTTAATCAGCAGTTCGGATTTTCAAACAGTCGATGAAAAGAAATCTAAGAATATTATACAAAGAAATTTCTAAGGTTATTAACTAATGAAATTTGTCAACAAGTTGGCTCTTTTTCATCGGTCATTGCCGTGTAACGACCGGTAGTTATGGTCCAATATTATGTTATGGAAATGCTCAAACATAGAAAGCGTCCGGTCGTTCGATAGTGAAAGGAGAAGACCAAGACTTTTGCTTTCCCACGGAGGGAGAGACATTTCCCTAAAACTCCAGAATCCTAAGATTTCTTTCAGGGATTATTCGGAAAGTAAGAGTAGCTCTTCTGTGACAATTGTGCACCAGTCTCTGGCCCACAATGGCCTGTTTTTCTCGATAAGCACCGACGAAAGATTCAAGAAATAAATGTCAAATAAATCGTCCATTTGGAATATTTAAACGTGCCCTGCCCCGTACTGCTCAAAGACTTCGTCGCACGAGGAACCGTCGTGGAATCGTCTCATGCATGTCCCCAGGACAGGCTGATGTTAACTCCACAGCTTGAACTAACCCAATAACTACAGTTACTTGACCAGAAAAAGGGAAACGGAAAAATAAAATTCCTGGCGATGATAATTCTCTGCAAATACATATCGACCCATTTTCATATTAGTTAGGAATTCTAGCCCAGAAAAGGGGAAAAAAAGGATTTACGTGAGATGTATCTTTGTCTTAATTTGAAAGCCTATAATGCAATCTTATTTAGAAATCTTAATTTTTTTTTTTTTTGGTAAGGGTAAGTAATATTGACTTTTCAAACCAGCAAACTGTACATAGGGGGAGAAATCGGTACCAACCTTCACTCAACAGGACGACATGTCACTGGAGTTGAGAGGTACCCATTTCACCAAAAAAGAAAAAGATAGAAATCTTAATTTCATAACACAACAATTGAAAAATTTTATATTTGACCACTTTGAAGCTAGTGCATTAATTATTTTGAAGCTTCACATTATTCTTTTTCAGAATGCATATATATAGTTCATGAATAGAAAAATACAAATTTTCAAGTATAAACCCATCCACCTTGAAACACATTTCATGCATACAATCACCCCCTCGAATCAGTCTCTTGTATTTTTTTTCTTCTTTCTCATTCTCCTGTTTTGGAATTCTGATCTCCCAATGCATGCGCCTACTACTGTCTTTGTTCAACTTCTCAAGTCTTTGCAATGTAATGAAAGCAGCCTGCATCATTGATATGAATGATACATTCAAATGTTATTAGAAAAGATAATAAGTGAAGTCTTGTTCTATTTTAAGAAATCAAACCTCAAGGGCCCTGTTGAAAAGCTTGTAGATGCTCGAGGAGGTGAGAGTGGGAGCCCTAATTAATAAGTTAATGAGTTGGAACCCTCATCATTTACCAATGCATCATCTAATACATAAGCAGTTTTGGGATTTTCAAAGGGTCTATAGAGAAATTTAAGAATTTTCTGGAGAGAAATTTTTAAGGCTATCATTAGCTCTTGTCAATTCAATTGATGAAATTCAAGAGATTGTCGTTTAACAATTGAGAGTTACGGAGCGCTATTATGCTTTGGAATTGTTGTATTTTAGAGTTTACCAAGGAGTCTCTTTTTTAGTAAAAGACGAAGGGTTAGGTCTTCTCCTTTCCCTATCAACTTTTATGTTTTGCCCCAATATTTCAACTATAAAAAATCTATTGGAAAAGGAGAAGACTAGACTTTTGTTTTTCCACAAAGGGAGAGACATTGCTATAAAGTTTATGACTAAATTGACACCGTTAAATAGTTTAGCGGCAATAGATTTATAATTTTTCTAATACTTTCCTGTCAACTCTATTATGCTTGTAGTTCACTTAGCTTGGTTTCTTCAAAATGACTTTTCGTAATCACAATTACATTTTTTTATTTATTGCGATGATAGCAAGATAGGATGTTCCCCGAGATTATGATAATTCAACAAAATATATACAATATAGGTACTAAATTAAAGGAAAAAGAAAATTCTTTGCAATAATAATTCTCCGCACATACATATTATCACAATCCATATTAATTAGAAATTCTAGCCCAGAAAAAGGAAAAACAGCCCACGTGTGATGTATCGTCTTAATTTAAAAGTATATAATGGAATCTTATCTAGAAATCTGAATTTCGTAACGCAACAATTGAACAAGTTTATATTTAATATCTTTGAAGCTAATTGATTATTTATCTTGAAGCTACACGTTATTCTTTTTCAAAATGCATACATAAAGTCAAAAATCATAATTATACAATTTTTCGAGTGTAAATTCATCGAACTTGAAACACATTTTCATGCATACAATCATCAGCTCAAACCAGTCTGCTCTCGTCGATTTTTCTCCTTTTCTCACTCTTCTGTTTTGGGATTGGGATCTCTCGACCACTTCATACGCCTACTCTTGTTTTGCTTGACTTCTCAAGTCTTGGCAATTTAATGAAAGCAGCCTGAATCATTGATGTTCTCTATCAATGATGCAGTCAAAGTTGGCGGGCAATAACAAATCCTGATAAGACATATTGTTGTGCATGAGAAATTGTCAGGGAAATCGACCTGTTGACTTGGCATTTACCTGAGAATCAATTTCGGACTCCAAAGTCCTTTTTACTTAGCAACGATAAGATCTCGGACCATATCTGTGGCTTTACTCTGAACTGGAAGATGTAACATGGTTTGAGGATTATGTTTTCTATTTTGCAGATTTAGACACTGCGGATTTCGTTCTTCCTCTATATATAGGTTGGTTACTTCTTGTTCTTTGACATTTCAAATCGAAACCCAACTGATCTTAATCAACAATTTTTTACTTAGGCGAGTCAATCGGCTTAGGCCAAGTTAATTTGTCAACGGACTATCACATTCGTTATATCTAATGAAAGTTCTGCCACACTACCTTTATGACAGCGTATTCAAAGATATTACATCATTAATTCTATCTATTCTAGAGTTTATTTATCGAAAAGGAACATTATATTTATTTATGTGCACTATAATTGTTAGAGTACAAGGTAAGCTCTCAAATGGCCAACACAATACTGCTGTTAAATTTCCATCTAATACTTTGTTTTGTAACATAAAAACACTCAAACTATACCTATTGTGATATATTTACCCTAAAACCTTTTTTTTTTTACATTAAGAACCCCAAACTTGTACCCGCATGATACATTAACCCACCATCAAGGTTCCTTCAGATGATTTTCCAATTAAAATGAGGGTGTTTTTATTTTACTTAAGCCATGTTAGTGCTCTGGAAAAATTATTTGCCTTTCGTTGTTCACGTAGGCAAATTCTTATCAGCACCCACTGATGAAACCTTGATGGAGATAAATGTTTTACACTAATAATATTGTATCAATACTTATATGTATATACAGGCAAAGGAGTTGAAGGAAGAACCATGGTCATCCACGTACTTCTCCTGAAAGTGTACCACTGTATTGGGTCCATACCACAATCGCATAGCAGAAGCTGATGATTCAATGATGAAGCCCAGATGCCAAAGTTCCTGTGGAAACCGTTGATTCCACACCCCCTAGGATCGAGCAACGGTTGTTCTGACTGCCGCATTGATAGCTCCATCGTTAATTGTCGATTGCAATGACTCTATTGACCCTCCAACACTTTATATGGTCAATAAAAGTACTAACATACAAATACTCAACATCTTTGTTGAGGTTCATGAGATGCGAGAAGCCGGGTGGACAGGTCGAAATTGCTATACCTCTTCAGTGCAAGACTTTGTCACATGAGGTTACCGTTGAATCGTCTATGCAAGTGGCTATGCAAGGGTTTTCTATTCTGTTGGCTAGGCAAGTGAAAGCGGCTGGCATTATGGGTCAAGTAAAAGTTAAATATGGGTCAAATATGAGATGAGTGAGTTATTAGGTAGACCTATCATCTCTCTCCTTCCATCCCCCTCATCTATGCGTTCTTAACCTCCGTTGCCGATCCTGCCGTCACACCGCCATCATGCCGCCTCACTATCGCCGATCCCAAGTTTATCGTCGCTGGCTGGAGCTCGGCCTGGATCTGGGCAGACGAGCTGTGACAGAGCTTGGGCTGGCAAGCTCTAAGCTCGCTGGCCGGAACTCGGCCTAGATTTAGACAAGCGAGTTGCGAGGTCGCCAGCCTTGGCCGAGCTGCGGCTTACTCGGATCTGGGTAGGTGAGCCCCAAATTCGCTGGCTGCAACAAAGTTCATGGCTCGCTAGATCTAGGCAAACCCAAGCTTAACTACCGCCAGCGACCTCAGCCGAGCCTCGAGTTCGTTGGCCTTAGTCGAGTTTGGGCTTGCTGGCCAGCGTCTTGGCTAGTTGCCGTTGGGTGGCACCAGTAGAGGAAAAGGGGAAGAAGAAAGAAAGAAAAAAATAATAAATAATAATAAATCAATTTTTTTAAATAATTAAAAAAAGTGATTTTTTTAAAAATTATTTTCCAAAAACTATTTCAATTTAGAGGAATCCATATTTTTTTATTTACTAATTTTTTATTATTTAAATTATATGTAAAAAGTTTAAAGTAGACTAAATAAGTGGAAATAAATTTTCTTGAATTAAGTTAAATATTAATATGTGTTGATAATATAGGTTGGGTATGAATCGGGTATGGGTCATCAAATTTACATTGCATGAAAATGGGTCAAAACAGGTTAAATGGGTCGATGTGGGTTGAACCATTTTTGACCGGACCCAAACTTGACCTGACCCATTCATTTGACACCCCTAATCGTACGTCAAATCAAATTTTATCATGTAACATATATATATATATATATATATGTATGTATGTATTTCTTATAAGTATTAAGGCATTATTAAAATGTTGAGTGACTTTATCTGAAGAGAAAAGAAAGAAACAATTTAGAGAAATTCGATGGTCACTTAACAAAGTGGATGTTGTCATTTACTAAATTGACTTTACTAGGTGATTTGATTTTTTCTCTTTAAGGGTATATGAAATGCGCAGAAAATGAAACAAACACCACATATCCAATTGTAGGATATGTTTCCATACTGGATTCTATATGCAAGTATTTGCTCCAGACAAAATTTATAAACAGAGTACAATAGAAAAGAGGTTTGTTTTTTTTTTTTTTTGGAAGCAAAGAAAGTTTGGATTGAACTCTATAGCATCAACGTTACATAAGCATGATAGGATCTAACATATAAGTAGCAAAGTGACTAGAAAGAAATTTTATAACCACATCATGATATAGCTTTATTCTCGCAACACTATACTTTAATTAGAAAAAAAATGAAACTTATCCCACTAATGGTAACATCAATATATCAGGTTAATACTTAAATATTAATTGTGTATAGTCTATTGACCTACACATACTTTGCTGTAGCAGTCAATAAAACCAAAAAGATCCATTTATTTATTTATTTTTTAAAATTTCATTTTGTAGCCATACCTGATTTTGGCCAAATAACATCATGAAAAGTTCTAGCGAAAAATCAATCACTATTGCTCTTGATTTTAACTCTCTAGAGAAAAGCAACTTTTTATTTGCTCCTTTAGCTAGAAAAGAAGAGATATCCAGTGTCTTGTCCAAAGCATCAAATGCAATAATGGTGACCTTGACCTACAAAGCAACGACTTGTATAGCAAACTCATATCTGTAATATTAGAACAAACCTGCAACACGACACTGACCTTGACCTGAAAAGCCAAGCAGCAACTTGCATGGCCCCACTGAGGTCTATACGATTTGAAAGGGCTGTGAGCTTATGATTTGGGTCCGTTTTTAGCATAATCGTGATTCACGATGGGATGTTACAAACCATTTTAAGAATTTTTAAATTAGTTTGAAATGTAAATAAAGACTTGCTTTAATGATTTAGTTTAATCGTGTGTAACAAAGCTCTCTTAAACTGGATATGAAACGGAGAAAAAAATAAAAGCAGGGTTCTTGATAAAGAAGATAGTTTGATTAATATTAATTTCTCAACTTCCTTGGTAGATATAGCAAATTAGTTAAAGTTTTCTTTGCCGAAGATAATAAGGCAAAAATGGTACTATCGTCATTGAAGCTATCGACAAGAAACTCCATAAAAGATGTCTCTATTTCTGTTAAATATCAACCAATTTCGTATGAACTTCCACGAAAAAGTGTCAATTTTGGTGTGTCTCCAGAGGGTGGGCGTGTGGCATATCTTTTCACTAAAGAAACTTTTTATAAATTTTATAAAAATAGTGTCAATTTTGACGTCTACCTTGATTTGAAAAGCCAACTCATATCTCTAAAATTCAAAACGACATGACATTGGCCTTGACTTGAAAAGCCAGGCAACCACTGGCATGGTCAACTGATGTCTCTGCGATTTGAAGGCCAATGAGCTATAATGATTTCCTTGATCCCGAATCCTAGATATGCTTTTATCAGAAACGTGATTCGCGTTGTGTACATTACAATCGGTCGTGGGAATTTCCACATTGATTGGAAACATGAATAGAGACTTGTATTAAGGATTCAATTTACTTGTGTGTACCGAAATGTGGCCTTTCCTGATTCTCTCTCCCTCTCTCTTGAAGATTGTATGCTATTTACACATATAATTAGTGAAGTGATTAGAATAAAATTTTATAGCCATGTCACGACATAGCTTTATTCTCACTATTGTTTACATTAATTAAAGAAAAGAAAAGGAACTCATCCTTGCTAATAGTAGCACTAGTTTATTAGGTGAGTACTTAAATATTAATCTGTGTATTGTTTATTAACCTAGACCTACTTTGCTGTAGCAGTTAATAAAACCAAATAGATCCTTTTTTTTCTTCGCTTAGTAGTTGTACCTGATTTTAACCAAGTAACTCTAGGAATTAAAGTAGAAATTTCTATCGCTTTTGCACTTGATTTAGACTCTCCAAAGAAAAGCAACTTTCTTTTGCTCTTTTAGCTTAAAAACAAGTAGCCAAGCCTGGTTTTAACCAAATAACATTTGGCAAATTTAAAGTATAATCTCTATCACCTTTTTCTCTTGATATTAACTCTCTAAAGAAAAGTAACTTCCTTTACTGCTTTAGCTTAAAACAAAGACATATTAAGTGCCATTCCTTGTATGAAACATCAGATGCAATTGACGTCGACCTTGACTTGAAAAGCAAAGCAACAACTTGTATAGCCAACTCATATCTCTATGATCCAAACACACCTACGACACACTATTGACCTTGACCTGAAAAGCTAAGCAGCAACTTGCGTGGCCAACTGATGTCTCTACAATTCGGATGGCCTGTGAGCTTTAATGATATGGTCGATTTTGATTCTGAGGTTCGCTTTTTGAGGAACGTGATTCACGTTGTTTATGTTACAATCGGTTGTAGGAATTTCCAAACTAATTTGAACGTGAATAGAGACTTGCATTAAGGTTCAATTTGCTCATGCATAACAAAGCTGACTTAACTCGAAATTAAAGAAAGAAAAAGTAAAACTAGGATTCTCGATAAAGAGGATAGCTTGATAAATATTAATTTCTCAACTTGGTAGATATAGCAAAATATTTAAAAAGTTTTCTTCATCGAATATAATAAGGTAAAATTGGTACTGTCATCATAGAATGGTACCCTACAACTCTTATCGGAGAATTAAAGTAGCAATGTATCGACAAAGAGACTTTATAAAAGCTGTCTCTATGTTTGTTAAATTTCAAACGATTTCGTATGAAATTCCATGAAAAAGGTGTCAATTTTGGCGTGCCTCTCGAAGATGGACCATATAGCATGCCTTTTTTAGTAAAGACGCTTTTCAGAAAATTCCACCAACGATGTTGACTAGGTTAATACATAAATTTGCATGATGAACCAATGCTTTCTTTATAATTATGGTGTGATCTTAATTTGTAATTTCAAATTTTCATTCATCATGATTCCTCACAAACTTATGTTATTTTCAAGTTTTGGCTCATGTGACTGTGATATTCTAGATGGATACAAAAAAACTGATTCATGTGACTTGTTGCTTCCTCTAGCTAAATTTTTTTGTTGGAAATTTTAATGTAGAATATGTTTATTATCGTCGTTGTGACAAGATAAGAAAATTTCCAAGATTCATTCAAATTCATTTCACCCTTGTTACCCTTGATGAAGGGGACTTCTTCATTTACTAGGAGTGATAATTTGAATCATTTGGCTAACAAAAAGGCAAAACGACAGAAAAAAATATATGAACTGATATGGAGTCACTGGGTGAAATTGGCTCAATCAAACAAGGGGCTCAATCAAACAAGATTTTATGGAAAAATCCTTTGCTTATGGGTGCAATTCTACTACAAATTGGAAGAAAAGAGAAAACAATAGTTGAGATGATTTGTCTATTTCAATGATCATTTCATCTGTTAAAGGAATCCTATTCTTGAAAATTCCATTTTGGAATAAACAAATTTTCTGACACGTACGATAGTGAAGATCGAGAATTTTAAATGCAACGCTTCTTATTGTTTTTAGTTTCTTCGTTGGGATTGTATGTATGCTTTATCTATGGGATGTGGCAATACATGGTAAAGTATTTGAATATTAAAAATTAGGGGCTCATTCCTTTTATTTTAAATTATTCAGATATGATTAAAAAAGATAATTTCTATTAGTTTATAGTTGTTGCAGATAATTTCTATCACTTTGTAATTGGTGGGGCCATGTCGTGTATAAGAATTCGACTGGGAATGGAGAAGAGTAGAGGTTTTCTTTCCCATGGAGGGAGACATTTTCTTAAACTTCAGAATCCAAGATTTCTTTAGGAGATTATTTGAAAAGTGGGAGCAGCTTATTTTGTGACAAGTAGTCCAATCTCTGGCTCAGAATAACTTGTCTTCTCGATGAGCACTGCAGAAAGATTGAAGAAAAGTATGTCAAATTTACATTACGAACTTTCATAAAATAGTTCTGGACCATTTCTTAATATTAATGATGGGCTCTCGGATAATGCATTTGGAAAATGGAACGAGAATTGCGCTGCACATGACTTCGTCATGCGGGGAATTATCATTGGATTGTCCCATGTAAGTGGTTAGGACTGGCTAGGGTCCACTCCGCAACTTGAACTTATCCCATAACTAAAGTTAAGATAAAAATCCAAAACGAAAACGAAAAGACACATCTTACTTCTCCTTATATACCCTCACTAGGGGTGATCGGGTCCAGGGTGAGTAGGGTCCAGACCTGGACCCTGTACCCGACCCTGTTATAATCGGTTCCTCTTTTTTAGACCCTATACCCTACCCTGTTTTTATTGGACCCTGTTTTGGACGCAACCCTATTTTTCCGGTCCGGGAACAGGGTCAACCTCGTTTTCATTGGAACCTATTTTGCTACAACTTCGAATTTTACATTAATTAGCAAAAAAATAACAATGTAATTCTCCTAACATTATAAGACAAAGCAAAAATCCTAAGAATGCATAAGCATTAGCAACAAATATGGATCTAATATTAGTCTCATTTCCACAAATACTTCTAATATGACCTAATGTGCTTACTTATGTGTATGCGACGGAGCTCTTTTGAGTTGGACTAAGAATGCTTTAATTAGTGCTATAATAGTTAGTAGCATTTGTCCTATGATTATAGTAATAGTTGAAAGTGGGACCATTAAAAAAGAAAAATAATCCATGAGAACCGTTCTTTTTAACAATTCTTTTAAAACAATTCTCTCTTAACTTGATTCAGAGAAAATCTTTATTTTTTTAACATTTCTTCGAAGACAAAGAGACTCAAAAGTATTATACAGAGAGACGATTTTTTTGTTTTTAATAGGGTAAAAACCGGTTCTGGGTGGGTCTTTGCTTGGACCCTATTCCCGGACCGGTTTCAACCGGTTACCAAAAATTGGAATCTATACCCGGATTGGTTTAACCGGGAACCGGTTCCCGACCCTGTTTTTCGGGTGGTCCGGTCCGGGTTCCGGGTAAACCCAGTCCGGTTGCACACCCCTAGCCCTCACCAACCCCTCAGATTAAATCATCAAGATAGTCATATGTCTGTGAAGGGAGTTGAGGGAAGAACCATGGTCATCTATAAGCTTCTCTTGAAAGCTGTGGTGCTTGGGGCTTTATTGGGTCTATACCACAACCACCTAGCACAAGCTGATGATTCAATCACTAAGCCCGGATGCCAAAGTTCCTGTGGAAACCTCTCAATTCCATATCCCTTCGGATTGAGCGAAAGTGATCCCCACAGCCGCATCAATTCTTCCGCATTTAGAGTCGATTGTGATTACTCTACCAACCCCCGTGTAGCTTACTTCTTAAGTAGTAACATCGGAATACTCAATATTTCCGTCGAGGACCATGAGCTGCGCATTAATGCGACAATAGGTCGAGACTGCTATAATTCTTCCGGTTACGATGATTCTTCAAGCGAAATAGCATGGCTACAGCTAGCTGAATTCCCCTTCTCCAGCACCAAGAACAAGTTCACTGCCATTGGTTGCGACACGTCAGCCTCCTTCCGAGACCGCGATGGAAAGTTCTCTTTCGGGTGTATGTCTTCGTGTAGCAACGTTTCGGACGTCAGCAATAAATCGTGTACTGGTATCGATTGTTGTGAGACGAGCATCCCAAGGAACACCTTCAATTGCGATATCTCCATTACGAGCTTTTCCAATCACTCCGATGTCCTGGGTTTCAATCCTTGCAGTTATGCCTTCGTAGCAGAAATTGGATCCTACAACTTTTCGGTTGGCGACCTTAAGCAGCTTATATTTGACCCTACCCCTCTAGTTCTCGACTGGGCAATAGGTAATCAAACATGTGAGGAAGCCAAGAAGAACAGCACGAGCTACATGTGCACCAAGAACACCACTTGCACCGACGCCGAAAACGGATATGGATACAAGTGCACTTGCTCATAAGGTTATCGAGGCAATCCTTACCTTGGTTGTCATGGTACATTGATAACATCGGCAATTTTTAGCTTCTCTTTTATATTGGTATGATCTAAGAAGATTAGATACATTTGAACTGTGTGTTTAATTTTTATAGATATTGATGAATGTGCGGATCCAGAGATGAACCAGTGTGAGAAAATTTGCCATAATGTTATTGGGAGTTATACTTGTTCATGCTCAAATGGTTATCATGGTGATGGCAAGAAGGGCAATATAATTGGACAAGGGTGCACTATTAAACCATCACATTTGATGGAGATATTGGTTGGTACGTTCTTTTATTTTGCTTGGAGTGCCCGAATTAAAAATCACTTTGTCTTAGCTTATTTTGAGAGTATTTAATTTGATTTTTTGCTGCTGCTGGAGAAAATTAACTATTCACAATTTTGCCCGATTTTTCTTTCATGTCCTTGCTTGGATAAATTCAAAATGAAATTTTGTATATTCTTCTCACTAAAGTTTCTATGTAGAAGATAAATGAAATTATCTAATATGTTGAGTACATCATAGGTTACTAAGTGCATCACAATTAAGCTTCCTTAAAATTCAAAAATAGATTAAGTACCCTCATTTCCATGTCTATACTCTTAGAGCATCTTTTGACGTGGTGACCTTGGGCTTTGTGTAAGGGTCTGTCCATTTCACGGGAAATGTAGTATTTCTAGAAAATATTTTTCAAGAAATCATTTTTTAAGAAAATGTACTTTTTTTTTTTTTTGTGTTCAATTAAAACCTGAAAATGAAGTGAAAAATATTTTTCTCTGTTTGATAAAGAAAACATTTTCCTTTGTTCATTCTTTTTAAATAATTTTTTTATTTTTGAAAAAGTATTTTAATTTTAAAAATCAATTTTTATATTATTTTTTATTTTTCTTTTATTTTTCTTCTTATTCTTCTTCTTATTCTTCTTCTTCAACCAGGCACTCACCATAGTGACAACCGATGCCGGCTGAAGGTGAGCTTGAGCTCGCCGCTCGCTAGATTGGCGAGCCAAAGAGTTGCGCTCGTCGATCTGGCGAGGCTGGAGCTTGACGCTCGCTTGTCTCACTGATTTGGCGAGCGGCAAGCTCGAGGCATTAGGGGCGAACAACGGGCCTCAAGCTCCGGGCTTGCTTGGCTCGCCATCGATGGTGAGCCAAGCTTGAGGCGTCAGGCCTCACCCCTCGCCATCAATAGCAAATGGTGAGCTTGAGGCCCTCACTGCTTGCCTGGCTCTTTGTCGGCTAGTTGGCAACTATCGTCATGGCCAGCGACTAGCCAAGATAGAAAGATAGAGGTAAAAAGAAAGAAAGAAAGAGAAAAGTTGAAAAAAGAAAAATAATTAAAAATTGAATTTTTTTAAAATGAAAAGAAAAAGATGGAAAGGTTCACATGGGTGTGAAATAAGAGAAAGTGAATAAAATATTTTCCTTGTCTTGAAAAGTGAAAAACATTTGTCTATAGTTTAGAAGACTTTTTTTCCCTTGATGAAAAATGTTTTCCCTAAGTAATTCATTTTTCGTGAAAAGAATGTCGGAAAATCTGGAAAATGCTTTTCTAGAAGTTATTTTCCGTAAAATGAACGGAAACTAAATGTAAAAACTTTTTCCAAATATTGAAATCCCGTTGCAAGTATAAGTATCAATACTGTGTGTGAAAGCATACAGTTTTACGATTTGTGCAAGCTTAGGTATTCAATTGGAGGGAGGTCACTTGTCTCAAGCAACAAGAGATTTGTTATCACGTGAGAGGTGATCATCCTCCAATTTGACAGCATGACCGTCAGAAAGAAAGGGAGGCATAGCCGGGTGGTCACAAGAGCATCCTCCGATTTGCATTTGGGAAAGGGACTTGCGCTGGCGAAACTGGTGGGGACGTGCGCTTAGGGATGCCCATACCATCGATCCAAGGAGATATCCTTCCTTACTTCCTAGCCCCAAATAATGAGTGAAAACCCATGATATGGATTTTGTGGCCCAGATTGAATAATATTTTTATGCTTCACGTCCAGGTCAGGGTGAGGAATGGATACGGCTAGCCTTCTTTTCCTTTTGCTCTTTCTTTTCCTAAGTTTTTCTAGTTGAAGTGTCATTTCCTATATTATCTCCTCATTTAACTTTGAGAACGTTAAATAATAAACACAGCTTCAAACAGTAGGGCTTTACCCAATTATGGCCCAAACTTCCAAGCGTGCCCATATAAAGTAACTTTGACAGTAATCCCAAGCCTGGCACACTGTTAAGTCTAAATGTTTATATCATTCTGCCACGCCATTATCATCTTTTTACTGCCTATGGCACATTCATTCATTCATTTCCTCTTTACGTTGTTTTTATCTTCTTACAATCATGAATTGTACTTATCTCTTTTTCTTTTTTTTTTAAACTTTCATATTATCACAAGAATGGTGATAAGATAAAGAAACTTGTCCTACATGAGGCATGAGGTGGGTTTGGAACATCTTTACTAGTTAGTTTTAAGCTGGGGTGGGGGACGTAAACCCCCCTCCCTCTTCCTGCCCACCTCGTTGCGTTCTCCAAGTACATGCCCAATTGCTTCTTTTTCTGGAGTCCCCTTTTCCCGAAAGCAGTAAGGGTAAAACGAAGAAGGTGATAGATTCAATTGTGGATTTGCATGTGTTCTTTTTCTCTTTTCCTCCTTAAAGTCAGACTTGTTCCTTTCTCTCTCATGTTTTGATTAGCATCTAAGAACCAATAGAAATGGTTCAATGGGTTGTTTTGTCTTTCTTTTATATGTGATGCATGACCCATACAACTTTTCTACTTGTTGCACAAGCCATATTTAGCACGATATATTCAAATAGCAAGTTAATCATTAGTGATTTGACATTTATCCAGGGAGATGACACAAGTAAAAGAGGAAGTTATACTAATCCATCTTCAAAATTTTCTTCTAAGCTACTAGTCCTTGCCATTTTTATGTCATCGAAAGGGATACAACTGGTTATAGAGATAGGAATTGCATTGAATTATTTAGACTTATGCATTGTTCGACGAATAAATCTCTATAGTTGCATGCCTTAAATGATGTGGATTTGGTTGCATAAGACCTATAAAACTATATGGGAAAAGAAAATACATGATTCTTGTGATTAGTTTGAGTTTATCATTTTCTTTCATAGCGATTTAAAACTGTTAAATTGATGACATTCTTTATAGGCCATGGAACTTGTGTGTGTGTGTTTCTTTTTTCTTTTTTTTTTGGGAGATTAGCTTAACCAAATCAACTGTCCTAGTTTAGACTCGAATTGTTTCAAAACTACTATGGTTTTCGAGGAAGCCTCATGATATAAATTTGCAGAAAGTTTCAAAGTATGGCTGCATTCATATGGTGCAACGATTTGTGTACAGTTAATCATAAGGTTAATGAATAAATCGGTGTTGTATATAGGTGTTGCTGGGGCCATAATAGCGTTGCTATTCAGTATAGGCTTTCTATATTATGGACACAAGAAAATGAAGCTCATTAGGCTCAAAGGACAATACTTCAAGCAAAATGGGGGTTTGCTTTTGCAGCAACAATTAGATGAACCAGACAAAACCACAAAAGCCGCAAAGATCTTTAGTGCTAAAGAGCTAGAAAAGGCCACCAACAATTATCATGAGAGCAAAATAGTCGGCCAAGGAGGATATGGTACCGTTTACAAAGGATCATTGCCAAATGATACGGTAGTTGCGATTAAGAAGTCCAAGCTTGTGGACCGGAGCCAAATCGAACAGTTCATCAATGAAGTCATTGTGCTTTCTCAAATTAATCATCGTAATGTGGTCAAGCTTTTGGGATGTTGTTTGGAAACAGAGGTGCCTTTACTGGTGTACGAATTCATCAACAATGGAACTCTCTTCGATCATATTCATGATCCAAAGAAATCATCAAAGCTGTCTTGGAAGACCCGATTGAGAATTGCTTCAGAAACAGCTGGAGTCCTCTCTTACTTGCACTCCGTAGCTTCCATTCCCATCATCCATCGAGATATCAAGTCAGCAAACATCCTTTTGGATGCTAATCACACTGCGAAAGTCTCTGACTTTGGAGCTTCAAAATTAATCCCACTTGATCAAACGCAATTATTCACTATGGTTCAAGGAACGTGGGGATACTTAGACCTTGAATACTTGCTCACAAGCCAATTGACAAAAAAGAGTGATGTTTACAGCTTTGGGGTCGTGCTAGTCAAGCTATTGACAGGGAAGAAGGCACTTTCATTTGACCGATCGGAAGAAGAAAGGAGCCTGGCAATGTTCTTTCTTTCATCACTGAAAAATGACAAATTGTTTCAGACTGTTGAGGAAGTTATTGTGAATGAAGGAATCAATGAGCAAGTGAGAGAAGTTGCTAATCTTGCAAAAAGATGCTTGACAATAAAAGCAGAGGGGAGACCGACCATGAAGGAAGTAGCAATTGAATTGGAGAGACTTAGAGCAATGGCTAACCATTCTGGTGTCAGTAGTACAGATGTGAATCAGAAAGAGATGGTTCACTTGCCGAGAGAGAAGACTGATGCGTACATGGATACAAGTGGGATCATGAACACTGGGTACACGAATAGCATGGAAGACCATATCATGCCAGAAGTCAGTAGTGGGAGATGAGAATATTTAAGTTAGCGATACGTATGTAGGTTTGTCGTGATATAAGTAAGCGTGTATTTTAGCTTTAGAAAGCTTTTATATATAACTCAGCGACAAGATGCAAAAATGGTCTCTTCCTTCTACGTGTTTGTCGTTGATGCCTTTGAGATTTAGGAGCTATCTTTTCTTTGAGTTTGCTCATGGATATAGTTTGTCCGACTTGGATGAATATTTTTCTTGGGCAATTCCATGGTCTTGCCTGGAACGAAATTTTGGCGCGTCGATTATACGTATGACGTGTTCAATTCCACACAGTTGCCAACCGCAATGAACTTCACGTTTAGGTCATTCATCCGGTGACTCATGCTTTATGTTACTCGTCCATAAGATCATTGGGGTAGGGCCATATTTTTCTCCAGCCTGTCTTGTGGTTACTAAATTACAAAATAAACATCGTCTACACTTACTTCTAATTAAGTCTGTGAAGTATACTATCCATATTTGTAACCGACCAATAAAAATATTTCCTTGAATCAGTGATGGAAGAAAATAAAGCCCAATGAATATATGTAGTTCATGGGCTCATTATTCACTTACATAAGGCAGCTCTTTTCATGGGCAAAACAAAAGTATCGAATATAGCCATTTGCCATATCTAAAAATTGAGAATTTATGTTTACAATAAAAAGAAAATATTGGTCAAGACTATTTTTCACGTGATAAATAGAGCCAATTAGACCGTGCGATGTGGGTGCGGCATGCAACACTGCTCAGCAGAGTTGAATTAGCTTATTGATCTATTAAAGTGACTTTTAGGTAACCATTGGGTTTCATTGTTACTGCAATGTGAAGTAAAGTAAAATTTTTCTTCACGCTCTGATTGAATATACAATTTATTAATTTGCAGAATGTAAGAGTTTCGCGAGACACACGTCATGCGAAATTTTGGCTTTATACAACCTTCTCATTGACGAATCTAAAGACAGAAAATATACGCAGTTTCGATCTACAACCATAAATGCATTCCCTGTGTAAAGCACACTTCGTGCACAAAACCACTCGCTCAAGCCTCTGCTTGAATGTTATCTCATGCCACGAAAGCGACAACCATCGACTCAACGTTAGCCTGAAACCCTTTTTGTTTGTTTGATAATATATGAAAATCGCAGGTGAGGAATGCAACAACTCTTTCGCGACCCTCCTTGCACGATGTAGTCGGGAAAAGGATGGGTTTAAAGGTAACGTCGAATGGGGTAAAAATGTGATTCTCCCAAACTCTTATCTCGTGCAATGTTGGGATTTTCATTTTAATTCGATTAATCTTATGAGAATTCTATATAAGGAGTCGAACTAACTTATTTGGATTGTTAGAAATCAAATGAAATATAAGAGTATACCTCATGACTAAAAATCTAGGACGGGCACTTGATTGTACTCTTTCGATGCCTAAATTTATGTTAGTTAGTTGTGCTCTTTCGATGCCTAAATTTTATTATTTTATAGCTAAAATGTTTAAGTAGTCCTTTTACTAAATTATGAATTATAAGGTTTTGTCCACTAAGTGTCCATACAATGTTTTTGTTTGTATAATGATAATTAAAAAAAGAGTAACATAACCACTTAACTCAAACAAGTAAAGCACAACATTGAAAAGCAATATAAAAGTACAATTAATTCATTAAAGATAATAATGACAATCGAGTAAAAAGTAAATTATAGTAAAGTAATTAAATATGAGTCAAGCAAAAAATATACCATGGCATTGTTATTAATCCTCAAGACAACAACCCTCATGAGTTTAGTTCAAATTGAGTTCCATTTCTAAATAAACTAATCTATTTAAAACTAAACTAGAGAGAATCATGAATTTCCCTACAACATGTATGTACTATCTAAATGAAACTAAACTAATTCAAATACCAAAATCTAACGATCTAATCAAGGTTTATTTTCCTAATCGAGTTTTCCCTTTTTTATTTTATTATATTTTTATGGGATTATATTTATTATTATTATCATTATTATTTATTATCTATTAGAAGGGGCACGGGTCGGTCGGGCCCTTCAGCCCGGTCGGTATGTGAGCTACCATTAAATTTCGTAGGTTTGGGCTATGAACACAAGTTGGGCTTTATTACACAAAGCCCACTTTTAGACACAAACTCTTGACCCAGTTTTTATTATAACAACATTTAGCCCTAAGCCCAATCTTATGAAGACTGATTCGAACCCCTTTTCACTATGTTTCACTAAGCCTATTTCTGAATTATAGCCGAAGTCAGACCAAATCTAACTAAACTAAACATTCATTCATTTCGTAGAAAATATTTTCTGGAAAAACATTTTCCCTACTTTCTTGCATTCGTCTCTCTTAGGTCAATGGGAAATATTTTTCAAGTCAATGGAAGAATATAAATAAATTCAGGAAAATAATTTCTTCTTTAAAAAAGTCGGAAAACATTTTTCAAAATATAAATAGCTAGTGATGCTTGGACCCGAAACTATGCGTTTGGACATAGAAACCTCAGTGCTGGTTTCCGAGTGTCCAACTGAAACTCCTAAAAACTGAAACGAGCCCAAGCTTACTAAGAAACTAAAACCCAAATTCATTAAACCTAATTAATTCTTTTTTGTAACATCGTGTAATCGAAAGGCCTTCATAGTTTTCTTCTTCGGCCACCTTCCACAGTGGACCATGATTGCTTTTTCTTTGCCGCATTAACAGCCACCGCGAGTCACAACCTCACGGATTCAAGGATGATACAGGCATAAGAAAACATAACGCAACAAGGACCTGGAAGCGGACATCCAGACATGAACGATCTACCTCCCATCATTCCTCGCTGAAATCAGCCACCAAATGATGCAGGATCACACAAGAACATATAATAAAAGAAACAAAAGAGTTGTTTAGATTCGGCCTTGGCGAATGACGATATATGTCCGAAATCAAATCTAAACACTAACAAAGTGAGTGATAATAATCAATCTATGTTGACACGTCTTCGGATTCAGGCAAAATCATAGGCTATTTTTCAGCATGTTTCAAAGGCATTTATCGAATGTGTTGTGTGCAATCTGCAACGAAAGGGGAAACGAAACATCAATGGCTTCAGATTAGAGATCAAGTTCAAAACAAGGTTGATCGAAGACATATACAAGCACGGCCTTGGATTCGAGTTGAATCAAATTCGATCCTAGTCTAGGACATGTTCTCTCAGTTCTATTACTCCTCCCTCAAAACAGGGCATTTCGGGGAAGATAGGTTACCTGATTAGTGAAGCAAGGCGAAGCTACGAAGATTGACGAACGAAACTTGGACGTTCAACAACAATGAAGATTGGCACTAGCGAAGGAATCTCGAACGGGAGCTGAGTCACTTCGTTTCCGACCGGGGAACGGAGCAGGGTGAAGGCCTGATGCACGGCGTCAGAAATGGCCGGTGACGACGGTGATCGGTGTCTAAACTCTTTCTGGGACGTCTATTTCTCACGCCTTCTCTTCCGTCCTAGAACGAGCCGAAGGAAAGAAGAAATGGACTGGGGTCTTTTTCCTTTGTTATTTATTATTTATTTATTATCTCGCCATCTTTACTATTGTACTTTTACAAGAAAGAAAATTTAAACGGTTGACCAAATCTTGGGTTTCAATAAGCTTTTATGGCTACTGATGCACACATTCGATCTCAAGCTAACACGAAACTTAATCATGAAAATTTCGATAACAGCCGCACACGACATATGGGAAAAGTGAAGATTTCCGTCAAGTGGACGAAACCTATCAAAAGGAAAGGATTTGCATTTTTTACTTTATGCTTTCTTGTTCGTAGTGACTCAGATTATTTTGCATGCTCAAAATGTTGCATGTCCCTACATTATGATTTGATAGATATTGCAATTTTACGTTTCATATCATCTTTCAATCAGAGGACATATCTACATAATAGAGACATTTCCGTTTATGTCAAACTCCATGTAAACTCTAGTGGAAATCTAAATTGATGTAAAGATTCATTGACCTGTGCACCGTACCACCATCTTGCTAGTTTAGTTAATAGTTAGGAGCCTAGTGTCTCATTGAGTTTAAAGCTGTTTTGAGCAAGTAGGCTAATTCAAGGAATTTGGTTCTTCAACCCTAGTAGAAAATGGCATGCCTTTACTAAAGTCTTTACGGAGATGTAAGTGGAATTGCCACGCACGCACACTATGAAAAATCGATTGTGGAAGGAGAAGACCATACTTTTTCTTTCCCATGGAATGAGACACATTTTCTCGAGGGATAAGTGTATTGAAAGTCCTAACACTTTCAAAAAGTGTAATTAAATCCTAAAATTTGTCAAATTGATTAAATCAAGTCCTTTTATCGATAGCATTTTTAAAAAATTTTAGGATTCAATTATACTTTTATGATAAGTTTTATAATTTGATTGCACTTTTTAAAAGTTTTAAGATTCGATTGAACTTTCGTGATAAGTTTTAGGACTTAGTTGCATTTTTAAAGTTTTAAAATTCAATTGCACTTTTATGACAAGTTCTATAACTTCTAATGCATTTATCCCTTTCCTTAAACTCTAGAATCCTATATTAATCTCCTGAGATTATTTGAAAAGTAAGAACAGCTCATTTTTTGACAAGAATAGCTTGTTCTTCTCAATGGGTCTTTGAACAATTATCTGGAACTCATCCTAGCTAAATGACCCATATCCAGCATCAAGAACAAGTTCACTGCTATCAATTGTAGATACATCAGCCTCCTTCGTAGACTGTCGACGGAAACTCTCTCTTGAGTGCATGTCTTCATGCAGAGGCACCTCGGACATCAGTAAACAGGTCGTGTTCGAATATTGATGTTTGTGTTCTTTTCATAGAGGTCGCATATACTTTGGTGGTCAACGAGAAAAGCGACGTGTACAGTTTTGGTGTAGTTGCATTGGAGACCATAATGGGCAAGCATCCAAGAGAGATCATATCAGGTTTATGGACATCATTGGAAGAACATGGAATGCTGCATCAAATGTTAGACTCACGTCTGCCTTATCCAAGACAGAGTTCCACGGCGAGAGACAGTCTTAGCCGTCGCTGTAGTGCTTACTTGCTTGAGTTCTGAGCCCAAATTACGGCCAACAATGAAACAAGCATCCGAGGCTTTCCTAGCTCGAAAGTTATTATTAGCCAAGCCCCTTCACGAAATTTCATTGATTGAGCTTCATATAAACCGAGAGGTGTGGTCAAGAGACAATAGGCTGAAACTTCGCTGAGACTCGAAGGATGAAATGGGGCTTTTCAACGTGGTTATAAGCTGTAACAGCAGGATCCCTTTGGATGAAAGCTTTATTTTGTTGAATGAGATTGGAGTTAGAACTTCATCTATGTGTATATCTTATGTCACAGGTCTAATATCAATGACAAATTGACTATAGTCCAGGTGCAATACAGCCTTTGGATTTTTTCGTGATAACATGATTGATGAAGTGATTATTCCGGTCCATCATCAACCAGGATCATATCTCTGTAATTGTTTGCTAAATCAATGTAAGTAATCAAACAATCGACTATCATTATCTAGAAATGGGGGCATCTACTGCAACAAGCATCCCCCATTCTGCTTTGCAGAAACTATATTCGTTACTGAAAATGATTGCTGCTAACTTAATATAATTGAAGGAAAAGCCAAGAAGTGTTGAAAATCAACCAAATTAGACAGTCCACACGAGGATTCATCGACAAGACTCTAAGATAATGTGTCGTCAACGGGACTAGGCTATATGGCATTTGGCTTCATTAGGCTATTCACTGCACACGAGTTGGAAATTTTTTTCCTTAGTAGAAGACTTACTTGGTGAAGAAAGGACTGAAAATTGTGCAATGTCTTCTCTAGATGTGATGGATGAAGATCCCAGTGTGTTTGGATGATGATGATTGGATAGTTGAGTCTGGATGCTCAAACCATCGATAGAAGCTATCAAGCATATCAAAGTACAACGACAAACGAGCAATTGTCACCGCAAACAACTCAAGGTAGTCAATCACCCACATTGACTAGATGATAATAACACTCCAGTTCACAAAAAAAAAAAAAAAGTGCAAAACATGCATCACGTGTTGGGAATGAAGAAAAACCTCCCATTAGTACTAGAACTTATAAACTTGTGTAATTAGGTGGTGTTTGACTCGAACATGTTAAGGTGCACCACAGTTTGGAATCCATCAATATGCTAATCATGGAAAGACGTCGATTAGAGTCTATTTACATGATGTCAGCATAGGTGGCATACATGGACAAAATTCAAAAAAGCAAGATGCCTAATTTATGGAATGCTCAGCACAGAGTGTAAGTGATCATAAGTCAAAGATGATGATGAAGAAGGTTATTCTAAAGGGTCTTCTCCCGCTAGATGTTCAAGAAGATGTAGTATGTGTTGGGTATCAAGCCAATATGCCTCTCCAACTCATCCACTCATATGTTATTGAACCAACAAAGCAACCATCAGTCAAAAGTTAAAAAAGTACATGATAACGTTCATCAATGATTTCTTCAGGAATGTCTAAGTTGATTTGATGAGAAAAAACAGAGGCATTAAACAAATTAAAGGAGTCTTTTAAAGTAGAAAAAGAAGTAGGCAAGGAAATACAATGCCTTTGTATTGACAATGTGGGTGAGTATATATCATATAAATCTATAAAGTGTCTATAGAAGTGTAAGACACGGGAATAGTTTACATGTTCGAGTATAGCACAACAAAATAGAGTTGTCAAGAGAAAGAACCAAATATGACAAAGACCTATAGAAGCGTGTCTCATGCTAATGTTATATCAAGGTTTTGGGCCAACTGTATGAAGATGGTGGCACACTTAAAAAATAGACTACTCTAAGTCGGTTTTGGTTTTATGACACCATACGAGAAGCTGTGGAATCGCAAACCCACGGTAAATCACTTTAGAGTATTTGGAGGCATATGTTTTGCCTTCATACTAAACGAATCAAGTTCAATGAGACGGTGGTTCTCTACTTATATGTGGGCTATGATGAGCAAAGAAAAAGGGAGGAAGCGTTGTAATCCTGTAACGTGCAACGTTACACTTCTAGGAACCTAATATTTGACAAAGCGTCATAGTGGGGATTGTCACGAGCACTTATACTAGATTTAATACAAGTCGAAGAGGTACGAAAAAGAATAGAAGAAGATAATGGGCCTCGTAAGGCCCAACCAATTGAAAAAGTAGCCATAGAAGGTGAACCCATAGAAGGAGTCAAAGCACAACTGCATAAAAAAATCAAAGAATCCATGGTCGGCAGTTATACATTCAACAATAGCGGTAGAGCTTAGGCCAAATCAGATGAACAAACTTGAAGAGTAATCTCCTCAGCTAAGGAGGTCAACAAAGCAAAGGAAATAAAATTTAAATATGCAAATGCAACTTAGGAAAAGTCTACACCAACCAATCGGCTACCTTGTAGAGCTCCACTGAGATAATAAACCAACCATACGATTGGCAAGATCCTGATATTCCCACCAGAACTAAGCATGTAGAAATACATTATTACTTCTTGCATGAAATAAGTGTTACTGGGAGGGAGTACATAAAGACGATTGACAAGTTGTAGTTATTTTCACCAAAAGACTTGGCACTACAAAGTTTGAAGAGTTCCAATAGCATCTTGTCATAATCGCCAGATCCACACTAAGAGAAGAGTAGTGACGATGGGGAACATTGAAAAAAAGTTGCACCGCCTCTGCACTCCAAAATTCCGACTTTATCTCTTTGTTTATTTAGATTTTTCTTGGTACGAGATATTTTAGAAGAAGAGTAGAGAAATTGTGTAACTAATAGATTGCCCACATAGTATTATTAGTAATCGTTAGAATTAACTAAGGAGATGAATTTCTAAAATTATCTCGAAGGTAGAACCACCTCCATGTTTGGGCCATAAATAGATACCAAGTGCCTCCCATTTAAGCACGCGTGTGAAAGAAGTCCTAAGCAATATCTCACAGTGACAAAGAGTTATAAAAATTATATAATTGTGAGATATTGTGGAGAGTGCTCATGATAAAAAGACTATGTTTTCTTTAATTGAACATTGTGTCTTTCTATACAAGGCGGGTCATGGCCGAGAAGAATTGTCGATTAAATGCATCAGTTCATAGGGCTCTCTTAGCATAAATAACGCAACTAAAGCCCACGTTACTTCTGACCCAAAAAAAAAAAAGAGAAAAAGAGAAAAAGCCTGTGCTACTTCAATGAATTCCTACCTAGTAAATGATTAAATCTCAAGGACGACACTTGTACGTGTTATATAACTTTTCGCACTCGAGTTGCTGCTTCCTTGATGAGCACAGCACATGCCAAGCGTTATTACTGTCTCAACGAAAAACTGAATCCACTTGCATGACTTTCGTACGAACATTAAATATTCGAACTTTGAATTGCATGTAACATAACATTCCAGCGATGGTGTAATAAGCCCCCGACAGCAGGAAACATTAGACTCACAGTAAACTTTTGCTCTGCTTCCATCTTGGATGAGCATGGATACTAATTTGAAAAGTTGGTTACAAAACTTTTTGTGAAGCATAAGTTAGTCTAGCAGGAGGTACTTTACCTTCTACGTCTCATCCCAAACGTGAAATGTTACTATATCTACTTATTCAACAGTAGTGAGAACCGAAGTTTTAACATGATGTCTACCTTTACTACCGACGCCTCACTTAATTCCTAGTCGATCTTTTTCTTTCCAACTGGAATGGAATAAGCCAGCATTGCTTCAAACCCAAAAAAAAGGAAAAAGCCTGCGTTACTTCAATGAACAGCCTCACATGCTATAGCTCTTCCCTTTCCCTGTGAATGAAGTCCTACGGAGCTTTAAGGGTAAGGGCTCTTTTCAGTAGTTTCAGCTAAAGAGTAAATGGCATTGGCATCACAGTGATAGCACTTAGTTTGAATAACTTAACCATGATTGATTGAATTAATGAAATAATCACTGACTGGGAAAGGTCCTAGCGAAATTTGTGGGGCCAAATAGGTCGTGAAAAGCACACGACACTTCCCGGTGAGGACAAGTTTCTTTTCTTTGATTGGTTTGCTTTTTTTCCCCTTTTCTGCTTGGTGATTAAACGTGGTTGGTAGGAAGGAGCCCTGGAGGATAATTTGCCATCAATATATTTAAATTTTTTAAAACCAAGTCCACTTGTACAAAAACGTACGAACGCATCACGTGGCTCGTGATGGCTCGCGGGCTCTAGCTTTTGGTGATTCCTGACACTTTCTCCTCCTCCTCCTACTTCTAGTGAACAAAGTCACTTCCTCCCTCTCAAGCGATTGATTTTGAAAGGAACTTGCACATGATCAAGCCTCTGATCCGGCCACGCTTGATCAGATTGTTAATTCATATGTTATGCATCACAATGCGGATCCAAGACACGTAATGAAACTGCTCACAATAATTTCATCTATTTTGCTTTCGTAGGTTCAATTTAATTGATTTTTAATAAGCATCGAGAACTGATTTTAATATTTGCTTCGAGAATTGGGAATTTTTTTAGTTTCGTACGCCGGTGATCTATTGACTTTCATGAATCTATCGCCGGCATATTCTGATCCATGAAATTTTGAAATTTTTTCAGGAAAACAAAAAGGATAATGACAAAATCCAACAAGTTTATAGGGGTTTGGATGGATATTTCAATATTTGGTTTAGATATTATGTTAGAATCATAATTTTTTCTCCTTCGAAGTATTGTCGTGGGTCTCATTATTTTAATGCAATTAATATGTATTTGTAATAATTTGGTCGGGCAAAAGTTCAAATGAATATGTAAAAGGAAAGAAGAGAAGCCGAAAGGTTTACGTCGAGGAAATTTGATGTGCATGACAGACGAGTCCCGCCGGAGTCTCCGCTGATTGTTGATTTTAACGAAATCTATAAGCGCTCATCTAGGCGGGAATCAGAGAGCGATGGTGGGCCAGGTGATCCGGCGTTTACGCGTTGCATGTGATCGGGCCGATGTGCGACACGTGGAGTCGACAGGGAGCTACATCAGTTGATGCGTTGGACATCCAACGGTGGAGTTGTTTGAGGTGGAGAAGCTTGGATCCGGTTCAGGTAAAAGGAAAGAATAAAGAGGTCAGAGATTGCGCAAGAATCCGGAAGGAGTGCAATTCCGACAAAGGAGATTCTATTTGGTTTCTTACTCTTGTTTTTTTTTATCCGTTTCTTGCTCTTTTAGGTTTCAATAATAATAATTTTTCCCCAGGTGAACGATTTGGTTTGGCCTCGGGAAACTGGTCGAGATAGATGACAGCACCTTTTTCCTCTCTTCCTTACCGGGAGGGCAATCTTCTCTTGTGGCCTTCACCTGCCCGGTTCCTCGGAGCTTCTGAACGTGCGATAAACCGTTCGCTATCAGCTGTCTGAGCAACGCGTTGAGCATGAGGGCACCCGCTTTGGAAAAGGAATGTTACCTATTGCCTAGCTTAACGAAAAGAAATACGTAAGTACTAGATATACGAGTAAGACAAGTGTTCGGGGGAAGCGCCTCATCCCCGCTCGCGGGAAATTGACTTTCAAAGAGTTGGATGCAAAAGTTGTAGATTTCCCCACATGCTTACCCAACCCGTAAACTACTCTTCTATCTCTCCTAGGAGCAGAAAAAGAAGTCTACCTCATCCTTGTTTAGTCCATCAAACTACATGCCGGTAGCCACTCATTATCTGGATAGCTTTTACTATTCTCACAAGCCGAACTCGGAATTATCTAGGCGCCTACAACAAGTGCTAAGTTCGGATTGGAGATTGAAACTCGCCTCCATGAAGTCGTAATTTCGAGTAATAGAAAATCAGCCAGTGAATACGTTCTTTACACACCGCCCGTCAAGTTATGAAAGACATAAAAAGAAAGTCAAACTTAGATTGGCCTGCTTAAAACTAGCTTTATAACTATTTTATTGATAACTTACCTCTTTTTTTTCCTTTCTATTTCTTTTTTTAGTGAAAAGGTGAGAATGGACAAAAATTATATATAATGAATTTGTCACGGACGTAGTACTACTGACGTGACGTGATTGATCAATTATGGAATGTGTGAGTAGTATCCCAATTAATGTTTGATGTTGAACTTTTTAATTCCCACTTCTTATTGATGATTTATCTTGCATGCTAATATCATGAGTTGTAATCATACGTTAAAATTATGTTTATTTTACGAAAAATAAATGAATTGAAAAGTATTTATTTGAAAATAATTTTTTGTGTCATTTGAAATAATTAGTTGATGTAAATTAATTTTATTATCTACAAAAATTTATATCTAAAAGTTTTCATAAACAATGATTTTTTTCCATCCATTTATTTTTATAAGTAATATAAACAATCATTGTTTTTAATATTTTTTCTAAATCATTTAACTTTATAAAACAAAGGAGCCCAAGTGCTATTTAAGGAAAGGGCAATCAATTCTAGCCGCGAGCGAGTCGTATCGATTGTAAAATATCCCAATTATATTATAATCATTGTCCTTAAAATCTCGATCATGAAGGGCTTGTGGCTTCGAGAAGGGCAACCTAGTCATCATTTGTGGGTCGGAAGTAGAAACCCTAGAGCCTTTTTCCCCCTCAAGAAATGATTTCAAGAACAGTCTCATTGCCGTCCAATCATGAAGAGAGTAAGCTCCCAAGCCTACTATCAATTAACTTGTGACCTAATTGAGAGATGACACTCGACAAACGTGACAAAAATCCTAAATATTTGACACTTTCGTCATTCAAGTTCTAAATGTTTGATTTTGGCTAATTGAGTCCTTTATGTTTAAAAAAAAAACGTACAATCAAATCTATAACTTATTTATGATCCAATGTGGTTTATTTTAATAATGATCAGTTTCAATCTATGGATGCATGAGATGACACATTTGTAAGAATGGCAAGGGTCTCATTGAGTAGAACAAAGAGTTTTTGTTTTGTGTTTTTTTTTTAAAGCAAAAGACATCTCTAATTCTTTTTATGTTGTGACAGTTTTGGGTATATAGTTTGAGAAATAATTCAAATTGCATTCATCATAAAATTCAAATTAAATGTAAGAACTTATTTGGATACCTTGTAATTATTTTTATGATTCAATTGAACGACGGACGAAAAGATTGGAATTATTTCTGTGTACGCCTTGTTTACCCTACTCAATGGTGCTTTGATTTATGACCAAAAAAGAAAAAAAAACGGTGTTTTGGTTCAATCTTTGGATGACGTGATTGGAGGGGACATTTATTCACATGGGGGCATGTGACTTCTCTCCTCTCTCTCAATGAAGAGTTCGGCGAGAAAGGAGTCTATATAACATGCTTGGACAGATTTCTTAAAACCCACAATAATCTTTTTCATGTATTTTTTTATTATCAATCCTATTTTACTTTTATTTTAATGCTCATACTTTTATCTTATTTTCTTATAGGATATAGGAGTCGAAACCCACTTCTGAAATTAAAACGTTTCCACCCCAACCTACCTTGAGAAGTTGGAAATTCGAATTCTTTACTTCCCATTTCTCATGTAAAAAGGGGATAAATCTCAGTGGTTTCATGTATTATTCATTCATAATCATTTTGAGTGTCTTAGGTTGTAGTTGCATTAGACTAGTTTCGTACATTGAATGACTAGCAGCGTATCAATGCATTATAAGATCAATCAGATATGTGTTTTTATCTTCTCGATTTTCTCATTAAGAATCCATTTGCTTCACAAAAAGTAAATAAATTTGAAAAAAAAAAATTTCTAAAAATGATCGTTTATATCTCTTATAAAAACAAATTAACAAAAAATATTTTCATCATCCACGAAATTAATCTAACATAAATTATTGGCGATAATGAAAATACTTGTTATTAACTAATTATTTTAAGTGATACAAACAATTATTTTAGAGAAAATGCTTTCCAAATAATTCATTGTCTGTGAAACAAAGGTCAAAAGAAAGGGCAAATTTCACTTTGCTACTCGAAGACTCACCCTCTTCCGTGTTAAATCCTAAATTTTAAATCCTTCGGTGCCTCAATCAAAACTCCTTAAGCCCTAAACTTCCAATTCTCACAATTTATTATCCAAAACACAGACCTCTTATGGTTTATACTATATATTTTAATTCCTTGCATTGTACCCCCTCAAAGTTGCAAGTTGTTTCAATCATTAAATTATTTTATTTAAACGTGCAAGACTCTCACACTAAAAATGCCAATTGCAACACATCAATTCTTTTTATGGGATGAGAAATGCCTTCTAGTTGAAGATTCCTTTCACTATAGCTTAAGAGTCATGTGGACTGCATATGTTGACATGAAAAAATTTGACAATGAGACTCCGTTTAATTTGCAAAAAATAAATATTTTAGAAAATATTTTATTAAGAATGACTGCTTATATCGTTTATAAAAATGAATAAATTAATAAATTAATTCCAGTTATGCAACATTCTGTGAAACAAACGGGCCCGAAATCGATTTTGTAACATGTAATTAGTAACGTGCAAGGATTGAACTTTGAGGGGCTCGTGGTTTTTTGCTGGACTGGAGGCCCAATACGAATCCAAAATCCGAAATGATTGGGCCTGAAGATCCAAATTCAACTCTAAAACCCGAACCGGAACCCTTTCCTTTTCTCGACCTTTTGTTGCTACGTGTTTCCGTCGGCCACGGCATTTTGCAGAGCGCAAGCTGAACCTGCACACCCACTCGAAGCAGCCACCAACACGCTCTCAGCAATGGCGGCGATTTCGTCTCACTGTGTCTCCTACCCATCATCCCGCTCCTCTCTCCTCTCCTCCGCCACTTCCGCCACCTTCTCCGGCGACAATGCCCACCTCCCCGGGGCCTCCCTGGCGCTCCCGGCCGGCTCCCGCTCCCTCCGACGCCAGTTCTCCTGCCAGGCTTCGTCCGCTACCTTTCCGACGCCATCTCCTGTCCACGCCAAGGGCTAGCGCTCTCTTCTTTCGCTTCTTCTTTGCACGTACTTCCGATGCCTCTGTTTCTGCAGATTGATGGTCCTATGCGTTTCAGAGCTTCGCTCGCTATTGTTTTCGTTACGATTTCCCTGTCTGACTGAGTATGCTTTCAGTTTTTTTTTTTCATTATAGGCGCTTGAATTAGAGATTGTAAAAAAGGGGAAATGCTGGAGGGTGAAGGACGGAGTACTGAAAATTTTTTGTGATTGTTAGTTTGATCCGGAACCCGATTAGGTTTTCCAAGCATTTGATCATTGCTCGGTAGTCATGTCTTTTTTAGTTGCAAATGCAATCTAATGATATGAAATTACTCGGATGAATGGGTTGACATGACATCGACACACAGTCGCAAACTTTAGGTGTCTGGGACGGTACTCGGCAACCTAGACCTTAAATTATAAATGGATTGATTACTTTGACATGTCCTCAATGTTACAGAATTTTTTTATTCGTATTTGATATATTATGAAATTTCTGGACACCCTTATAGATTAGTGATGTTGCAAATGTCCCCCCACTTCTTGAAATCTGCACAGACGATTGCTTTGTCATGGAATCATGACACCTCAAAAGTTTGTGCATTTTATTAAAACTGTAGGAGGTGTGCATGTGATGTTGATTATATGGTAGTGCCTGGTGGTTGCAGCTGAAGTTGTCAAACAAGTAGTTGGGGGCATCTATGGAATTGGCAAGGGATGTTCTTTCAAATTTAAAAACATAAGGATCTTTGTCAATTTTCATAAACTAGAGATTTCCATTTGCTTAGCAGATATGCCATGAATCTTATAAAAAAGTATAGTGATTTTCGTACATTTTTAGAAAATTCTTGTCCAGTATCTCATGTTGACAATTTAGTTGCTGTAAGTGGATTGCTTACAAATCCAGTTAATTTAATCATATTTGGAATTTGAAGTGCCAAAATGTTGAGCCACATCCTTATCCCCATAGAGATTAACTGCTGCATATCTTTTAAACAATTGGAGGGTATCACAGATATTTCCATAATATAGGGGGTGTCATTGCGGTGTATCAAATGGGTTTAGGTTGGGCTTGTTTAGTTCATAGTCGGACTAGTAAGTTCTGGATTTAATTAGGCTTAATAAGCTCTTTGCGTTTGGTAAATTTGGATTTGCTTCGGCTTTAGAGAATTCGGGCTTGAACAAATAAGCCCGTTTCGTTTGTAAAGCCTTTCTTGTTTTCTGTAATCAGGACCTGCGAGGTCCAAGTTGGGTCCAAATTCGGACTAGGCCCAAGGGCCTACCCCGAGTCTCTATTTCCATAAAATAATAAAAAATTGGGAAAAAAAAGAGACAAAATTGGTTAGAGAAATAGGCCTCGATTCAGTTGTTAGCTTTTGGTATTAAAATTAGTTTAGTTTCATGATTTTCTCTAGCTTAGATTTAGGAAAACTAATTTCTTTAGAAAATTGAATTTGATTTGAACTAAGCTCCCGGGGTTGTTGTCATAGAACTTAATAAATGAGGCCATGTTATAATTCTTTGCCCAACTCATATTGGGTTATTTTACTACGCTCATCATTTTATTTACTTTTCATTACTATTCTTGATTTGTTTGTTTCTTGCAATTGCTTTTATATGGTTTTTGTATTGTGATTCACTTAGTTGAATAGTTAGGTTATATTCTATGACTATAATAAGTACAAAAAAGATTACATTGACACTTAATGGACATGAATCCTAGGATTCACATTTTTGTAAAAGGATTGCATGAAAACCTTAGTTCAAAAATAATCAAGATGAGCAATTTCAGAAAGTGTTTTCATCTTCTTGAATTTGAGAGTTCACTTTCCTAATTTTATGTATGAAGTTTTCCATGATTTGAAAGTGTTCAATTAATTAATCATTGTTAGTGAACCAAACAGATAAAAGTCTAGAAAACAAATTCTCAAAAAACACTTTCCCTCGAACAAACGCACCCTTAATCTACTTATGGAGTCCCAATTCTTTTTCTCTTTTCCTCTTAAAAGTCAAACCTGTTCCTTTCCCTCTTTAGGTTTGATTACCATCTAAGAACTGATAGGATTTGGCTAGTTCGTCTTTCTTTTAGGTGTGACACAACCTTCAGAACTCTTTTCAATTTCTGCACAAGCCATATTGATCACGACATTATTTAGATAGCTTGTTGATTACTAGTGACATGACAACACCTACCCAACTGATATTTTTTAAAGCTGTTTTGGGCAAGCAAGCCAATTCAAGGAATTTGGTGCCTTAACTTTAGTAGAAAATGACAAATCTAAATTAAAGTCTCTTCAGAGGGGCAAGTGGAATTCTGCACAATGTTTCTAATGATTTTTAGTATTTGTTTTCTCGGCTTTTTATAATTTTACAGGACTTTTATTAGACACGAACTTCTTAAAGTTCTCAAATATATAAAATTAACATAGGATTGAAAATTTAAAATTTTTATTAATTTTATTAGAATAGTTAATAAGAGACTTTTGTTTTATTATAAGAAATCAAAACCCAAGTACCCTAATAAAAAAAAGTTGGTGGATGCTTGTTATGGTGAGAGGCGAATGCCTAATTAATTACTAAACGAGTTGGGATGAACATCATATATCATGCATCATCCAATTTAATCAGCAGTTCGGATTTTCAAATAGTCAATGAAAAGAAATCTAAGAATATTACACAAAGAAATTTCTAAGGTTATTAACTGATTAAATTTGTCAACAAGTTGGCTCTTTTTCATCGGTCATTGCCGTGTAACGACCAGCAGTTACGGTCCAATATTATGTTATGGAAATGCTCAAACATAGAAAGCGTCCGGTCGTTCGATAGTGAAAGGAGAAGACCAAGACTTTTGCTTTCCCACGGAGAGAGAGACATTTCCCTAAAACTCCAGAATCCTAAGATTTCTTTCAGGGATTATTCGGAAAGTAAGAGTAGCTCTTCTGTGACGATTGTGCACCAGTCTCTGGCCCACAATGGCCTGTTTTTCTCGATAAGCACCGACGAAAGATTCAAGAAATAAATGCCAAATAAATCGTCCATTTGAAATATTTAAACGTGCCCCGCCCCACACTGCACAAAGACTTCGTCGCACGAGGAACCGTCGTGGAATCGTCTCATGCATGTCTCCAGGACCGGCTGATGTTAACTCCACAGCTTCAACTAATCCAATAACTACAGTTACTTGATCAGAAAAAGGGAAACGGAAAAATAAAATTCCTGACGATGATAATTCTCTGCAAATACGTATCAACCGCATTTTCATATTAGTTAGGAATTCTAGCCCAGAAAAGGGGAAAAAAAGGATTTACGTGAGATGTATCTTTGTCTTAATTTGAAAGCCTATAATGAAATCTTATTTAGAAATCTTGATTTTTTTTTTTTTTTGGTAAGGTAAGATTTTATAAGACAACCAAAGAAACTGTACAACAGAGGGGGAGAAGCCATGGTACTAACAAACACTCATATGGACAAACTGTCACTGGAGTAGAAGGGTACCATGGTCATCAAAAGAAATATACAAATAGGATAAAACCCCAATGAACTAAGAGGACCTATGCCATCCTGAACTAAGTAGTGGGCAACTCCACTCCAAAAATGTGAGGGTCTATCCCCCAGCTGCGTTGCATCCTTCTGTTTCTGGGGTTGTCTTCAACTGATTTGAAAGCTAGAGCTTTGTCCTTGACTGCCTTATAGAGGCATTTCTTCATGGAGGGAATGCATAGGTTATGGCTATTGAAAAGGATGTCATTCCTGGTTTCCATACAATATAGCAAAGAGAGCCAAAGGAGGAGAGTGCTATCTCCCAGTGGAATCCTTTCCCAGACAAAATATTAATGGCCCAAATAAGATTATCCGTCCAAGTGGAGTTGGTCCAAGGGAGGTTGCACCTGGCGGCCCAGAAATTAGCCAGGGCGTTGGAGATATAGCAGTCAAAAAAGAGATGGTTGATTGAGTCCGACGTAGTGTTGCACAAGGCGCATACTGAGTTAGGAACTCTGCCAAAGGACATGAGATAGATCTAAGTGGGTAGGCGATTTTTGGTAATAAGCCAAAGGAGGAATTGATGTCTAGGGGTCAAAACCTTATCCAGACAAAAGAGGACTAGTGGACCGGGTTGCATTTGCGTCGAATTGTATTCCATGCCGAAGCTGTTGAGAAGGTTCTAGAGGAACCCTCTACCCATGTGAAGTTGTCTTGGCCAATTAAGAGATGGGGAATCGGTATTTGCCACAAGGCCAACTCTTGGAGTAATTGAGTTCCTTCTGGGGAAAATAAGTCCTTCACTCTCGCATGTCTAAGAAGATCCGATTGGTAGATGTAGCTATTTGAGAAGATTGAGTTAAGAGGACCCACGTGAAGCCATGGATCAAACCAGAGTGATGTTAATTCACCATCTCCTATCTTCCACCTGAAGTGGGGTAGAAAGTCTTCCCTTAGAGTAAGGATCTTCCGCCAAGCCCAAGAACAATGAGTAGGAGTGGAGGCATCCCAAAAATTCTTCCTTTTAAGGTATGTTGCATGAATCCATTTGCACCATAACGATTTTTTATCAATGAATAGCAACCAAATGTGTTTAGCCATGGCTGCCTTATTGCTATCCCTGATCCTTCTTATGCCAAGGCTACATTCCTAACGGGGAAGGCAAACATCAACCCAAGACACTTTTGCACCTCCTGGCCCCATATTTGGGCTTTTCCAAAGGAATTGTCTGCACATTTGCTCTATCTTGTCCACTACCACCGATGGGAGCCAAAATATGGAGGCCCAATAGGCTTGGATGGCATGTAGTACCGACTTAATAAGCTGTAGACGGCTTGCAAAACAGAGGAAGCGGTGTGTCTATGATTGGACTCTGGCAGTGAGACAACAAACTAGGGCGTTACAGTCCCCTTTGCTTAGTCTTGATGTGATGATGGGTACACCCAAGTAACGCACAGGAAGGGAGCCGCGATTAAAGCCAAGTGCTTGTACAATCTATTCATTAGTGTTCTCAGAACCTCCTGAAATAAAGACTTCACTTTTATTAGTGTTGGGGACTAATCCACTCCAGGTAGAGAATATAGTAAGCCCGTCTTTGAGGCAGGAAATAGAAGTAAGTTTTGCTTCGCTGAAGAGGAACACATCATCTGCAAAGAATAGGTGGGATAGACGTGTAGCTTTGCATCGCCAGTGGTATCGGAATTCCGGGCGCCGAGTATGAGTGTTAAGGATCCCAATAAAGACTTCCATGATCAAGGTGAATAGGTAAGGTGACATAGGGTCACCTTGCCTTATACCACGTCCACTAGCGAATAAACCATGGAGTTCGCCATTTATAGAGATAGAGAATTTTGGGGTTCGGACGCAAACCATGATAAGTTTTGTGAGGTGAATGGGAAATCCAAATGCTTGAAGAGTCTTCTCTAGAAAGTCCCAGTCGAGGATATCATAGGCTTTCTAGAAATCCACCTTAATGGCACACTTCAGGATATAAGGCTTATTATGAAACCCGCTGAAAAGTTTTTGGGCAAGGAGGATATTGTCACTTATTCTCCTACCTCTTACAAAAGCAATTTGAACCGGACTGATTAGGTCAGGGAGAACAATGGCAATTCTAGCAGAGAGTATCTTGGTGATACACTTGTAAATGGTATTACAGTAGGCGATAGGACGAAAATATGACACCGATATCACATTGGGGATCTTTGGCACCAGGGCAATGATAGTATTGTTGACTTCTTTAAGCAAGGAGCCAGAAACAAGGAAATCCATAATCACTTCGGTAACTGAAGGGCCAACCCTGTCCCAATTCTTCTTAAAGAAATCAACATTATAGCCATCCGGTCCAGGGGCCTTATTTCCAGCCATCGAGAACATAGCATTGCGTATTTCTGACGGGAGGAAAGGTTGGGATAGAAATGTAATATGTTCTTCCTTGAGTGGGGAATGGATGACATCAGATAACTCCTGTATAGAAGGCCTCATAGTCATATCTGCCGGGGCAAAAAGGTCCTGGAAGTAAGAAACAAACACCTTCTGAACTTCCTTCATTTCTGATACCATTTGTCCTGAGTTATCCATGACAGAGATAATACGATTTCGAAGGTGCCAGTGATTGACTGATTGATGGAAAAACTTAGTATTATGATCCTCTTCCTTGAGCCAGCGAATTCTAGACTTTTGCTTGGATAAAGATTCCTCAAGAGAGCGAAATTCAAAATAGTCTTTGCGTTGAGAATGTTCCTCAGCCGCCAATGAGCTATTTTGAGGGTCTGGGTGAAGAGCTTCTTGAGTATATGATAGGACACTTTTAGCCGTAGCTGCCCGCATAGAGATATCAGAATAAGCATCTCTGTTGAGACACTTAAGCCGACCCTTCAAGAGCTTGAGTCTAGTATACAATCTGTACATAGGAGAACCTAACACTTGGGCCTCCCAAGACTGAGAAACCAGCATGAGAAAGTCTGGATGACTCATCCATAAATTAAAGAATTTAAAAGGAGTTCGCCGGGAACCAGGTGTAAGAATTCTCACAGCCATCGAAGTATGGTCAGATATGCCCGGGGCCAGGAAGGATGCTTCAGAGAAGGAGAAGGAGGAGCACCAACAATTGTTAACCAAAACTCGATCAATTTTCCGTTGTTTCCTTCGAGGGCCAGAGAAAGTGGACCATGTAAACTGGAAGCCTATATATCGGAGGTCAAATAGTTCAGCTTGATCCAGGCAATCCTTAAAATCATCGAAAGCGGGACACCAAATATCCGAGCTCCCCATGCGGTCTGAAGAATCCCGTATGGCATTCAAGTCACCAGCCACCATCCAAGGACTTTCCTTCAGAAAATAGCTCATCCTGATAAGTTCACACCAAAGGGGTCTTCAAGCACCAAAGGTATGTTCCCCATAGATCACCGTTAAAGATAAGGTAGTCCCTGAGCTCAAAAGTTTTGCATCACCATGAATAATCTGGTCAGTACTAGTCAAAGTAGTAAAACATACCAAAAGTGGGTTCCAACCGACCCAAATACGCCCTCTCGAAGAGGACTCATAATTAGCAACCCACATCCAACCAGGGAATAAACCATAAGAGATAATAGGAAATCTAGCAAAAGGGACTTTAGTTTCCAAAAGACCAATACAACATAGGTTATTGAGGCGCACGAACTTCCTAACCTCTGCTTGCTTAATAGGATTCAAGAGACCCCTAATATTCCAAAATCCAAAAGACATGAGGAAGTATGTACGAAGGAATAAAGATCGACTACTTTCTTTTAGAGCACCTTCTGGCGGCTGTTGGTTTTGTAGCTTTCCCCAATGAAGGCCTAGATCTATTAACCTGCACAGATGTTTTGTGTTTGCTAGGAGGAGAACCAGAGGTAAGCCCCAGTCTACTAGCTTGCTCAACTCTCACCTCAATGAGTTTCAAGTCAAAGAGAATAGATTCATGAGGGGCAGGAGTAGGACTTTGTTCCTGACTTGAGCAAACCACAACAGCAGATTCATCTGCTGGTCTAATAGCAGCAACAACTATAGGAGGTTCAGCAGCAAGGCCCTTCATGCAGCTAGCTCCACCAACCTCAGTTCCAGCAAGTGCTGAAGAAGTACAGACAGCATCAGATTTTATATCCAGCCTGGGACAAGCAGCGGCAGCAGCATCAGCTCCAGAAGTATAGCCGGATGCAGCAGTCATAGGAAAATCAGCAGCAGCATCAGCACATCCAGCAGTAGCAGCATCCTCTCCAGCAACAGCAGCTACTCTCACACCAGCAGGACTCGTAGCAACATCAGTGACAGCAATATCAGCAGCAATGTCTGCTCCATCAGCAGCACCTGCACCAGTTTCTGGATTCCCCACAGCAGCAGTAGCAATATCAGAACCTGCAATGGCAACATCCGAAGCAGTAGCTGTACCTGCAAAGACAACAACAACAACCGCCGAGACAGAAGAACCAGCAGCCGCCGAACCAGTAATTCTCTACTGGTTTAGCCAAGTAGGAGTAAAACGATTAGCTTCCATGGTGACAACAGCAGCAGATTCCTCGTTCAAGTCATCATCTGATTCAAAAGGGAAAGGAGGAGCAGCTTCCAAGGTGACAGTGGCAATTTGTTTGTTCTTGTTTCCAGCCCGGCGATTATGTTTGCTACTGGCACGTTGCCACACCTCTACAGGGACTGGTCTAGACCCCTTAGCAGGTAAGGGTGCTGCATTGTGAAGGGGGCTTGTCCTTCCTTATTAGCAGGGAGTTGTGAAACCTGAACAGGGGCTTGGTTTGCTAGATCAGACTCAGCTGGGCAGGGGGCTTGAGAAGGGCACCTATGACCAAAGGTACCACAAATTTGGCACGATGCAGGTTTCCATTGATATTCCACGCTTACAATGCGAGGTTGCCCATTTATGAAGACCGTAATAGTATCCCAGCTGGGTTTTGAGGCTGCTAATTCGACACAGACCCTAGCAAAGGATATCATTTTTAGATTTTCCGTGCGCTGGTCTAGATAGAGCGGACGCCTAACAATACTGGCTACCTTGCTAATCCCCTTAGCTGACCATAATCCATAAGGGAGATTCTTTAGCCTAATCCAAACTGGAATTGTAGAATGGTCTCCTTGTTTCAATTCAAGCATGGGGTGCCACTGTTGGAGGATTAAGGGCACACGTGCCACTGTTAATGGACCACCTTCAATTACCCTTCACCTAAACTCAGGGTCAACGATATGGAAGAAATAGAACCCTTGGTCATTTGCCTTGACCTCTAACAAGTGGTGGCCCCAAAGGTGTTTGAGGGCCGTCTCGACTAATTTAAATGGGAGTTTCTTTCCAACCAAGTAGCCAACTAAGCAATTATGCCAAATAGGATCAGCTGCATCGAGATCCTCCTCCAAACAATGAACGACATTATTCCCATCAGTACATGGCTCAAAAAAGGAAAGGGAATATCCTTGCACAACAGCCTTGGCTACATTAGCCCAAGAGCGGGTGGCTGCAACTGATTCTCCATCACGTTGGGGCAATAATCCCTGCCTTTGCTCAGCTGTAATGGGATTCTTGTCTTGGCTGGAACCAGCAATAGCCATACTAAAGAGGGGTGTTTTAGGTCTACTGTCAATACCCACAACAGCAGAGTTTTAGCCTAAATTCCTACCTCTCCTCAAATCTCCATCAGTAAAACGAGTAGTATGGACCCTACTTTGGCTGCGATGGCGACCTCCACCCAACCCCAATTGGGATTTCGCAGCAACAGTAGCATTCCTATTCATATTTCTAGAAGAACCCGGCAGCCCAGCTAACCAAATCTAGCATTCCATTGCAGTAATAATCGAAGGAGCTAAAGCCTTACCGGAGCAGAGGCCTGCGGCTGTTGCTCACTTCACGTCCAAGTGGAGGCGAGCTCTGACCCAAATAAAGGTTCCCCCGGAGATGGCAAGTGACCAACTGTTGTTCACTTCGTGTCCAAGTGGAGGCAACTCTAACCTAAACGGAGATTTCTGCCAGAGAAAGCAAATGCCGGCAACAACCGACCCAAAACAGAGTGGAGAATAGAGGCAGCTTATGTTCAGTCTCTCGCCCAAGCTTGGCTTCCGCCGGAGCAAGCAGGCATCGATACCAAGCTCAGAGCTAAGAGGGCGGGAGCTCAAAGAGTAGAGAGGGTGATGAACAGTGAAACCCTTTTTTGGTTTGCCTTTCCACAACTCTAGAAATCTTAATTTCATAACACAACAATTGAAAAAAATTTATATTTGGCCACTTTGAAGCTAGTGCATTAATTATTTTGAAGCTTCACATTATTCTTTTTCAGAATGCATATATATAGTCCATAAAAAAATACAAATTTTCAAGTATAAACCCATCCACCTTGAAACACATTTCATGCATACAATCACCCCCTCAAACCAATCTCTTGTATTTTTTTCTTCTTTCTCATTCTCTTGTTTTGGAATTCTGATCTCCCAATGCATGCGCCTACTACTGTCTTTGCTCGACTTCTCAAGTCTATGCAATGTAATGAAAGCAGCCTGCATCATTGATATCAATGATGTATTCGAATGTTATTAGAAAAGATAATAATTGAAGTCTTGTTCTATTTTAAGAAATCAAACCTCGAGGGCCCAGTTGAAAAGCTTGTAGATGCTTGAGGAGGTGAGAGTGGGAGCCCTAATTAATAAGTTAATGAGTTGGAACCCTCATCATTTACCAATGCATCATCTAATACGTAGGCAATTTTGGGATTTTCAAAGGGTCTATAGAGAAATTTAAGAATATTTTGGAGAGAAATTTTTAAGGCTATCATTAGCCCTTGTCAATTCAACTGATGAAATTCAAGAGATTGTCGTTTAACAATTGAGAGTTACGGAGCGCTATTATGCTTTCGAATTGTTGTATTTTAGAGTTTACCAAGGAGTCTCTTTCTTAGTAAAAGACGAAGGGTTAGGTCTTCTCCTTTCCCTATCAACTTTTATGTTTTGCCTCAATATTTCAACTATAAAAAATCAATTGGAAAAGGAGAAGACTAGACTTTTGCTTTTCCACAAAGGGAGAGATATTGCTATAAAGTTTATGGCTAAATTGACACCGTTAAATAGTTTAGGAGCAATAAATTTATAATTTTTCTAATACTTTCCCATTACTCTATTATGCTTGTAGTTCACTTAGCTTGGTTTCTTCAAAATGACTTTTCGTAATCGCAATTATATTTTTTTTTTATTGCAATGATAGCAAGATAGGATGTTCCCTGAGATTATGATAATTCAACAAAATATATACAATATAGGTACTAGATTAAAGGAAAAATAAAATTCTTTGCAATAATAATTCTCCGCACATACATATTAATCACAATCCATATTAATTAGAAATTCTAGCCTAGAAAGGAAAACCAGTCCACGTGTGATGTATCTTGTCTTAATTTAAAAGTATATAATGGAATCTTATCTAGAAATCTGAATTTTGTAATGCAACAATTGAAAATGTTTATATTTAATATCTTTAAAGCTAATTGATTTTTTATCTTGACGTTATTCTTTTTCAAAATGCATACATAAAGTCAAAAATCATAATTATACAATTTTTTGAGTGTAAATTCATCGAACTTGAAACACATTTTCATGCATACAATCACCAGCTCAAACCAGTATGCTCTTGTCGATTTTTCTCCTTTTCTCACTCTTTTGTTTTGGGATTGGGATCTCTCGACCACTTCATGCGCCTACTCTTGTTTTGCTTGACTTCTCAAGTCTTGGCAATTTAATGAAAGGAGCCTGAATCATTGGTGTTCTCTATCAATGATGCAGTCAAAGTTGGCGGGCAATAACAAATCCTGATAAGACATATTGTTGTGCATGAGAAATTGTCGGGGAAATTGACCTGTTGACTTGGCATTAACCTGAAAATCAATTTTGGACTCCCAAAGTCCTTTTTACTTAGCAACGATAGGATCTCAGACCATATCTGTGGCTTTACTCTGAATCGGAAGATGTAACTTGGTCTGAGGATTATGTTTTCTATTTTGCAGATTTAGACACTGCAGATTTCGTTCTTTCTCTATATATAGGTTGGTTAGTTCTTGTTCTTTGACATTTCAAATCAAAGCCCCAACTGATCTTAATTAAAAAAATTTTACTGAGGCGAGTCAATCAGCTCGGGCCAAGTTAATTTGTCGACGGACTATCACATTTGTTATATCTAATTAAAGTTCTGCCACATTACCTTTATGACAACGTATTCAAAGTTATTACATCATTAATTCTATCTATTCTAGAGTTTATTTATAGAAAAGAAACATTATATTTATTTATGTGCGCTATAATTGTTAGAGTACAAGGTAAGCTCTCAAATGGCCAACACAATACTGCTGTTAAATTTCCATCTAATACTTTGTTTTGTAACATAAAAACACCCAAACTATACCTATTGTGATATATTTACCCTAAAACTTTTTAAGAACCCCAAACTTGTACCCACATGATACATTAACCCACCATCAAGGTTCCTTTAGATGATTTTCCAATTAAAACGACATTGTTTTTATTTTACTTAAGCCATGTCAGTGCTTTGGAAAAATTATTTGCCTTTCATTGTTCATGTAGGCAAATTCTTATCAGCACCCACTGATGGAAACCTTGATGGAGATAAATGTTTTACACTAATAATATTGTATCAATACTTATATGTATATACACGCAAAGGAGTTGAAGGGAGAACCATGGTCATCCACGTACTTCTCCTGAAAGAGTACCACTGTATTGGGTCCATACCACAATCGCATAGCAGAAGCTGATGATTCAATGATGAAGCCCAGATGCCAAAGTTCCTGTGGAAACCGTTGATTCCACACCCCCTAGGATCGAGCAACGGTTGTTCTGACTGCCGCATTGATAGCTCCATCGTTAATTGTCGATTGCAATGACTCTATTGACCCTCCAACACTTTATATGGTCAATAAAAGTACTAACATACAAATACTCAACATCTTTGTTGAGGATCATGAGAGGCGTGCATGACTTCGTCACATGAGGTTACTGTTGGCTAGGCAAGTGAAAGCGGTTGGCATTATTCGATTAGATAATGGTGTGTTTGGGGTAAAGCGAACCAATTTCCATGTATTTTGGGACCAAATTTCCACAAATTTGGATACAAGTGGAAAATTTAACTTCATTGATAAATTGTTCAATTTGGCTCCGGTCCATGAGCTTGGACTTCTTACTTGCAATTACAATATCATTTGGCATGGTCATTAGCTTTGTTCTAATTCTTCTTCTATATTTGGGATGGTTGATGTTGTTTCAATTTTCAAATCTAAATCTGAACTGACTCGAATTATCAGTATCTTGCTTTATCTAATGGGTTAATGCCACGAAAAACCCTAAACTTTACCCCATGTGACAGATTTACCCTAAACTTTTTTTTGTGACACAAAAAACTCCAAACTTTGCTCCGTGTGACACATTTACCCTAAACTTTTTTTTCTACCACCAAAAACCCTAAACTATGCCACTTGTAACAATTTTACCCTGAACTATATTACTTATGACAAATTTACCCCAAAGTTTTTTGAGCTGATGGGCATTTTCGTCATTTTCTTTTTTTTTCTTTTTTTCTTTTTTTTTATTGAAGAGGAAGCCGGCGAGGGTCGCTTGGGCAACCCTCGCTGGCGTTGGGCGAGGGCGGCCTAGTCCTGGGCGACCCTCGCCGGCGTCGGGCAAGGGCCGCCCGGGCCAGATCGGGCGAGGGCGACCCTCGCCGGCGCGGCGTCGGGCGAGGGCCGCCCGAGCTCGATCCGGCCCGGGCGACCCTCGCCCGACGCTGGCTTCCACTTCAATAAAAAAAAATAAAAAATAGAAAATGACGAAAATGCCCTTCAGCCCAAAAAAACTTTGGGGTAAATTTGTCATAAGTAATATAGTTCAGGGTAAAATTGTCACAAGTGGCATAGTTTAGGGTTTTTGATGGCAAAAAAAAAAGTTTAGGGTAAATGTGTCACACGGGGCAAAGTTTGGGGTAAATGTGTCACATATGACAAAGTTTGGGATTTTTTATGTCACGAAAAAAAGTTTAGGGTAAATCTATCACAGGGGGTAAAGTTTCGGGTTTTTCGTTGCATTATCCCTTATCTAATTAATCTTTTTTCTTTTTTTTCAAGTTTGATCTCAACGGAAGATGAAATATTAATATTTTCTTGGAAATTCTCTCTCTAATTTATCCTTTTCCCAAGTATAATCTCAACAAGAGATATAATTGCAGGCCCTCCTCGCGTCACCCACTGTAACATCGCCTTCTGTCACCACAGCACTGCCAGCGACTTTCTTTGTTAGCTGGTCCTAAAGAACGAGAATGATAGAATGTTGAAGTACCGGAATTGATTACTAATGATGTAATCACCGCAAAGACAATCAATATAGTGGGGACTATGAATGATGCATATACTATTCAGCTTTCTAGAAGCTCCATTATCACTTATAAAAGGTCGTCATCAAGCTGTGAAGCTCGACATCTTGTTGCAAAACATCATCTCATTTCAGGAAGAATACGGGTGAGTCCATGTTGCTACATAGACTTCCCTTGAGAGTTGTCCTATTGTTGTGCTCATCAGTGGCTCTATTCTCAATAGTAACGGCAAATACAGTCCAAACATCAAAGCCTGGATGTGCAAATAGATGTGGCAACCTCACCTTCTCATATTCATTCGGGATGAACAACACAGGCGATGATTGCTACTTCAAAGAAAAGTCAAATTCTTTCCTCATCTTTTGCGATGATTCGACTAATCCTCCTACTCCTTATCTCTTTGATACATGTTCTAATATCACTATAGTTAGTACCTCTATTGAGAAGCATGAGATTAGTATAATGATGTTTGTGGCCAAAGATTGTTATAATTCATCTAGCGGATCCTCATACCAGAATGACCCTTCGATCAATCTTGCCATATTCCCCATATCTGCTGCCAAGAACAAATTTATCGCCATGGGATGCGACACGTATGCAGTTTTTAGAGGCCAACAAGGAAGCATGTATGCGACTGGGTGCTTGTCCTCATGCGGGAACATCTCGGACGTGATTAACGGGTCGTGCTCAGGCATCGGTTGCTGCGAGACTAGCATACCTCGAGACGCTTACCAATACAACATCTCTGTGACTAGCTACTACAATCATGTCGGCATCTAGGAATTCAATCCGTGCGGATACGCTTTTGTTGCCGAAGACGGCTTCTTTAGCTTCTCTACCGGCGATCTGTACAACCCGCCATTAAATATGGTCCCTATAGTTCTTGATTGGTTGATTCCAAATGAAACATGCCATGATGCAAAGAAGAATACAACGACGTACATGTGCCAAGAGAACTCCAATTGTACAGATGCTGAGAACGGGAATGGGTACCAGTGCAACGGCTTAGACGGGTTTTCAAGGGAACCCCTATCTCCAAAATGGTTGTCAAGGTACCTTTTCTAGTCTTTTCATTAGACCTCGGCATAAGGATAATGACCTTTATCCACAAAGTGCGATGATGTATTGCAATCTCAAAAAAAGTAAATTAACTCAATTTCCTCTCAAAATTGAAAGTATTGTCAAATCATAAAATCCTGTTTACCTTTTCAAGTTTTTTTAATGGTGACAGAATTGCTTCTTCCATTTGGAATATATTCCTACAGATATCAATGAGTGTGTGATTTCACAACCTTGCATTGGTTTATGTACAAACTTGCTGGGAACGTATAATTGTTCATATCCAGAGGGATCCCAAGGAGATGGAAGAAAAGATGGTAAGGGATGTACTCCTATCATCCATGAAAAGAGGTTTCACTCAATCGACGTCGTAATAGGTTAGTAAGTAGTACATTGCTAAATCTTTTTCATCATAACAACTTCCTTTATCCGATAAATTATTCACATTTCTTGAATGTTGCTCATGTCTTTGTTCTATCTTTTGCTGTTAGTTATCGAGATTTATCATATGCAAATCTTTCTCTTTGTATTAGTTGTGTCGGTGAATTACATTGATATTATATATATATATATATATATATATATATATATATATATATATATATTATTGTCTCAAGTTATTCACTTTATATTAATAAAATCAACCTCTTGTTCTTTTGTTGCTGGAAATGAATTAAACATGTTTTATTCCCTTTATACATTGAATCACTTCTATTATCATAAGATACTATCAGCAGAATTATATGTTTAGGTTTAATTCACTATCATCAAGGTTTGTCTCAATGAAAAAGCTTCAAGTTGATGGAGGAAAATATAAAATAGGACAGAGAAGTTAGTTAACACAAGATTGTTTGAGTAATGAAAAAGATAGAGTTAAGCATATTTCTATAACCAATTTTCTTTTCTTTTCTTGGCTGTATGAACCTTATTTAGTGTGATGGACAACTGATTTGTTTGTACACCGAACGTAATGTCTTTTCCTAGGTGTGAGCATAAGCTTCCTGCTGATTTTTTTGGGCGTCTCCTGGTTATATTGGGGGCTTAGAGAAAGAAAAATCAGCAGACAGAGAGAGAAGTTCTTCCTAGAAAATGGGGGCCGCCTCATGTTGCAGAGACTTCTTTTGGAGCACGAAGGCTCCATTGAATCGGCAAGAATATTCACCGACGAAGAGCTCAAGAAGGCCACGGACAACTATCATGAAAGCCAACTCCTAGGCCAGGGAGGCCAAGGAACAGTATATGTAGGGATCTTACCAAACAACATGGTTGTCGCCATCAAGAAGGCCAAGATTTTGGACCGAAGTCAGGTTGAAGAGTTCATCAACGAGCTGATCATCCTCTCCCAAATTAATCACCGCAATGTGGTTAAGCTAAGCGGTTGTTGCTTCGAGACGGAGGTCCCGTTGTTGGTCTACGAGTTCGTGACCAATGGCACCCTTTCTGACCACATACACAAGTGTGGCCACGAGTCCACATTATCCTGGAGGGCTCGTCTGTGCATTGCGGGGGAGACCGCAGGTGCGCTCTCGTACTTGCACTCCGATGCATCCGCTCAGATTTTGCACAGGGACATAAAGAGCACAAACATATTGTTGGACGAAACTACACTGCAAAGGTGGCCAATTTCGGGGCCTCCAGACTAGTCCCCCTTGACCGGACGCAGCTGACCACGCTGGTGCAAGGCACACTCGGGTACTTGGACCCCGAGTACCTCCAGTCAGGCCAGTTGACCGAGAAGAGCGATGTCTATAGCTTTGGGGTGGTGCTGGCTGAGTTGCTGACTGGACTGAGGGCGTTGTCCTTCAAGCGGGCTGAGAGTGAGAGGAACCTTTCTTTGTATTTTGCTTCTGCAATAAAGGGGAGAGGCTGTTCGAAATCATCGACCCGAGGGTGCTGAACGAGGGTAACCCCGAAGAGATTAAGGAAGTTGTGATGCTTGCAAGCTGATGCCTGAGGGTTAAAGGGGAGGATCAGCCGACCATGAAGGAAGTGGCAATGGAATTGGAGGGATTGATGAAGGTCATGGACAGCCATCCATGGGTGAATCAGAGCTGTGACCTTGAAGAAGCTGAGTAATTGCTTGGCGAGAGATCAAGCAAATGTGATGGCATCCTCAAAAGCAATGCATCAGGAAATGATGATAGCATAAGTAACCAAGTGCCCTTCGAAATTGAAAGTGGAAGATGAGACTCCATGGCAATATTGGCCCTAGTCCTACTATTCGGTGCTGTTGCTGTTGCTGTTGCTGTTTGTTTTTTGGGTATTTCCTCGTCGTTTTGTTTGTCTGTTTAGTTGCTTGTTCTACGTGCTCAAAGTTTCAGATGCTACGTCCAAATAGAGTACCTGGCCTTCTGTTTGTGTAACATAACATTCTGACGATATTTGAATAATTCCAACAACATTCTCGAGTTTTCATCTCATTCAGCGAAGTAAGGATTGGCCAACTTTCTATTGCGTCCGTCTTGCTAAGATCTACTCTTAACACCATCCTCGGAGACAATATAGCCTATGAAAACGAGGCAACTTGTGCAAAAGTGACACTTCTTCAGGTTGGCATGCAAGCATTGTTCCATAGCACTTGAATTTGATGTTCCAAAGGCTCCACTTGCGTCTTGCTATGGTATAAATCATGATGTCATCAAAGTACACGACGACAAACTATCCAATGAAAGGTTTAAAGACATGATTCATAAGATGCATAAAAATACTAGGAGCATTAATAACGACGTCAAAGGGCATCAACATGCCTTCAAGAAGACTGTTCTTAGTTTTGAAAGCGGTCATCCTTTCAACTCCTAATTTCATCTGACTTTGACGATAGCTGCCTCCAAGATCGATCTTGGAATAGCACAGAAGCTCCATGAAATTGATCAAGCAAATACCAAGGCAAGGAAAAGGAAAATAATTGATGGTTATCTTGTTCACCAATCTATTATCGACACACATTGGCCAAGAACCATTTTTCTTTGGAACTAGAAGTGCCGGGACAGCAAAAGGACTTGAGATTTCTTGTATCGCTCCCTTAGCCAAGAGTTTATCAACTTGCCTTTGAAGTTCTTTGTGCTTCTCAGAGCTCACGATCGAACAGAAGCACCAAGCGCTAGATCGATATAATGTTGAATCTCTCTCATAGGAGGAAGGTTGGATGGAATTTCACTGGCATGACTTCAAAGAAATCCTCAAGCAACGGCTGCAAAATGGTTGGGATCTTCTTTTTTGGTTCATTTTCTTCCAGCATAACAAGAGTGTTGAAAAATTTGACGCCGGAATATGGATCGAGCGAATCGGATAGAATTAGTCGGAAGGAAGGAAAGAAAATCAGACACCGATTTTACGTGATTCGGTCCAAATATCGGAACCTACGTCTACAGGGAGAGCAGCACGGAATTTCACTATAGAACCAAGCGATACATGGAGATTACACTCACTCGAGTACTCAAACACTCACTCAGTGTTTCCCAACCTCCAATTACACATAATAACTCACACAGTATTTAGCCCCTCACAATTCCCAGTGAAATTCTCACTCAAGAAATTAAACAAATTCTATTAACAAGAATTTAACTGGCTAAAAACACCCAGGTGTAATTACAATGAGAAAATCTCCCTTCTACCGCCGATAGCTCCCACGCGTTCAGTTCTCGCGCTCCTCTTTCTCTCACTTTCTGGAGCTCTCTCCACACGGCTTCTCTCTCTGTTCTCTTCGGCCTCCGACGGTCTTCTTCTATAGGGACTGATGGGAAGACAAGGAGAAACGTGTACTCCTCAATTTGTCAAAGGCTGCCACCTTCTGAAGCCTTGCCCCTTCATGCATGCTTGAAGAAGAAAATGCTCATAGCTTCTGCCTTCCCTCCTAGGATAATAATAAAAAAAGAAAGACCCACAAGACAAGTTCTGAAGAAGAGTAGCGGCGCCCTCCACTTTTCATGGGCATGCATGCACCATGTGCATGCATTAAAGAAAAAGGGAGAAATTTGGACGTGTGTGTGCAGAAGACAAAGAAGTGACGCCCTCCATTTTTTTAATAAGCACGAAAGGGGGATGCATTTAATATTGTTGAAGCAAGCTTCAACTCTTCAGAACAAGGAAAGGTAAGAGAGGGGTGCAAAAGTCAACAAATGGGCAGAGATGGATTTTATCTCCAACGTGACCATGTGTGGCATATATTATGCCGAAAAGAAATTTTCGGATCCGATCACGCGCCGTTGTTCATTAAATGCTCCATGAACGTGCTTCCTCCTTGTTAAAATATTATGCGTGTTCATTGGATATTGTATACTAACTCAAACTCGAGACATAATTTTAACAAAGAGCACAAGCTTCACAAGCATCCTCCGGTGCTTAGGAAAAGTGAGACTTGAAAAGAAGATTGCTTCCTTTCCCATGAGTTGGCATAGGAAACGCTCTCCATCTTGCAAGGCCCCAACGTAATCTTGACGCGGTCTTTGACAAAGGGATAGGTGTTATACATCAAACATAATCTCATCTTTACACGTTTTGCCAGTGGAGAATAAAATCAAGCACCGGTTATTTACTTTTAACTCACTCCCTTTCTTGGGCCAAGAATGCTTGTAAAGATGTAGATGATCCTCTGCCTTGAGATGCAACTTGCCTCCAATGGAGGTTGACACAACGTTCGCACAACATCCACTATCAATGAGACGACAGTACACGCTTAAGTTAGTTGTTACAAAGCCAATCATCATCCTCAGATGATCAGCATGCAAGCTCTTTTGAATGACGAGCTTCTCCTTGGTCTCGGTAAATGATTTGTTCGTGACTCCTTGAATCTTCTTGGAGCAAAGAGTCGTTTTGCAACTCTCCCTGCTGCTCATCTTGTACAAGAGACATGATCTTTCTATTACGACACTCTGAGGCGATGCGGCCAAATCCATGACATTTCAAACACTGTCTTGATTTATTGTTAGCTTTGTTTGGCTAATTGGTTTTAGATGCTCCCCCTTCGTTCAACGGTTTCCTTCGATGCTGACAAAGGTTTTAAAGTCGAACTCCCAATATTAGAGGATCTCTCTTTGGTTGATGGCTTCTGACTTCACTCTCTTTTCTCTTTGAGTTGCTTTTCCACCTTCTTCGATAATTTGAAGACCTCATTAAAAATCCAATAAGGTTGTAGTCGGACAACACCGTCAGTTTTCAAATGAAGACCGCAAAAACACTGTCCTATGATTTACTCCTCTGCCTCCACCACATCACAATTTAGGGGTGTGCATGCTCCGGGTGGGCGGTTGTCACCCTAGAACTGGGAGCCGCCTGCTAAGGACCGATTCCAAAAATTTGGATCCGGGAACCACCCGAGAACCGGACTACCGGTTTGGTCTGGTTCCAGGGTGGATCCATGGAACCGATCTCATAAGCGATCACGCCTACTCAATATGCATTAATAAACCGGTTTCTTGACTTTTGTTGTGCTCTTCAAGACTTCGACAATAAGAATTGCAAGGGCTATTCAACAAATAGGAAATTAGGGCTCCAAATAGAACAATAAGAATTCTAAACATGGGGCTTCAAAATTTTAATTTTTTTTCAACCAAACAAAATTTATTTTTTATAATAAAAATTAATATATATTATTATTATAATACCGGTCCGGTCCGGGTGGGTGGGCGGGCGGATCCGCTCATGGAATCGGGAACCGGATCAGTCCCTTTAGGAACCACCAGTTTCGGACCAATCCGGTCCGGGTGAATCCCGATTCTTTTGCACACCCCTACATCACATCGTAGCACGAGATGCTCAAATTTGGTGGCGTATTCTTCTGCTTACAACCCCCCTTGCTTCATATTGTGGAATTTATCGAAGGCATCTTGCTCATAAGTTTCTGGGAAATGCTTCTTTTTGAGCTCCTTCATTTTATCTAATGTTACAATTCACCGCTTTCCATCACAAGTTCTTTGACACGGTAGATTTCCACCCCAAATCGGAGCATGCATTTTATACTTCATATACGCAAGCTTCACCTTTCGATTCTCCACAATATTCTTATGATCAAAAGTTCGCTCGATTCTATGAAACCAATCAACAAAGTCTTTGAAAGCAAAATATTTCAGAATATGAAGCTCACTAAGACAAATTTTCTGCGGACAATTCCTCTCATTTCATTTTCCTAAGTGAATCAAATTACGGAAAATGAGAAAAATATTTTCTTGAAAATGTTTTCTGTGAAACAAATAGAGCATTAAGTAGAGTTAATTAGGGTGTATGATACTAGTGTTATATGTCACATTTACACTAAGGTCCAATACGAGACACTATTTTGGGCATACTTTGATTAGCCTAGTCTCTTCAAAATGACTTTTGGTAATAATGATTACCTTTTTTTTTGTTACCGCGATGGTAGCAAGATGGGATTCTCCTCAAAATTATGGAAATGCAACGAAAGATTTATAACACGGATACCAGATGAAGGGAAAAATAAATTTCGTTAAATGATAATTCTCCACAAATACGTATCAATCACAATCCATATTTTTAATTAAACTCTTAGGCCAACAACCAAAATAAAAGATAAAAAAACAAGCCTATGTTCCACGTATCTTGTCTTAATTTAAAAGTATATAATGGAATCTTGTCTAGAAATCTTAATTTTTGTAGCACGACAATGGAATATTTATTCTTCACATCTTTAAAACCAGTTGATTAATCACTTTGAAGATACACCTTTTTCATTTCCAGAATTCAACAAAAATTTCGCAACTAGGAGTATAAACCCCATCACCACGAAACACATATCATGCACACAATCAGTAGCTCAAACCAGTTCGCTCTTATCGATTTTTCTTCCTTGGCATTCTTTTGTTTTAGAGTTGTGATGAAGTGAGCAAAAGGAATTGCCTGGATAGGACTAGATCAATCAGTTTTGGGCGAGCCCTAAGGGTATTAGTCTGGTTCTCAGTTCCATAAAATTGGAACAGTGAATTTTGATATGGTTCCGAGTTCCAAGTGTGGAACCACCCACTCGGGCATGACCAATTTTGATTTGTTTCTTTAAAATTTGTAAAAAAAACCCTAATCTATCTTATATTTCAGACTTCACTCATGCATGAGATGCACGACTCCCATCACTTACACATATGTGAGTAAGATGACAAGAACAAATCAAAACACAAAAGGAATTGCTCATTCTAACCAATTTTTACCACAATTTTGAAAGAATTATATGAAAATTTTAATGTTATACGTATCTCACTGATTTTAGAAACACATTTATTTTCAAGAACATCTTCAATTTCATATTGAACATAAATGAAAAAAAAAAATCAAACATGCCACTAGTTCCATTGCCCATCCAGAAACCAAACTAGCTCGATAGGTCTAGTTTTAAGGGGCACTAATCTGGTCCTCGATTTCATAAAAGGAGAATTGGTCCTTTTGATTCGGTTTGCAATTTCAACACGGGAATCGTAATACCTGGGAACCAATCACCCTCAGTTGCGATCTCCCATTACAGACGCATAGCACTTGCTTGACTTTTCAAGTCTTTGGCGGAATAATGCAAACACCGTCTCATTTATACTCTCTATCAATGATGATCCTTTCTCCAAAGTTGGTGGGTTGACGAGACATCATCGTACGTGAGAAATTGCCAAGGAAACCGACTGCCTTGACTTAGTTTTTTTCTGAAAATTATAAAAAGTATCTACAATAACGATTTTTGGCCAAATTTAATCAGAAAAACTAAATTGATAATTTTTTTAGAAGATTTGAGTTTTAATTAACACAATTGAAAAATTTAGGATTGAATTTATACAAGTATAATAAGTTTAGAACTTTTTTGTTAATTTTCCATTATAAAACCTCTGAGGCTTCCTTGAGGTAATGAGTGTTTTAACGAATTTTAGGGTTGTGATCTCCTACTGCACACGCTGCATGCTTGCTTGACTTTTCAAGTCTTGGAAGGATAACGAAAGCACTCTAATGAGACATATTATCGTACATAAGAACTTGCTAAGAAAACTGACTGCATTGACTTAGCATTTGCTTGAAACTTTACGGGCGAGTCTGAGAAAATTCCCAAAATCAATTTCGGACTCCCAAAGTCCTTTTACTTAGCAATGATCATATCTAAACACTGCAGATTTCGTTCTAATATTTTCTTCTATATTTGGGTTGTTTGCTATTGTTTTGCTTTTCAAATCCAAATCTGAACCAACGGTTTCTTGCTTTATCCAATTAATCTTTAGTACTTACAACACGTTATGTCATGATGTGGCTATACAATTTTATTCTAGTCACTTCACCACTTGTTTTTAGACCTATTCCCAAATAATATTTGAGTTATATATGTCCAATCCAACCAAACATTTCTTTGCTGCCTCTATATATATCAAACCTTTCTCTATTTATAAATCTCGTCTTGAGGAGATACGTAAATGTAGGAATCAAGTAAACATATCTAACACTATGATTGGATATGTGGTGTTCGCCTCATTTCTTATACACTGCATAATTACTCCTACCTGAAAAGAAATTTGAAATCTAACCGGCAACTGAATTCAACAAAAGCAAGGGGGGAAATGCCAATTTACACCCTCATGAATGTTGAAGTGTCTTTTTGCTCCTCTCGCCCAATATATATGAAGATTTATTCCTTGAAATTTGTTCCGTTCATGCAGTCTAAAAAGGCACATTTGTTCTTCGTTTTCTATTATGTTGGCTAGGCAAGTGAAAGCGGTCTGGCATTATCCGATTAGATCATGGTGTGTTCGGGGTAAAGCGAACCAATTTCCATCTATTTTGGAAGCAAATTTCCACAAATTTGGGTACAGGAGGAAAGTTTAACTTCATTCATGGATCGTTCAATTTGGCTCCGGTCCACAAGCTTGGACTTCTTACTTGCAACTACAATATCATTTGGCAAGTTCATTAGCTTTGTTCTAATTCTTCTTCTATATTTGGGTTGGTTGGTGTTGTTTCAATTTTCGAATCTAAATTTGAACTGACCCGAATTATCAATATCTTGCTTTATCTAATTAACTTTTTTTTCTTTTTCTCGAGTTTGATCTCAACAGAAGATGAAATATTAATATTTTCTTGGAAATTCTCTCTCTAATTTATCCATTTCCCAAGTGGCCATCGTCGCGTCACCAACCATAACATCGCCTTCTGTCACCACTGCACTGCCAGCGAGTTTCTTTGTTAGCTGGTCCTAAAGAACGAGAATGATAGAATGTTGAAGTACCGGAATTGATTACTAATGATGTAATCACCGCAAAGACAATCAATATAATGGGGACTAGGGGTGTCCAAAAATTTGATTTGACCCGACTTAGACATGACTCAAACACGAAATAAATATAGTACATATTTCGAATCTTAATAATGTTCGGGTTACAATTATAAAATAAGTAAACAGTTATCTTTTGAATCGGGTTAGGCTCAGAACATTATTCGGCCCATGAGCAAATAAACAAACTCTCATCCAAACCCTTCTCTCGAACATGGAGAGGGCAGAGAGAGGTGAAGAGAAAGGGACCGAGGGTCGGAAAAAGAGAAGGCGAGTGAGAGTGAGGGCGGAGAGTGAGAGAGAGGCCCCGCGGCCACCGTGCCTTGAACGCGATTGACGCCGACGCATTTTCTCCACCTTTGCCAAAGCTCTTGGATCCGAGAGAGAAAACACCTTTCCTCGGAGCTGCACGTGCCGGACGCGTCACACTGAGCTGGCCCCCCGGCCCACGTGGCACCACCCTACCGGCCGCTCGCCCCCATCCCGGCCGTCCACCTGTCCCTCGCGGGAACAATCCCATTGCTTCTGCTGACCGTTCGTGGAAGTTAAAGAGCGAGTGAGTAGAGAGAGAAAAACAAAAGTCTCGTCTCCTCTCTCTCTCCTTTCTCTCCTCTCTTTCTCTCTAAGATCGCGAGCTCTGCGGCTATGCCCGGCTCTGCTGCTCGTCCGAATTCTCCCTCCGGGCCCATCTCCGCTCCTCCGTCGCTCCGTGCTTCGTGGTTCAGCGCGTGATCGCGTCTTCTTCGTGGGGAGTTTCAGCTCCTTGTCGGGACTGTGTAGCTGTCGTATGAATTCCTCTCTCTCTCTCTCTCTCTCGCTCTGGCTCGGAGGAGCGAGCATGAGCTGCTGCATAATTCATGCTTCCCGTGACGTCCTCTCGCTCTGCTCACTCGGAGCTGCAGTTGTTTTCGGTCGTCTTTGGTTGGGTTCGCCTTCTTTAGTGGCTTCGACGACTTTGGTTTGACTTGCGTGCTCTGGCCGTTCGCTCTTCTATGGGTGTTTCATGTTTTATTATGCTTTAGATATTGGATGATGGAGAATGTTACGAGTTTTTATTTAATGGTATGTGTATGATTAGATTTGGCTTGTTGGTCCAAAACCCGACCCGACCTGTTTTCATTTTTCGTGTTTCATGCCTTTTGGGTTGAGTCATGCGAGCCTTCTTGTTTGGGTCGGGTCTGGTAACATTAAGGTCCGATCCGACCCATTGACACCCTAGAGGGGACTATGAATGATGCATATACTATTCAGCTTTCTAGAAGCTCCATCGTCACTTATAAAGGTTGTCATCAAGCTGTGAAGCTCATTGTCTTGTTGCAAAACATCTCATTTCAGGAAGAGTATGGGTGAACCCATGTTGCCCCACGGACTTCCCTTGAGAGTTGTGCTGTTGTGCTCATTGGTGGCTCTACTCTCAATAGTTACGGCGGATGTAGTCCAAACAGCAAAGCCTCGATGCGCGAATAGATGTGGCAATCTCACTTTCTCATATCCATTTGGGATGAACAATACCGGTAATGACTGCTATTTTGAAGAAAAATCTCATAATTTTCTCATATTTTGTGATGACTCAACTGATCCTCCCACTCCTTATATAACCGACAAAAGTTCTAATGTCCAAATACTCAATATATCTATTGAGAATCATGAGATTAGTATAATGGTATTTGTGGCCAAAGATTGTTATGATTCGTCCGGTGGAACCTTAAACAACAATGATCCTTGGCTCACTCTTGCCATATTCCCCATATCTCCTGCCAAGAACAAATTTATCGCCGTGGGATACGACACATACGCAACTTTTACGGGCCGACAAGGAAGCACGTATGTGACGGGGTGCTTGTCCTCGTGCGACAGCATCTCGGACGTGATCAACGGGTCGTGCTCGGGCATTGGTTGCTGCGAAACTAGCATACCTCGAAATGCCTACCGATACAACATCTCTGTCACTAGCTACAACAATCATAGAGGCGTCTGGGGATTCAATCCATGCGGGTACGCTTTCGTTGCCGCAGACGGCTTCTTTAGCTTCTCTACCGACTATCTGGACAAGCCGCGATTTAATAAGGTGCCCATAGTTCTCGATTGGTTAATTCCAAATGAGAAATGCGATGATGCAAAGAAGGATACAACGACCTACATGTGCCGAGAGAACTCCAAATGTACAGATGCTGAGAACGGGAATGGGTACCAGTGCCACTGCTTAGAGGGTTTTCAAGGGAACCCCTATCTCCAAAATGGTTGTCAAGGTACCTTTTCTAGTCTTTTCACTGACCCACCTCGCATCAGAACAAGTGCTCATGTATAGAGTAGTGGATCATTATTTCAATAAGGGGGAGCATGTTAAACGGATCCAATAGCATAAAAAACCTAGTGAATGTAATTCTTAAGAGTCAGAGGACCAATTTTTGACTTGACGAATGATACATGGTCTAAACAATTTCGTAGTAATCAAGTAAAATCTATACTGTTCGAAATAAAAACAACTTAGGTTGTAGAATTTGATTATATATATTTCGTATAAGTGAATTTTCATTGCTTGAAAATTAATATAACCTATGAAGCGCTTAGCAATAATCTGTTAATTTTCACAGTAATCATTCCTCATATAGCTAGACATTCTTCTCTCTTAAGTTCAGTCCTCACAATTGTTTTACGTTAAACAAACTAAAGTGGTCAACTGCGATTGAGTTTTTAAACAAATGGTCCATATTGAATACTCAATATGAGTTGGTCAAATTAGTTTGTAAATCAATTTCATATACCGATATATATACATCTAGCATTATTTTGTATATATAGACAATTATATTTGAATTGTTTTCTATCTGATATGTTATTCTCGTTGGTAATGGCACAATTTTGTTGGATAATTCTTAAATCTTCTATCCTCAACAAAGATCAAGTGATTGGTTAAATTTAGGCTCTTGGGATAATGACCTATCACCCAAAAAATACAGTGACATATCGTGATCTCAAAAAAAGCAAATTGACTCAATATGTTCTCTTGAAAGTATTGCCAAGTCATGGAATTCTATTTACTTTTTCAAGTTTCTTCCCGTTGAAATGGAGTCAGATTTGCTTCTTATATTTGGAATGTATTCCTACAGATATCGATGAATGCGTGACTTTACAACCTTGCAGTGGAAAATGTACAAACTTGCCCGGAACTTATGATTGTTCATGTCCAAGGGGATACCGAGGAGATGGAAGAAGAGGCGGTAAGGGTTGTACTCCTATCATCGATCGCTCAACCCGTGTTGCACTAGGTTAGTAAATCGTGCACATTGCTAGAGCTTTTTCATCATATGAATCCTTCTTTTATCTCATAATTTATTCACAGTCCTTAAATGTTGTTCTTATGTCATTGTTTCATCTTCTGCCGTTAGTTATCGAGATTTTTCAAATGCAAATCTTTCTCTTTAAATTAGTGGTGTCTGTGAATTGAGTTGATATTATATACATGCATTGTCATCTCAAGTTATTCAATTCGATATTAATAAAATCAACCACATGTTCTTCTGTTGCTGAAAAGAATCAAGCTCGTTTTATCCACATGATACATTAAATCATTCCTATGATCATAAGATACTCTTAGCATAATTATCTATTTAGGTTTAATTCGCTATTATCAAGGTTTGTCTAAATGAAAAAGCTTCAAGTTGATGGAGGAAAAAGAAGAAGAAAATAGGACAGAGAAGTTAATTAACACAAGATTGTTTGAGTAATGAAAAAGAAAGAGTTAAGCATATTTCTATTACAAAAATATTTCATTTTTTTTTTTCATTTCTTGGTGAGTGAACCTTATGTAGGGTGATGGACAACTGATTTGTTTGAACACCGAATGTACCGTCATTTTCTAGGTGTGAGCATAAGCTTCCTGCTGATTCTTTTGGGTGGCAATTGGTATTATTGGGGGTTTAGACAGAGAAAAATCAAGAGACAGAGAGAGAAGTTCTTCCTAGAAAATGGGGGCTGCCTCATGTTGCAGAGACTTCTTTCTGAGCACGAAGGCTCCATTGAATCGGCAAGAATATTCACCGATGAAGAGCTCAAGAAGGCCACGGACCACTACCATGAAAGCCGAATCCTAGGCCAGGGAGGCCAAGGAACAGTATATCGAGGGATCTTACCAAACAACATGGTTGTCGCCATCAAGAAGGCCAAGATTTTGGACCGAAGTCAGGTGGAAGAATTTATCAACGAGCTGATCATCCTCTCCCAAATCAATCACCGTAACGTGGTTAAGCTAATCGGGTGTTGCTTTGAGACGGAGTTCCCGTTATTGGTCTATGAGTTCGTGACCAATGGCACCCTTTCTGACCACATACACAATTGCCGCCACGAGTCCACATTGTCCTGGAGGGCTCGTCTGCGCATTGCGGGGGAGACCGCAGGTGCGCTCTCGTACTTGCACTACGATGCATCCACTCAGATTTTACACAGGGACATAAAGAGCACAAACATATTGTTGGACGAAAACTACACTGCAAAGGTCGCCGATTTCGGGGCCTCCAGACTAGTCCCCCTTGACCGGACGCAGCTGACCACGCTGGTGCGAGGCACACTCGGGTACTTGGACCCCGAGTACCTCCAGTCAAGCCAGTTGACCAAGAAGAGCGATGTCTATAGTTTCGGGGTGGTGTTGGCTGAGTTGCTGACTGGACTGAGGGCATTGTCCTTTGAGCGGGCTGAGAGAGAGAGGAACTTGTCTTCGTATTTTGCTTCTGCAATAAAGGGGGAGAGGCTGTTCGAAATCGTCGACTCGAGGGTGCTAAACGAGGGTAACCCCAAAGAGATTAAGGAAGTTGCGATGCTGGCAAGCCGATGCCTGAGGGTGAAAGGGGAGGATCGGCCAACCATGAAGGAAGTGGCAATGGAATTGGAGGGATTAATGAAGGTGATGGACAGGCATCCATGGGTGAATCAGAGCTGTGACCTTGAAGAAGCTGAGCAATTGCTTGGCGAGAGACCAAGCAAATGTGATGGCATCCTCAAAAGCAATGCATTTGGAAATGATGATAGCATAAGTAACCAAGTGCCCTTCGAAATTGAAAGTGGAAGATAAGACTTCATGGCAATGTTGGCCCTCGTCCTACTATTCGGTGCTGTTGCTGTTGCTGTTTGTTTTTTGGGTATTTCCTCCTCGTTTTTTTTCTGTTTAGTTGCTTGTTCTACGTGCTCAAAGTTCAGATGCTACGTCCAAATAGAGTACCTGGCCTTCTGTTCGTGTAACATAACATTCTGACGATATTTGAATAATGGAAAATTCCAAAAACATTCTCGAGTTTTCATCTCATTCAGCGAAGTAAAGATTGGCCAACTTTCTATTGCCTCCGTCTTGCTAAGATCTACTCTAACACCATCCTTGGAGACAATATAGCCTAAGAAAACCAGGCTACTTGTGCAAAAGTGACACTTCTTCAGGTTGGCAAGCAAGCGTTGTTCCATAGCACATGAATTTGATGTTCCAAAGACTCCACTTGCGTCTTGCTACGGTATAAATCATGATGTCATCAAAGTACACGACAACAAACTAGCCAACGAAAGGTTTAAAGACATGATTCATAAGATGCATAAAAATACTAGGAGCATTAAAACGTCAAGGGGCATCAGCATGCCTTCAAGAAGACTGTTCTTAGTTTTGAAAGCGGTCAACCTTTCGACTCCTAATTCCATCTAACTTTGACGATAGCTGCCTCCAAGATTGATCTTGGGAAAACACAGAAGCTCCATGAAATTGATCAAGCAAGTACCAAGGCAAGGAAAAGGAAAACAATTGATGGTTATCTTGTTCACCAAATTATTATAGACACACATTGGCCAAGAACCATTTTTCTTCGGAACTAGAAGTGCCGGGACAGCAAAAGGACTTGAGATTTCTTGTATCGTTCCCTTAGCCAAGAGTTTATCAACTTGCCTTTGAAGTTCTTCGTGCTTCTCAGAGCTCATGATCGAATAGAAGCACCAAGCGCTAGATTGATATAATGTTGAATCTCTCTCATAGGAGGAAGGTTGGATGGAATTTCACTGGCATGACTTCAAAGAAATCCTCAAGCAACGGCTGCAAAATGGTTGGGATCTCCTCTTTTGCTTCATTTTCTTCCACTATAACAAGAGCACAAGCTCCACAAGCATCCTCCGGTGCATAGGAAAAGTGAGACTTGAAAAGAAGATTGCTTCCTTTCCCATGAGTTGGCTTAGGAAACGCTCTCCATCTTGCAAGGGCCCAACGTAATCTTGACGCGGTCTTTGACAAAGGGATAGGTGTTATACATCAAACATAATCTCATCTTTACATCTTTTGTCAATGGAGAATGAAATCAAGCACCGGTTATTTACTTTTAACTCACTCCCTTTCTTGAGCCAAGAATGCTTGTAAATATGTAGATGATCCTCTACCTTGAGTGCAACTTGCCTTCAATGGTGGTCGACACAATGTTCACACAACATCCACTATCAATGACAACAGTACACGCTTGTATGGAGTAAGTGTAGAATAAATTCTCTACATAAATAATTAATTAATCACGAATAATTAGATCCATATATAAATGTAAAACACCAAAATCGATACGTACAGCGGAATTAAAACATACATGTATGAGCCATAGTCTCGTTTGATGAAAAACAGATCAAACTGATAGTATTAGTGATCTATTGGAATGCCAAATCTTCCTCTCTATGACCTATTTCAGTATGGTAGCTTTTAATGGGACAAAACTGATAGGTATAACCTACCATTTTATAGGCTAGAGAGGGACCTAGCAAACCCTAATCAATAACGAGTTAACTGGGCCCCTCTTATTACGAGTTTCGGTTAAACACAATTGCCTACACTTTGCTGCTCAACTAGGCCTGTTAGTAATAGATGCAATAACTCAATTCAATAAGATCACTCAAAAGTTTAACATATATTGAAATATCCATTAACCCGATTATTTAAAATAGAAAATTGATTAATTAATGTAAACCCATTATAGGAAATTTTCAACAGTAAGTTGTTACAAAGCCAATCATCATCCTCAGATGATCAGCATGCAAGCTCTTTTGAATGACGAGCTTCTCCTTGGTCTCGTAAATGATTTGTTCGTGATTCCTTGAATCTTCTTGGAGCAAAGAGTTGTTTTGCAACTCTCCCTGCTGCTCATCTTGTACAAGAGACATGATCTTTCTATCATGACACTCTGAGGCGATGCGATCAAATGCATGACATTTCAAACAGTGTCTTGATTTATTGTTAGCTTCGTTTGGCTAATTGGTTTTACCAAATGCATGACATTTCAAACACTGTCTTGATTTATTGTTAGCTTCGTTTGGCTAATTGGTTTTAGATGCTCCCTCTTCGTTCAACGCTTTCCTTCGATGCTGACAAAGGTTTTAAAGCCGATCTCCCAAGATCAGAGGATCCCTCTTTGGTTGATGGCTTCTGACTTCACTCTCTTTTCTCTTTGAGTTGCTTTTCCACCTTCTTCGATAATTTGAAGACCTGATTAAAAGTCCAATGCGGTTGTAATCGGACAACACCGTCAGTTTTCAAATGAAGGCCACAAAAATACCGAGCTATGGTTCTACTCCTCTGCCTCCACCACATCACATCGTAGCACGAGATGCTAAATTTTAGGGGTGTATTCTTCTCCGTACAACTCCTCTTGCTTCATATTGTGGAATTTATCGAAGGCATCTTGCTCATAAGTTTCTGGGAAATGCTTCTTTTTGAGCTCCTTCATTTTATCTAATGTTACGATTCACTGCTTTCCTTCACGAGTTCTTTGGCACATTAGGTTTTCCTGCCAAATTGAAGCATGCATTTTATAGATTTTGGACACAAGCTTCACCTTTCGATTCTCCACAATATTCTTATGATAAAAAATTTGCTCGATTTTGTCAAGCCAATCCACGAAGTCTTCCGAAGAAAAACTTTCCATAATAGGAAGCTCACTAATACAAGTCTTGCAGACAACTCCTCTTGCTTGATTTTCCTAAGAGAACCGAAAGTCGGAAAATGAGAAAAATATTTTCTTGAAAAATGTTTTCTCTGAAACAAATAGAGCCTTAAATAGAGTGGTACGTGTGTTGTATGTCACATTTACACTAAGGTCCAAAATGAGACACTATTTTACTCGTAATTCAATTAGCCTGGTTTCTTCAAAATGACATTTGGTAATAATGATTCCATTTTTCTTTGTTACCATAATGGTATCAAGATGGGATTTTCCTCCAACGCAACATAAGTTTTACAACATGGATACCAAATGAAAGGAAAAATAAATTCCTTGGAATGATAATTCTTCACAAATACGTATTGACCGCAATTCATATTTTTAATTAGAAATCCTAGGCCAACAACCAAAATATGAAAATATGAAAACAAACCTATGTTCCACGTATTTTGTCTTAATTTAAAAGTATATAATGAAATCTTATCTAAAAATCTTATTTTCTTAGCATGACAATGGAAAATGTTTATTCTTTACCTCTTTGAAACCAGTAGATTAATCATTGTGAAGATACAAAATACAACAGAAATTTCACACCCAAGAGTATAAACCCCACCACCATGAAACACATTTCGTGCACACAACCGCCAACTCAAACAGTCCGCTCTTATTGGTTTTTCTTCTTTGGCATTCTTCTAAAATATTAGGGGTAAGCAAAAGGAACCATCAAGATCGGATCGGATCGGTCGGTTTTGCGTGGTTCCCAAGGGCACTAATCCGGTTCTCAATTCCATAAAATTGGAACCAGTGAATTTCAATTCGGTTTTGATTCTAAGTGTGCAACTACCTACTCAGGTTGGATCCTTTTTATAATATTTTTTTATTTCTTTAAAATTTGTAAAAAAATCCTAATTCATCTCACATTTCAGACTTTACTCATGCGTGTGGACATGTACGAGTCGCATGACTCCCATTTCACTCACTCATGTGAGTGAGATGACAAGAACAAATCAAAATACAACAGTGGTGGCTCATTCTAACCAAATTTGCCACAAATTGGAAAATTTTAGTGAAACTTACAATGTTACACGTAATTCACTGAGGGTAGAAATGCCTCAATTATCAAAAACATTTTCAACTTCATATTGAACATTAATCGCAAAAATAAGAAAAAACTGAACATGCTGCCGATTCCATTGCTCATTCGGAATTGAACTAGATCGGTCAGTCCGGTTCTTGATTTTAGAAATAGGGAATTGATCCTTCTGATCCGATTCTCAGTTTTGGGGGGACCGATCACCCTAGTTATGATCTCCGACTGAATCCTCTTGCTTGACTTTTCAAGTCTTGGTGGAATAATGAAAGCACCCTGTCTCAATTTTACTCTATCAATGGTGCCCCCAAAGTTGTCCGGCAATGATTGCACCCTGTCTTCTTTATAAATGATGCACCAAATGTTGGCAGGCAATAACTCCTAGGAAATATATTGCCGTACATGAGAAATTTCCTAGGAAATTGGCTTGGCTTAGCCTTTTCTTGAAAATTATAAAAAATACCTACGTTAATAATTTCCGATTAAATTTGATCAAAAAGATGAATTTTAGGGCTGTGATCTCCCACTGCACATGCTTCATACTTGCTTGACCTTTCAAGTCTTGGCAGGATAATGAAAATACTTTGATGAGACATACTGTCGTGCATGAGAAATTATCAAGAAAACCGACTACATTGACTTAGCATTTACCCAAAACTTTACAGGGAAGCATGAGAAAATTCTCTAAATAAATTTCAGACTCCTGAAGTCCTTTTACTTAGCAATGATCGTATCTAAACACTGCAGATTTTATTCTAATTCTTCTTCTATATTTTGTGCTGTTTTGATTTTCAAATCAACGATTTCTTGCTTTATCTAATTAATGTTTAGTACTTATCATCAATGTACCTATTTTTTTCAATTGTACATGGCATAAATCGAAATATTAGTCTACACATAAAAATCTAAATACAATGTTGATATTTGTATAAATATTTAAGGAATTCATACATTAGAGACCTGTACGCAATAGTTTGGGAGCACCACCCATCAAAACTGATTCATCTCATGGGTAGGAGATTGAAAAGAAAAAAACATCTATCTATTCACGATTTTTATTATTTGCAAGTTATTTTGAAATTCCCGCAATTGTGACGTCACAATGTGAATCATGACAGTCTTGTCAAAGCTTCTTTAGTGAAGAGCGAAAGAGAGTAGATGTCAGTTGCATCTGATGCTTTGGACAAGGAATGGTGTTGAATGCATCTTTGGCTTAAGCTAAAAGAGCAAAGAAAGTTCCTTTTCTTTGGAGAGTCTAAATCGAGAGCAATAGTGATGGAACTTTCTACTTAACTTTTCCTAGAGTTACTTTGTTAAAATCGGGTATGGCTGCGAAGTGAGAAAAAAAAATCAAATGATCTATTTAGTTTTATTAACTGCTACAGCAAAGTATGTCTAGGTTAGTAAACAATACACATTAATATTTAAGTATTCGCCTAATGAATTAGTGTTACTATTAGCAGGACTAGTCCCTTTTTTCTAATTAATGTAATCAATAGTGAGAATAAAGGTATGCGGTGACGTAGCTACACAATTTTATTCTAGTCACTTCACCACTTGTATTTAGACCTATTCCCAAGTAATATTGGAGGTGTATATGTCCCAATCCAACCAAACATTTCTCTGCTGCCTAAAAAAATAAAATCAAACCTTTCTCTACTTTGTACTCCATATATATATATAGCTCGTCTTGAGGAGATACCTATATGTAGGAATTAAGTATGGTAACATACCTAATACCATGATTGGATATGTGGTGTTCGCCTCATCTCTTATACATTGCATATTTACTCTTACATGAAAAAGAAATTTAAAATCCAACCGTCCACCGAATTTAACAAAAGCGACAAGAGAAATGCAATTTGCACCCTCAGATATGTTGAAGTGTCTTTTTGCTCCTCTCGCCCAACATGTATGAAGATTTAGTCGATGAAATTTGTTCCGTCCATGCAGTCTAAAAAGGTAGATTTGTCCTTCGTTTTCTATTCTGTTGGTTAGGTAAGTGAAAGCGTTTCAGGCATTATTCGATTAGATCATGGTGTGTTTGGGGTAAAGCGAACCAATTCCCATTGATCTTGGAAAGCAAGTTGCCACAAATTTGGGCACATGCGGACAGTTTAACTTCATTAATGAACTATTCAACGGTGACTACGGTCCATGAGTTTAGACTTCTCATTAAGGGTGTAAGTGATTTAGTTTGATTTGATTCGATTTTTCTAAGAAATCAAACTAAACCAAATCGATAAGGAAATTCACTGAACCAAACTTAAATCCACGGTTCGATTGATCTGTTTTTGCCTTTATTTTATTTTTTTCACTCCTTTTTTTTTTCTGTCATCACCGTTGCCTCCACTTCTTGCCGCTATCTCTGTCTTCCACGATCATCCCTGCTTTTTCTATTTGCTGACCCGGAACAGTCTCACCGCTCACTCTCTTCTCTCGCAGCCAAATCTCCGTGAGGTCTCGGCACCGCCATTGATGACCTGATCTGTCCATGGCCTTTGAGATCTCACCGAAATCTTAGTGGACAGACCAGATATGGAGGAGGCATCCCCAGATCTGGAGATGAGAGGAGCTTGACGCGAGGTCTTGAGACCCGCCAACGGCATGGACCGGCGAACCGAGAAACAGAGGAGAGGACTGTTCAGAGGAAACCCACGAAAGAGAATCGAGGGCAGAACGCAAGAAACTGGAAAAGCAGGGCGGAAATTGAGAAACTTCCACGGGAAAAAAACAGAGAGGAAAACTTCCACTGTTGCAGGAATCAACAGAGAAATAATGGAAGGGGGCACTGCGCTCCTGCGCCAAAGGAGAAGAAGACGCGAGGGAATCAACGGAGAAACAAAGGAAGCAATGGAGAAGACCACAAGCGTCGACTGAGCTTGGACGGAGACGAGAGGCTAGGGTTCCTCTGGTTGCGTGGATCTAGATCGAAGGAAAGGAGAGATGAAAGTAGGTTTGGCTTTCTACTTTTTAGGGCTTTTACTTCCAAGGATGGAGAGATAAAGCAATTTTTGCTTTTTTTAATTTTTAGGGACCGTTCGGTTAACCAAACTGATAAGAACAAATTTGATTTTTTTGAATTAATTGAACCCAAATCAAATCAAATCGAAAACGTACGAAATTTCGACTCAATTTTATTCGATTTTAATTTCAGTTCGATTTTCAATTCGATTCTTGACATACCTATTGCTTGCAACTACAATATCATTTGATTTTCAATTCGATTCTTGACATACCTACTGCTTGCAATTACAATATCATTTGGCAAGTTCATCAGCTTTCGTTAAGATTCTTCTTCTATTATTGGGTCGGTTGGCGTTGTCCCTGCTCAAGTCTTACAGTCAATGATCACGAAGTTTTGGATCGAACGGCTGAGAACATGCATGACCCCACCCCACTGCTGATAAAGGAAATTCTCGGATCTGATGGCGGACAACCGTGTGATTGATTACTAAAGACAGTCAATATGGTGGGGATGAAGCTCGTCATCTTGTTGCAAAACATCATCTCATTTCAGGAAGAATATGGGTGAATCCATGTTGCTTCATAGACTTCCCTTGAGAGCTGTCCTGTTGTTGGGCACATGGGTGGCTCTATTCTCCATAGTTTCGGCGGATGTAATCCAAACAACAAAGCCTGGATGTGCGAATAGATGTGGCCACCTCCCCTTCTCATACCCATTCGGGATGAACAACATCGGGGTGACGATTGTTACTTCAAAGAGGAGTCAGATTCTTTTCTCATCTTTTGTGATGATTCAACTGTTCTGCCCACTCTTTATATGATCGATAAAAGTCACAATTTCCAAATACGCAATATATTTATGGAGAATCATCATATGAGTGTCATGGTGCTTGTGGCCAAAGATTGTTATGATTCGTCCGGTGAAACCTCACACAAGAATGATCCTCAGCTTCGTCTTCCCATATTCCCCAAATCTCCTGCGAAGAACAAATTTACTGCCGTGTGATGCGACACGATTGCATTTTTTAGAGGCCGACAAGGAAGCACGTACGCAACAGGATGCTTGTCCTTGTGTGAGAGCATTTCGGACGTGATTAACGGGTCTTGCTCGGGCATTGGTTGCTGCGAGACTAGCATACCTCGAGATGCCTACGGATACAACATCTCTGTCACTAGCTACAAGAATCATTCCCGCGTCATGGAATTCAATCTGTGCGGGTACGCTTTCGTTGCCCAAGACGGCTTCTTTAGCTTCTCTACCGACGATCTGCACAAGTCGCCATTTAATATGGCCCCTACAGTTGTTGATTGGTTAATTCCAAATGAAACATGCGATGATGCAAAGAAGAATAAGACGACTTACATGTGCCAAGAGAACTCCAATCGTACAGATGCTGAGAATGGAAATGGGTACCAGTGCCACTGCTTAGAGCCAGAGGGTTTTCAAGGGAACCCCTATCTCCGAGAATGGTTGTCAAGGTACCTTTTCTAGTCTTTTCATGTAAAGAATCGTGGATCATTATTTCGATAGGGGCGAGCATGTTTGATGGATCCAATTGCATAAAAACCTAGAGAAAGAAATTGTTAGAAACTTTTATTTAGAGCATCAAAATATGACTTCATGAATGGCACATGTTTTAAAAGATTCTTGTAATAATCGCCTAAAATTTATAATATTAAAAATCATAACAATCTAGGCCGTAGAACACAAACATTTTTTCTTCTTTTTTATGCAGGAATTTTCGTTGCTTGAAATTTAATATGATCTATGAAGTGCTTAGCAAAAATCTCTAAATTTTCATAGCAACCATTCCTTATATAGCTAGACATTCTTCTCTCTTAAGTCTAGTACGCTCAACTGTTTTGCAAACTATAAAGTAGTTTTTAGACAAATGATCCATACTGAACACTCAATATGAGTTAGTCAAATTAGCTTGTAAATCAATTTCATGTACCAGATGTTAATTAATCCAGAATTATTCTGTATTTATAGATGATTATTTTTGAATTCCTTTCTATCTTATGTGTTATTCTAATAGGTAATGGCACAATTATGTTGGATAATTCTTAAATCTTCTATTCTAAACAAAGATCAAGTGCTTTGCGGAACTTAGGTTCTTGTGATAACGACCCATCCTCAAAAGGTGCGGTGATGCATCACGATCTCAGATAAGCAAATTGACTCAATATGTTCTCTCAAAGTTGAAAGTATTGCCAAATTATGGAATTCTATTTACCTTTTCAACTTTCTTCCATCTGAAATGGTGTCGGATTGGCTTATTCTATTTGCAATATATTCTTACAGATATCAATGAATGCATGATTTCACAACCCTGAATTGGAATATGTACAAACTTGCCCGGAACGTGTAATTGTTCATGTCCAGAGGGATCCCAAGGAGATGGAAGAAAAGATGGCAAGGGTTGTACTGCTATCATCCATGAAAAGAGATTTCGCTCAATTGATGTCATGCTAGGTTAGTAAGTAGTACACATTTCTTAAATGTTATGCTTGTGTCATCGTTCCATCTTCTGCTATTAGTTATCGAGATTTATCGGATGTAAATCTATCTCTTTGAATTAGTTGTCTGTGAATTACATCGGTATATTATATTATATTATACTATATATTGTCATCTCATATTAATCGATTTGATACTAAAAAAATCCTCTCGTTCTTTTGTTGCTGAAAAAGAATTAACCATGTTTAATCACATTTATACATTGAACCATTTCTATTATCATAAGATACTCTCAGCTTAATTATATATTTAGGTTTAATATGCTATTTTTAAGGTTTGTCTCATTGACAAAGCTTCGATTGATGGAGGAAAAAAAGAAATTAAGACAAAGAAGTTAACTGACACAAGATTGTTTGAGCAATGAAAAAGAAAGAGTTAAGCCTATTTCTATTCCTTTTTTTTTTTTTTTCCTTTTCTTGGTTGTGTGAACCATATGTAGTGTGATAGAAAACTGATTTGTTTGTTCATCGAATACAATGTCTTTTCCTAGGTGTGAGCATAAGCTTCCTGCTGATTCTTTTGGGTGTTTCCTGGTTATATTGGGGGCTTAGAGAAAGAAAAATCAGCAGACAGAGAGAGAAGTTCTTCCTAGAAAATGGGGGCCGCCTCATGTTGCAGAGACTTCTTTCGGAGCACGAAGGCTCCATTGAATCGGCGAGAATATTCACCTACGAAGAGCTCAAGAAGGCCACGGACCACTACAAAGAAAGCTGAATCCTAGGCCAGGGAGGCCAAGGAACAGTATATCGAGGGATCTTACCAAACAACACGGTAGTTGCCATCCAGAAGGCCAAAATTTTGGACCGAAGTCAGGTTGAAGATTTCATCAACGAAGTGATCATCCTCTCCCAAATCAATCACCACAACATGGTTAAGCTAATTGGGTGCTGCTTCAAGACGAAGGTCCCGTTATTAGTCTATGAGTTTGTGAACAATGGCACCCTAGCCGACCACATACACAAGCGCGGCCATGATTCCACATTATCATGGACGACTCATCTGAGAGTTGCAGGCGAGCCGCAGGTGCTCTCTCGTACTGATGCATCCACTCAGATTTTGCACAGGGACATAAAGAGCACAAACATAATGTTGGAGGAAAACTACACTGCAAATGTCGCTGATTTCAGAGCCTCCAGGCTAGTCCCTCTCAACCGGATGCAGCTGACCACGTTGGTGCAAGGGACGCTGGGGTACTTAAACCCCGAGTACTTCCACTCGAGCCTGTTGACTGAGAAGAGCGATGTCTATAGCTTCCGGGTTGTGTTGGCTGAGTTGCTGACTGGACTGAGGACCTTGTCCTTTGAGCGGGCTGAGAACGAGAGGAACTTGTCCTCGTATTTGGCTTCTGCAATAAAGGGTGAGAGACTGTTTGAGATCATCGACCTGAGGGTGCTGAATGAGGGGAATCCTGAAGAAATTAAGTCGTGATGCTGGCGAGCCGATGCTTGAGGGTGAAAGGGGAAGATCGGCCGACCATGAACGAAGTGGCAATGGAATTGGAGGGACTGACGAGGGTGATGGACAGGCATCCATGGGTGAATGAGAGCTGTGACCTTGAAGAAGCTGAGCATTTGCGTGGTGAGAGATCAAGCAAATGTGATGGCATCCTCAAAAGCCCTGCATCAGGAAATGATGATAGCGTGAGTACCCAAGTGCCCTTCGAAATTGGAAGTGGAAGATGAGACTTCGGAACAATGTTGGCCCTTTTACTTTTATTCGTTGTTTTCTTTTTTGTATTTCCTTGTCTTCTTCTTTTTTGTCTGTTTAATTGCTTGTTCTATGTGCTCAAAGTTCAGATGCTATGTATTTGAATAATGGAAAATGCCAAAAATATTCTTGAGTTTTTATATTTTTCAGCGAGCTAGGAATTGGCCTACTTCCGTTGCCTCCATCTTGCTAAGATCTACTCTAACAACATCCTTGGAGACAATATAGCCTAAGAAAACGAGGCTACTTGTCTGAAAGTGACACTTTTGCAGGTTGGTATACAAGCTTTGTTCCCGTAGCACTTGAAAAATTTGATGTTCCAAAGGCCCCACTTGCGTCTTGCTATGTTCGAAAAGAAGCATCGAGCGCTAAATCAAAATAATGTTGAATCTCTCTCATAGGAGGAAGGTTGGATGGAATTTCATTGGCATGACTTCACAGAAATCCTCAAGCAACGGCTGCAAAATGGTTAGGATCTCCTCTTTTGCTTCATTTTTTTTTCCACTATAACAATAGCATAAGCCTCACAAGCACCCTCCGATGCTTAGGAAAAGTAAAGACTTGGAAAGAAGAATGCTACCTTTCCCATGAGTAGGCTTGGAAACTCTCTCCGCCTTGCAAGGGCCCAATGTAATCTTGACGCGGTCGTTGACAAAGAAATAGGTGTTATACATCACACAAAATCTTATCTTTACATCTTTTGCCATTAGAGAATAGAATCAAGCACTGATTTTTAACTGTTCTTGAGCCAAGAATGCTTGAAAGATGTGGATGATCCTCTGCCTTGAGATGCAACTTGCCTCCCATGGTGGTCGACACAATGTTCGCACAACATCCCCTATCAGTGATGACGGTACACGCTTGTATGGAGTAATGTTGTTACAAAGCCAATCATTATCCTCAAGATGATCAGCATGCAAGCTCCTTTCAATGACAAGAGCTTCTCCTTGATCTCGGTAAATGATCTATTCGTGCTCCTTGAATCTTCTTGGAGCAAAGAGTTGTGTTGCAACTCTCCCTGCTGCTCATATTGTACAAGAGACATGATCTTTCTATCGGGGCACTCTGAGGCGACGCGACTAAATCCATGACATTTCAAACACTGTCTTGAATTATTGTTAGCTCCGTTTGGCTAATTGGTTTTAGATGCTCCCCCTTTGTTCAACGGTTTCCTTTGATGCTGACAGAGGTTTTAAAGTCGAATTCCCAAGATTAGAGGATCCCTCTTTGGTTAATGGCTTCTGACTTCACTCTCCTTTCTCTGAGTTGCTTTTCCACCTTCTTCGATAACTTGAAGACCTGATTAAAAGTCCAATAAGGTTGTAATCGGTCAACACCGGCAGTTTTAAAATAAAGACTGCAAAAATACCGAGCTATAATTTATTCCTCTGCCTCCACCACATCACGTCGTAGCATGAGATGCTCAAATTTGGTGGTGTCTTCTTCTGCGTACAACTCCTCTTGCTTCATGTCGCGACCTATTTTTTCCGTCCCAAGGGGAAAAGAAATATCTAACTAAATAGGTTTAGGGGTATTGTCCAAAAGGTGGGTCCAGACCCTTAATTAGACGTAGGCTCTCCCAAGCCCATACCCCACGTGACATTGGGTATTCATGAAAATCTTTAAAGAAAGAGTCACCACTAACCTATTGGGGTCGGCTAGAAACTAAGCAAGGCAGGAGAGCGTGCCTCACTTTTTACGCAACCAAAGAATTTAGGATCAGGGACTTGATTACACTAATTAGCCAATTAGTTCCCTTTCGGTACCTAATCTTGTTCATTTCAAAAAGATTTTTTTTTCAGACGGTTTGGATTGATTTTAGACTTAAACACTAATATGTGAAATGATCATGCAAGTGCGCAATCATCAAAATAACAATAAGCAATTAAAGAAAATATTAAATAAATTGTAGGAGAAAATAAACACATAGTAGTAAGAGATAAATAGATGACAACCCTAATTAAACAAATGGGGAAATCATAATCATCGTATCATAAGCGTGTAATTAAGGGTAATTTCATTTGAAGATAATTGAAACTCTAAGGTGAAGCCGTGATAACTTGTTCGATTTTAAGCACAAACTTAGGCAAATGATTATTCGACATTTTTTATAAGAGAAAATTGTCCAAGAATTATTTTAGAGCTTTTTAAGGAACTCTAAAACAAACTTGGAATTTTTGAAAAAAAAATCCTTTTTCTGAAATTTCGAATTTTTTTATGATTTTTTAATATTTTTAATAATTTTTTGATTTTCTGAATTTTTGGATTTTTTTATGATTTTTTATAATAAAAAAATAATAATAATTCGGACCGGGTCAGGAAACCCGACCCTGCTAACCAGATTCGGACCCTGTTGGTCCGGGTTGGGCCACAAAATACTGGGCCGGCCCTAATCACTAGGGATTGAAAAAAGGCCCACGAAATTGTTCTTCTTTTTTAAAGCCCACGAAAAATTCTTTTTTTTATAGAAGGAGCCCACTTCTAATTTTTGTCTCTCGGCCCAGCCATCCCCGCCCGCGACGAACCCAGCCCGGCGTACACAAGCCCAAGACGAAGTCCACCTTCCTATTTTTTCTATTTTCCGATTTTTTCCATTTCTTTTTTGTCTTTTTCTGCTTTCTTTTTATTACTTTTTTATTTATTCTTTTGGTCTTCTTCACCTGGTCGTCTTCTTCTGGTCTTCTTCCCCCGGACTCGCTGCCCTGCTCTGACTTGCCGCCTTCTCTCTCTGCTGCCCTCTCTGCTGCAACCTGCTGCTTTGACTTGCAGGCTTGCTGCTGCGTTTGACCTCCCTTTTGGCCTTGACTTGCTTCATCATCATCATTTTTTTGTCCCTGCTGTTGCTGCTCTCCCTTTCTGCTTATCTGCTTCTGCTCTGACCCGCCGCTGACCTTTCCCATCTTCTCGTCTTTCTGCTCTGACCCGCCTTTTGCTCTTCCTTCTTTTCTGCACTCTGACCCGCCGCTTGCTTCATCATCATCATCTTCTGTTTTCCTGCAGGTTGCTTCTGCGTGAGAGAGAAGAAGGGAAGAAGAAAAAACGAGTGGGCCAGGCCGGGCCGAGGAAGAAAGAAAAGGGAGGTGGGCCGGGCCCGTGCGAGGAAAGGGAAAGGGCCGCATGGGGGCCAGGTGGGCCCAGCCCTGGCCCGGCCTCTTTTCGATTTTTTAAATTAAATTTTAATTTTTTTGATTTTATTTATTATTTTTTTTTTTTTGCGTATTAACTTTAAAACTAGTGATGCAAATGCTCATAATGTCTATATGCGATGCAATTTTAATGAAAGAATTTTTTGTTGAGGGATTATAAACTAATCTCTAATTTTCCAATGCAATTAATAAATACTAAAATAAATCGCCAAAATTTAAATGTCAACACTTCATATTATGGAAATTATCAAAGGCATTTTGCTCATAAGTTTCTAGGAAATGCTTCTTTTTTAGCTTCTTCATTTTACCCAATGTTACAATTCACCGCTTTCCTTCACAAGTTCTTTGACACGATAGATTTTCCCACCAAATCGGAGCATGCAGTTTGTACTTCATATATACAAGCTTCACCTTTCGATTCTCCGCAATATTCTTACGATCAAAAATTCACTCGATTCTAAGGAGCCAATCAACGAAGTCTTCCGAAGCAAAATATTCCAGAATATGAAGCTCACTGAGACAAATATTCTGCGACAATTTCTCTTATTTCATTTTCTTAAGCGAATCAAATGATAGAAAATGAGGAAAATATTTTCTTGAAAATATTTTTCGTAAAACGAATGGAGTCCTAAGTAGAATTAATTAGGGTGTATGATACACATGTTGTATGTCACATTTACACTAAGGTCCAATATGAGACACTATTTTGGGCGTACTTCGATTAACCTGGTTTTTTCAAAATGACTTTTGATGATAATGGTTACATTTTTCTGTGTTATCACGATGGTAGCAAGAAGATGGGATTCTCCTCAAAATTATGGAAATGTAACAAAAGATTCACAACACGGATACCGGATGAAGGGTAAAATAAATTCCTTTAAATGATAATTCTCCACAAATGCGTATCGACCGCAATCCATATTTTTAATTAGAACTCCCAGGCCAACAACCAAAATAAAAGATAAAAAAACAAACCTATGTTTGACGTATCTTGTTTTAATTTAAAAGTATATAATGGAAACTTGTCTAAAAATCTTAATTTTCATAGCACGACAATGGAAAATGTTTATTCTTCACCTCTTTGAAACCAGTTGATTTTTTTTTTTTTTTTTTGTCATAGAAACCAGTTGATTAATCACTCTGAAAATACACTTTTTTCTTTTCCAGAATTCAACAGAAATTTCACAACTAGGAGCATAAACCCCATCACCAAGAAGCACATTTCGTGCACATAATTGCCAACTCAAACCAGTTCGCTCTTATTGATTTTTCTTCCTTGGCATTCTTCTGTTTTATAGTTGTGATGAGGTGAGCAAAATGAATTACCTGGATAGGACTAGATTGGTCAGTTTTGGGGGGTTCCCGAGGGCATTGATCCGGTTTTCAGTTTCATAAAATTGGAACCAGTGAATTTCGATCTATTTTCAGGTTCTAGGCGTGGAACCACTCACCTGGGCTAGACCATTTTTTTTTTATTTCTTTAAAATTTGTGAAAAACCCCCAGTCTATCTTATATTTCAGACTTCGCTCACGCACGAGATGCACGACTCCATCACTCACACACATAAGTAAGATGACAAGAACAAATCAAAACACAACAGTAGTTGCTCATTCTAACCAAGTTTTGCCACAAATTAGAAAAATTTATGTTAAATTCACAATGTTACACGTAACCCATTGATTTTAAAAACGCCTTGATTTTCAAGATCTTTAATTTCATACTGAACATTAATGAAAAAAATAAACTAAACATGCCACCGGTTCCATTGTCCATCCATAAATCGAACCAAATCAATCAGTATGATTTCAAGGGGCACCTCTCGATTTTAAAAATGGAGAATTTGGTCCTCAATTTCGAGGTGGGAATAGTAATACTTGGGAGCCAATCACTCTCAGTTGCAATCTCCCACCGCATACGCTTAGCACTTGCTTGACTTTTCAAGTCTTTGGCGGAATAATGAAAGCGCCCTATCTCATATGTACTCTCTGTCAATGATGCACCCAAAGTTAGCAGGCAATAACTCATGACGAGACACATCATCGTACATGAGAAATTGCCAAGGAAACCGACCGCCTTGACTTAGCCTTTTCTTGAAAATTATAAAAATTATTGACAATAATAACTTCTGATCAAACAAAAAACTAAATCGATAAATTTTTAAAAGGTTCGAATTTTAATCAGTACAATTGAAAGATTTACTATTGAATTATGCAAGTATAATAAGTTTATAATTTTTTTGTTACTTTTCCATTATAAAGCCTCTAAGGCTTCCTTAAGAGTAGTGAGTGTTTTAACGAATTTTAGGGTTGTGATCTCCCACTGCACACGCTGCACACTTGCTAGACTTTTCAAGTCTTGGCGGATAACGAAAGCACTCTAATAGACACATTGTCGTGCATGAGAAATTGCTAAGAAAACTAACCGCATTGACTTAGCATTAAAACTTCACTGGCAAGTCTGAGAAAATTCTCAAAATCAATTTCGGACTCCTGAAGTCCTTTTACTTAGCAATCTCGTTCTAATTCTCCTTCTATATTTGGGTTGTTTGGTATTGTTTTGATTTTCAAATCCAAATCCGAACCAATAATTTCTTGCTTTATCCAATTAATCTTTAGTACTTACCATCGATGCACCTTTTTTTCTTTTTATTGTACATAGCGTCAATCAAAATATCAATCTACACATAAAGATTTAAATATGATGTTGATATTTGTACAAATATTTGAGGAGTTCAAGACGTGCACACAATAATTTGTGAGCACCACCCATTGAAATTGATTCATCTCCTGGATAGGAGATTGAAAAGAAACAAAATATCTATCTATTCACGATTTTTATTATTTGCAAGTCAGTTTGGAAATTCCTAGGATAGATTGCAACATCACAATGTGAATCGCGACGGTCTCGTCAAGGCTTTTTTAGTGAAAAGAGAGAGAGAGAGTGGACGTCAGTTGCATTGATACTTTGGACAAGGAATGGGACCAAATGCACCTTTGGTTTAAGCTAAGTTAAAATCAGGAATAGTACTCAGAGAGAGAAAAAATCGAAGGATCTATTTAGGTTTATTAACTGCTACATCAAAGTATGTCTAGGTTATATTTAAGTATTCACCTAATGAATTAGTGTTACTATTAGCAGGACTAGTCCCTTTTTTCTAATTAATGTAAACAATAGTGAGAGTAACGTTATGGCTATACAATTTTATTTTAGAATAAAGCTATAACCCCTAGTCGTGATCTCCCACTGCACACGCTTAGTACTTGCTTGGCTGTTCAAGTCTTGGCAGAATAGTGAAAGCACCCTATCTCATTTATACTCTATCAATGATGCACCCTAAGTTGGCAGGCAATAACTCCGAGACATATTGTCGTACACGAGAAATTACTAAGGAAACCGACTACCCTGACTTAACCTTTTCTCAAAAATTATAAAAATTATCTACTTCAACAATTTCCTATCAAATTTGATCAAAAAAACTAAATTAATAAATTTTCAAAAAGTTTAAGTTTTATTTAGTACAATTAAAAGGTTTGTGATTGAATGTACACAAATATAATAGGTATAGAATTTATTTTGTTTGCTAATTTTCAATTATAAAAACTCTAAAGCTTCCTTGAGGGCAGTGAGTGTTTTAACGAATTTTAGGGTTGTGATCTCCCACTACACACGTCCATACATGCTTGACTTTTCAAGTCTTGGCAGGATAATGAAGCACTCTAATGAGACATATTATCGTACATGAGAAATTGCTAAGAAATCAGGCCGCATTGACAGCATTTACCCGAAGCTTTGCAGGCGAGTCTGAGAAAATTCTCAGAATTGATTTTAGACTCCCATAGTCCTTTTACTTAGCAATGATCATATCCAAACACCGCAGATTTCATTCTAATTCTTCTTCTATATTTGGGTTTTTTGGTGATGTTTTGATTTTCAAATCCAAATCTGACTTGACCTGAATAAACAATTTCTTGCTTTATCTAATTAATCTTTAGTACTTTTCATCGACGTATCTATTTTTTTTATTGTACATAATGTAAATCGAAACATCAGTCTGCACATAAAGATCTGACCACGATGTGGATATTTGTATAAATATTTAAAGAGTTCGAAACGTGCATGTAATAGTTTGTGAGCATCATCCATCGAAACTGATTCACCTCATGGGTAGGAGATTGAAAAGAAACAAAATATCTATTTATTCATGATTTTTATTATTTGCAAGTCAGTTTGGAAATTCCTAGGATTGATCGCGACATCACAATGTGAATTGTGACAGTCTTGTCAAGGCTTCTTTAGTAAAGAGCAAGAGAGAAAGGATGTTAGTTGCATCTGATGCTTTGGACAATGAATGCGACTGAGTGCATCTTTGGTTTAAGCTAAAAGAGCGAAGAAAGTTGCTTTCTTTGGAGAGTCTAATTCAAGAGCAATAGAGATAGAAATTTCTACTTTAATTTTCCTGGAGTGACTTAGTGAAAAACAGGAATAGCTACTTAGAGAGGAAAAAAAAATCAAAGGATCTATTTCTTTTGATTTACTGCTACAGCAAAGTATGTCTAGATTGTTAGTAAACAATACACAAATTAATATTTAAGTATTCACCTAATGAATTAGTGTTACTATTAGTGAGACTAGTCCCTTTTGTTTTAATCAACGTAAACAATAGTGAAAATAAAGTTATTTCATAAATAAATAAAAAACCCATGCCCGTTGTCACCTAAACCCCCATCGTGTACGTGCGAAACGCAAAAATGATTCCATCATGTCTGCCACCTAAAATCAATGATAGGTTATCTTGGTTTTCTCGGCATTTTTGTTGACAATAAATCTTGCTGAAGTCCTACCTAGACCAGTTTACACGCACTTGATTATTTGCATGGAAAGGAATCTTCCTTGTCATGTATGATTATGAAAGTATAGCCCAATTAAGGGCAATTATATTGGCTTGAATTTATTTTCACATGATGAATAGAGGTAATTAGGGTATATAATACGTGTGTGGAATGTCACATTTACATTAAGGTCCGATATGAGACACTGACATGCTTGTAATTCGATTATCCTGGTTTCTTCAAAATGACATTTAGCAATAATGATTGCACTTCTTTGTTACCACAATAGTAGCAAGATAGGATCTTCCTAAAAATTATGAATATGCAACAAAAAATTAACAACTCGGACACCGGATGAAAGGAAAAATAAATTCCTCGAGCTGATAATTCTGCACAAATACCCATCAATCACAATCCATATTTTAAATTAGAAATCCTAGCCTAGCAACCAAAAAAAAAAAAACCTATGTGCGTATCTTGTCTTATATAATGGAATCTTATCTAGAAATGGAAAATGTTTATTCTTTACTCCTTTGAGACTAGTTGATTAATGACTTTGAAGATATAAGTTATTTTTTTCCAGAATGCAACAGAAATTTTACAATTAGGAGTATAAAACCAATCACCATGAAACGCAATTCATGCACACAATCACCAACTCAAATCAGTTTGCTCTTGTTGATTTTTCTTATTTCTCACTCTCAATTATAGAGTTGCGATTTCCCACTGCATACGCTTCGTACTTGCTTGACATTTTCAAGTCTTGACAGGATAATGAAAGCACCCTTTCGCATTTATACTCTCTGCCAATGATGCACTCGAAGTTGGTGGGCAATAACTCCTGATGACACAGATTATCAGACATGGGAAATTACCAAGGAAGCCTACCACATTGACTTGGCATTTACTTGGAACTTTACTGGCGAGTTGAGAAAATCCTCAAAATCAATTCCGGGCTCCCAAAGTCCTTTCACTTAGCAATGGTTAGATCTAAACACTACAGAGTTCGTTCTAATCTTTCTCCTATATTTGGGTTGGTTAATGTTATTTTGATTTTCAAATCCATATCCCAACCGACCCGAATCAACAGTTTATTTCTTTGGTGGGTTGGCCAATGCGGGTTGTCCATAATGCCACCTTAGCCATGGGTCGTCCATAACCGACCCAAATCAACAGATTTAATTTAGAATAAATTAGGGTGTATGATGGATGTGTGATATGTCATTTAGTATGAATCAGCACTATTATGCTCACGGTTTGATTAGATTAGTTTCTTCAAAAATGACTTTTGGTAATTGTGATTGCGTTGCAAGATAGGATGTTCCTCAAAACTATGAAGATGCCACAAATTATGTTAACACGGGTACTATAGATTAAAGGAAAAAAAAAATTCTTTGCAATGATAATTCTCCCGCAAATATGTATCAACCGCAATCTTGATTAGGAATTCTAGCCCAGAAAAAGGAAAAGAATTTCATGCGTGACATATCTAGTGTTAATTTAAGAATATATGATTAAATCTTATTTAGAAATCTGAATTTTGTAACGCAACGATTAAAATGTTTTATATTTTACCTCTTTGAAGCCAGTAATTATATTAAAGCTACATGTTATCTTTTTTTTCAGAATGCATATATTAGTCCATAAACAGAAAAATATAATGTTTCGAGTAACCCATCTATCTTGACACACATTTCATGCATACAATCACCAGCTCAAACTAGTCTGCTCTCGTTGATTTTTCTTCTTTTCTCATCCTCCTGTTTTGGGGTTGTGATCTCTCCGCCACTGCATACGCTTACTCATGTTTTTGACAACTCTTTAATCTAATTAAAGGAATTTCGACCATTTAGCAAAACCATATTGAAATTTTGACCAAATTAGATTCCTCAGCATTTCTTGGTAAACAAAACTATCTATTGAAGAATTTTTAGCATATCCAAAGGTTTACAACCTTTTCAGCGAGGGGGACCCTACCATGTGGATTGAGTACCTCGTAGTATTGAAAATAAAGCTCCCCGTGACGATAGTTTGGCGTTTCCTGTGACTCTGACCCTTCTTGGATCCCAAGATCATAGTCTAAAAACCCATCAGGAAGAAGGTAAATAGGATTTTGTCGTGAAAGAGATTTTTGATGAAGGATCTGCTTGATTCCATCAGTCATAGCATCATTCTCAGACTCCATTGAAGAGCCCTCCCCAGAAAAACCTTCATGGATCAGGGTGTCTGACACGAATTTAATCCGCGTTAAAGGATTGTATTCGCGACCGTTCTTGAAAAATCTTTATGTACTTCCGAAAAACAACTAATTTACAGATATCTAAGTACTAACTTTAATCTACTTTACCACTGCCTTGTGGCCGCGATGGTTTGGGCTCTCCCCCTATGAAGGGGAGGGGTTTGAATCCTCTTACAATCGCTTGGGATCTTAAGCGTGACGTCGGGGGTGGTGGGTCATCCTTTTTACGTGTCACTTAAGGGTTTACTCTTTGATTGTCGGTAGTGCAGAGATTTTCTAGGTAAAAAAAAACTTTAATCTACTTTGTTGTGAATGCGACGGGAAAAAACCTTCATGGATCAGGGTGTCTCACACGAATTTAATCCGCGTTAAAGGATTGTATTCGCGACCGTTCTTGAAAAATCTTTATGTAATTCCGAAAAACGACTAATTTACAGATATCTAAGTACTAACTTTAATCTACTTTTTTGTGAATGCGACGGGTCGCATTCAGAGAGATTAAGCAAAAAGCAACCACCACAAGAGACCGGAGGAGGGTTTCTTGCATGTGAATATCTGGATGGTTGACAAGGATTAAGGCAGTACTATCGCAACACCGGCCCCACTCATCGTACACTGTCCATTTTTAAAGTTATCAAGTCCCATCCAACCCAACCCATGACATGTAGGGTCTTTGTCACGTTTGCATCGCAACGTAACGAAATTCGTCGATCGTCGTGCAATAGAAATGCCATAGGCTTATCACTGCATGTGAAAATGATCAGCTGTGTCGCATCAAAGATTTTGCGCGACATAATCTCTTCTTTTTGTAGTTTTGAGTCGAAGCATTTTTTTAATTTGGCTAAAATAGATAAAAGAGAATAATTGAAGCATACCTTTGATGCTCACCTAATTTAAGTCAAGATCTCAGCGAACAACCCAAACAAGTAAATCGAATCGAACAGGACTACCAGAATTTTTACACACAGCATACTGGAGTGTTATAATTTTTTTCAATAACTTAAGTGCTACATCGAAATAAAATAAAAAATTTATATCATTATTTTCTTAAAAAAGATCTAAAGTGAATTTTATTTTAAGTAAAGATCTAAAATCGTTATGTCAGTCTAAAATAAGGATATGATCTCACCTGTTGATCTAAGGCATTTTCGTCCTTTATTTTCTAATTTAATTTAATTTTATTACATTTTTCTATTTTTTTCTTTTCCAAAATACTCAAAAAGGGGAGAAAATATGAAACTTAAAAAGAGATTTCCGGCGGGAGGGCTAGCAGCCCTCCCCCACCTATGGCCGATGCTCCACTCGCGATGGGGGTTGGCAGCCATGGCCGGCAGGGTTCACTAGCACCTCGACGAGGGCCGGTGATCCTGGCCGACCGGAGGCAAAAGCTAGAGAACCGGGAGAGGACCAGCGAAATCTTAAGTGTTGACTAGACGAAATCTTACACTAATTTTTTTGTTTCATCTCAAAACAAAGCCACTTATTACTCATTTCGTTTGGAGAAATGCGTCTGACATGAGTAACTATTTTTTATTCTAGTTTAAACTTAAAAGGAGAAGAAAATGAACAAACGGATTGAACGCTCAGGATACCCATTCTCAATCCCCTCGAAAAACATTGCGGCCATCGAATGGGTAAAAGATAGATTTTAGCTTTAGCTATTGATTTAAAAACATTTTATCTCACGCACTTCCGCAAGAGTTTTTAAGTTATTGTCATGTGTACTCACGAGGTTTGGATTTAACATATCTCGCAAGATGTCACTAATCCTAATTCTAGGATAATGTTAATCATACATGATTGTATTTTTATACGCGTTAATTCCTCACCAATTTTATTGATTATTCATAATTCAAAAGATTTTTCCGAGTATTCTTCTGTATCTTCCGTTAAGAAGATTAAATTCAGAAAGAGAATAAAATTTTTCAATGGACAAAAGTTCTGCAATATTTCGACTTGGCAGTTTTAATTAGTGAAATTAATACCAGTGTAGAAGAAAATTGTGGCTAAAAATAATTTAGCGTTATTTTTACTTCTTTACGAGTAATTTAACCTGATTTACGCATCTAGTAACATGGGAATTAGCTATAATTGTAAGGTCCAGCAATAGGTAGTTTTATCATTAAATTATGACAAATAAAAGACTGCATATTACAATCCACACCCATCATGTATTTAATTGTCCAAACATTATATATATAGGTCACAAGAAGTAAAGACAAATAGCAAAGAGAAAGTTATAGCGGCTGCTTGTAAGGGTTACCATAACTTAATAAAGTTGAGTTACCATGACGGGTTCAAATTACATAAAAGGACATTCTAATTCCTAAAAGTGCCTATGAAAAGTTAGATAAGAGCCGAGACCGCGTCTACAGGGAAAAATAAAAATTAAGATATAGAGTTGTTCTATGCTAATCATACATCACGAAACGTGGAGAGTTGCGGTCTTGGTGCTAAAACTTGTGTTACTTCAACCAAACGAAGCAGCACATTGGTATGAGAACGTCGTCTCGAGATGGAGTGTCCTTGGATTGACCCAGAATGTTCTGTGTATGTTGTGTTCGATAGTCTTGGATCTCTATCATCCAAAAAACTAATTTAAAATATGAAAATTTTCTTTATAATTATAAATGACCATCAATTATTTTCACAAAAGATGTGGGATAATCTGAATCGGAGCTATAACAATCTATAACTTTTTCACGTGATTATTAGATTTAAATTTGTTGATAAACTGGACAGTGTTGAGTGATTTTTTTGTCTCTTTCATTCTAAAAACAAACTTAAAAGGGTGAGAGTCATCCCCATTTTCGATTCGATTTACTTGTTTGGGTTGTTCGCTATAATGGAAAAATGCTTCGACTCAGAACTACGAAGGGAAGAGATTATGTCGCGCAAAATCTTTGATGCGACACGGCTGGACATTTTCACATGCACTCATAAGCTTGAGGCATTTTTATTGCACGATGATCGACGAACTTCCATGATTGCGTTGCAAACGTGAGAAAGACGCTACGTGTCTCGGGTTGTGTTGGATGTGACTTGACAACTATGAATATGGACAGCGTACGACGGGTGGAGCGCATTCATGGCCGGTGTTGCGATAGTACTGCCTAAGGCCAAATCAATAATGCAATACTATTTCCCTTTCTTGTCAGCCTTCCGGATATCCACATGCGAGAAACCCTTCTCCCTTCTCCCTTCTCAGGTCTCTTGTGATGGTTGATTTTTGCTTATTCTCTCTTTGAATGCAACCCTTCTGTCAAATTCACCAAATAGGTTAAGAATTAGTACTTAGATAGATCTAGGTCAGTTTTTTTTCGGAATTACATAAAGATTTTTCGAGAACGGTTGCGAATACAATCGTTTAAGAGAATGATGCTTTGAGTGTTTGAAGCAACAGGACCGGATCCTCAGAAGTTCCGAGCACGCACTCCTTCAGCAGAAATCTCTTTCGTGGCAAAATCCTATCTAACTTCTTCCTGATGGGTTTTATCTTAAATTTAATTTATTTTTTGTTGGTTGAAAAAGTAAAACTAGGATTCTCGATAAATATTAATTTCTCAACTTGGTAGATATAGCAAAATAGTTAAAAAGTTTTTTCCACCGGATAATAAAGTAAAATTGGTACTGTCATCATAGAACAATACTCTACAACTTTTATCGGAGAATTAAAGTAGTAATGTATGACAAAGAGACTTTATAAAAGCTGTCTCCATGTCCGTTAATTTTCAAACGATTTCGTATGAAACTCCATGAGAAAGGGTCAATTTTGGCGTGCCTTTCCAAGATGGACCATATAGCGTGTCTATTTTAGTGAAGACGCTTTTCAGAAAATTCCACCAACGATGTTGACTGGGTTAATACATAAATTTGCACGATGAACCAATGCTTTCTTTATAATTATTGTGTAATCTTAATTTGTAATTTCAAACTTTCATTCATCATGATTCCTCACAAATTTATGTTATTTTCAAGTTTTGGCTCATGTGACCATGATATCTAGACGGGTACGAGAAACTGATTCATGTGAATTGTCTTACCTTAGCATATAATATGATTTGCAAAGCCTGTTGCTTCCTCCCGCTAAATCTTTTTGTTGGAAATTTTAATGTAGAATATGTTTATTATCATTGTTGTGACAAGATAAGAAAATTTCCAAGATTCATTCAAATTCATTTCACCCTTGTTGCCCTTGATGAAGGGGACTTCTTCATTTACTAGGAGTGATGATCTGAATCATTTGGTTGACAAAAAGACAAAACGACAGAAAAAAATATATATGGACTGATATGGAGTCACTGGGTGAAATTGGCTCAGTCAGACAAGATTTTATGGAAAAATCCTTTGCTTATGGGTGCAATTCTACTACAAATTGGAAGAAAAGAGAAAACAATAGTTGAGATGATTTGTCTATTTCGATGATCATTTCATCTGTTAAAGGAATTTTGGAAAAAAACAAATGATTTTCTGACATGTACGACAGTGAAGGTCGAAAATTTTAAATGCAACCCTTCTTATTGTTTTTAGTTTCTTCGTTGGGATTGTATTTATGCCTTATCTATGGGATGTGGCAATCATAGTAAAGTATTTGAATATAAAAAATTAAGGGCTTAATCCTTTGATTTTAAATTATTCAGATATGATTAAAAAAGATAATTCCTATTAGTTTATAGTTGATGAAGATAATTCCTATCACTTTGTAATTGGTGGGGCCAAGTCGTGTATAAGAATTCGATCGGGAATGGAGAAGAGTAGAGGTTTTCTTTCCCACGGAGGGAGAGACATTTTCTTAAACGCCAGAATCCGAGATTTCTTTAGGAGATTATTTGAAAAGTGGGAGTAGCCTATTTTGTGACAAGTAGTCCAATCTCTGGCTCAGAATAACTTGTCTTCTCGATGAGCACTGTAAAAAGATTGAAGAAAAGTACGTCAAATTTACATTGCCAACTTTCATAAAATAGTTTAGGACCATTTCTTAATATTAATGATGGACTCTCGGATAATGCATTTGGAAAATGGAACAAGCACTGCGCTGCACAAGACTTCTTCACGTGGGGAATTATCATTGGATCGTCCCATGTAAGTGGTTAGGACTGGCTGAGGTCCACTCCGCAACTTGAACTTATCCCATAACTAGAGAGAAAATAAAAATCCAAAACGAAAACGAAAACGGAAACGAAAAGACACATCTTACTTCTCCTTATATACCCTCACCAACCCCTCAGATTAAATCATCAAGATAATCATGTCTGTGAAGGGAGTTGAGGGAAGAAGCATGGTCATCTATAAGCTTCTCTTGAAAGCTGCCGTTCTTGGGGCTTTATTGGGTCTATACCACAAGCACCTAGCACAAGCTGATGATTCAATCACTAAGCGCGGATGCCAAAGTTCCTGTGGAAACCTCTCGATTCCGTACCCCTTCGGATTGAGCGATAGCGATCCCCACTGCCGCATCAATTCTTCCTCATTCAGAGTCGACTGTGATTACTCTGCCAACCCCCCCGTAGCTTACTTCTGGGACAAAAGTAGTGACATCGAAATGCTCAGCATTTCCCTCGAGGACCACGAGGTGCGCATTAATGCCTTGATAGGTCGAGACTGCTATAACTCTTCCGGTCACGAAAATTCTTCAAGCATCAACCCAGAGCTATGGGTAGGTGACTTCCCCTTCTCCAGCACCAAGAACAAGTTCACTGCCATTGGCTGCGACACGTCAGCCTCCTTCCGAGACAACGCTGGAAAGTTCTCTTTCGGGTGTATGTCTTCGTGTAGCAACGTTTCGGACGTCAGCAATGAATCGTGTACTGGTATCGATTGTTGTGAGACGAGCATCCCGAGGAACACCTTAAATTACTGGATCTCGTTTACGAGCTTGTTCAATCACTCCGATGTCCTGAGTTTCAATCCTTGCAGTTATGCCTTCGTAGCAGAAATTGGATTCTACAACTTTTCAGTTGGCGACCTTAAGCATCTTAAATTCAACTCTGTCCCTCTAGTTCTCGACTGGGCAATAGGTAATCAAACATGTGAGGAAGCCAAGAACAGCACGAGCTACATGTGCACCAAGAACACCATTTGCACCGACGCCGAAAACGGATATGGATACAAGTGCACTTGCTTAGAAGGTTATCGAGGCAATCCTTACCTTGAGAATGGTTGTCATGGTACATTGATGACATCGGCAATTTTTAGCTTGTCTTTTATATTGGTATGTTCTAAGAAGATTGGATACATTTGAACTGTGTGTTTAATTTTTTTAGATATTGATGAATGTGCGGATCCAAAGATGAATCAGTGTGAGAAAATTTGCCATAATGTTATTGGGAGTTATAATTGTTCATGCCCAAATGGTTATCATGGTGATGGCAAGAAAGGCGGTGGAATTGGACAAGGGTGCACTATTAATCCATCACATCCATCACATTTGATGGAGATTTTGGTTGGTACGTTCTTTTATTTTGCTTGGAGTGCCCGAATTAAAAATCATATTGTCTTAGATTATTTTGAGAGTATTTAATTTGATTTTTTGTTGCTGCTGGAGAAAATTAACTATTCACAATTTTGCCCGATTTTTCTTTCACGGTCCCTACTTGGATAAATTCAAAATGAAATTTTGTATATTCTTCTCACTGAAGTTTCTATGTAGAAGATAAATGATATTATCTGATACATTGAGTACATCACAGGTTACTAAGTGCATCACAATTAAGCTTCCTTAAAATTCAAAAATAGATTAAGTTCCCTCATTTCCATGTCTATACTCTTAGAGCATCTTTTGATGTGGTGACCTTGGGCTTTGTGAAAAGGTACGTCCATTTCACGAGAAATGTAGTATTTTTAGAAAATATTTTTGAGGAAATCATTTTTCAAGAAAATGTTTTTTTTTTTTTGTGTTCAGTTAAAATTTGAAAATGAAGTGAAAAATATTTTTCTCTGTTTGATAAGGAAAACATTCTCCTTTGTTCATTATTTCTAAATAAAATTTTTATTTTTTAAAAAGTATTTTTATTTTAAAAATCAATTTTTATATTATTTTTTTTTTTTTTTTCTTCTTCTTCTTCTTTTTCTTTTTGCCATCTTCTTCTTTAGCCAGGCACTGACCACAGTGACAACCGACGTTGGCTGAAGGCGAGCTTGAGCTTGCCGCTCACTAGATTGGCGAGCCAAAGAGTTGCACTCGCCGATCTGGCGAGGCCGGAGCTTGCCACTCACCTGTCTCGCTGATTTGGCGAGCAGCGAGCGGCAAGCTCGAGGCATTAGGGGCTACAACGGGCCTCAAGCTTCAGGCTCACTTGGCTCGCTGCCGATGGCGAGCGGCAAGCTCGAGGCATCAGGCCTCACCCCTCGCCATCAGTTGCAAGCAGCGAGCTCAAGGCCCTCACCGCTCGCCTGGCTCGCCGTTGGCCAGTTGGCAGCTATCATCGTGGCTGGCGACTAGCCAAGATATAAAGATAGAGGTAAAAAGAAAGAAAGAAAGAGAAAAGGAGAAAAAGAAAATTAATTAAAAATTGAATTTAGTGAAGAAAATATTTTCCTTATCTTGAAAAGTGAAAAACATTTTTTCCATAGTTTAGAAGACTTTTTTTCCCTTGATGAAAAATGTTTTTCCTAAGTAATTCATTTTCTGTGAAAAGAACATTGGAAAATCTGGAAAATGCTTTTCTAGAAGTTATTTTCCGTAAAATGAACGGAGCCTAAATGTAAATTTTTTTTCCAAATATTGAAATCCCGTTGCAAGTATAAGTATCAGTACCCATGATAAATGGATTTTGTGGCCTAGATTGGGTAATATTTTTATGCTTCACATCCAGGCCAGGGTGAGGAATGGATACGGCTAGCCTTCTTTTCCTTTTGCTCTCTTTTCCTAAGTTTTTCTAGTTGAAGTGTCATTTCCTATATTATCTCCTCATTTAACTTTGAGAACATTAAATAATAAACACAGCTTCAAACAGTAGGGCTTTACCCAATTATGGCCCAAACTTCCAAGCATGCCCATATAAAGTAACTTTGACAGTAATCCCAAGCCTGGCGCACCGTTAAGTCTAAATATTTACATCATTCTGCCATGCCATTATCATCTTTTTACTGCCTATGGCACATTCTTTCATTCATTTCCTCTTTACGTTGTTTTTATCTTCTTACAATCATGAATTGTACTTATCTCTTCTTCTTCTTTTAAACTTTCATATTATCACAAGAATGGTGATAAGATAAAGGAACTTGTCCTACATGAGGCATGAGGTGGGTATGGAACATCTTTACTAGTTTTAAGCTGGGGCGGGGGACGTAAACCCCCCCTTGTCCTGCCCACCTTATTGCGTTCCCCAAGTACATGCTCAATTGCTTCTTTTTCTGGAGTTCCCTTTTCCCAAAAGCAGTAAGGGTAAAACGAAGAAGGTGATAGATTCAATTGTGGATTTGCATGTGTTCTTTTTCTCTTTTCCTCCTTAAAGTTAGACTTGTTCCTTTCTCTCTCATGTTTTGATTAGCATCTAAGAACCAATAGAAATGGTTCAATGGGTTGTTTTATCTTTCTTTTATATGTGATGCATGACCCATACAACTTTTCTATTTGTTGCACAAGCCATATTTAGCACGATATATTCATATAGCAAGTTAATCATTAGTGATTTGACATCTATCCAGGGAGATGACACAAGTAAAAGAGGAAGTTATACTAATCCATCTTCAAAAATTTCTTCTAAGCTACTAGTCCTTGCCATTTTTATGCCATCGAAAGGGATACAACTGGTTATAGAGATAGGACTTGCACTGAATTATTTAGACTTATGCATTGTTGGACGAATAAATCTCTATATTTGCATGCCTTAAATGACGGCGATTTGGTTGCCTAAGACCTATAAAACTATGCGGGAAAAGAAAATACATGATTCTTGTGATTAGTTTGAGTTTATCATTTTCATTCATAGCGATTTAAAACTGTTAAATTGATGACATTCTTTATAGGCCATGGAACTTGTGTGTGTGTGTGTGTGTGTGTTTCTTTTTTTCTTTTTTTTGGGAGATTAGCTTAACCAAATCGACTGTCCTAGTTTAGACTCAAATTGTTCCAAAACTACTATGGTTTTCGAGGAAGCCTCGTGATATAAATTTGCAGAAAGTTTCAAAGTATGGCTGCATTCATATGGTGTGACGATTTGTGTACAGTTAATCATAAGGTTAATGAATAAACCGGTGTTGTATATAGGTGTTCTTTGGGGCCATAATAGCGTTGCTATTCAGTATAGGCTTTCTATATTATGGACACAAGAAAATGAAGCTCATTAGGCTCAGAGAACAATACTTCAAGCAAAATGGGGGTTTGCTTTCGCAGCAACAATTAGATGAACCAGACAAAACCACAAAAGCCGCAAAGATCTTTAGCGCTGAAGAGCTAGAAAAGGCCACCAACAATTATCATGAGAGCAAAATAGTCGGCCAAGGAGGATATGGTACCGTTTACAAAGGATTGTTGCCAAATGATATGGTAGTTGCGATTAAGAAGTCCAAGCTTGTGGACCAGAGCCAAATCGAACAGTTCATCAATGAAGTCATTGTGCTTTCTCAAATTAATCATCGTAATGTGGTCAAGCTTTTGGGATGTTGTTTGGAAACAGAGGTGCCTTTATTAGTGTACGAATTCGTCAACAATGGAACTCTCTTCGATCACATTCAGGATCCAAAACAATCATCAAAGCTGTCTTGGAAGACCCGATTGAGAATTGCTTTGGAAACTGCTGGAGTCCTCTCTTACTTGCACTCCGTAGCTTCCATTCCCATTATCCATCGAGATGTCAAGTCAGCAAACATCCTTTTGGATGCTAATCACACTGCAAAAGTCTCTGACTTCGGAGCTTCAAAATTAATCCCACTTGATCAAACGCAATTATTCACTATGGTTCAAGGAACATGGGGATACTTAGACCCCGAATACTTGCTCACAAGCCAATTGTGAGAAAAGAGTGATGTTTACGGTTTTGGGGTCGTGCTAGTCGAGCTATTGACGGGGAAGAAGGCATTTTCATTCGGCGATCGGAAGAAGAAAGGAGCCTGGCAACGTACTTTCTTTCATCACTGAAAGATGACAAATTGTTTCAGATTGTTGAGGAAGTTATTGTGAATGAAGGAATCAATGAGCAGGTGAGAGAAGTTGCTAATCTTGCAAAAAGATGCTTGACAATAAAAGCAGAGGAGAGACCGACCATGAAGGAAGTAGCAATTGAATTGGAGAGACTTAGAGCAATGGCTAACCATTCTGGTGTCAGTAGTACAGATGTGAATCAGGAAGAGATGGTTCATTTGCCAAGAGAGAAGACAGATGCGTACATGGATACTAGTGGGATCATGAACACTGGGTAAATGAACAGCATGGAAGACCATATCATGCCAAAAGTCAGTAGTGGGAGATGAGAATATTTAAGTTAGTGGTACATATGTAGGTTTGTCGTGATAGAAGTAAGCGTGTATTTTAGCTTTAGAAAGAAGCGTGTATTTTAGCTTTAGAAAGCTTTTATATATAACTCAACGACAAGATGCAAAAATGGTCTCTTCCTTCTACGTGTTTGTCGGCGATGCCTTTGAGGTTTAGGAGCTATCTTTTCTTTGAGTTTGCTCATGGATATAGTTTGTCCGACTTGGATGAATATTTTTCTTGGGCAATTCCATGGTCTTGCCTAGAACGAAATTTTGGCGCGTCGATTATACGCATGACGTGTTCAATTCCACACACTTGCCAACCGCAATGAACTTCACGTTTAGGTCATTCATCGGGTGACTCATGCTTTATGTTACTCGTCCATAAGATCAGTGGGGTAGGGCCATATTTTTCTCCAGCCTGTCTTGTGGTTACTAAATTACAAAATAAACATCGTCTACACTTACTTCTAATTAAGTCTGTGAAGTATACTATCCATATTTTTAACCGACCATTAAAAATATTTCCTTGAATCAGTGATGGAGGAAAATAAAGTCCAATGAATATATGTAGTTCATGGGTTCATTATTCACTTACATAAGGCAGCTCTTTTCATGGGCAAAACAAAAGTATCGAATATAGCCATTTGCCATATCTAAAAATCGAGAATTTGTGTTTACAATAAAAAGAAAATATTGGTCAAGACTATTTTTCACGTGATAAATAGAACCAATTAGACCATGCGATGTGGGTGCAGCATGCAACACTGCTCAGCAGAGTTGAATTAGCTGATTGATTCATTAAAGTGACTTTTAGGTAACCGTTGGATTTCGTTGTTACTGCAATGTGAAGTAAGGTAAGATTTTCTTCAATCTCTGATTGAATATACAATTTATTAATTTGCAGAATGCAAGAGTTTTGCGAGACACACATCATGCGAATTTTTGGCTTGATACAACCTTCTCATTGACGACTCTAAAAATGGAAAATATACACAGTTTCGATCTACAACCATAAATGCATTCCCTATGTAAAGCACACTTCGTGCACAAAACCACTCGCTCAAGCCTCTGCTCGAATGTTACCTCAGGCTGCGAAAGCGATGACCATCGACTCAATGTTGACCTGAAACCCTTTTTGTTGGTTGGATAATATATGAAGATCGCAGGTAAGGAATGCAACAACTCTATTGCGACCCTCCTTGCGCAATGTAGTCGGGAAAAAGATGGGTTTAAAGGTGATGTTGAATGGGGGAAGAATATGATTCTCCCAAACTCTTATCTTGTGTGACGTTGGAATTTTCATTTTAATTCGATTAATCTTATGAGAATTCTATAGAAGGAGTCGCACTAACTTATTTGGATTGGCTAGAAATCAAATGAGATATAAGAGTATACCTCATGACTAAAAATCTAGGACTAGGCACTTGATTGTAATGGTTATGTTAGTTGTGCTCTTTCGATACCTAAATTTTATTATTTTATAGCTAAAATGTCCAAGTAGTCTTCTTACTAAATTATGAATTCTAAGGTTTTGTCCGCTAAGTGTCCATACAATGTGTTTGTTTGTATAATGATAATTAAAAAAAAAGTAACATAACCATTTAACTAAAACAAGTAAAGCATAACATTGAAAAGCAATATAAAAGTACAATTAATTCATCAAGGATAATAATGACAATCGAGTAAAAAGTAAATTATAGTAAAGTAATTAAATATGAGTCAAGCAAAAAATATAACATGGCATTGTTATTAATCCTCGAGACAACAACCCTCATGAGTTTAGTTTAAATTGAGTTTTATTTCTAAATAAACTAATCTATTTAAAACTAAAGTAGAGAGAATCATGAATTTCCCTACACCATGTATGTACTATCTAAATGAAACTAAACTAATTCAAATACCAAAATCTAACAATATAATCAAGGTTTATTTTCCTAATCAAGTTTTCCCTTTTTTTTTTATTATATTTTTATGGGATTATATTTATTATTATCATTATTATTTATTATATATTAGAAGGGGCACGGGTCGGGTCGGCCCTTCAGCCCGGTCGGTATGTGAGCTACCATAAAATTTCGTAAGTTTGGGCTATGGACACAAGTTGGGCTTTATTACACAAAGCCCACTTTTAGACAAACTCTTGAAGCCCAGTTTTTAGAATAACAACATTTAGCCCTAAGCCCAATCTTATGAAGACTGATTTGAACCCCTTTTCACTATGTTTCACTAAGCCTATTTCTGAATATAGCCGAAGTCAGCCCAAATCTAACTAAACTAAAGATTCATTCATTTCACAGAAAATATTTTCCAGAAAAATATTTTCCCTACTTTCTTGCATTCGTCTCTCTTAGGTCAATGGGAAATATTTTTCAAGTCAACGGAAGTCTATAAATAAACTCAGGAAAATGATTTCTTCTTTAAAAAAGTCGAAAAATATTTTTCAAAATATAAATAGCTAGTGGTGCTTGGACCCGAAACTATGCATTTGGACACAGAAACCTCAGTGCTGGTTTCCAAGTGTCCAACTGAAATGAGCCCAAGCTTACTAAGAAACTAAAACCCAAATTCATTAAACCTAATTAATTCTTTTTTGTAACATTGTGTAATCGAAAGGCGTTCATAGTTTTCTTCTTCGGCCACATTCCACAGTGAACCACGATTGCTTTTTCTTAAGCCAAAAACGATATTCTTTGCCGCATTAACAGCCACCGCGGGTCACAACCTCACGGATTCAAGGATGATACAGCCACCTTCCAGACATGAACGATCTACCTCCCATCATTCCTCGCTGAAATCAGCCCACCAAATGATGCAGGATCACACGAGAACATAAAATAAAAGAAACAAAGAGTTGTTCTAGATTCGGCCTTGGTGAATGACGATATATGTCCGAAATCAAATCTAAACACTAACAAAGTGAGTGATAATAATCAATCTACTTCGACACGTCTTCAGATTCAGGCGAAATCATAGGCTATTTTTCAGCATGTTTCGAAGGCATTTATCGAATGTGTTGTGTGCAATCCGCAACGAAAGAGGAAATGAAACACCAATGGCTTCAGATTAGAGATCGAGTTCAAAACAAGGTTGATCGAAGACGTATAAAAGCATGGCCTTGGATTCGAGTTGAATCAAATTCGATCCTAGTCTAGGACATGTTCTCTCGGTTCTATTACTCCTCCCTCAAAACAGGGCATTACGGGGAAGATAGGTTACCTGATTAGTGAAGCAAGGCGAAGCTACGAAGATCGATGAATGAAACTTGGACGTTCAACAACAATGAAGATTGGCACCAGCGAAGGAATCTCGAACGGGAGTTGAGTCACTTCGTTTCCGACCGAGGAACGGAGCAGGGTGAAGGCCTGATGCACGGCGCCAGAAATGGCCGGTGACGGCAGTGATCGGTGTCTGAACTCTTTCTCGGACGTCTATTTCTCACGCCTTCTCTTCCGTCCTAGAACGAGCCGAAGGGAAGAAGAAATGGTATTTATTATCTCGCCATCTTTACTATTGTACTTTTACAAGAAAGAAAATTTAAACGGTTGACCAAATCTTGGGTTTCAATAAGCTCTTATGGCTACTGATGCACACATTCAATCTCAAGCTAACACGAAACTTAATCATGAAGATTTCGATAATAGCCGCACACGACATATGGGAAAAGTGAAGATTTCCGTCAAGTGGACGAAACCTATCAAAAGGAAAGGATTTGCATTTTCTACTTTATGCTTTCTTGTTCGTAGTGACTCGGATTATTTTGCATGCTCGAAATGTTGCATGTCCCTACATTATGATTTGATAGATATTGCAATTTTGTGATTCATATCATCTTTCAGTTAGAGGACATATCTATACGATAGAGACGGATCCATTTATGTCAAACTCCATGTAAACTCTAGCGGAAATCTAAATTGATGTAAAGATTCATTGACCTGTGCACCGTACCACCATCTTGCTAGTTTAGTTAATAGTTAGGAGCCTAGTGTATCATTGAGTTTAAAGCTGTTTTGAGCAAGTAGGCTAATTCAAGGAATTTGGTGCTTTAACCCTAGTAGAAAATGGCATGCCCTTACTAAAGTCTTTACGGAGATGTAAGTGGAATTGCCACACACACACTATGAAAAATTGATTGCGGAAGGAGAAGGCCATACTTTTTCTTTCCCACGGAATGAGACACATTTTCTCAAGGGATAAGTGCAGTGAAAGTCCTAACACTTTCAAAAAGTGTAATTAAATTCTAAAATTTATCAAATTGATTAAATCAAGTCCTTTTATCGATAGCATTTTTAAAAATTTTAGGACTCAATTATACTTTTATGATAAGTTTTATGACTTGATTGCACTTTTTAAAAGTTTTAAGATTCGATTGAACTTTTGTGATAAGTTTTAGGACTTAGTTGCATTTTTAAAGTTTTAGGACTCAATTGCACTTTTATGACAAGTTCTATGACTTTTAATGCACTTATCCCTTTCCTTAAACTCTAGAATCCTATATTAATCTCCTGAGATTTTTTGAAATGTAAGAACAACTCATTTTATGACAAGAATAGCTTGTTCTTCTCAAAGGGTCTTTAAACAATTATCTGGAACTCATCCTAGCTAAATGCCTCATATGTAGCATCAAGAACAAGTTCACTACTGTCAATTGTAGATACATCGACCTCCTTCGTAGACCGTCGACGGAAACTCTCTCTCGAGTGCATGTCTTCATGCAGAGGCACCTCAGACGTCAGTAAATAGGTCGTGTTCGAATATCGGTTCCTACAAGATGAGCATCCCTAGGGACTCCTTCGACTACATCTCTATTGAGAAATTTTCCAATCATGCGTACGACTTCTGGGTTGGTGATCTTTCGCAGGTTAAAGGGATTCTAACATGCAAGGACGCCAAAAAGAACAGCAAGAGCTACATGTGCACCCAGAACACCATTTGCATCAATGCTAAAAAAGGATTTGGGTACAAGTGATCTTGTTTGGAAGGTTCTGGTAAGTTAATACATCAACATTCTTGAACTTGTCCTTTGTATTTGTGTGGCCTGAGAAAACTAGATACATTTGATGTGCAAGTTTAGTTTGTGTTGGTATTGTTGAATGTTTGAATCCAGAGAAAAACCCAGTTGAGGGATTTGCCATAATATTGAAGAGGGTGGTAATACATGTTCTTGCCCAAAGGGCTATTATGGTGATGGCAAGAAAGGTAGTTGTAATATCCTGAAATTCGAGCCCTTTAAGGGATGAATGAACATTAATTTCGCCAATGCATTGTTGGTTGATCTCACTCGGAACTGATCACTCCTGAGATACTGACCTTGAGGGGAAAGGTTAATGAGGACAGAACTCGTGCGACTAAAGAACCTGACCTGGGAAAACGACTCGACCGTGAGACTTGCGTAAGAATGATCCTATAGTCATGTAGGCCGATTTCAGGGACGACTAGAAGTCGATTCGCAAACAGAACATAATAGGACGACGGGTGATTCCGTTTACTGTTATCGAACCCGCGAACGGCCCTATATCGATCATTGATAATCGTGTACTTTGAAATAAGAATCGATTCTTCGCAATTTCATGTAGTCAATGACGTCCATGTGTCGAGAAGTCTTGAACGTGAATTGGCACGAGTCGGTTACGCGTGAATCCTCAAAGCCGCCCCTGTCGATCCGAGTAGTACTAAAATGGCATTCGGCAAAATTGACATGGCATGAGAATCCAATATTGGACTTCGAATTTTCGGGAATGTTCGAGAAGGACTTTTGGACGATGCTTCTTAGACGATCGACACCTTTGTCGGTTGAGCTGAGTATTTGGAAAAGGGATTTTCGGACCAAGAAAACGAGCCTACGAGGACGTGGGCCGGGCAAGAACAGTGTGGGCCTCACGCCCAAGGTGGGACAGCCATCATGGAAGGCCCGAGGCAAGCAAGTGAGCCTGTTGGGCCAAACCGATCCTTTACCCTTCCGAGCCCATTGTCTAAAACCGAGCCGATTCAAGCCCAATAAATTCCCGAGCCTGTTCCTATTCATTTTCAAGCCCATTTCCTAGGCCCGCCCTTTCATTTTCAGCCCAAGGACAGATTGGGAAATGTGCAAGGTGGAAATGACCAAAATGCCATTGGATATTTTGAAGAAAAGTCAAAAAGGAAGAGAGAGAAGATGATGTCAATTGTTTGGCAAGTGGGGCAAGCATTGATGGCCTAGATAAGGCTTATCCTTTAGCCTTCACTTCACTCTCTCTCTCCTCTTCATCTTCTCCAAAACCGCACACTTCTCTCCCATGGTTTTCCTTCCTTCATTCTGTTTTTCAGTTCTGACCTTTCATCGAAAATCGAGTTGTTCATTACCTTCTCGTTGGAATCTCGTCTCGTGCCACCCGCCGTTGTGTTCAGAAGATGAAAACCGTTTAGATAGCGTTAGCCGATTGCCGGAAGGAGCTTCCAGTCAACCCGTATTCCGGCCGAAAGCCACCGCCGGCCTGACCGTTTTCTGACCGCCTACTGCTGTTCTGTTTTGCTGTTTCGGCCATTTTCCTCCCTTTCCGACCCAATCATCGCCCATCTCAGCCACAAGTGGTTCCCCCTCGACCCCCAGGTGTCGCCGATCGCTGGCCCGCCGCTCGCCGGAGCTCCGGGCAGCCCGTTCAACTTCGATCAGCCACTTTCCTCCTGTGCAGTGCAGTTTTCAGAGTTGCAGAGGGATTCCGAGGCTGTTGCTGCCGTGTTGAGCCCGGGATCGCCTTGGATTGCTGTGGTAGAGATCCCCGGGTGTCGGTTTTGTCGCCGCTGCCGTGTCCGTGTCGCCGGCCCGCTTAACGGGTGAGTTTAGCTTCTAATCCCTATTTAGTGCCTAAACTTGCTTAGGGTTGGTTAGTTAGTGTTAATCTTGGTTTAAGGGGTTTAATTAAGTTGTATTAGCCCTAAGATAGGTGGTTAGATAGATGGTTAAGATTAGATTAGCTTAATTTTGCTTATTAAGATTAATTGTGCTTAATTTGGGATTAATTATGCTTATGTGTTTAATTAAGCATGATTTGCTTTAATTGAATTGATTAATTGTTTTAATTAATATTTTGTTTAATTTCTGGATTAAATGCTTTAATTAATTGAATTTCGGGAAAATCACTGTTCACAATTACTGTTCATGATTACTGTTCATGGGCACTGTTCACGGCACTGTTCATGCAGAAGTTAAATTTTGGCTTATTTTAATGTGCTCTTGATTGTTGTGATTAATTGAAGTGCTGATTGTTAATTATGCTCGTGAATATTGATGAAATGCGTAATCGAGTGTTGGTTGGATTTTGGAATTGTCGAGTGAGATCGCATGACATATTACGTGGGTTATTTGAAATGGCATGTCGCATGAGCATGAGCGATGTTGCATTCATGACAGAGCAAAGATATAAATGGATTGTTTGATGATGTGTTGCATAATCACATTAAGAGGAGAGCCCGGCGCTGCCGGTAGACCGCCAATCCTTATGGGGTTGTGCCATGGCCTTTTGGTCGTCCTGACTTCGGTCGGTTGCCTGACAGTGGTCAGTTGCGGGGCTGCGGCAGTGAACGGGCCCCATGCTCCATAGGGAATGCCTTCGATGGGAGAGAGCCCGTGACGTCGCCGTGCCTCATGGGGGAGGACGATGCCGGTCTTTGATCGGTAGGCGCCAACCATAAGGTTGTGCCGTGGCCCTAGTGGTCATAATAATTGGAGCATGTGTGAGTGTGAGACATGAGAAAGTTGTGTGAGATGCTCTGATTATTTGCATGCTCTTAATGTCGTGATGATTTGTGGTACGCACGCATGAGTTGACAGTTGTGCAGGGTGTGGCAATGGCCAGGTGAGATCGCTTGTGACTTGATTCACATGTGATTGATGAATTGTGTCATCTAACGGCCATGTGCCTTGCTTGCATTGTATGAGATTGAACGTGCAGGGTATGGCACACCGGGTAAGGTTGCATGCGAATCAAATATTGCTTTGTTGGTTGCCTTGCCTGTTGTTTGGTCTGCTGTTGCTGGTTGTGGGTTGTTGGGTTAAGTGAGGGGTGGTTCTGGAGAGATACCCCGGGTTGAGTTGGCGTACTAACCGGGGCTTAGGGGGAAGAACTCGCTGAGATTTTATCTCAACCCGTCGTGGTTAAACATTTTCATGTCCTTAGAATGGCGCACTTGCAATGGAGAATCCTACCCCCGCTTCTCTAGTGATCGACCCGACGGAGCTTGAGTCCGATGGGTCCGAGTGATCGTGGTGCTGAACCCGAGGGTTCTTTGTGTACTGTTGGATTAGCCTAGTTCTTTTGGTTTCGCTTAGAGGATGGATCGGCCCTTTTTGTCGAGCTTGTAATTCGGAAACGATCCTCCGTTGGTTAATCCAGTAATTTGAATATGTGAGTAGTTCTTTGTTGTTACGGCTGTTCATCCCTCTATCCCCTGTTTGATTGTTTGTTTGTGTCGGGGATGGTTTGTCTTCCGCTTGCGCTTAACGAAAGATAAAATGAATGGTCGTCGACGGGTCCTGGGACGTCGCTTTCAATCGACCAAGAGAAGGGGTTGTCGCGTGCTCGGGGTTCGGGGCGTGACAGTAGTGGAGATAGATAACAATGCATTGTTAATCCATTTCATGAAGATTTTTGTTGGTAAGTTGTTTCATTTTACTTAAGAGTTCCTTACTCAATAAAACCTACTATACTAGCTTATTTCAAGAATATATAATAATTTCTTTGTGGTTTAGGAAAAATTAACTACTCACATTTTACTTGGTATATTCTAGTTACTGAAGTTTCCATGGAAAAGATAAATGAGATTATCTGATGCAGTAAACACATCACGTGTTACTAATTACAACACAATTGAATTTTCTTATCATGCAAAAATAAATTAAATTCACCCATGTCCATTTTTCAACTGTTAGAGCATCTTTTGACTTGGTGAACTTGTGTTTTGGGTAAATGTGGATACATTTTCCATCAACAGAGATCACATTGCGAATATTAATATCTATACCGAATGATTTGTAGTTGCATCATCTATAGTGCTCTTAATCATATAGTTATAGCACATAATTATGTATTCGCTAGCCGCCTTCCTATATCACAACAAATCTTAAAGATATTCTAGCTTAAGTGTTATTTCCTGTATTCTTTCCTCATTTGACCACGAAAATGCCTTAATTCCACACATATGGTACATATTGACCCAACTTCCAGAACATTCAAACATGTCAAACTAACACACTAATTTTGATGATTATTCTAAATCCGACACGCCATAATTTCTAAATGTTTATGCAATTCTGACACAACGTTGTCATCATCTAATTACTTGTGACGCATTCTTATATTCCTTTACTCTTTACATATTTTTTATCTTCTTTCAAGCCCGAATAATGCTCATGGATATTTTAAAACTTGATATTAGGGATAAGAAAAACTTCTTAAAAAAATGTCCAAAATTTCTTTAAGGTTGGGCCATGTGGCCTGGCCAATAAAAAAAAAGTTGTGGAGCCTGGGCCAACCCGTTGGGGCCCATGGGCCTTACCCACAGGCCCAAGACGGGGCTCGTACCTGATTGAAATTGTCTCGGCTTGGTGCTGTGTAACATCCTGAAATTCGAGTCATTTGAGGGAGGAACGAGCATTAATTTCGTCAATGCATTGTTGGTTGATCTCACTCGGAACTGATCACTCCTGAGATACTGACCTTGAGGGGAAAGGCTAATGAGGACAGAACTCGTGCGACTAAAGAACTTGACCTGGGAAAACGACTCGACCGTGAGAATTGTGTAAGGACGATCCTGTAGTCATGCAGGCCGATTCCAAGGACGAATAGGAGTCGATTCGTGGGCACAACATAATGGGACGACGGGTGATTCCGCCTACTATTATCGAACCTGCGAACGGCCCTGTGTCGATCCTTAGTAATCGTGTACTTTGAAATAATAATCGATTTTTCGCAATTTCATGTAGTCAAGGACGTCCATGTGTCGAGGTGTCTTGAACGTGAATTGGCACGAGTCGGTTACGCGTGAATCCTCAAAGCCGCCCTGTCAGTCTGAGCAGTACCAAAATGGCATTCGGGCGAAATTGACATAGCATGAGAATCCAGTATTGGACTTCGAATTTTCGGGAATGTTCGAGAAGGACTTTTGGAGGATGCTTCTTAGACAGTCGACACTGCCGGTTGAGCCGAGTATTTGGAAAAGGGATTTTCGGACCAAGAAAACGAGCCTATGAGGACGTGGGCCGGGCAAAATCAGTGTGGGCCTCACGCCCAAGGTGGGACAGCCACCATGGAAGGCCCGAGGCAAGCAAGTGAGCCCGTTGGGCCAAACCGACCCTTTACCCTTCCGAGCCCATTGTTTAAAACCGAGCCTATTCAAGCCAAATAAATTACCGAGCCCGTTCCTATTCATTTTCCAGCCCATTTCCTAGGCCCGCCCCTCCATTTTCAGCCCAAGGACAGATTGGGAAATGTGCAAGGTGGAAATGACCAAAATGCCCTTGGATATTTTAAAGAAAAGTCAAAAAGGAAGAGAGATAAGATGAGGTCATTGTTTGGCAAGTGGGGCAAGCCTTGATGGCTTGGATAAGGCTTATCCTTCAGCCTTCACTTCACTCTCTCTCTCCTCTTCATCTTCTCCAAAACCGCACACTTCTCTCCCATGGTTTCCTTCCTTCCTTCTGTTTTTCGGTTCTGACCTTTCACCGAAATCTGAGTTGTTCATTGCCTTCCCGTTGGAATCTCGTCTCGTGCCACCCGCCGTTGTGTTCAGAAGACGAAAACCGTTCAGATAGCGTCGGCCTTTTTCCGATCGGAGTCGCCGACCGTCCCGTACGGCCGCCGGAAGTCGCTGCTCGCCGGACCGTCACTATTCCGCCTGCAGCAACTTTGTTCCGCCTTTTCTTCCGTTTTTCTCCATTTCCAGCCAAACCACCACCCATACCAACCACAAGTGGTTCCCCCTCGACCCCCAGGTGCCGCCAGTCGCTGGCCCGTCGCTCGCCGGAGCTCCGGGCAGCCCGTTCAACTCCGGTCAGCAACTTTCCTCCTGTGCAGTCAGTTTTTCAGAGTTGCAGAGGGATTTCGAGTTTGTTGCTGCTGTTCTCAGCCCCGGGACCGCCTTGGATCGCTGTGGTAGAGGTCCCCGGGTGTCGGGTTGGTTGCCGCCGCCGCGTCCGTGTCGCCGGCCCGCCTAACGGGTGAGTTTAGCTCCTAATCCCTATTTAGTGCCTAAACTTGCTTAGGGTTGGTTAGTTAGTGTTAATCTTGGTTTAAGGGGTTTAATTAAGTTGTATTAGCCCTAAGATAGGTGGTTAGATAGATGGTTAAGATTAGATTAGCTTAATTTTGCTTATTAGGCTTAATTGTGCTTAATTTGTGATTAATTGTGTTTATGTGTTTAATTAAGCATGATTTGCTTAAATTGGTTGATTAATTGTTTTAATTAATGTTTTGTTTAATTTCTGGATTAAATGTTTTAATTAATTGAATTTCGGAAAAATCACTGTTCATAATTACATTGTTCACGATTCGTTCACGATCACTGTTCACGATTCGTTCACGGCACTGTTCATCCATAAGCTAAATTTTGTCTGAATTTGATGTGCTATTGATTGTTATGATTAATTGAAGTGCCGATTGTTAATTATACTCGTGAATATTGATGAAATGCGTGATCGAATGTTGGTTGAATTGAATTTTGGAAATTGTCGAGTGAGATTGTATGACATATCGTGTGGGTTATACGAAATGGCATGTCGCATGAGTATGAGCGTATGAGCGATGTTGCATTCACGACCAAGCAAAAGCAAAGAAAAGAATGAACTGTTTGCTGATGTGTTGCATGGTCGATTAAAGTTGATAGCCCGGTTGAGCCGGATGACCGCCAATCCTTCGGGGTTGTGCCGTGACCATTGGGTCGCCCGACGGTGGTCGATGCGGAGTCGCGGTTGAGGCCGGGCCCATGCTCCTTATGGAATGCCGTCGGTGGGGAAAGCCCATGACGTCGCCGTGCCTCACGGGGAGGACGATGCCAGTTTACGACCAGTTGACCGCCAACCATAAGGTTGTGCCGTGGCCTAGAGGGTCGTAATAATCGGAGCATATGTGTGGATCGAGACATGAGAAAGTTGTGTGAGATGCTCGATTATTCGCATGCTCTTAATGTCGTGATGATTTGTGGTACGCACGCATGAGTTGACAGTCGTGCAGGGTGTGGCAATGGCCAGGTGAGATCGCTTGTGGCGCGATTCGCATGTGATTGATGAACTATTTCATCTAATGGCCATGTGCCTTGCTTGCATTGTATGAGATTGGACGCGCAGGGTATGGCATACCGGGTAAGGTTGCATGCGAACCGAATATTGATTGTGGGTTGCCCATGTTTGTTGTTGGCCGTTGTTTGGTTTTGGTTGTTTGTTGTTGGGTTGAGTGAGGGGTGGTTACGGAGAGATACCCGGGTTGAGTTGGCGTACTAACCGGGGCTTAGGGGGAAGAACTCGCTGAGATTTTATCTCAACCCGTCGTGGTAACCATTTTCAGGTCCCTAGAATGGCGTACCCGCGGTGGAGAATCCCGCCCCCGCTTCTCAAAGTGGACCGACCCGACGGAGCTTGAGTCCGATGGGTCCGAGTGACCGTGGTGTTGAACCGAGAGGGTTCTTCTTGTTTCATTGGATTAGCCTAGTTTCTTTTTGGTTTGGCTTAGAGGATGGATCGGCCCTTTTTCTCGGGCTTGTATTTTGGAAAACGATCCTCCGTTGGTTAATCCAGTAAGATGTATAAATGAGTAGTTCTTTGTTGTTCGCTGTTCATCCCTCTATCCCTGTTTGATTGTTTGTTTGTGCAGGGATGGTTCGTTTTCCGCTTGCGCTTAACGAAAGATAAAATGAATGGTCGTGGACGAGTCCTGGGACGTCGCTTTCAATCGACCAAGGAGAAGGGGTTGTCGCGTGCTCGGGGTTCGGGGCGTGACATCCCCGCCGGTTTTGGTATCAGAGCGAGGTCGAGACTTGGAGTGATAAGGTGCGTGGGATTTTTGGGATAGTGAGATAGGGATGTCTTTTAATTACGTGCCTGTGATTGCTTTTGTGGTTTCGTGTGGTGGCGGGTTGCTCATAGTCCAGAGTGATGAGCAATCCTGAGCAGTCAGCCCTTAGGCGTAGGGCAGTGTCTGGTCAGACCAGTGATTGAGGTAGCGTGTAGGCAGATCCTAGGTTAGTTGGGATCCTGCTGGCGCTAGAGACCTTGATAGAACAGCAAGCTGTGTGCTCTTGCTGTGGTCCTTGTGGTACCGATGCCTAGGTTGGTAGAGCAGTTCCGAGATTGAAGCCACCGAGGTTCGGTGGCGTGGGCGACCCCGAAGCTACGACCCTTTGGATAAGGGATTTCGAGAGACCTGTTTCGGTGGGGAGGTGTTCAGAGTAAGACAGAGTGCTTCTGGCAGTTTATCAGCTTCAAGGAAATGTCAGTACATGATGAGAAGCCACTCAAGGAAGAGTGTTTCCTGAAGGCATGGCTCAGACTTGGGGTGCCTTTTATGAAGCTTTATTGGATAATACTTCTTGGACAGTGCGAGGGAGTCAAAGATGGCAGAGTTCCAACAGTTTTGTCAGAATCAGATGTCAGTGGATCAATATGAGGCAAAGTTTGCCGAGTCGGCATATACTAAGCCGAGGTTAGTGGAAGACCCTTGGATAGGGCGAGATAGTTCAGAGATGGCTTGAAACTGGAATTGAAAGCCAGCCAATGCCCTTGAGTTTAAAGAGTTTTGATGAGATGTACGAGAGGGCCTAGATAATCAAGAAGAATATGATTGAGAGGACGACCGCATTTGGCTCACGGTTCATGCCTAATAGAGACAATCGTTGGTTTAGAAAGGGACCAATGATGGGGGAAAGGAATCCCATCCCACCCAACGAGAAAGTGGATTGTCATGGAAAGACAATTCAGTTTAACTCAAAAGTAGTGGGTGATAGTTTTGAGTTGTGGGAAGTCGAGGAGAACCCTTGACCCCTTTGAAATTCGTTGTTGGAAGTAACTCATTTATTGGACGAAAGTTGCTAAGGTTATTGGACAAGCGAGGTTAATTGGTTAGTTGAAGAATCGGGGATGGATGACTTGTTTGACCCACTTCAAGGAGCTTCGATATGTCTCAGGATAGACCCAAGGACGGGCTATCAGTAGTTGAGGATTAAAAAGGAGGAAAAATTAAAGATGACATATCGTGTGTGATTTGGTCATTACAAGATTACAGTACCGCCGTTTGGATTAACTAATACGCCAGTTGCTTTTATGGATTTGATGGATTGAGTGATTAAGGCGTATTTAGAGCAAATGGTAATTGTGTTTGTGAGCAATATATTGGATTATTTGAGGAATTTAGAGGAACACGGACAGCACTTAAGGGTGGTGCTATAGACCATTCGAGAGCATAAACAGTATGCTAAGTTTAATACATGCGAGTTTGGGTTTACTCGTGTTGTTTTGTTGGTCATATGATTTTGGACGAAGGAATTTCTATGGATCTGCTAAGATCAGGGCAGTCATGAATATGCCGAGACTTATGACAGTAACAGAGGTTCGAAGTTTTCTAAGTCGGATAGGTTAGTACAGACAATTCGTAGAAAGGTTCTCTACGATAGCTATGCCTTTAATACGAAGGTTAATGAAGGATGTAAGAATTTGAATGGACGAATAAGTGAAATTTTTAAGAGCTTAAGTATAAGCTGATTACCGCACCAGTTTTGAGGATTTAGTCTATTATTGGAGAATATGAGATTTGCAGTGAAGTGTCGTATAAGGGATTTGACTGCGTGGTAAAGCAACAAGGAAGATTGGTTGCTTATGCGTCATGACAATTGAGGTCATTGGATTTAATGGAAGTCAGATAAGATTTATCTTGATGATTTGAGGAGTTGTAGGTATGGGATCATAAGATATGATTTATTAAATAGCGATAATCTTTGATAAGAATTACGGTGGATGATTTATTGCTCGGAAGTCTTAGATTCGATTAAGATGTGAATTTACCAAGGTGGATTATTTCAGGAGATATATAAGAATGGGATTTAAGGAATGGATTTTTGTCTTTGGTGGATTAAGAATTAATTATCCCTTGATGCTAGATGGATGAGTGAAGAAATAGCATTGTTGATGATTTCTTCTTGAGGTATCAGAAAGGATTTGAAGAGGTATCCGAAAGCTTTTGGCGCAATGAATGACATTTGGTTTGCACTAATTTTCAAGTGGTTGAGGTGAATTCTTGATTTGGTTATTAAATGGACGTGAAAGGAATATTGAAAGAAAAATCAGTGGTTTGTGGACTTCGGATAGTAGTTTGATGGAAGTTCAGTAAATCAGATTTTAAGTGTCGATAAGTGACCTCGCGGAAACGAGCTCATGGGTTGACGAGCTGTAGAAAGTTTTACACTTTGGGGTGCTCAGATGAGGTTAAAACCGTGAGGCTTGGTATGGGACAGGCCAAAGCGGATAATACCTCTATGAGATGGTGCATGTCAAAAATGGACTTTTGCTAGTAGTGGTACAGTTCGAAGATGCCCGTAACGACTAATCCGACGAGGGCGAGGAGTGGTCGCCGGGGCCAGAGTGCTCGAGCAAGGAGCGACTCTGGCGGGCTTCTAGGATGTCGAAAGGGGCGAGAAATGGGCTGAACTACGCCGTGCAAAAAAGAGAGCACTTGTAGGATAAGATTTTATCGGAGTGGTATAGCAAAAATATGGTGGAGTTTGTGGAACTCCAGTCTATGGAACGAGGTCAGAGAACTAGGAATCGATGGTTCAAAATTGGTTTAGCAGTTATCGAATGCAGTTCAGATTATCAGAGACAGACTAAAGACCGCTCAGAGTCGTCAGAAGAGTTATACAGATAAGCATCGTAGACCGTTGGAGTTTAAGGTGGGCGATCGTGTGTTTTTAAAAGTATCGTCGACAAGGGTACTTCTATAATTTGGCAAGAAAGAAAAGTTGTTTGAAGTACGTTAGACCCTTTGAAAATTTGGAAAGGATCGGGATTTTAATGTATCGTCTTGCGTTGCCACCGAAGCTTGCTCAAGTATATGATGTTTTCCACGTGTCCATGTTGAGAAAGTATAAACTGGACCCGACTCATGTTTTGAATTTTGAGGAACTGGACATAGATGACAGGGTGTCGTGCGTGGAGAAGCCGATACGGATAGAGGACCGTAAAGAGCAAGTACTTCGAATTAAGACTATCGCCTTAGTTAAGGTGATTTGGCAGTATCATGGATCGGAGGGAGCTATATTGGAAAGTGAAGAAGTGATGAAGCATCAACACCCCCATCTTTTTGAGGAATTGTCAGTAGCTACAAATTTCGAGGACGAAATTTTTATAAGAGGGGAAGAGTTGTAACATCCTGAAATTCGAGTCATTTGAGGGAGGAACGAGCATTAATTTCGTCAATGCATTGTTGGTTGATCTCACTCGGAACTGATCACTCCGAGATACCGACCTTGAGGGGAAAGGCTAATGAGGACAGAACTCGTGCGACTAAAGAACTTGACTGGGAAAACGACTCGACCGTGAGAATTGCGTAAGGACGATCCTGTAGTCATGCGAGCCGATTCCAAGGACGAATAGGAGTCGATTCGTGGGCACAACATAATGGGACGACGGGTGATTCCGCCTACTATTATCGAACTGCGAACGGCCCCGTGTCGATCCTTAGTAATCGTGTACTTTGAAATAATAATCGATTTTTCGCAATTTCATGTAGTCAAGGACGTCCATGTGTCGAGGTGTCTTGAACGTGAATTGGCACGAGTCGGTTACGCGTGAATCCTCAAAGCCGCCTGTCGGTCGAGCAGTACCAAAATGGCATTCGGGCGAAATTGACATAGCATGAGAATCCAGTATTGGACTTCGAATTTTCGGGAATGTTCGAGAAGGACTTTTGGAGGATGCTTCTTAGACGATCGACGACTTGCCGGTTGAGCCGAGTATTTGGAAAAGGGATTTTCGGACCAAGAAAACGAGCCTATGAGGACGTGGGCCGGGCAAAATCAGTGTGGGCCTCACGCCCAAGGTGGGACAGCCACCATGGAAGGCCCGAGGCAAGCAAGTGAGCCCGTTGGGCCAAACCGACCCTTTACCCTTCCGAGCCCATTGTTTAAAACCGAGCCTATTCAAGCCAAATAAATTACCGAGCCCGTTCCTATTCATTTTCCAGCCCATTTCCTAGGCCCGCCCCTCCATTTTCAGCCCAAGGACAGATTGGGAAATGTGCAAGGTGGAAATGACCAAAATGCCCTTGGATATTTTAAAGAAAAGTCAAAAAGGAAGAGAGATAAGATGAGGTCATTGTTTGGCAAGTGGGGCAAGCCTTGATGGCTTGGATAAGGCTTATCCTTCAGCCTTCACTTCACTCTCTCTCTCCTCTTCATCTTCTCCAAAACCGCACACTTCTCTCCCATGGTTTCCTTCCTTCCTTCTGTTTTTCGGTTCTGACCTTTCACCGAAATCTGAGTTGTTCATTGCCTTCCCGTTGGAATCTCGTCTCGTGCCACCCGCCGTTGTGTTCAGAAGACGAAAACCGTTCAGATAGCGTCGGCCTTTTTCCGATCGGAGTCGCCGACCGTCCCGTACGGCCGCCGGAAGTCGCTGCTCGCCGGACCGTCACTATTCCGCCTGCAGCAACTTTGTTCCGCCTTTTCTTCCGTTTTTCTCCATTTCCAGCCAAACCACCACCCATACCAACCACAAGTGGTTCCCCCTCGACCCCCAGGTGCCGCCAGTCGCTGGCCGTCGCTCGCCGGAGCTCCGGGCAGCCCGTTCAACTCCGGTCAGCAACTTTCCTCCTGTGCAGTCAGTTTTTCAGAGTTGCAGAGGGATTTCGAGTTTGTTGCTGCTGTTCTCAGCCCCGGGACCGCCTTGGATCGCTGTGGTAGAGGTCCCCGGGTGTCGGGTTGGTTGCCGCCGCCGCGTCCGTGTCGCCGGCCCGCCTAACGGGTGAGTTTAGCTCCTAATCCCTATTTAGTGCCTAAACTTGCTTAGGGTTGGTTAGTTAGTGTTAATCTTGGTTTAAGGGGTTTAATTAAGTTGTATTAGCCCTAAGATAGGTGATTAGATAGATGGTTAAGATTAGATTAGCTTAATTTTGCTTATTAGGCTTAATTGTGCTTAATTTGTGATTAATTGTGTTTATGTGTTTAATTAAGCATGATTTGCTTAAATTGGTTGATTAATTGTTTTAATTAATGTTTTGTTTAATTTCTGGATTAAATGTTTTAATTAATTGAATTTCGGAAAAATCACTGTTCATAATTACTGTTCACGATTACTGTTCACGATCACTGTTCACGATTACTGTTCACGGCACTGTTCATCCATAAGCTAAATTTTGTCTGAATTTGATGTGCTATTGATTGTTATGATTAATTGAAGTGCCGATTGTTAATTATACTCGTGAATATTGATGAAATGCGTGATCGAATGTTGGTTGAATTGAATTTTGGAAATTGTCGAGTGAGATTGTATGACATATCGTGTGGGTTATACGAAATGGCATGTCGCATGAGTATGAGCGTATGAGCGATGTTGCATTCACGACCAAGCAAAAGCAAAGAAAAGAATGAAGCTGTTTGCTGATGTGTTGCATGGTCGATTAAAGTTGATAGCCCGGTTGAGCCGGATGACCGCCAATCCTTCGGGGTTGTGCCGTGACCATTGGGTCGCCCGACGGTGGTCGGATGCGGAGTCGCGGTTGAGGCCGGGCCCATGCTCCTTATGGAATGCCGTCGGTGGGGGAAAGCCCATGACGTCGCCGTGCCTCACGGGGAGGACGATGCACGGTTTACGACCGGTTGACCGCCAACCATAAGGTTGTGCCGTGGCCTAGAGGGTCGTAATAATCGGAGCATATGTGTGGATCGAGACATGAGAAAGTTGTGTGAGATGCTCGATTATTCGCATGCTCTTAATGTCGTGATGATTTGTGGTACGCACGCATGAGTTGACGATCGTGCGGGGTGTGGCAATGGCCAGTGAGATCGCTTGTGGCGCGATTCGCATGTGATTGATGAACTATTTCATCTAATGGCCATGTGCCTTGCTTGCATTGTATGAGATTGGACGCGCGGGGTATGGCATACCGGGTAAGGTTGCATGCGAACCGAATATTGATTGTGGGTTGCCACATGCATCGTTGTTGGTTGTTGTTTGGTTTTGGTTGTTTGTTGTTGGGTTGAGTGAGGGGTGGTTCTGGAGAGATACCCCGGGTTGAGTTGGCGTACTAACCGGGGCTTAGGGGGAAGAACTCGCTGAGATTTTATCTCAACCCGTCGTGGTAACCATTTTCAGGTCCCTAGAATGGCGTACCCGCGGTGGAGAATCCCGCCCCCGCTTCTCCGGTGACCGACCCGACGGAGCTTGAGTCCGATGGGTCCGAGTGACCGTGGTGTTGAACCGAGAGGGTTCTTCTTGTTTCATTGGATTAGCCTAGTTTCTTTTTGGTTTGGCTTAGAGGATGGATCGGCCCTTTTTCTCGGGCTTGTATTTTGGAAAACGATCCTCCGTTGGTTAATCCAGTAAGATGTATAAATGAGTAGTTCTTTGTTGTTCGGCATTGTTCATCCCTCTATCCCTGTTTGATTGTTTGTTTGTCTGGGGATGGTTCGTTTTCCGCTTGCGCTTAACGAAAGATAAAATGAATGGTCGTGGACGAGTCCTGGGACGTCGCTTTCAATCGACCAAGGAGAAGGGGTTGTCGCGTGCTCGGGGTTCGGGGCGTGACATGCTGTCCCAAGCGGGCTGGACCATGCTCCCAGCATGGCCCATTATCCTCCTCTAGCACACACCCATTATCCTCCTCTAGCAGAGAGAGAGAGAGAGAGAGAGAGAGAGAGAGAGAGAGAGAGAGAGAGAGAGAGAGAGAGAGAGGAGGAGGAGGAGGAGGAGGAGGAGAGCTTTGACTTCTTACGGAATCTTTGACCAATTGCCTCGGGCAACCTGGCCGCCTTAGTGGACGATTTCGGAGAACTCAAAAACATGAGAAAGTGCCGTATCCGAGCCGGTTCAGGTTTTTCGTTCTTTTATAAGGAATTGTCAATTTGCCATTCATGTTGGATGGGAAAGCCAAATCGTCATCTGGTTCCCAAATTTGTGACAATTTGGCCGCTGAATGGATGGAATCGCTTTAGCCCAAATCGTCATGGTCTAAATAAATCATTCTAGACGGCTCTCACTTGCCTAGTCAATAGAATTAAAAAACATAAAAAATCTTCACACTGCAGCCAAAGCTTCTCTTATTTGCTTTGTAACCAGGCGATTTAAGGAATTTACTTTTCAGACTTTATGAGCAAACGGGCCAGATTTCGAGGAGTAAATCTTCGTACACACCGGGCAAAGGGAGCAAAACGACATTGCAATGTTTGAGGGTGCAGTTGGCATTTCCTTTCTCATTTTGTGCAATACCTTTTATCTTTTCCTAGTTTGCTAGCGCTATTCACCGGATGTTATATGATGCTCTAGCTATTACGCTTCAATTTTGAAGGAGTTCAATTATCGTACCAAACTTAATTAGCTGGGGGTTGAGGAACAATGGAAAGCAAAAAATCTTAACCCCACCAAAGTGCTTTAAATTTAGGGGCTCCATTTTAGTTGTTCGTGCAATTGTTACGAACTTTCGTAAAGAGCCGTGCTCTGCACCACATCATCGATTTCGATCATTTGAGAACTCTTATGGGTATGATAAGTCTTCAAGTGATTATCTGCAAAACTAGACAAATTTCCCCTGTCCGGCACCAAGTACACATGTTCTCCGTAGTCGATTGTGACGCGTTGGCTATTTGCTGAGACGGCCGCGATGAACTTGTTCTGTGCAAACAGACGAAGATTGGTCACAACAATCACAACCAACTGCAATGAATTTGTTCTCCGTGCTAAATATGGGGAATTCAATTAATCTAAGCCACGGATAGTCGCTCGGAGACTCATCACACCTGGAAGAGTTATGGCAGTCTTGACCGATCGAAACGATAACGCCCACCTCATGATCGCAACCGACTGCAGTGAACTTGTTCTTCGTGCTAAATGTAGGGAATTCAGCTAATCCTGCCTCTTCGAGTGCTTGCCCAACTTCAGATCCGGGCCCATATGAAATCCGCGGTCGATTTGCAAGGCCTCTGGTCGTGGATGGAAATCGGAGATAATAGCACCTCGCTAAAACCGAACGAGAGTGACAAATGGATTTAAGTTGGGCTTTGTTTAGTTCATAGTCGGATTAGTAAGCTTTGGATTTAATTCGTTTAATAAGCTCTTGGGTTTGGTAAATTTGGACTTGCTTCGGCTTTAGAGAATTCGGGGTTTGAGCTTGAATAAAGCCCATTCCATTTGTAAAGCCTTTCTTGTTTTCTATGACCTGGACTTGTGAGGTCCAATCTGGGTCCAAATTCGGACTAGGCCCAACGGCCTAGGCCAAGTCTCTATTTGCAGAAAATAAAAATAAAAAATCGGAAAAAAGAGAGAGGATAAAATTGGTTAGAGAAACAGGCCTCGATTGAGTTGTTAGATTTTAGCATTAAAATTAGTTTTAGTTTCATGATTTTCTCTAGTTTAGATTTGGGAAAACTATTTTCTTTAGAAAATTGAATTTGATTTTAACTAAGCTCATGGGGGTTGTTGTCAAAGAAATTAATAAATGAGGCCATGTTATATTCTTTGCCCGACTTGTATCGGGTTATTTTACTACACTTCACTATTTTAGTCACTTTTCTTCATTATTCTTGATTTGTTTATTTCTTGCAATTGCTTTTATATCGTTTTTGTATTGCAATTCACTTTCTTAGTTGAATAGTTAGGTCATATTCAATGATCATAATAAATACAAAAAACGTTGCATCGACACTTAATGGATGTGAATCTTAGGATTCACAATTTTGTCAAAGGATTGCGTGAACACCTTAGTTGACAAATAATCAAGTTTAGATATCGAAAATGCACTAGTTAAATAAACCAGTATTAAGTCCCTAACTCTAAATTTCTGATTGCGTAGGAAGTGATTTATATTTGTATATTTCATTTGGTTTATAACCAATCTCAATAGGCTAGTGACAACTCTTCATTTAGAGTTCTCATAGCATTAATCGAATTAAAATGAAAATCACAATGTCGCATGATGTAAAAATTTGGGAGAGCCCATGCCGATTGAGGACTATCAACCCTCAACTCAACATCACCTCTAAACCCCTCCTATCCCCAACACCAATTCAGGAGGGTCGTGACAAGATGCATAGATAGGGATGGCTATTTTACCAATCCAAGTAGATATCCTTACTTCCTAGTCCCAATAAAATGAGTGAAATCCCGTGATCAACGAATTTTGGGGCGGCTATGTGGTAAAATCTTTCTACTCCCCTTTCAGGCAGGGGGAGGAATAGGTATGGCTAGGCTTCTTTTCCTCTTGTTTTTTCTTTATTCCTCCTAGAGATTTTCTAGCTTTGGTGGTTTTAACACTATTCTTTTCTCATTTAACCGTGAAAACTTTATATAATTCCTAACAAAACGTAAGGATTGATCAAATTCTAACTCTAATTTGCAAACTTGCAATATAAACCACTAAACTTTTACAGTTACCCCAAATCTAGCAAGCCGTTAGCTTCAAAGATTTGCAAATTTCTAGCACGCTAATATTATTTTGTCATGACCTTCTTGAAGGTGGACCGTGAGGGAAGGCTAATGGATTACCAAACATGGTACTTAGCACAGACTCTCTCAAGCTCTACTAATCGTAACTTGATACTTAATTCGATGTGTAATTAACCTTCCTCTTTTGGAGTCGCCACTAATTGGTTATGGATCAATTAAATATCCACGTAAAATATGGGAGTGCATTTTACTTTTGTGAACTAGGGATTTAATGAATTCGGCGACTTAATTACGTTAGATTAATCTAACGCCCAATCGATACCTTTTCTCATTATTTCAAAAATGTTTTGTTCGTAGTTTTTATTTATTTTTTACCCTATGTCACTAACATATGAGGGGTGTGCGCAATTAGGGAACATAATACCCAATAATCAGTATATGAATTGCAGAGAATTTTTAAAGAACCTGAATACGTTAAGCAAGAAAGCAAATCGCTATCCATCGTCACAGAATTTCTGCAAACTATGATAGAGAAAATATGCAAGCGAAATGCATGGTTATGCATGGACTAGGACTAACCGCAATCATTCATTCCGCTCCTTTCAGTTTTCTTTCTTTTATTTCTCTCACTGCACTTGAAAACATTCCTCAAATCTCTCCTCTTGGCTGGCCGCAAGTTTGCTGGACTGATTGTTCTTCTTGATTATCACCCATACCATGCGCACAATCTATTCGATGATATTTGCTTGTTCCGGTGCCGACTGAAAGTATTTCCCTGGCTTCTCAAATTCAAGCACGATGAAGCTATGAAGCTAGGTCAAGATGAAATTTGTTGGATGCGGAAATGCTTTATAATGTCTAAATGCCTAAATTGCAATGCAAAAATATCAATATTTTTATTATATAACTCCAATATTACTTGAGAATAGGATTTAACATATAAGTAGCAAAGTGACTAGAATAAAATTTTATTGCCACATCATGACATTGCTTTATTCTCACTATTGTTTACGTTAATTAGAGAAAAGGAACTTGTCCCGCTAATAGTAACACTACTTTATTAGGTGAATACTCATATATTAATTTGTGTATTTTTTACTAACCTAGACATACTTTGCTGTAACTGTTAATAAAACTAAATAGATCGAGAGAATTGCCAAAAAAGTCCTAAACCTATTGCAGTTGTGCTAATTTAGTCCTAAATCTTTTTTTTTTTTTTTTTTTACCGATTCAGTCCTGAACCTTTTGCGATTGTACCAATTTAGTCCATCCAGCCAAATTTTGCCGATCGGAGTTGACGTGGACGCCGGCCGGCACCGGCGACAATATTTTAATTTTTTTCGAATTTTTAAAATTATTTCCCAAATTTTTTATTATTTTTTTAATTTTTCTATTTTTTTTCCTTTTCTTTTTTGTCTCTTCCTCCCTTGCCCCCCTGGCCAACGGCAGTGGCTGGCCAGCTCTAACGAGGCTGTCGACCACTGTGCGAGGGCCGCGAAGCCCTCGCCCACCTGGGGGAGGCTTGGGGGCCGCAGCGAGGTGGCTTTGCCCAAATCCGAGCGAGGCTAGCCTCGCCATGGCCCGGCCACAGGCGAAGGCGGCCTCGCCGGCGATTGGTGACGCCATGGCAAGCCTGGGTGAAGGTCGCCATTGCCTCACCCAGATCTAGGCGAAGCCGCCTCGCTACGGCCCCTAGGCCTTGCCCTAGTCTGGGCGAGGCCGTCGGCGAGGGTGGCTGGTCTAATTGGGGCCGCGACCCTCGCGCAGTGGTTGGCAAGCCTTGTTAGAGCTGGCCGGCCACTGCCGTTGGCGAGGGTAGGGGCAAGGGAGGAAGAGACAAAAAAAAAAGGAAAAGAAAAAGAAAAATTAAAACAATAATAAAAAATTCGAGAAATAATAAAAAATTCGAAAATAATAAAATTGATATTAAAAATATTATCGCCGGCGCCGGCAGGCGTCCACGTCAGCTCCGACCGGTCAAATTTGACTGGATGGACTAAATTGGTACAATCGCAAAAGGTTTAGGACTGAATCAGTAAAAAAAAAAAGTTTAGAACTGAATTAGCACAACTGCAATAGGTTTAGGATTATTTTGGCAATTCTCCCAAATAGATCCTTTGATTTGTTTTTTCTCGCTTAGTAGCTATTCCTAATTTTAACCAAGTAACTCTAGGAAAAATTTGTAGCACTTACATTTTGGTGACCCATTTAATCCTTCATTAATCGAATAGAAAATTAGGAATTAATTTTAACTCCTAGCAAAAATAATTTTCATTAAATTTACATCGCATATAGATATTAGGAACCCTTGCCTTACTAGTATTAATTGTTGAAAAAATATATTTTTAAATAGTTATAATTTAAAAAATATTACATATGTAAAAAAAAAAAAAAATGCAGCCGGGCCGGGCTAGGGCTAGCCTTGGCTGGCCCCTTCTTCTTTTCCTCTTTTCCTCTTTTCCCTCCTCCTTTTGCGCCTCGGCTGGCCCATGTCCCTTCATTTCGGCCCGCCTTGTGCGTGAGTCTTCTTCTCCCTCACGTCGGTTACACCCCTGCACAAAAAGAACGGTGCAAGCCTGAGCAGGTGGGAGGTACGCAGGGCAGCTGGCTGCAGCGCGATCCCAGGGTCGGGGATCAAGCCGGCTGGCAAGCTGGCGGTGGCAGAAGCCATGCGCGCCTGCTGGTCGTCTTTAAAAGCGCTCGCTTATTTGAGAGGGGGCATTGAGATCCGAGAGAGAGACTGAGAGAGTTTGAGTAAGAGTGAGAGAGCGAACTAGAGAGAAGGAGGAGCTCTAGAGGGTTGTAGACCGTCGCCGGGGGTCAGTCCACTAGCCGTCGCCCGTCGCAGCTCTTTCCCGAACAGGTGTGCCTCTCTTTCGAGCACGGTTGCTCTGTTTTTGCAGGGCGTTGGGCCGGAGCTCGCGCCAATCAGTTCACGCGAATTTTGATCCAAGCCGATCCTCCTTGAAAGCTGCAAGACGTCCTAGTATGCGTTTATAGGAGTTTAGATTTGTGCCTGTGTCCGCATCAAGCCCAAAGTCCCCCGTTTCGATAGTGTCATCAACTGTTTGTTAAAACGCCCGAATGAGATCTGGGCTTCGTTGGTTTGTTATGACCGAGATCTATTGTTGTCGTTCATATACATGTTAAACGCGGATGATTTATCTCTGGGTTGGTCTGGAATGCTTTCCATACGTCTTGTATTAGTCTTGGCTCGAACCCAAGCCTCGAACCTGAGCCTTGAATGAGTCTATATCCCTCTTTTAGCTGATACACACCGCGTGTTTGACAAAATGTCTTGGAGAAAACCGAAAGCCAGTTCACGTTTTAGCTCGAGGTTAATTCGTGTTTACGTCTTTGTCTGTTGAATCATGTTCGCTTTTTGCGTGTCTGTCGTGTTTTGGCATAATTTTCGCAGAATAATACCATATAGTCAAGTTGGCGCGCATTTTCCTTTATTCCCTTAGTGGTTGCCGAAGCATGTGGCCGGCGGTGGCCGATGGTGGTCAGAGTAAGTGAATGGCTGGCGAGTGATGGTGGTTCAATGATGGAAGGGATACCGGTTGATTCGGCTGATGTTGTTGTTTTGGTGAGATTTCGGTGAGGAAGCATCTTCGGCAAGGAGTGTCGCTCGGGCAAGAAGAAGATGCGCGGGCGAGGGGGAGGGGGAGAAGAAGAAGACCAGAAAAATAATATAGAAATAAAAAGAAAAAGGAAAAAAAGCCAAAATAGAAAAATGGAAGTAGGGAAATGGGCTGCGTTTTGGTCGGGCTAGAATACATGGATTTTTATTCATAGTGGACTTTGGGCGTCGCGGGCCGATTGTGTAAATATGGGAATTGTGAGCAGGCTGAGTGCTCTACCTTTAAAAAATTTTCATGGGCTAGTTTGATTAATTTGGAGTTGGCTTAAGGGTTGGTCTGGTTTTTAGTCTAACCCAGACCAATAGGGTCCGGGTCGGTTTAATCAAGCTAGGTCTTTTGACTTGGTCAGAATTCATTTTTTCTTATATTAAAATTCAAAAAAAGATATTAACTAAAAAGCCATTAAAAAATCATTAAGAAAATAAACAACTTCAGAAAATTCTAAAAACCATTAAACATTCAAAAAATTCTAAAAAATATTAAGGATCCTAAAAGAAAATATTTAAAATTCCAAATATTCCAAAGAAATTAAAATTCCTTAAAAGGTTTAAAAAATATAGTTTTTGGGTAATATTTTCTTCAAAGTGGGAGCTTTTTGATCTAAGACTATGCTCGACTTTGAACAAATCCTTAGGGCTCTACCTTAGGGTTTTAATTGTCCTTAAAGATAAATGCCTTTATTTGCACACTTTCAATAGGATGATTATGGCTTCTTTTTAGTCTTTTCCTTGGCAATTTATTTAATGCTTTCTTGGTTGCTAATTGTTATTTTAATGATTGCGTACCTGTATGATTACCTCACATGTTAGTTAATAAGTCTAAAAATCAATTCAAATTGCTTGGCAAAAGCCTTTTTCTAAAATGAACATGATTAGGTATCAAAATAGCACTAATTGTTTAATTAGTGTAATCGAGTTCTCGCCCTTAGATTCCCTACTTGCGTAGGAAATGAAGCACGCTCCTATGCCTTACTTAATTTCTAACCAATCCCAATAGGCTAGTAACAACTTCTCATTAGAAAATTCCTATAATGTCAATTTGAATACCCAATGTCATGTAGGGTATGGGCTTGAGAGAGCTTGCGTTTAATTGAGGTCCTAGGCTCATCATTTAGATAATACTTCTAAACCTATATCTTTTTTCCTCCGGACGAAAAAGTTAGGTCGCGACAAAATTAAAGTAGAAATTTCTATCACTATTTCTCTTGATTTAGACTCTCCAAAGAAAAGCAACTTTCTTTGCTCTTTTAGCTTAAACCAAAGATGCATTCAGTCCCAAGCATAAGATGCAATTGACATCCACTCTCTTGCTCCACTAAAGAAACCTTGACAAGACCGTTGTGATTCACATTATGACGTCGCAATCAATCATCGACTTGCAAATAATAAAAATAATAAATGTCGTAGAGAACGGGGAATGCCGGACGCCGGACAAGGAGCCAAATGGGAAAGGCGAAGAGGATGTGGACAAAGGTAGAGGTAGAATGGACATGGTTTTAATTGCGACCAGCACTCTCAACAACGAGGAGAAATTGGCTGGTGTAGAGATGAATTGTTGAGAACATGATATGGCTGACTTCGTCTTGGGAGGAACAGTATCATTGAGTCATGGTTTTAGTAACTCTACCAGCCCAATTTTCTGAAAATGTGCTTTTAGGATGATCAGTGACATTCCGAGGAGTTTAGTGGGGTCTTGCTGATTCTGGTTGCACAACATTGGGCAGCATATCATTGTGAAAGCTATGCATTATTTGACAATAGCTCTCGATTCAACGTCAACGGAATATGAAGGTGACGAGGAAATAATGCTAATGCTTTTGTTGTTTTTGGTCTAGCAACAGCTGTTTTAGTTTCCGGAGCTTGTACCCTGTTGTGCATTTAGTTGTATCATGATAGCATCAAAAAGCTGATAACTCTCTGAGATATGTTGGAACAGAATAACTGTCCAGCTGCATTTTTTTTCCTTTAACATCAAGAAGAGTAAGCTCTGTTTTTTTTCCCCCTTGAGACATCAACCTGTGAATTCACTTTTTAGATCTTGGTGAAGACATTGCTTTGTTGCTCACTCCATTGTTATTGTAGTGTGGTACTTCAATATCATGGACCAAGTCTCTCAATAAGATGCAGCAATGTCCATTTTATGCGTGCTCTCTTTGTCACGCTCTTTGATATCTTTCTAGTTTTACGCAAATCCAACTTTTTTCTGTTGTTGGGTCTGCGTTTCTTTTTGCCCCACTGAGGCTTATGGCTCAGGTATATGAACGTGAAACGGTGCATGCTGTTTTGTCTGGTGAATTGTTCTCAATTGAGATCTTGTAGCGGTGCTTGTGCTTGTGGTAGCAGGGTTTTAAGCCCCCTCCTGCATTCCTTCACCTTGTGTCATGTTCTGTTTGCGGAGGAAGTTCGCTTGGTGTCCCGTCCAAGGAGTTCCCTTGACTGAAGGAACTACATTGATTATAACCCATGTCAGTGGAGAGTATAATATAAAATTTTTTCTCTAACTAATCTTTATTTTATTTTATTGAAGTTCATTTAACGAAAGATAAAATACCGATATTCTTTTGACAAAACTCTCTAATTTATCCTTTTTCAAGTATAAACTCAACATTTTGTATGCCTCCTTTTTAATTATTCTAGTTATGAGTTCAATGGCAATACTATGTCAAGTGGCATACCTAGATTTATTAAAATAAGTCATAGATCAATTTCTTTATTCATATTTGATAGGTTGAATTATTACATGCATTAATCATATTCATTAAATGGGTTTAGAATGGTAAATTTCAAAATAATATGGGTGTTAAAGTAAGTTCACAACTTACTTGGACCCAATCCTCATTTATAGCTCACTCTTCACTTTCTCTTGTCCTCACTTGATCTTGTGCTTGTTTACTCCACGCTCTAACTTCGTTTGGGTATAAATATTTTTAGATTTGTTTAAATATAGAAGTGTTTTAATGATATGGGTTGAGTTAAGTATGACTTATTAGATCTATATTGTATAGAAATTGGTCAAAACATATTAAATAGATTAATTTGAGTCGAACCATACTCAACTTGACCCAAAACCAACTCAATTCACTCGTTTGACGAGTTTAGAAGACATATCATAATTGATTAGTAGTTAATAAAATATTACTTGGCAGAGACATGCATGAAGACTTCGTCAACTTTAATTGCTTATTATGTATATAACGATTAGTAGTTACTTCTCTATCACGGATGCCTAACTATTATAACAAATTTATTGTGTGATGAGTATCTAGTGTTAGATAATTGATACCTATTATATTTAAACAATTTTTTAGTGGATCTTTTGGTGTGAATCCAGCCGAAGTACGGGAATGCTAACTAGCGTTTGTATAAATCTAATGATGATAACTTGTGGATGAAGTCACCAGGAATCAGTTATACTTTCCCTTTCACGATGTCAACCCGCCTTCAATTATTTTTGTGCTTGTGTCAGCCCCGTTGACTTACCGACTCGTTCCAAGTCCCGCTCCATCAGCTTCTGCTCTGGTCTGCGCTGCGTCCTGTCCTTCTCTTTACTCGTTCTACTTCGACGTTTGACACAATCAGTTCTGGTTTACTCTGCCCAATTGCAGTCCCTTCTCGCGTCACCAACTGTAACATCACCTTCCCTCACCACTGCACCGCTGGCGAGATTCTCTATTAACTGGTCCTCAAGAACAAGAATGATGGAACGTTGAAGTTCCAGAATTGATTTAGCAGACATATTTTTATAAAAGGTTGGGCCGAGTCCACGCTGCCGTGGGTGAAAGCGCTGCAAATTTCCTGTGCTCAAATCTTACGGTCGATGATTGCAAGTTTTGGATCGAACGGCTGACAATACGCACGACCCCACGGCTGACAAAAAAAAGAAACGCTTGGAACTGTTTGCGGAGAAGGCCGTCCGCGATTTTCCAGTGCACGAGCCCACGGTAGGGGGATCTGGGGTTCGTATGCGACTTACTTGTTTATATACTCACAGAAAACCGTTTGATTAATTACTAATTATATACTATTTGGCTTTCTAAAAGCTTTATCATCACTTATAAAGGTCGTCATCAAGCTATGAAGCTCGTGGTCTTGTTGCAAAACATCATCTCATTTCAGGAAGAATATGGGTGAATCCATGTTGCTCCATAGACTTCCCTTGAGAGTTGTGCTATTGTTGTGCTCATTGGTGGCACTGTTCTCAATAGTTACAGCGGATGTAGTCCAAACAACAAAGCCTGGATGCACGAATAGATGTGGCGACCTCACCTTTTCATACCCATTCGGGATGAACAACACCAGTAATGACTGCTACTTCAAAGAAGAATCAGATTCTTTCCTCATCTTTTGCGATAACTCGACTGATCCTCCCACTCCTTATATGTCTGGTAGAAGTTCTAATTTCCAAATACTCAATATATCCATTGAGAATAATCAGATGAGTGTAACAACATTTGTGGCCGAAGATTGTTATACTTCGTCCGGCGTATCCTCACAAAAGAATGATCCTTCGCTCACTCTTGCCATATTCCCCATATCTCCTGCCAAGAACATGTTTATCGCCGTGGGATGCGACACATATGCGACTTTTAGAGGCCGACAAGGAAGCACGTACACAACCGGGTGCTTGTCCTCATGCGACAGCATCTCGGATGTGATTAATGGGTCGTGCTCGGGCATTGGTTGCTGCGAGACTAGCATACCTCGAGACGCCCACCGATACAACATCTCTGTCACTAGCTACAACAATCATTCCGGCATCTGGGGATTTAATCCGTGCGGTTATGCTTTCGTTGCCGAAGACGGCTTCTTTAGCTTCTCTACCGGGGATCTGTACAAGCTGCCATTTAATGTGGTCCCTATAGTTCTCGATTGGTTGATTCCAAATGAAACATGCGATGATGCGAAGAAGAATACAACGACCTACATGTGCCAAGAGAACACCAATTGCACAGATGCTGAGAACGGAAACGGGTACCAGTGCAACTGCTTGGAGGGATTTCAAGGGAACCCCTATCTCCGAAATGGTTGTCAAGGTATCTTTTCTAGTCTTTTCATTAGACCCCAGGGTAAGGGTAACGACCTATTACCCAAAAAGTGCGGTGCGGTGGTGTATTGCGATATCAAAAAAAGCAAATTGCCTCAATGTCCTCTCAAAATTGAAAGTATTATCAAATCATGGAATTCCATTTACCTTTTCAAGTTTCTTTAATGGTGATAGAATTGCTTCTTCTATTTGGAATATATTCCTACAGATATCAATGAATGTGTGATTTCACAACCATGCATTGGTCTATGTACGAACTTGCTGGGAACGTATAACTGTTCATGTCCAGAGGGACTCCAAGGAGATGGAAGAAAAGATGGCAAGGGTTGTACTCCTATCATCCATGAAAAGAGTTTTCACTCAATCAACGTCGTGCTAGGTTAGTAAGTAGTACACATTGCTCAATCTTTTTCATCATAAAAATTTCTTTTATCCAATAAATTATTCACATTTCTTAAATGTTGTTCTCCTATCATTGTTCCATCTTCTGCTATTAGTTATTGAGATTTACCCGATGTAAATCTTTCTCTTTGATTTAGTTATGTCTGTGAATTACATTGATATTATATATATACATATATATTATATTGTCATCTCAAATTATTCAATTTATATTAATAAAATCAACCCCTGCTCTTTTGTTGCTGAAAAAGAATTAAACAGGTTATATCCCCTTTATATATTGAATCATTCCTATTATCATAAGATACTCTCAGCAAAATTATATGTTTAGGTTTAATTCACTATTATGAAGGTTTGTCTTAATGAAAAAGCTTCAAGTTGATGGAGGAAAATATAAAATAGGACAGAGAAGTTAATTAACACAAGATTGTTTGAGTAATGAAAAAGAAAGAGTTAAGCATATTTCTATAACAATTTTTCTTTTCTTTTCTTGGTTGTATGAACCATATTTAGTGTGATGGACACCTGATTTGTTTGTACACCGAATGTTATGTCTTTTCCTAGGTGTGAGCATAAGCTTCTTGCTGATTTTTTTGGTCATTTCCTGGTTATATTGGGGGCTGAGAGAAAGAAAAATCAGCAGACAGAGAGAGAAGTTCTTCCTAGAAAATGGGGGCCGTCTCATGTTGCAGAGACTTCTTTCTGAGCACGAAGGCTCCATTGAATCGGCAAGAATATTCACTGACGAAGAGCTCAAGCAGGCCACGGACCATTACCATGAAAGCCGAATCCTAGGCCAGGGAGGCCAAGGAACAGTATATCGAGGGATCTTACCAAACAAAATGGTTGTCGCCATCAAGAAGGCCAAGATTTTGGACCGAAGTCAGGTCGAAGAGTTCATCAACGAGTTGATCATCCTCTCCCAAATTAATCACCGCAATGTGGTTAAGCTAATCGGTTGTTGCTTCGAGACAGAGGTCCCGTTGTTGGTCTACGAGTTTGTGACCAATGGCACCCTTTCTGACCACATACACAAGTGTGGCCACGAGTCCACATTATCCTGGAGGGCTCGTCTGCGCATTGCTGGGGAGACCGCAGGGGCGCTCTCGTACTTGCACTCCGATGCATCTGCTCAGATTTTGCATAGGGACATAAAGAGCACAAACATATTGTTGGATGAAAACTACACTGCAAAGGTCGCCGATTTCGGGGCCTCCAGGCTAGTCCCCCTTGACCAGACGCAGCTGACCACGCTGGTGCAAGGCACACTCGGTTACTTGGACCCTGAGTACTTCCACTCGAGCCAGTTGACCGTGAAGAGTGATGTCTATAGCTTCGGGGTCGTGTTGGCTGAGTTGCTGACTGGACTGAGGGCGTTGTCCTTTGAGCGGGCCGAGAGTGAGAGGAACCTGTCTTTGTATTTTGCTTCTGCAATAAAGGCGGAGAGGCTTTTTGAAATCATCGACCTGAGGGTGCTGAACGAGGGTAATCCCGAAGAGATTAAGGAAGTTGCGATGCTGGCAAGCCGATGCCTGAGGGTGAAAGGGGAGGATCGGCCGACCATGAAGGAAGTGGCAATGGAATTGGAGGGACTGATGAGGGTGATGGACAGGCATCCATGGGTGAATCAGAGCTGTGACCTGGAAGAAGCTGAGCAATTGCTTGGCGAGAGATCAAGCAAATGTGATGGCATCCTCAAAAGCAATGCATCAGGAAATGATGATAGCATAAGTAACCAAGTGCCCTTCGAAATTGAAAGTGGAAGATGAGACTTCATGGCAATGTTGGCCCTCGTCCTACTATTCGGTGCTGTTGCTGTTGTTGTTTGTTTTTTGGGTATTTCCTTGTCGTTTTTTTTTGTCTGTTTAGTTGCTTGTTCTACGTGCTCATAGTTCAGATGCTACGTCCAAATAGAGTACCTGGCCTTCTGTTTGTGTAACATAACATTCTGACGATATTTGAATAATGGAAAATTCCAAAAACATTCTCGAGTTTTCATCTCATTCAGCGAAGTAAGGATTGGCCAACTTTCTATTGCCTCCGTCTTGCTAAGATCTACTCTAACACCATCCTTGGAGACAATATAGCCTAAGAAAACCAGGCTACTTGTGCAAAAGCGACACTTCTTCAGGTTGGCATGCAAGCGTTGTTCCATAGCACTTGAATTTGATGTTCCAAAGGCTCCACTTGCGTCTTGCTATGGTATAAATCATGATGTCATCAAAGTACACGACGAAAAACTAGCCAACGAAAGGTTTAAAGACATGATTCATAAGATGCATAAAAATACTAGGAGCATTAAAGCGTCAAGGGGCATCAGCATGCCTTCAAGAAGACTGTTCTTAGTTTTGAAAGCGGTCAACCTTTCGACTCCTAATTTCATCTAACTTTGACGATAGCTGCCTCCAAGATAGATCTTGGGAAAGCACAGAAGCTCCATGAAATTGATCAAGCAAGTACCAAGGCAAGGAAAAGGAAAAAATTTGATGGTTATCTTGTTCACCAATCTATTATCGACAAACATTGGCCAAGAACCATTTTTTCTTTGGAACTAGAAGTGCCGGGACAGCAAAAGGACTTGAGATTTCTTGTATCGCTCCCTTAGCCAAGAGTTTATCAACTTGCCTTTGAAGTTCTTCGTGCTTCTCAGAGCTCATGATCGAACAGAAGCACCAAGCTCTAGATCGATATAATGTTGAATCTCTCTCATAGGAGGAAGGTTGGATGGAATTTCACTGGCATGACTTCAAAGAAATCCTCAAGCAACGGCTGCAAAATGGTTGTGATCTCCTCTTTTGCTTCATTTTCTTCCACTATAACAAGAGCACAAGCTTCACAAGCATCCTCCGGTGCTTAGGAAAAGTGAGACTTGAAAAGAAGATTGCTTCCTTTCCCATGAGTTGGCTTAGGAAACGCTCTCCATCTTGCAAGGGCCCAACGTAATCTTGACGCGGTCTTTGACAAAGGGATAGGTGTTATACATCAAACATAATCTCATCTTTACATCTTTTGCCAATGGAGAATGAAATCAAGCACCGGTTATTTACTTTTAACTCACTCCCTTTCTTGAGCCAAGAATGCTTGTAAAGATGTGGATGATCCTCTGCCTTGAGATGCAACTTGCCTCAAATGAAGGTCGACACAACGTTCGCACAACATCCACTATCAAAGATGACAGTACACGCTTGTACGGAGTAAATTGTTACAAAGCCAATCATCATCCTCAGATGATCAGCATGCAAGCTCCTTTGAATGACGAGCTTCTCCTTGGTCTCAGTAAATGATTTGTTCGTGACTCCTTGAATCTTCTTGGAGCAAAGAGTCGTTTTGCAACTCTCCCTGCTGCTCATCTTGTACGAGAGACATGATCTTTCTATCAGGACACTCCGAGGCGATGCGACCAAATCCATGACATTTCAAACAGTCTTGATTTATTGTTAGCTTCGTTTGGCTAATTGGTTTTAGATGCTTCCCCTACGTTCAACGGTTTCCTTCGATGCTGACAAAGGTTTTAAAGTCGAACTCCCTATATTAGAGGATCTCTCTTTGGTTGATGGCTTCTGACTTCACTCTCTTCTCTTTGAGTTGCTTTTCCACCTTCTTCGATAATTTGAAGACCTGATTAGAAGTCCAATAAGGTTGTGATCGGACAACACCGGCAGTTTTCAAATGAAGACCGCAAAAATACCGACCTATGGTTTACTCCTCTGCCTCCACCACATCACATCGTAGCACGAGATGCTCAAATTTAGTGGCGTGTTCTTCTGCGTACAACCCCCCTTACTTCATATTGTGGAATTCATCGAAGGCATCTTGCTCACAAGTTTCTGGGAAATGCTTCTTTTTTAGCTTCTTCATTTTACCCAATGTTACAATTCACCGCTTTCCTTCACAAGTTCTTTGACACGGTAGATTTTCCCCCCAAATCGGAGCATGCATTTTATTCTTCATATATTCAAGCTTCACCTTTCGATTCTCCGCAATATTCTTATGATAAAAAATTTGCTCGATTCTGTGAAACCAATCAACGAAGTCTTCCAAAGCAAAATATTCCAGAATATGAAGCTCACTAAGACAAATTTTCTGCGGACAATTCCTCTTATTTCATTTTCCTAAGTGAATCAAATGACGGAAAATGAGAAAAATATTTTCTTGAAAATGTTTTCCACGAAACAAATGGAGCACTAAGCAGAGTTAAGTAGGGTGTATGATACACGTGTTATATGTCGCATTTACACCAAGGTCCAATATGAGACTATTTTGGGCCTACTTCGATTAGCCTGGTCTCTTCAAAATGACTTTTGGTAATAATGATTACATTTTTCTTTGTTACCGCGATGGTAGCAAGATGGGATTCTCCTCAAAATTATGGAAATGCAACGAAAGATTTATAACATGGATACTAGATGAAGGGAAAAATAAATTCCTTTAAATGATAATTCTTCACAAATATGTATCAATCACAATCCTTTTTTTTAATTAGAACTCTTAGGCCAACAACCAAAATAAAAGATAAAAAAAAACAAGCCTATGTTCCACGTATCTTGTCTTAATTTAGAAGTATACAATGGAATCTTGTCTAGAAATCTTAATTTTTGTAGCACGACAATGGAAAATATTTATTCTTCACCTCTTTAAAACTAGTTGATTAATCACTCTGAAAATACACCTTTTTCATTTCCAGAATTCAACAAAAATTTCGCAACTAAGAGTATAAACCCCATCACCAAGAAACACATTTCGTGCACACCATCGCTAGCTCAAACCAGTTCGCTCTTATTGATTTTTCTTCCTTGGCATTCTTCTGTTTTAGAGTTGTGATGAAGTGAGCAAAAGGAATTGCCTGGATAGGACTAGATTGGTCAGTTTTGGGTGGATCCTGAGGGCATTAGTCCGGTTCTCAATTCCATAAAATTGGAACCAGTGAATTTTGATCTGGTTCTAGGTTCCAAGTGTGGAACCACCCACCCAGGCAGGACCAATTTTTTTTGTTTCTTTAAAATTTGTAAAAAAAACCCTAATCTATCTTATATTTCAGACTTCACTCATGCATGAGATACACGACTCCCATCACTTACACATGTGAGTAAGATGACAAGAATAAATCAAAACACAAAAGCAATTGCTCATTCTAACCAAATTTTGCCACAATTTTGAAAAAAATTATATGAAACTTTTAATGTTATATGTAACTCATTGATTTTCAAAAACATCTTCAATTTCATATTGAACATAAATGAAAAAAAAAACCGAACATGCCACCAGTTCCATTGCCCATCCAGAAACCAAACCAGTTCGATAGGTCTATTTTAAAGGGTACCAATCTGGTCCCCGATTTCATAAAAGGAGAATTGGTTCTTTTGATTCGGTTCACAATTTCAAGATGGGAATTGTAATACCTGGGAACCAATCACCCTTAGTTGCGATCTCCCATTGCATACGCATAGCACTTGCTTGACTTTCAAGTCTTTGGTGGAATAATGCAAGCACCTTGTCTCATTTGTACTCTCTATCAATGATGTACCTTTCTCCAAAGTTGGTGGGCTGATGAGACATAGTCGTACATGAGAAATTGCCAAGACTTTGACTTAGTCTTTTCCTGAAAATTATAAAAATTATCTACAATAACGATTTTTGGCCAAATTTAATCAGAAAAACTAAATTGATACTTTTTTTACAAGATTTGGGTTTTAATTAACACAATTGAAAAATTTACGATTGAATTTATACAAATATAATAAGTTTAGAAATTTTTTGTTAATTTTCCATTATAAAACCTCTAAGGCTTCCTTGAGGGCAATGAGTGTTTTAACGAATTTTAAGGTTGTGATCTCCTATTGCACACGCTGCATGCTGGCTTCACTTTTCGAGTCCTGGAAGGATAACAAAAGCACTCTAATGAGACATATTATCGTACATGCATGAGATGCACGACTCCCATCACTTACACATGTGAGTAAGATGGCAAGAACAAATCAAAACACAAAAGCAATTGCTCATTCTAACCAAATTTTGCCACAATTTTGAAAAAATTATATGAAACTTTTAATGTTATACGTAACTCACTGATTTTAGAAACACATTGATTTTCAAGAACATCTTCAATTTCATATTGAACATAAATGAAAAAAAAAACTGAACATGCCACCAGTTCCATTGCCCATCCAGAAACCAAACCAGCTCGATAGGTTTGGTTTTAAGGGGCACCAATCCAGTCCTTGGTTTCATAAAAGGAGAATTGGTCCATTTGATTCGGTTCGCAATTTCAACACGGGAATCGTAATACCTGGGAACCAATCACCCTCAGTTGCGATCTCCCATTCCAGACGCATAGCACTTGCTTGACTTTTCAAGTCTTTGGCGGAATAATGCAAACACCCCGTCTCATTTATACTCTCTATCAATGATGATCCTTTCTCCAAAGTTGGTGGGTTGACGAGACATCATCGTACGTGAGAAATTGCCAAGGAAACCGACTGCCTTAACTTAGTTTTTTCCTGAAAATTATAAAAATTATCTACAATAACGATTTTTGGCCAAATTTAATCAGAAAAACTAAATTGATACTTTTTTTACAAGATTTGGGTTTTAATTAACACAATTGAAAAATTTAGGATTGAATTTATATAAGTATAATAAGTTTAGAACTTTTTTGTTAATTTTCCATTATAAAACCTCTGAGGCTTCCTTGAGGGCAATGAGTGTTTTAACGAATTTTAGGGTTGTGATCTCCTACTGCACACGCTGCATGCTTGCTTGACTTTTCAAGTCTTGGAAGGATAACGAAAGCACTCTAATGAGACATATTATCGTACATAAGAACTTGCTAAGAAAACTGACCGCATTGACTTAGCATTATTGATCTCATTGACTTAGCATTTGCCCGAAACTTTACAGGCGAGTCTGAGAAAATTCCCAAAATAAATTTCGGACTCCAAAGTCCTTTTACTTAGCGATGATCATATCTAAACACAGCAGATTTCGTTCTAATATTTTCTTCTATATTTGGGTTGTTTGCTATTGTTTTGATTTTCAAATCCAAATCCGAACCAACAGTTTCTTGCTTTATCCAATTAATATTTACTACTTACCATCGGTGTACCTATTTTTTTTAATTGTACATAGCGTCAATTGAAACATCAATCTGCACATAAAAATTTAAATATGATGTTGATATTTGTACAAATATTTAAGGAGTTCGAGACATGCACGCAATAATTTATGAGCATCACCCATTGAAACTAATTCATCTTGTGGATAGGAGATTGAAAAGAAACAAAATATCCATCTATTCACGATTTTTATTATTTTCAAGTCATTTTGGAAATTCCTAGGATAGATTGCGACATCATAATGTGAATCGCGACCGTCTTGTCGAGGCTTCTTTAGTGAAGAGAGAGAGAGAGTGGATGTCAGGTGCATATGATACATTAGACAAGGAATGGGACCAAATGCACCTTTGGTTTAAGTGAAGAGCAAAGAAATTTTCTTTTCTTTGGAGAGTCTAAGTCAAAAGCAATAGTGATAGAAATTTCCACTTTAATTTTTCCTAGAGTTACTTAGTTAAAATCAGGAATAGTACTCAGTGAGAAAAAAAATCGAAGGATCTATTTAGGTTTATTAACTGCTACAGCAAAGTATGTCTAGGTTATATTTAAGTATTCACCTAATGAATTAGTGTTACTATTAGCAGGGCTAGTCCCTTTTTTCTAATTAATGTAAACAATAGTGAGAGTAAAGTTATGGCTATACAATTTTATTATAGAATAAAGCTATAACCCCTAGTTGTGATCTCCCACTGCACACGCTTAGTACTTGCTTGACTGTTCAAGTCTTGGTGGAATAGTGAAAGCACTTTGTCTCATTTACTCTATCAATGATGCACCCTTAGTTGGCGGGCAATAACTCCGAGACATATTGTCGTACACGGGAAATTGCTAAGGAAACCGCTACCTTGACTTAACCTTTTCTCAAAAATTATAAAAAATATCTACTTTAACGATTTCCCGTCAAATTAGATAAAAAAAACTAAATTAGTAAATTTTCAAAAAAGTTTAAGTTTTATTTAGTCCAATTAAAAAATTTATAATTAAATTTACACAAATATAATAGGTATAGAAATGGTTTTTTGCTAATTTTCAATTATAAAAACTCTAAGGCTTCCTTGAGGGTAGTGAGTACTTTAACGAATTTTAGGGTTGTGATCTCCCACTGCACACGTCCATACATGCTTGACTTTTCAAGTCTTGGCAGGATAATGAAGCACTCTAATGAGACATATTGTCGTACATGAGAAATTGCTAAGAAATCAGGCCGCATTGATAGCATTTACCCGAAGCTTTGCAGGCGAGTCTGAGAAAATTCTCAAAATTGATTTTAGACTCCCATAGTCCTTTTACTTAGCAATGATCTTATCCAAACACCGCGGATTTCGTTCTAATTCTTCTTCTATATTTGGGTTCTTTTGGTGCTGTTTTGATTTTCAAATCCAAATATGAATTTGACTCGAATCAACAATTTCATGCTTTATCTAATTAATCTTTAATATTTGTAACATCTTGGATTCACCACTTTACACATATTATCTGCTTTGGACCCTACTAGGCCCTCACGGTTTTGTTCCTTTGGGCTTCGCAGAACCCATATGCTTATAAGCTAGTCCAGAACTCTCTCCCTAGGCGATGTGGGACAAATGACGCTCCCCTCCTTGCGCACGTCTAGGGGCCGAGGCGTGGACGCACCGCCATCCCTCCTCCTCACGCACCGCCACCTGAATTGTCACATTCTTCCCTCTTTAAGCATAGCGTCCTTGCTGTGGCCTTACACACGGTCGAGAATCAGCTCTAATACTACCTGTAACATCTTGGGTTTGCCACTATACACATATTGTCCACTTTGGACCCACTAGGCCCTCATGGTTTTGTTCCTCTAGGCTTTGCTCAGAAAACGAGTATGTACAAGTAGAGAACCCATATGCTTATAAGCTAATCCAGGGAATAAGAGACGCGCCCCTCCCTGCGCACGTCCGGGGATTGAGACGCGGACGCACCGCTATCCCTCCTCCCCACTCATCGCCACCTGGGCCGTCACAGTATTTATCATCGATGTATCTATTTTTTTAATTGCACATAGCATAAATCGAAACATCAGTCTGCACATAAAGATCTAACTACGATGTCTATATTTGTATAAAAATTTAAGGAGTTTGAAACGTGCATGCAATAGTAAACAATAGTGAAAATAAAGTTATGTCATAAATAAAAAAAAGTCATGCCCGTTGTCACCTAAACCCCCGTCGTTTACGTGCGAAACGCAAAAATGATTCCATCATGTCTGCCACCTAAAATCAATGATAGGTCATCTCGGCATTTTTGTTGACAATAAATCTTGCTGAAGTCCTACCTAGACCAGTTTCCACGCACTTGATTATTTGCATGGAACAGAATCTTGCTTGTCATGTATGATTATGAAAGTATAGCCCAATAAAGGGCACTTATATTGGCTTGAATTTATTTTCACATGATGAATAGAGTTAATTAGGGTATATAATCATGTGTGGTATGTCACATTTACACTAAGGTCCAATATGAGACACTTATATGCTCGTAATTCGATTATCCTGGTTTCTTTAAAATGACATTTAGCAATAATGATTGCACTTCTTTGTTACCGCGGCTGTAGCAAGATATGATCTTTCTAAAAATTATGAATATGCAACAAAAAAATTAACAATTCGGATACCGGATGAAAGGAAAAATAAATTCCTCGGGCTGATAAGTCTGCACAAATACCCATCAATCACAATCCATATTTTAAATTAGAAATCCTGGCCTAGCAAACCAAAAAAAACTATGTGCGTATCTTGTCTTAATTTAAAAGTATATAATGGAATCTTATCTAGAAATGGAAAATGTTTATTCTTTACTCCTTTGAGACTAGTTGATTAATGACTCTGAAGATACAATTTATTTATTTTTTCCAAAATGCAACATAAATTTTACAATTAGGAGTGTAAAATCACCATGAAACACAATTTATGCACACAATCACCAGCTCAAATTAGTCTGCTCTTGTTGATTTTTCTTCTTTCTCACTCTCCAGTTATAGAGTTGCGATCTCTCACTGCATACGCTTCGTACTTGCTTGACTTTTTCAAGTCTTGGTAGGATAATGAAAGCACCTTATCACATTTGTACTCTCTACCAATGATGCGCCCGAAGTTGGTGGGCGATGACTCCTGATGACACAGATTATCGTACATGAGAAATTGCTGAGGAAACCTACCACATTGACTTAGCATTTACTTGGAACTTTACAGGCGAATTGAGAAAATCCTCAAAATCAATTCCGGGCTTCCAAAGTCCTTCCACTTAGCAATAGTCAGATCTAAACACCGCAGAGTTCGTTCTAATCTTTATCCTAAAGTTCTCAAATATATAAAATTAACATAGGATTGAAAATTTAAAAATTTTATTAACTTTATTAGAATGGTTAATAAGCGACTTTTGTTTTATTATAAGAAATAAAAACCCAAGTACCCTAATAAAAAAAAGTTGGTAGATGCTTGTTATGGTGAGAGGCGAATGCCTAATTAATTACTAAACGCGTTGGGATGAACATCATATATCATGCATCATTCAATTTAATCAGCAGTTCGGATTTTCAAATAGTTGATGAAAAGAAATCTAAGAATATTATACATAGAAATTTCTAAGTTTATTAAGGGCCTGCATAGTAATGCTTCCGGAAATAACTGATTCTGTTCTTTTGTTCATCGGAGTAGATTTTTTGTTCCCGGGAACAAATTTGTTCCTCGGAATAGATTTGGAGTAGAATCCAGAATAAAAAAGAAGTTGCTTCTCGCCAGACCTCGCCTGGTTGCTTGCCGGCAGCGGCCAAGAGGAAGAAGGGGAGAAAAAAGAAAAAGAAAAAGAAAAAATTAAAAAAAATCAAAAGATTGAAAATTTTTACAAAACGCATTTCTGTTTCTGGAGTAAAAATTTTAAACAGTTTATCAAATACCTGAAATACTCAGAATTTGTTCTCGGGGGCAGAATAAAAAAAAATCATTTCTGATCAGAATCTACTCCCGGAAACAGAATCATTGTCATGCAGGCCCTAACTTATGAAATTTGTCAACAAGTTGGTTCTTTTTCATCGGTCATTGCCGTGTAACAACCAGCGGTTACGGTCCAATATTGTGTTATGGAAATGCTCAAACATAGAAAGCGTCCGGTCGTTCGATAGTGAAAGGAGAAGACCAAGACTTTTGCTTTCCCACGGAGGGAGAGACATTTCCCTAAAACTCCGGAATCCTAAGATTTCTTTCAGGGATTATTCGGAAAATAAGAGTAGCTCTTCTGTGACAATTGTGCACCAGTCTCTGGCCCACAATGGCCTGTTTTTCTCGATAAGCACCGACGAAAGATTCAAGAAATAAATGTCAAATAAATCGTCCATTTGGAATATTTAAACGTGCCCTGCCCCGTACTGCTCAAAGACTTCGTCGCACGAGGAACCGTCGTGGAATCGTCTCATGCATGTCCCCAGGACAGGCTGATGTTAACTCCACAGCTTGAACTAATCCAATAACTACAGTTACTTGACCAGAAAAAGGGAAACGGAAAAATAAAATTCCTGGCGATGATAATTCTCTGCAAATACGTATCAACCCCATTTCATATTAGTTAGGAATTCTAGCCCAGAAAAGGGGAAAAAAAGGATTTACGTGAGATGTATCTTTGTCTTAATTTGAAAGCCTATAATGCAATCTTATTTAGAAATCTTAATTTCATAACACAACAATTGAAAAAATTTATATTTGACCACTTTGAAGCTGGTGCATTAATTATTTTGAAGCTTCACATTATTCTTTTTCAGAATGCATATATATAGTCCATGAATAGAAAAATACAAATTTTCAAGTATAAACCCATCCACCTTGAAACACATTTCATGCATACAATCACCCCCTCGAATCAGTCTCTTGTATTTTTTTTCTTCTTTCTCATTCTCCTGTTTTGGAATTCTGATCTCCCAATGCATGCGCCTACTACTGTCTTTGCTCAACTTCTCAAGTCTTTGCAATGTAATGAAAGCAGCCTGCATCATTGATATGAATGATGCATTCAAATGTTATTAGAAAAGATAATAAGTGAAGTCTTGTTCTATTTTAAGAAATCAATCCTCAAGGCCCAGTTGAAAAGCTTGTAGATGCTCGAGGAGGTGAGAGTGGGAACCCTAATTAATAAGTTAATGAGTTGGAACCCTCATCATTTACCAATGCATCATCTAATACATAAGCAGTTTTGGGATTTTCAAAGGGTCTATAGAGAAATTTAAGAATTTTTTGGAGAGAAATTTAAGAATTTCTCTCATTAGCTCTTGTCAATTCAATTGATGAAATTCAAGAGATTGTCGTTTAACAATTGAGAGTTACGGAGCGCTATTATGCTTTGGAATTGTTGTATTTTAGAGTTTACCAAGGAGTCTCTTTTTTAGTAAAAGACGAAGGGTTAGGTCTTCTCCTTTCCCTATCAACTTTTATGTTTGCCCCAATATTTCAACTATAAAAAATCTATTGGAAAAGGAGAAGACTAGACTTTTGTTTTTCCACAAAGGGAGAGACATTGCTATAAAGTTTATGGCTAAATTGACACTGTTAAATAGTTTAGCGGCAATAGATTTATAATTTTTCTAATACTTTCCTGTCAACTCTATTATGCTTGTAGTTCACTTAGCTTGGTTTCTTCAAAACGACTTTTCGTAATCGCAATTACATTTTTTTATTTATTGCGATGATAGCAAGATAGGATGTTCCCCGAGATTACGATAATTCAACAAAATATATACAATATAGGTACTAAATTAAAGGAAAAAGAAAATTCATTGCAATAATAATTCTCCGCACATACATATTAATCACAATCCATATTAATTAGAAATTCTAGCCCAGAAAAAGGAAAAACAGTCCACGTGTGATGTATCTTGTCTTAATTTAAAAGTATATAATGGAATCTTATCTAGAAATCTGAATTTTGTAACGCAACGATTGAAAAATTTTATATTTAATATCTTTGAAGCTAATTGATTATTTATCTTGAAGCTACACGTTATTCTTTTTCAAAATGCATACATAAAGTCAAAAATCATAATTATACAATTTTTCGAGTGTAAATTCATCGAACTTGAAACACATTTTCATGCGTACAATCATCAGCTCAAACCAGTCTGCTCTTGTCGATTTTTCTCCTTTTCTCACTCTTCTGTTTTGGGATTGGGATCTCTCGACCACTTCATACGCCTACTCTTGTTTTGCTTGACTTCTCAAGTCTTGGCAATTTAATGAAAGCAGCCTGAAACATCAGTGATGCAGTCAAAGTTGGCGGGCAATAACAAATCCTGATAAGACATATTGTTGTGCATGAGAAATTGTCAGGGAAATCGACCTGTTGACTTGGCATTTACCTGAGAATCAATTTCGGACTCCCAAAGTCCTTTTTACTTAGCAACGATAAGATCTCGGACCATATCTGTGGCTTTACTCTGAACCGGAAGATGTAACTTGGTTTGAGGATTATGTTTTCTATTTTCCAGATTTAGACACTGCGGATTTCGTTCTTCCTCTATATATAGGTTGGTTAGTTCTTGTTCTTTGACATTTCAAATCGAAACCCCAACTGATCTTAATCAACAATTTTTTACTGAGGCGAGTCAATTGGCTCAGGCCAAGTTAATTTGTCGACGGACTATCACATTTGTTATATCTAATTAAAGTTCTGCCACACTACCTTTATGACAGCGTATTCAAAGATATTACATCATTAATTCTATCTATTCTAGAGTTTATTTATCGAAAAGAAACATTATATTTATTTATGTGCGCTATAATTGTTAGAGTACAAGGTAAGCTCTCAAATGGCCAACACAATACTGCTGTTAAATTTCCATCTAATACTTTGTTTTGTAACATAAAAACACCCAAACTATACCTATTGTGATATGTTTACCCTAAAACTTTTCTTTTTACATTAAGAACCCCAAACTTGTACCCGCATGATACATTAACCCACCATCAAGGTTCCTTTAGATGATTTTCCAATTAAAATGACATTGTTTTTATTTTACTTAAGCCATGTCAGTGCTCTGGAAAAATTATTTGCCTTTCATTGTTCATGTAGGCAAATTCTTATCAGCACCCACTGATGAAACCTTGATGGAGATAAATGTTTTACACTAATAATATTGTATCAATACTTATAAGTATATACACGCAAAGGAGTTGAAGGAAGAACCATGGTCATCCACGTACTTCTCCTGAAAGAGTACCACTGTATTGGGTCCATACCACAATCGCATAGCAGAAGCTGATGATTCAATGATGAAGCCCAGATGCCAAAGTTCCTGTGGAAACCGTTGATTCCACACCCCCTAGGATCGAGCAACGGTTGTTCTGACTGCCGCATTGATAGCTCCATCGTTAATTGTCGATTGCAATGACTCTATTGACCCTCCAACACTTTATATGGTCAATAAAAGTAGTAACATACAAATACTCAACATCTTTGTTGAGGATCATGAGATGCGAGAAGCCGGGTGGACAGGTCGAAATTGCTATACCTCTTCAGTGCAAGACTTCGTCACATGAGGTTACTGTTGAATCGTCTATGCAAGTGGCTATGCAAGGGTTTTCTATTCTGTTGGCTAGGCAAGTGAAAGCGGCTGGCATTATTCGATTAGATCATGGTGTGTTTGGGGTAAAGCGAACCAATTTCCATGTATTTTGGGACCAAATTTCCACAAATTTGGATACAAGTGGAAAGTTTAACTTCATTGATAAATTGTTCAATTTGGCTCCGGTCCATGAGCTTGGATTTCTTACTCGCAATTACAATATCATTTGGCAAGTTCATTAGCTTTGTTCTAATTGTTCTTCTATATTTGGGATGGCTGATGTTGTTTCAATTTTCAAATCTAAATTTGAACTGACTCAAATTATCAGTATCTTGCTTTATCTAATTAATCTTTTTCTTTTTATTTCAAGTTTGATCTGAATGGAAGATGAAATATTAATATTTTCTTGGAAATTCTCTCTCTAATTTATCCTTTTCCCAAGTATAATCTCAACAAGAGATATAATTGCAGGCCCTCGTCGCGTCACCCACTGTAACATCGCCTTCTGTCACCACAGCACTGCCAGCGACTTTCTTTGTTAGCTGGTCCTAAAGAACGAGAATGATAGAATGTTGAAGTACTGGAATTGATTACTAATGATGTAATCACTGCAAAGACAATCAATATAGTGGGGACTATGAATGATGCATATACTATTAAGCTTTCTAGAAGCTCCATCATCCACTTATAAAAGGTTGTCATCGAGCTGTGAAGCTCGTCATCTTGTTGCAAAACATCATCTCATTTCAGGAACAATACGGGTGAGTCCATGTTGCTACATAGACTTCCTTGAGAGTTGTCCTATTGTTGTGCTCATCAGTGGCTCTATTCTCAATAGTTACAGCGGATATAGTCCAAACAACAAAGCCTGGATGCGCAAATAGATGTGGCAACCTCACCTTCTCATATCCATTTGGGATGAACAACACTGGCGACGATTGCTACTTCAAAGAAGAGTCAAATTCTTTCCTCATTGTACGCAACTTACTTGTTTATATACTCACTGAAAACCCTTTGATTGATGGCTAATTATATACCATTTGGCTTTTTAGAAGCTCCATCGTCACCTATAAGGTTTGTCATCAAGCTATGAAGCTCGTCATCTTGTTGCAAAATCGTCATCTTGTTGCAAAACATCATCTCATTTCAGGAAGAATATGGGTGAATCCATGTTGCTCCATAGACTTCCCTTGAGAGTTGTACTGTTGTTGTGCACATTAGTGGCTCTATTCTCAATAGTTACGGCGGATATAGTCCAAACAACAAAGCTCAAATGCGCAAATAGATGTGGCAACCTCACCTTCTCATATCCATTCGGGATGAACAACATTGCCGACGATTGCTACTTCAAAGAAAAGTCAAATTCTTTCCTCATCTTTTGTGATGATTCAACTAATCCTCCTACTCATATCTTCGATAAAAGTTCTAATATCACCATAGTCAGTACATCTATTGAGAAGCATGAGATTAGTATAATGATGTTTGTGGCCAAAGATTGTTATAAGTCGTCTAGCAAATCCTCATACAAGAATGATCCTTCGATCTATCTTCCCATATTTGTTATAGCTGAAGTAACAATTTACAGCAGCAAAACTTCTTTGTTGCACAGAGAGAGAAGGAGAAAACAGAGCATATTATCTTCATCAGACTTTAAAAAACTGTCTTGTACAAAACTAAATAAGAGTAACTTTGGAACTGCACACAAACGTGCAACACATAACTACACACAAACTTGTTCCACTTCCTAGAAAATAGCTAACAAACTAACTGCCTAACAAATAACTTGACTGAGTCAAAGAAAAAACTAAAATGATAGCAAATCAACAGCAGCATTGAGACACAGCTCCAACAAACTCCTCCTTGGATCGATTCTTTGCTGCAAACTCCTATTTTCTCTCTTAACAGCTCAAATCTTCCAGCTTGTAGTGGCTTTGTGAACATGTCTCGCAAGCTGATCTTCAGATCTACAATAGACCAACTTAACTTCACCACTTTGTTGCACTTCACGTAGAAAGAAGAATTTTACTTTAAAATGCTTGGTTTTGCCATGGAAAACTGGATTCTGTGATATTGCTAATGCAGCTAGATTGTCCACATGAACTTCAATGCAATCACCAGAATTTAACCATAGATCCTTCATTATCTTCTTTAGCCACAAAGTCTGGTTTGCAGCTGCAGTAGCTGCTATATATTCAGCCTCTGCTGTGGACTGAGCTACAATCTCCTGTTTTTTGGAACACCAAGAGAAGCAGGTAGAACCAAGAGTAAAGCAGTACCCAGATGTACTCTTCATGTCATCCACTGAGCCAGCCCAGTCACTATCAGAAAAACCCTGCAACTTAAACTTCTGACCTTTCCTAAACTTCACACCAAAGAACAATGTTCCTTTGAGGTATCCCAAGACCCTTTTTGCAGCAACCAAATGTAACTGACTAGGACTACTCATAAACCTGGATAGAACACTTACAACAAATAGAATGTCTGGTCTGGTTGCTGTAAGATACATGAGACATCCAATCAAGCTTCTATACATAGAAGCATCTACTGCATCCGTTCCATCATTCTTTTGCAGCTTATCCTTAGCAGCCATAGGAGTGCTTACTGTCACGCCCCGACCCTCGAGCACGCGACGATCCCCATTTTCTCTTTCGGTCATTTGAATGCAACGTCCCAGGACGCGTCGCCGACCATTCTTTTTATCTTTCAATTAAGCACATGCGGAAGCGATAATTAATCCCCGTACAATTAACGAATTGGGATAGCTAGGAAAGTCAAATAGAAACACAATCAATGGTGTCAGTTTATTAATCTTCTGATTAACCTTAGGAAGTCTATACCAACAGGCCCTTACCACGGGCTACTTCCTGCAGAGCCAACCAAACAAATAGGCCAGGGTTAATCTACTTCTTTCAAGACACACCACCTGTCGAATTTGCCTCCAACAACCTGAAAATGGTTATTCAATAACCAGTGAGATATAAATCTCAGCGAGTTCTTGCCCTAATCCCCGACTAGGACACCAACTCACCTCGGGGTACCTATGGCGCAGTCTAATACCTCAAGCAGGTCAATAGTAGAACAACCATACATCTTAGGCAATGACTTAATACAATCAATACTATCATGAGCACATCGACAAGCAATCGACTCGCAAGCGACCTTACCCGGTCATGCCATACCCTACACGGTAAATACACATGCAATTCACCAGTAATGCATCTTGCACTCTCAGCATTACATTAATCAATCACACTCGAGTCGTATCGCGGGCGATCTCACCTGACCATTGCCACACCCTGCACGGTATTAACTCATGCATATCATAAACAGTGCAACAAGCACAAATATAATCAGAACACAATGTCATTTGTCTCTCATGCACTCTTGCATTCATGTGTGTTCCAATTATACACCTCCCCGCGTACACATGCATCAGGGCACGATCACTCTACCTCCCCGTGTAAACACACCTCAGGGCTATACCTTTTCCCTGCGTCAACACAGGGCACAATCTCCTCTGCCTCCCCGTGCAAACAAATACACCTCAGGGCTCTACTTTTTCCCCGTGTAAACACACGTCAGGGCACAATCTCCTCTGTCTCCCTGTGCAAACAAATACATCTCAGGGCTCTACCTTTTCCTCGTGTAAACACACCTCAGGGCACAATCTCCTCTGTCTCCCCGTGTAAACACACCTCAGGGCTCAAGTGGACTCACAAGCACACGTCATAATCCGCACACGACATACATACGAAGCAGTAAGTATTCCACATATTGTTCATGAATCGCCACATTGCGATAATCCAATAATCAACCAATTTCATAAGGGAATACCACATAATTCCCGGAATACACGTGCGTCAATCAATAAGGCATAAATAAGCAATCAGCAAATCAATCAATTATTGCCTCAGACAATATTAGTCTTACAACGATGTGACGACCAGTAACTCTCATAAATCACTAATTACCACAATTACTTATCGCAAAGTAATTAATCCAAACAGCACTTCAACATGCTTTCATCATAACGACACGTCAAATAATTCCCACAATTTAATTATAAATAAATCGCATTATTCATAATTAAACTATATTCGATTATTATTAAAATAAATAATAATAATTCCGAATTTCAATAAATACTAATAATTCCAAATTTCCACAAATACTTATAATTCCGAATATCCGCAAATACTAATAATTCCGAATTTCCGCAAATACTAATAATTCCGAATTTCCACAAATACCAATAATTCCGAATTTCCACAAATAATATTAATTTCGGAATTTAATAAATAATATTTATTTTCGGAATTTAATAATTAATAATTAAAAAGAAATTATTTCTTTTTAATAAAAATAATACTAATACGGATTATTTCACTAATCCTTAATCATCCCAACTAATCGTCGTTAATTATCCTTAAACACGTTTAACCACATAAACAACCAATAATCGCGATTAACTCTAATCCGCCTCCTAACTAAAATTAACCCTAATCTAATTTTCCCCTAAAAGAGTTTAACGGACTAAACGAGGGTTTAGAACTTAAACTCACCCGGCGACGAAACCGACAACACCGGCGCGACGGCGACGACGAGGCGAACGCACGGGTGCTTCCAGGGCATCGAGACGGACGACGCAGCGGCCGGATCTTGGCCGGAGACCCGCTGTCCGCGCGGCCAAGGAAGGAACCGAGGAAGAAGGAGGCGTCTGGCAGCTCGGGGCCAGCTGGGGGCGGCTCTCCGGCGACGCTTGGGCGGCTGCCAGCAGCTCCGGCGACCGGCGGGAGCTCCGACGACCAGATCTGGTGGCAGCGAGGCTGCTGGTCGCGGTTAGCCGGAACCCAAGAGAGAGACGGCGACGACGACGGTTGAGTTGGCTGGCGGATGGCGGTGAGGGAGAGCTGAATGGTGACAAGGTGGTTTGGTGGTGGCTGGCCGACGGTGGCGGCTGCTTAGGCCAAACCAGAATCGGAAGAGAGAGGACGGGCGGCTGACTGGGGGCGTGAGGCGACTCCGACGGCCAGCAGAGGCGGTGGCGGTCGAGCTCGATGGCTGGTGGTCGTGGCCAAGCGGCGGTGCTCGGCAGGCGGCTGACAGCTGGTGAGACCAGCCCGGTCAAAACCGGACGCAGCGGAGGAGGAGAGAGACGTTGGACGAGGCCGGTCGGCTTCGAAACCGGCGAACGACGGCCGACTGGCAGTCCGGCGGCGAGCAGGGGCGGTGGGGGAGCTGCGGTGGTGACGGTAGTGCAGAACTCATGTCACGCCCCGACTCTCGAGCTCGCAGCAATCCCATTTCACTTGAGGTCTATCTGTACGATGTCCCAGGTACTGTCGTCGACCAATTCATTTTATCTTGTAATTATGCACATGCGGAAACGAACAACTCCCAAACCAAACAACAGGGATAGCAACAACGGCGGCGAGAGGAAAGACAACACCATTTTTATATATCGAAGGTTAGCCAAAGCACACCAAAGCAAATACACACACGCCTTACTACGGGTGACAAGCTAAGGCCTACTCAAAAAGAGACCGGCCTAGCTAACCTAACACTACACAAGTGCCTATTCGCTGGCCTCAGAGGAATCGCTCTCTTCGATCCTCGGGTACTGCATCATCTAGGGCTTGAAAATGTTAACCACGACGGGTTGAGATAAACTCAGCAAGTTAAAGTCCTAAGCCCCGGTTAGGAACTTCGCTCGCCTCGGGAGTTTAACATACAACCTATTACAGCAATCAGTGCAATACCACGTCAGAGAAATAACCACAAAAGACAATTTAATACACAGGTGCAATCACAGGCGACCCTACCCGGCCTTGGCACACGCGACTGCGTAAACCTGTCATTTAATCCATCACGACATTAAGAGCATGTGAATAATCAGAGCATCTCACACAACTTTCTCGTGCCTCACATCCACACATATGCTCCGATTATTACGACCACTAGGGTCACGGCACAACCTTATGGTTGGCGGTCTACCAGTCAAAGACCAGGCATCGTCTTCCCCTATGAGGCATGGTGACGTCACAGGCTCTCTCCCATCGACGGCATTCCCTATGGAGCATGGGGCCCGCTCATTGCCGCAGCCCCGCCCGACCTTTGTCGAGTGCAACCGATCGAAGTCAGGACGACCAAAAGGCCACGGCACAACCCCAAGGGTTGGCGGTCTACCAGCAGCGCCGGGCTCTCCTCTTAATGTGATCATGCAACACATCATCAAACAATCCATTCTTTTCTTTGCTCTGTCGTGAATGCAACATCACCCATGCTCATGCGACATGCCATTTTTGATAACCCATGCAATATGTCATGCGATCTCACTCGACAATCCAAAATTCAATTTCCAATCAGCATTCGATCACGCATTTCATCAATATTCACAAGTATAATTAACAATCGGCACTTCAATAAATCATAACAACCAAGAACACATCAAAATAAACCAAAAATTAGCTTCTTCATGAACAGTGCCGTGAACAGTAATATGTGAACAGTGATTAGTGAACAGTAATCCGTGAACAGTGATTAGTGAACAGTAATCCGTGAACAGTAAATTCGTCCGAAATTAAATAAATAAATAAAAATAAATAAACTTAACCATGGTTAACAAATTAACTCAACCCTAGTTAATCTAACCTAACCATAGTTAAATTCTAACCTTGGTTACTTTTAAAACTAACCATGGTTACTTTAATTAATTAACCTTAGTTACTTTTAAAACTAACTATGGTCAATTAATCTAACCCTAGTAAGCTTAATTAACTCAGCCACCATTAACAAACTAACCCATAATTAACCAAGCACAAAAATTAAACTAATTAACCCCTAAGCAAGATTAACCCCTAAACAAGGATTAGGAAGTTAACTTACTTGGATCGGAAATCTGGCGACACCGGCCCATAGAGGGGAACGAGGGCTACGAGGGGTAAGCTCAGGGATGGCAACGGATGACAAACGATGGCTGAAACGGGCCAAAAACAGTGCTGGTTACTGTTCACGCGGAATCGGTGCAGCTGAGCGGAAAAGGCCGAAACGGGCGGCTAACGGCAACCAGGGGTGACCAGGGGTGCGCGGCTAGCTTCCTAACTTCCAGGACTACACTTTGGGTGGTGGTGGCAGCTCCGGTGACGGCGGCAAGGCCATTTTCTGGCTGGAAAACAGCATGGACAGCAAAGAACAGCAAAAATGGAAGAGAAAAGGAAGAGAAAAAGGGAGAGAAAGTGAGGCTGGGCTGGTGCACGAATTTTGGGGGAGAAAGAGGAGAGAGCAGAGGCTGCTGAAGGCTTGGATAAGGCCAAGGCAAGTGGGCAAGCCACTTGCTTGAAGGACCAATCAAAAACAACCAAAAACAAAGCATAAACAAAGCCCACTTGGGCACAAAAGCAAAAGGCCAAAAGAGAGAAGTCCATGGGCTGAGGAGGGAGAGGAGAATGGGCCAGCTTGGGCCCCCTTTGGGCTGGGCTGGATGGGCGCAAGGCCCATTGGGCCGCCGGTCTTGGGCCGGCCCACCTGCGGGCCCGAAACTCGGTCCAATTTTTCCTTTTTCCGACACTTCCGTGTCCAACGGAAAATTCCAAAATAAATGAGGCGACGTCCAAATATATAGTCCTGACATCACTGAGAAGTCGGTTCCCAAAATCGGATTAAAAATCGGGGCCAAATTGAGTCGATTGCGACCGTAGTACAATTTGGATTATCGGGCGCCCTTTTTGGACTTTCCTCACACTTGACCCATGGTCAACCATTTTTTGAACCACGTTTACGCCAATTCTCGAGTCAGGGATGTCCCTCGATTGTCGTGTGATCCCGGGGGCTCAATTGATAATCCCGAGTACCGAGATGAAAAGGATTCGGTTTCTTACCGTCGTTCGTAGTTCGTATCGAAGTCGTGCGGAAATCACCTGCAGATCGACTTCGTACTTCTGCCGAATCGATTTATTTCCGTTTCCTTAATAGTCTAGTACTTAGAGGATATTGTTCCCGCCCAGATCCTCATGGTCGAAGGGTTTGTTCCTGATCGAAATTGCGAGTCGTATGCGAATCATTTCCTATCGACGCCTCTCTGTAATCCATTATCCCATGAACACACAGTTTAGAAAATTTGTACTGACTAGGCCTTCGACTAATATTGCCCTTTTATAAAATCCTAAAATGGGGTCGATTTTCAGAATGTTACAACTCAGCAGCTCCGTTTCCAACTGCAGGGAGAAGCCAAAGAAGAAGAAGAAGCAGCAACGGAGAAGAAGGAGGGGAGAGAGAGGTCAATGCAGCAGAAGGAGGGAGAGAGAGAGAGAGAGAGAGAGAGAGAGAGAGAGAGAGAGAGAGTTTGAAAAGTCAAATGGGCAGGAGAGAGAGAAAAAGGACAGCAAGTGGGGGGGGAAGGGGGACGGGGTGCGGGCGGTGCAGGGGCAGAAGATAAGAAAGAGTAGGGGGAGGGGACGTGAGAGAGAGAGAAAAGGGAGAGAGAGAGAGACGCACGTGGGAGAGAGAGAGAGGGATAAGACAAAAAGGAAAAATAGTGGGGTCTCGGGTCCGAAATTAACTCAGTGGTCCTACGTCCTACGTCTACGAGAACCCGAAAAATCGGAAAATAACGAGGCCAAAGTCCAATAATTAATTGCGACGTCCGAAAAGTCCAATATCCGAATTTGGATAGAAATCGTGGCCAAGTCAATCAATCGCAGCTCTACCGTGTCTCATTCTAACAGGTGGCTTTTTCAAGAATCGCGCGTCCGCAAAATCTTTAATAGCCTTTCCCCTTCGGTTAGTAGCTCATGAGTGATCAATTCAGAGCGAGACCGACTAGCAGTGCATTGATGACTACGCACTCATAAAATCCTCACGGGTCGGAAAATCCAGGACGTCACACTTACACTTCTACAATCTTCCATCTGAAACTTCTTCAGAATTTCCTTCATGTTTTTTTTCTGACAGATAAAGATCTCATGTGAAGCTTGTTTGACTTCCAGACCCAAGAAATAGGTCATTTTTCCTAAGTCGGACATCTCAAAAACTGCAAACAGACTTTGCTTCACCCTCTCTATCAGTTCCACATCATTTCCTGTCACCAATAAATCATCTACATATAGTGACAGAATTACAACACTGTGATTCACCCTCTTGACATAAAGAGTGAACTCACTCACGCTTCTTACAAAACCAAAATCCTGCAAATATCGATCTATCTTCCCATACCAAGCTCTTGGAGCCTGCTTCGATCCATATAGAGCTTTCCTTAGTCTCGTATACCTTTTCTTCTTGCCCTTTGATACCGAAGCCTTCGGGTTGTTCAACGAAAATCTCCTCCTCGAGCTCTCCATTCGAAATGCAGACTTGACATCTAACCGAAATATAGGCCACCCCTTCTTTCGCAAATGACTAATAGTAGCTCGATTGTATCAAGCCTTGCAACAGAGCAAATATTTCAGAATAGTCTACTCCCCATATTTGAGCATAGCCTTTCACAACCAGCCTAGCTTTGTGTTTATTGACAGAACCATCAGGATTAAGTTTTGTTCTGAACACCCACTTAACCCCAATCACATTCTTATCAGACGATTTGTCAACAAGTTCCCATGTGTGGTTTTTCTGAATCATTGCAAACTCCTCCTGCATTGCTGTAATCCACCTCTGATCCTCCTTAGCTTCCACAAAGTTAGATGGTTCAAGCACTGCCACATTGCTTCTTTCATAGATTTCAGCAAGTGACCTTATGCCTCTTACTGGCAGATTATCCATACTATCTTCCGATCCATCCATAACTTCATCAACCTCTACAATTGTTGCAGGTTGTTGTTTTTCAGATTATTGTTGTCTTGCATTCTTTTCTTCCATCCAATTCCACTCATCTTCCTCTAGAAAAACAACATCTCTGCTCACAATCACCTTCTCGGTCGTAGGCTAAAAAATCCTGTAAGCTTTTGATTGGAGACTATACCCAATGAAGACACCAAGTTCGGCCTTTTTATCCAGCTTATCCCTCTTAACCTGAGGAACATGAGTGTAACACAAACACTCAAAAACCTTCAAATTCTTCACAGAAGGTTTAACACCATACCAGACTTCGAAAGGTGTTGATCTCTCTAAGGCTTTTGTGGGCAATCTGTTCAATAGGAACACTGCAGTATTAGCTGCCTCTGCCCAGAACTTCTTGGGTAATATCTTCTCCTGCATCATACATTTGGCCATTTCCATAATGCTTGTTTTTCTCTCACCGACTCCATTCTCGTTGAGGTGAATAGGGAGCTTGATGAATTGCTGAACAATGCCCGCTTGCTCACAGTTTAACTTAAACTTGTGAGTAGTATACTCAGAACCATTGTCAGACCTAAGCATTTTAATTTTCTTCCCACTCTAATTCTCAACTAAGGCTTTAAACTTTACAAACACATCAGCAACTTCAGATTTGGCTTGCAGAAAATAAATCCAACTCATCCTAGTCATGTCATCTGTGAAAGTAATGAAATACCTGCTACCATTGAGAGATGACTCAGACATAGGTCCACATAGGTCTATGTGAACTAATTGCAGCTTCTCACATGCTCTCCAGCCTCCTCCTTTGAAAGGAAATCTGGCTTGCTTGCCTAGAAGACAAGTTCTGCACTGTGGAAATTCCTCCTCAAAACTTGGCAAATCATCTACCAAGCTATTCTTCTGCATAAACAACATGTTTTTCCTGTGAACATGCCCAAGCCTTTTATGCCAAAGTTCTGCGTTTTCTTCTTTGCATTTTAAAGCCATTTGTTGCATCTCTTGTGGCTTGAACATGAAGCTCTTGTCACTCATTGGCATTCTCAACACTTCTTTTGCTGTCTGCATTATCAATAAGGCATTCCTTCCCTTCAAACTTCACCTTATAGCCCTTCTCAACTAATTGACCAACACTTAACAAATTCTGGTCAACTTTTGGCACAAAAAGAACATCACTGATCAGCTTCACCTCCTGATTTCCTTCAATAGCCACTGTACCCTTCCCTTGCACTTCAATATATTGTCCATTGCCGATTCTAACTCTAGACCTGACTGACTTGTCTAGACTCCTAAATAGCTTCAAATTGCCAGTCATATGATTGGTACAGCCACTATCCACCAGCCATGCATCATTCTCAATAGAGGAGCCAGAAAAGGAAGCTACAAACAAGTGTTCTTCCTCAGTTTCGTTCACTGCTATCTGTGCTTCTCCTGCTTGCTGGTAATTGTTCTTTTTGCAGATCGCTTCCATGTGACCAACCTTGTGACATCTTCGCACTTAGCATCGGGCTTTCTCCAAAGCATCTAAAGGACTCGATGATTAGTTCCACCACAGTGTTGACAAGGCTTCTTGTTCTTCTTCCATCCGCTGGACCCACTAGAACTCCCTTCTTTTGCTACAAACTTGGAGTCACCTGCATTTCCTTTGAACTGATTCCATTTCTTCCCTTTGCCTCCATCATTGGACTTCACTTTAGCTTGCAGTGCACCCTCTACAGGCTCTTCTCTTCTCATCAGTCTTCTATGCTCCTGTGCCTGGAGGGCATTTAACAATTCTGCAGCTTTATGTTAGCCAAGTCTCTTGTATTTTCCAGAGAAGCTATAGTGGCTTCAAACTTCTCTGGAAGAGACACCAGGATCTTCTGAACCAGCCTTTCATCCTTCAAGTTAGTCCCTAAGATTCTGATTTTTTCGGCTATTTCAATCAACCTATCAGAATATTCCTTCACTGACTCTGAATCCTTCATTTGCTGTATCTCAAACTCCCTCAAGAGATTCAGCACCTCATCCTTCAAGAAATCCCATATTGCCTTTGCAGAATCACATCTCATGATCCTTGTGAAGATAGCGGGTGAGACAGCAGCATACAGGCAAGACTTTGCCTTGGCCTTCCTCGTGATTCTCTCTTTATGGTGCTTTATCTGATTCAAGGTCGGATTGTTTGGAAGTGGAGCAACCTCAAAATCATTCTTTACAGCCTCCCATAGATCATGACCCTCCAAGAATGCTGTCATCTTAACAGCCCAAGCTTGATAATTTTCTCCAGTAAAAACTGGAGCAGCCATTGCGGAGAATCCACTCGATCCCGCCTCCATCAGCTTTTTCTTTGCAGATTGGAAGTAGTTTTGACTCACTTACCCTCACTTCACGGTCCCTTAAGATCCAACAGAAGCTCTGATACCACTGTTATAGCTGAAGTAACAATTTACAGCAGCAAAACTTCTTTGTTGCACAGAGAGAGAAGGAGAAAACGAGCATATTATCTTCATCGACTTTAAAAACTGTCTTGTACAAAACTAAATAAGAGTAACTTTGGAACTGCACACAAACGTGCAACACATAACTGCACACAAACTTGTTCCACTTCCTAGAAAATAGCTAACAAAGTAACTGCCTAACAAATAACTTGACTGAGTCAAAGAAAAAACTAAAATGACAGCAAATCAACAGCAGCATTGAGACACAGCTCCAACAATATTCCCTATATCTCCTACCAAGAACAAATTTATTGCCGTGGGATGCGACACGTATGCAGTTTTTAGAGGCCGATACCGAAGCCAGTATGCGACAGGGTGCTTGCCCGTTTGCGAGAGCATGTCGGACGTGATTAACGGGTCTTTCTCAGGCATCGGTTGCTGCGAGACTAGCACACCTCGAGACGCCAACCAATACAGCATCTCTGTAACTAGCTACCGCAATCATGTCGGCATCTGGGAATTCAATCCGTGCGGGTACGCTTTTGTTGCCGAAGATGGCTTCTTTAACTTCTCTACCGGCGATCTATCCAAGCCGCCATTTGGTGCGGTCCCTATAGTTGTTGATTCGTCAATTCCAAATAAAAAATGCGATGATGCAAAGAAGAATACAACGACCTACATGTGCCAAGAGAACTCCAATTGTACAGATGCTGAGAACGGGAATGGGTACCAGTGCAACTGCTTAGAAGGTTTTCAAGGGAACCCCTATCTCCAAAATGGTTGTCAAGGTACCTTTTCTAGTCTTTTCATTAGACCTCGGCAGAAGGATAATGACCTTTATCCACAAAGTGCGATGATCTATTGCAATCTCAGAAAAAGTAAATTGACTCAATTTCCTCTCAAAATTGAAAGTATTGTCAAATCATAAAATCCTGTTTGCCTTTTCAAGTTTTTTTAATGGTGATAGAATTGCTTCTTCCATTTGGAATATATTCCTACAGATATCAATGAATGTTTGATTTCACAACCCTGCATTGGTTTATGTACAAACTTGCTGGGAACATATAATTGTTCATGTCTAGAGGGATCCCAAGGAGATGGAAGTAAAGATGGTAAGGGATGTACTCCTATCATCCATGAAAAGAGGTTTCGCTAAATTGACGTCGTGATAGGTTAGTAAGTAGTACATTGCTGAATCTTTTTCATCATAACAACTTCTTTTATCCGATAAATTATTCACATTTCTTGAATGTTGCTCTTGTGTCTTTGTTCTATCTTTTGCTATTAGTTATCGAGATTTATCGGATGTAAATCTTTCTCTTTGTATTAGTTGTGTCGGTGAATTACATTGATATTATACATATGTGTATATATATATATATATATATATATATTATTGTCTCAAGTTATTCACTTTATATTAATAAAATCAACCTCTTGTTCTTTTGTTGCTGGAAATGAATTAAACATGTTTTATCCCCTTTATACATTGAATCACTTCTATTATCATAAATACTATCAGCAGAATTATATGTTTAGGTTTAATTCACTATCATCAAGGTTTGTCTCAATGAAAAAGCTTCAAGTTCATGGAGGAAAATATAAAATAGCACAAAGAAGTTAGATAACACAAGATTGTTTGAGTAATGAAAAAGAAAGAGTTAAGCATATTTCTATAACCAAAATTTTCTTTTCTTTTCTTTTCTTTTCTTGGTTGTATGAACCTTATTTAGTGTGATGGACAACTGATTTGTTTGTACACTGGATGTAATCTCTTTTCCTAGGTGTGAGCATAAGCTTCCTGTTGATTCTTTTGGGCGTCTCCTGGTTATATTGGGGGCTTAGAGAAAGAAAAATCAGCAGACAGAGAGAGTTCTTCCTAGAAAATGGGGGCCTTCTCATGTTGCAAAGACTTCTTTCGGAGCACGAAGGCTCCATTGAATCAGCCAGAATATTCACCGACGAAGAGCTCAAGAAGGCCACGGACCACTATCATGAAAGCCGAATCCTAGGCCAGGGAGGCCAAGGAACAGTGTATCGAGGGATCTTACCAAACAACATGGTTGTCGCCATCAAGAAGGCCAAGATTTTGGACCGAAGTCAGGTCGAAGAGTTCATCAACGAGCTGATCATCCTCTCCCAAATTAATCACCGCAATGTGGTTAAGCTAATCGGTTGTTGCTTTGAGACGGAGGTCCCGTTGTTGGTCTACGAGTTCGTGACCAATGGCACCCTTTCTGATCACATACACTAGTGTGGCCACGAGTCAACATTATCCTGGAGGGTTCGTCTGCGCATTGCGGGGGAGACCGCAGGTGCGCTCTCGTACTTGCACTCTGATGCATCCGCTCAGATTTTGCACAGGGACATGAAGAGCACAAACATATTGTTGGACGAAAACTACACTGCAAAGGTCGCCGATTTTCGGGGCCTCCAGACTAGTCCCCCTTGACCGGACGCAGCTGACCACGCTGGTGCAAGGCACACTTGGGTACTTGGACCCTGAGTACTTCCACTCGAGCCAGTTGACCGTGAAGAGCGATGTCTATAGCTTCGGGGTCGTGTTGGCTGAGTTGCTGACTGGACTGAGGGCGTTGTCCTTTGAGCAGGCCGAGAGTGAGAGGAACCTGTCTTTGTATTTTGCTTCTGCAATAAAGGCAGAGAGGCTTTTCGAAATCATCGACCTGAGGGTGATGAACGAGGGTAATCCCGAAGAGATTAAGGAAGTTGCGATGCTGGCAAGCCGATGCCTGAGGGTGAAAGGGGAGGATCGGCCGACCATGAAGGACGTGGCAATGGAATTGGAGGGACTGATGAGGGTGATGGACAGGCATCCATGGGTGAATCAGAGCTGTGACCTTGAAGAAGCTGAGCAATTGTTTGGCGAGAGATCAAGCAAATGTGATGGCATCCTCAAAAGCAATGCATCTGGAAATGATGATAGCATAAGTAACCAAGTGCCCTTCGAAATTGAAAGTGGAAGATGAGACTTCATGGCAATGTTGGCCCCTTGTCCTACTATTCGTTGCTGTTGCTGTTTGTTTTTTGGGTATTTCCTTGTCGTTTTTTTTTGTCTGTTTAGTTGCTTGTTCTACGTGCTCAAAGTTCAGATGCTACGTCCAAATAGAGTACCTGGCCTTATGTTTGTGTAACATAACATTCTGACGATATTTGAATAATGGAAAATTCCAAAAACATTCTCGAGTTTTCATCTCATTCAGCGAAGTAAAGATTGGCCAACTTTCTATTGCCTCCGTCTTGCTAAGATCTACTCTAACACCATCCTTGGAGACAATATAGCCTAAGAAAACCAGGCTACTTGTGCAAAAGTGACACTTCTTCAGGTTGGCATGCAAGCGTTGTTCCATAGCACTTGAATTTGATGTTCCAAAGGCTCCACTTGCGTCTTGCTATGGTATAAATCATGATGTCATCAAAGTACACGACGACAAACTAGCCAACGAAAGGTTTAAAGACATGATTCATAAGATGCATAAAAATACTAGGAGCGTTAAAACGTCAAGGGGCATCAGCATGCCTTCAAAATGACTGTTCTTAGTTTTGAAAGCGGTAAACCTTTCGACTCCTAATTTCATCTAACTTTGACGATAGCTGCCTCTAAGATCGATCTTGGGAAAGCACAGAAGCTCCATGAAATTGATCAAGCAAGTATCAAGGCAAGGAAAAGGAAAAAATTTGATGGTTATCTTGTTCACCAATCTAATATCGACAAACATTGGCCAAGAACCATTTTTTCTTTGGAACTAGAAGTGCTGGGACAGCAAAAGGACTTGAGATTTCTTGTATCGCTCCCTTAGCCAAGAGTTTATCAACTTGCCTTTGAAGTTCTTCGTGCTTCTCAGAGCTCATGATCGAACAGAAGCACCAAGCTCTAGATCGATATAATGTTGAATCTCTCTAATAGGAGGAAGGTTGGATGGAATTTCACTGGCATGACTTCAAAGAAATCCTCAAGCAACGGCTGCAAAATGGTTGTGATCTCCTCTTTTGCTTCATTTTCTTACACTATAACAAGAGCACAAGCTTCACAAGCATCCTCCGGTGCTTAGGAAAAGTGCGACTTGAAAAGAAGATTGCTTCCTTTCCCATGAGTTGGCATAGGAAACGCTCTCCATCTTGCAAGGCCCCAACGTAATCTTGACGCGGTCTTTGACAAAGGGATAGGTGTTATACATCAAACATAATCTCATCTTTACATCTTTTGCCAGTGGAGAATGAAATCAAGCACCGGTTATTTACTTTTAACTCACTCCCTTTCTTGAGCCAAGAATGCTTGTAAAGATGTAGATGATCCTCTGCCTTGAGATGCAACTTGCCTCCAATGGAGGTCGACACAACATTCACCATCAATGATGACAGTACACGCTTATATGGAGTAAGTTGTTACAAAGCCAATCATCATCCTGAGATGATCAGCATGCAAGCTCTTTTGAATGACGAGCTTCTCCTTGGTCTCAGTAAATGATTTGTTCGTGACTCCTTGAATCTTCTTGGAGCAAAGAGTCGTTTGGCAACTCTCCCTGCTGCTCATCTTGTACAAGGGACATGATCTTTCTATTAGGACACTCCGAGGCAATGCGACCAAATCCATGACATTTCAAACACTGTCTTGATTTATTGTTAGCTTCGTTTGGCTAGTTGGTTTTAGATCCCCCTTCGTTCAATGGTTTCCTTCGATGCTGACAAAGGTTTTAAAGTCGAACTCCCAAGATTAGAGGATCCTGTTGGAAATTTTCCAATAATGGGCTTACATTAATTAATTAATTTTCTATTTTATATAATCGGGTTAATGGATATTCCAATATATTTTAAACCCTAAAGTGATCTTATTGAGTTGGGTTTTGGCATCTATTAATTGCGGGCCTAGTTGAGCAGCAAAGTGTAGGCAATTGTGTTTAACGAAGCCCGTAATGGGAAGGGCCTGGGATTGACACTTATTTGTTGATTAGGGTTTCTTAGGTCCCTCTCTAGCCTATAAAAGGGTAGGTTATACCTATCAGTCGCTTAATCCCATTAAAGCTGCTAAACCGAAATAGGTCATAGAGAGGAAGAACCAGCATACCGACAGATCACTGATCATATCAAGTTGATACGTCTTCAGTTAAGTGAGGCCATGGCTCAAACAGGTATGTGTTTAATGCCGCTGTACATATTTGAATTATTGGTGTTTTACAATCATGTATGAATTGAATTCGTTCTTAATTTAATGATTGTTAATATTAAGAATTATTACATGTGGTATCAGAGCCTGTCATATATGATTGTAAAACCCAAAATTTTTTTTTTATGAACAAATTCGAAATTTTCTCCCTTTAACCTAATGTTGTCGTTATTTTCTCATGCGGACTCTTTCATCGATTGATTCTAAAATCTTAGGGTTTTTATTCTACGTGTTGAGATCTTTCCAACCATATATAATTTATAGATTTTCGTTGAGAATTGAGAGAGAATTTCGAATTTGAAATTCTAGGGTTTGTACCTTGAAAAGTTCCGAAATTTTTAAATTACTTGCAATTGAATGAAGTATATTATAAATTGATGCATGGGTATTGTTATATATATGCTTTAGAATTTTTTAGTTGCATTAAAGTGAATTTTTTGGCCTTAAATTTGAGAAAATTGATTTTCGGCCATGGGTATAGGATCCGAAAATTTTGAAGCTTCAATATTCATGATTTGTTCGATTAAACTTCGTTTAAATCACTCTAATCAATTTATAATGGTGTTAGAATCAAAACCCATGAAAAATCTTACAAAAATTTGCCATAAAACATGAAATTTGAGTTTCGGGTTGAAACCAGGTCACATGACCCGGTTTGCAGAATACGTGACCCGGCTGGAGGTTGAAGAAGACCTCCAGCCGGGCCGGCCTGTCTTCTGGAAACAAGCCCAGGCGAGCCGGGCTTCTTTCTGAAGCCCAGGCGGGCTGGAGAAGCCCATGCGGGCCAAGTCTGCCAAGAAGCCCAGCGCCTGGGCTCTCTTTCTTTTGACTGGGCGCAAGCCCAGATTTGGGCTTCTGGAAGAAGTTGGGCGCAAGCCCAACTTCTGGAGTCTGGGCAGAAGCCCAGAAACCTGGGCTTCCATGGATTCTGGGCGCAAGCCCAGATCCGGGCTTTTGATATAAGCCCTGCGGGCCGGCGACCAGAATTTTCTGGCCCGAGCCCGCTGGGCCAATTTTTTATTTTTTTATATGCTGTTATTAATAAATAAAATATTAATAATAAAAATGATTATTTAAAAAAAATGGTGGCAAAAATTGTTGTTTAATGTAATATGATTTTGGGAAGCACATATTGTTAAGTGCTTCATATTGATAAATTTTGGGCATTAATTAAATGGAACATTATAAAAATTTTTGGAGTTCCTATTAATGTAAATTAGTATATACAATTACCCGCCCAAAGGGGGTTATTGTGTATATTAATTTGAAAATAGCATGAAGATAAATTCCCAATAAAAGATGGGGATGTATAATTGGAAAAATATTTATCCGCCCAAAGGGGATAAATTTTTTGAAAATTATATGTAATTCCCCTCTATATTAATATAATAGAGATAATTGATGGGGATGTATAACTCAAAATTTTATCTTCCTAAAGGGGATAAATTTTAGAGTTATATGTAATTCTCCTCTATGTCGAGATAATGGAGATGTATAATTTAAAAGGTCTTATTTGCACAAAGTGAATAAGCCCTTGATAATTATATGTAATTCTCCTTATCGTCTCTATATATTGATATTATGGAGATGTATAATTTAAAGGATTTGTCTGCCCAAAGGGGATGAATTCTTGACAATTATATGTAATTCTCCTTGTTGTTGTTTTACAATCTTCATGTTGTGGAAAATAATGGTGTATTATACACTCTGCCCAAAGGGGAGTTTATAATATACTAATTATTTTGAGGAATTGTTTATTGCCCATAATTAATCATATTGCATTATGTGTAACAAACAGTTACTTTTGCTGTGAACAACAACAATGCCGCGATTGAGATGTTAACTGGATCAAACTTCAAGAGGTGGAAGCAAGATATAAAGTTTGCTTTAGGAATTGTAGATATGGACTTGTCACTACGTGAAAATGAACCTCCCAAGCCTAATGATCAAAGTAGTGCAGATTAAAAGGCCCATTATGTTAGATGGGAAAAATCCAACCGACTGAGTCTCATTGCTATGAAGAGGTCCATTGCTGAGCATCTCATCAGTTCCTTGAAGCAGTGGGAGAACGATATAGAGTCTTGGACAAGGCTGAAGCTGGAAACTTGCTGCATGAGTTAACAAATATGAGATATGATGTTGTTGTGGGTGTTAGAGAGTTTATACTGAAGATGGTCCACATTCAATCCAAACTCAAAACCCATAAAATTGTTCTTTCTGAAGATTATATTGTGCATCACGTCTTAAATGTTTTGCCAGCTAAATTCAGCCAGTTTAAGACTGCTTATAACACTTAGAATGAGACTTGGAGCGTTAATGCCCTAATTTCAAAGTGTGTGATTGAGGAGGAGAAGTTGAAGAAGAGATCGAAAGTGGAAGAGGGCTGCAGCTATGAGTCTTATAATAGGATACCAAAAAGAAGAATGTATGATATGGATGAAAATTTTGGTGGCTATGCTCATAGAGGTTCAATGCCTGCAAACAGAAACGTATGTGAGTTTGAGGATCTAGATAACGGCGAAGAGTTGGTTGAGGAAGATTATAGGACTGAGTTATACTCACCTAGTGGTGTAGCATATAATTCGATGAAGAGAGATTGAGTGAAATGGCATATTATAGACAAAAGCATCATCAAGATGATGTTTCAGATGATTGTTGGTCATACCAAAATGGGTTGGAGCATCAACAAGTGGATCCACTAAGATTATCTGGAAATGGACATGGATACTCGAAGGGTTATCTTAAATCTCAGCCTTTGAAACAGTTCAAGTCACAACATTTCAGTTACAGGAAGCGATGTTACAAAAACCAGAAAATTAGGAAGAGATATGATGAATCCAATGAGGGTCAACATTCAAATGATGGTGATGGATTAGAAGAACCAGAAAGTGCTGTAATATCTGAATTTCCAGAGGAATTAGAGGAATTTGAGAAATCAGTGCATGATGCCTTCTTAAGTTATTCAAAAAAAAAAAAAACTTAATACTAATTCAAGGGTTCAAAGACGATACCTAGCTCAAGGAAAAGCTGGAAGTTTATTCTGTGTTGTATGTGGCAGGAGGTCTGTTTTCCTATCCAATTTTTTTCTTATTTGAAGGTGGAGTAGTTGTTTTATATTTTAATTGGTTGTCTAAGAATTATGCAATCGTGTTTCAAGCCATGTCAGCCGTAAGTGAATATCTTACTGATGTTTAGGCTATGATTAGGATAATATGGTTTCTTAAGTCAATTGGCCGAGCTTCTTTTGCAATGGCAAGTCTCTTTTAGATGGCATTGTCATCGACTCGGCATCCTTAAAAAGGAAAACAAACTTCTCTAGGCCTGGTGCTATATGCTTTCGACATTGACAATGGTTGTTGTGACTTCATATTGTGAGTGGTGAATTTTTAAGTTAAGCAATTTCAAGAGAAGACATTGACACTGTTGTAGTTAGGAAGATTTTTTGGGTTCTGCTTCCCATTCAAGTCTCTTAGCTTATACCATGCCATGAGTAAAGTGGGTCACTTGTGATATGCTGTCTGGGCACAATTTTGTATGTTGATGAGCATGAAGTTAATTCTGCTTGAGTTTCATATGCTAGTGGAAAACTATTTCCATTTTCTTGCCAGCTAAATTGTCTATGAGCTATTTGAAGTGGAACCAAAATGCTTTGGGCAGCATATCATATACAAGAAACTAGCTGATGTAACAGTGATTTTCAACAAGGATAAATTAGCTTGTGTATTGGAGTTTCTGAGCTTAGTTAAATGCTTTTTATCTTGTCCTGGGTATTTGGCCCAGTGACAATTGAGAAGAATGAGTCGGCCTATGTAATTGCTAATGCCAAATCGAGTACCTCTAGGGGAAAATGGAAGCCTAAAGGATCAAATGCTCATGGTCCAAAGAAAAGCCAAGACTTCAAGAAAAATGGGAATAATGGAAGAAATGGAGATGATGAAGAAGTATATATGCAGCAACATGAAGGGTTTAAAGAAGCTGGAAAGGAGCATATGGTGTGCAAGCTTCCGAGATCTATTTATGGTCTCAAACAAGCATTACGTCAGTGGTACTTGAAATTTGACAAAGTTGTGAGATCATATGGTTTTAAAGAAAACACGTTTGATCAATGCATCTACATGAAAGTAAGTGGGAGTAAATATATTTTCTTAGTACTTTATGTAGATGACATTTTGCTTACCAGTAGAGATGTTGATCTATTGAATGATACAAAAAGTTTTCTGTCTGCTAAGTTTGATATGAAAGATCTTGGGGAAGCCTCTTTTGTTTTAGGCATTGAAATTCATCGTGACAGATCTAAAAAGGTTCTGGGATTATGTCAGAAAAGTTATATAGATCATGTTCTGAAGAGATTTAATATGCAAACCTGCAAGGTTGGTGAAGCTCCTGTTGTGAAAGGAGATAAATTGAGTATAGAACAATGCCCCAAGAATGATGTTGAAAAAGAAGCAATGAAGAATATTCCATATGCTAGTGCAGTTGGCAGTCTTATGTATGCACAAGTTTGCACCAGACCTGACATTGCTTTTGCTGTGAATACTCTTGGGAGATATTTATCGAATCCAGGTCATGAACATTGGGTTGCAGTTAAGAAAGTAATGAGATATCTGCAACGAACAAAAGATTTTATGCTTGTGTATAGCAAAGTAGATGACCTCAAAGTGATTGGACATTCAGACGCTGATTTTGCTGGTTGTTCGGATGACAGAAAATCAACTTCTGGATATATTTTTATGATGGCTGGGGGTGCTATTTCTTGGAAGAGCACAAAGCAAACCTTGGTTACAAACTCTACAATGTATGCTGAGTTTGTAGCGTGTTACGGAGCTTCAACTCAAGCTGTTTGGCTCAGAAATTTGATCTCTGAATTGCGAGTTGTGGACTCTATTGCTAGACCTTTGATGATCTACTGTGACAACACTGCAACTGTGTTTTATTCCAAGAATGACAAGATCAGCAATGCGTCCAAACACATGGAGATCAAATATTATACTGTTAAGGACTTAGTAAAAAATGGAGACATTGTGATAGAGAATATTAAAACTGAGTCCATGTTAGCTGATCCCCTAACAAAAGGCTTACGACCCATTTTGTTTAAAGAACATGTAAAGAATATGGGTGTTTTAGAGTCTTTTGATCTATTTTGTTAGTGGGAGCTATATAGTTTGTATTTCTAGATATTATAGTTATATACAAACTAATAATGCTTTTATAATGTCTATTAAAGCATTTACTCTGATGATCATTATTATTGATCTTATCGTTATCCTTTCTCCTATCGACTGAGAAATGGAAATATGAAACAGTATCTTTAAACAAATTTTAGTTTAAAGACGACTGGATGTCACTGATTATGAGATCTCATGTTGGATTGTGACATAGTTGTGCAATTTCATGTTGTTTAGAAATCGCACTGAGGCAATTTCATGTTGTTTAGAAATTGCGCTAATGCAGTTTCATGTCGTTGAGAAATTGCATTGAGGACCGATAAGAAATAGTGTATATTTTGATCACATGTTGGCACTATTTCTTACTACACTACTAGGCCCATGATCCATGAAAATATAATGCTTATTATATGTGATTATGGAAGGTCATGTGTTACGGTATTTTCTTAACACGTTGATCGCCATAGTCCTATAATGAGGTTATAGAGGATTTGATTGGTTTTGAGATGCCGTTATTGGAATATTATTTTTTTTAAAATTGTGGCCACATAAACAAATTTTCAGTTATTAACCCGAGAGTGTCATTTTCAAAATAAAAATCGTTTTTCAAAATAAAACAAATTAATTAATGTAGCCCAAGTGGGAGAATGTTGGAAATTTTCCGATAATGGGCTTACATTAATTAATTAATTTTCTATTTTATATAATCGGGTTAATGGATATTCCAATATATTTTAAACCCTAAAGTGATCTTATTGAGTTGGGTTTTGGCATCTATTAATTGCGGGCCTAGTTGAGCAGCAAAGTGTAGGCAATTGTGTTTAACTGAAGCCCGTAATGGGAAGGGCCCAGTTGACACGCTGTTGATTAGGGTTTGCTAGGTCCCCTCTCTAGCCTATAAAAGGGTAGGTTATACCTATCAGTCGCTTAATCCCATTAAAGCTGCTAAACCGAAATAGGTCATAGAGAGGAAGAACCAGCATACCGACAGATCACTGATCATATCAAGTTGATACGTCTTCAGTTAAGTGAGGCCATGGCTCAAACAGGTATGTGTTTAATGCCGCTGTACATATTTGAATTATTGGTGTTTTACAATCATGTATGAATTGAATTCGTTCTTAATTTAATGATTGTTAATATTAAGAATTATTACAGATCCCTCTTTGGTTTATGGCTTCTGACTTCACTCTCTTTTCTCTTCAAGTTGCTTTTACACCTTCTTCGATAATTTGAATACCTGATTAAAAGTCCAATAAGGTTGTAGTCGGACAACACCGGCAGTTTTCAAATGAAGACCGCAAAAATACCGACCTATGGTTTACTCCTCTGCCTCCACCACATCACATCGTAGCACGAGATGCTCAAATTTGGTGGCGTATTCTTCTGCTTACAACCCCCCTCGCTTCATATTGTGGAATTTATTGAAGGCATCTTGCTCATAAGTTTCTGGGAAATGCTTCTTTTTGAGCTCCTTCATTTTATCTAATGTTACAATTCACAGCTTTCCTTCACAAGTTCTTTGACACGGTAGATTTTCCCCCCAAATCGGAGCATGCATTTTATACTTCATATACACAAGCTTCACCTTTCGATTCTCTGCAATATTCTTATGATCAAAAGTTCGCTCGATTCTGTGAAACCAATCAACGAAGTCTTCCAAAGCAAAATATTCCAGAATATGAAGCTCACTAAGACAATTTTCTGTGGACAATTCCTCTTATTTCATTTTCCTAAGTGAATCAAATTATGGAAAATGAGAAAAATATTTTCTTGAAAATGTTTTCTGCGAAACAAATAGAGCATTAAGTAGAGTTAATTAGGGTGTATGATACTAGTGTTATATGTCACATTTACACTAAGGTCCAATATGAGACACTATTTTGGGCATACTTCGATTAGCCTAGTCTCTTCAAAATGACTTTTGGTAATAATGATTACGTTTTTCTTTGTTACCGTGATGGTAGCAAGATGGGATTCTCCTCAAAATTATGGGAATGCAACGAAAGATTTATAACACAGATACCAGATGAAGGGAAAAATAAATTCCGTTAAATGATAATTCTCCACAAATACGTATCAATCACTATCCATATTTTTAATTAAAACTCTTAGGCCAACAACCAAAATAAAAGATAAAAAAACAAGCCTATGTTCCACGTATCTTGTCTTAATTTAAAAGTAAATAATGGAATCTTGTCTAGAAATCTTAATTTTTGTAGCACGACAATGGAATGTTTATTCTTCACCTCTTTAAAACCGGTTGATTAATCACTCTGAAAATACACTTTTTCCATTTCCAGAATTCAACAAAAATTTCACAACTAGGAGTATAAACCCCATCACCACGAAACACATATCGTGCACACAATCGCTAGCTCAAACCAGTTTGCTCTTATTGATTTTTCTTCCTTGGCATTCTTCTGTTTTAGAGTTGTGATGAAGTGAGCAAAAGGAATTGCCTGGATAGGACTAGATCAGTTAGTTTTGGGCAGGTCCTGAGGCATTAGTCTGGTTCTCAGTTCCATAAAATTGGAACCGGTGAATTTTGATCGGTTCCGGGTTCCAAGTGTGGAACCACCCACCCGGGTGGGACCAATTTTTTTTTTTTGTTTCTTTAAAATTTGTAAAAAAAACCCTAATCTATCTTATATTTCAGACTTTACTCATGCATGAGATGCACGACTCCCATCACTTACACATATGTGAGTAAGATGACAAGAACAAATCAAAACACAAAAGCAATTGCTCATTCTAACCAAATTTTGCCACAATTTTGAAAGAATTATATGAAACTTTTAATGTTATACGTAACTCAATGATTTTAGAAATGCATTGATTTTCAAGAACATCTTCAATTTCATATTGAACATAAATGAAAAAAAAAATCGAACATGCCACCAGTTCCATTGCCCATCTAGAAACCAAACCAGCTCGATAGGTCTAGTTTTAAGGGGCACCAATCCGGTCCTCGATTTCATAAAAGGAGAACTGGTCCTTTTGATTCGGTTCGCAATTTCAACACGGGAATTGTAATACTTGGGAACCAATCACCCTCGGTTGCGATCTCCCACTGCATACGCATAGCACTTGCTTGACTTTTCAAGTCTTTGGCGGAATAATGCAAGCACCCTGTCTCATTTGTACTCTCTATCATTGATGCACCTTTCTCCAAAGTTGGTGGGTTGACCAGACATCGCTGTACATGAGAAATTGCCAAGGAAACCGACTGCTTCGACTTAGTCTTTTCCTGAAATTTATAAAAATTATCTACAATAATGATTTTTGGCCAAATTTAATCAGAAAAACTAATTGATAATTTTTTTAGAAGATTTGGGTTTTAATTAACACAATTGAAAAATTTACGATTGAATTTATACAAGTATAATAAGTTTAGAAATTTTGTTAATTTTTCATTATAAAACCTCTAAGGCTTCCTTGAGAGTAATGAGTGTTTTAACAAATTTTAGGGTTGTGATCTCCTACTGCACACGCTGCATGCTTGCTTGACTTTTCAAGTCTTGGAAGGATAACGAAAGCACTCTAATGAGACATATTATCGTACATGCATGAGATGTAGACTCCCATCACTTACACATGTGAGTAAGATGACAAGAACAAATCAAAACACAAAAGCAATTGCTCATTCTAATTAAATTTTGCCATAATTTTGAAAGAATTATATGAAACTTTTAATGTTATACGTAACTCACTGAATTTAGAAATGCATTGATTTTCAAGAACATCTTCAATTTCATATTGAACATAAATGAAAAAAAAAGTCGAACATGCCACCAGTTCCATTGTCCATCTAGAAACCAAACTAGCTCAATAGGTCTAGTTTTAAGGGGCACCAATCCAGTCCTCGATTTCATAAAAGGAGAACTGGTCCTTTTGATTCGGTTCGCAATTTCAACACGGGAATCGTAATACTTGGGAACCAATCACCCTCGGTTACGATCTCCCATTGCATACGCATAGCACTTGCTTGACTTTTCAAGTCTTTGGCGGAATAATGCAAGCACCCTGTCTCATTTGTACTCTCTATCAATGATGCACCTTTCTCCAAAGTTGGTGGGCTAACGAGACATATCTTGTACATGAGAAATTGCCAAGGAAACCAACTGCCTTGACTTAGTCTTTTCCTAAAAAATATAAAAATTATCTACAATAACGATTTTTGGCCAAATTTAATCAGAAAAACTAAATTGATAATATTTTTAGAAGGTTTGGGTTTTAATTAACACAATTGAAAAATTTATTATTGAATTTATGCAATTATAAAAGTTTAGAACTTTTTTGTTAATTTTTCATTATAAAACCTCTAAGGCTTCTTTGAGGGTAGTGAGTGTCTTAACGAATTTTAGGGTTGTGATCTCCTACTGCACACGCTGCATGCTTGCTTGACTTTTCAAGTCTTGGAAGGATAACGAAAGCACTCTAATGAGACATATTGTCGTACATAAGAACTTGCTAAGAAAACTGACTGCATTGACTTAGCATTAATTGACCGCATTGACTTAGCATTTGCCCGAAACTTTATAGGCGAGTCTGAGAAAATTCCCAAAATCAATTTCGGACTCCCGAAGTCCTTTTACTTAGCAATGATGATATCTAAACTCCGCAGATTTCGTTGTAATATTTTCTTCTATATTTGGGTTGTTTGCTATTGTTTTGATTTTCAAATCCAAATCCGAACCAACGGTTTCTTGCTTTATCCAATTAATCTTTATTGCTTACCATCAGTGTACCTTTTTTTTTAATTGTACATAGCGTCAATTGAAACATCAATCTACACATATAAATTTAAATACGATGTTGATATTTGCACAAATATTGAAGGAGTTCGAGACGTGCATGCAATAATTTACGAGCACCACCCATCGGAACTGATTCATCTCGTATATAGGAGATTGAAAAGAAACAAAATATCCATCTATTCACGATTTTTATTATTTGCAAGTCATTTTGGAAATTCCTAGGATAGATTGCGACATCACAATGTGAATTGCGATCGTCTTGTCAAGGCTTCTTTAGTGAAGAGAGAGAGTAGATGTCTGTTGCTTCTGATACTTTGGACAAGGAATGGGACCAAATGCACCTTTGGTTTAAGCAAAGAGCAAAGAAATTTGCTTTTGTTTGGAGAGTCTAGGTCAAAAGCAATAGTGATAGAAATTTCCACTTCAATTTTTCCTAGAGTTACATAGTTTAAATCAGGAATAGTACTCAGCGAGAAAAAAAAATCGAAGGATCTATTCAGGTTTATTAACTGCTACAGCAAAGTATGTCTAGGTTATATTTAAGTATTCACCTAATGAATTAGTGTTACTATTAGCAGGACTAGTCCCTTTTTTCTAATTAATGTAAACAATAGTGAGAGTAAAGTTATGGCTATACAACTTTATTCTAGAATAAAGCTATAACCCCTAGTTGTGATCTCCCACTGCACACGCTTAGTACTTGCTTGACTGTTCAAGTCTTGGCGGAATAGTCAAAGCACCCTGTCTCCTTTATACTCTATCAATGATGCACCCTAAGTTGGCGGGCAATAACTCCGAGATCTTGTCGTACATGAGAAATTGCCAAGGAAACTGATTGCCTTGACTTAGCCTTTTCTCAAAAATTATAAAAATTATCTACCTTAACGATTTCCCATCAAAAAATTAGTAAATTTTCAAAAAGTTAAGTTTTATTTAGTACAATTAAAAGGTTTACGATTGAATTTGCAAAAATTTAATAGGTATATAATTTTTTTTTTTTGCTAATTTTCAATTATAAAAACTCTAAGGCTTCCTTGAGGCAGTGAGTGCTTTAATGAATTTTAGGGTTGTAATCTCCCACTGCACACGTCCATACATGCTTGACTTTTCAAGTCTTGGCAGGATAATGAAGCACTCTAATGAGACATATTGTCGGACATGAGAAATTGCTAAGAAAACTGATTGCATTGACTTAGCATTTACCCGAAAGCTTTGCAGGCAAGTCTGAGAAAATTCTCAAAATCGATTCAGACTCCCAAAGTCCTTTTACTTAGCAATGATCATATCTAAACACTGCAGATTTCTTTCTCATTCTTCTTCTACATTTGGGTTGTTTGGTGCTGTTTTGATTTTCAAATCCAAATCTGAATTGACCGGAATCAACAATATCTTGCTTTATCTAATTAATCTTAAGTACTTATCATCGATGCATCTATTTTTTTAATTGTACATAGCGTAAGCCAAAACATCAATCTACACATAAAGATCTAAATACAATGTCAATATTTGTACAAATATTTTAAGGAGTTTGAGACGTGCACACAATAGTTTGTGGGCACCCCCAACCGAAACTGATTCTTCTCATGGGTAGGAGATTGAAAAGAAACAAAATTTCTATCTATTCATTATTTTTATTATTTGCAAGTCAGTTTGAAAATTCCTAGGATTGATTGTGATATCACAATGTGAATCGTGACGGTCTTGTCAAGACTTCTTTAGCGAAGAGCAAGTGAGAAAGGATGTCAGTTGCATCTGATGCTTTGGACAAGGAATGGGACTGAGTGCATCTTTGGCTTAAGCTAAAAGAGCGAAGAAAGTCGCTTTTCTTTGGAGATCTAAATCAAGAGCAATAGTGATAGAAATTTCTACTTTAATTTTTCCTGGAGTTACTTAGTGAAAATCAGGAATAGCTACTCAGCAAGAAAAAAAATCATACGATCTACTTATTTTTATTTATTGCTACAGCAAAGTATATCTAGATTGTTAGTAAACAATATACATATTAATATAAGTATTCACCTAATGAATTAGTGTTACTATTAGCGAAACTAGTCCCTTTTTTTCTAATTAACATAAATAATAGTGAAAATAAAGTTACGTCATGATGTCGCTATACAATTTTATTCTAGTCACTTAGCCACTTGTTTTTAGACCTATTTCCAAATAATATTTGAGTTATATATGTCCGATCCGACCAAACATTTCTTTGCTACCTCTATATATATATATATATATATGTATGTATCAAACCTTTCTCTACACCATATATAAATCTCGTCTTGAGGAGATACCTTAATGTAGGAATCAAGTAAACATATCTAATACTATGATTGGATATGTGGTGTTCGCCTTATTTCTTATACACTGCATAATTACTCCTACCTGAAAAGAAATTTGAAATCTAATCGCCGTCTGAATTCAACAAAAGCGAGGGGGGGGGGGGGCTCATAAATGTTGTAGTGTCTTTTTGCTCCTCTCGCCCAACATATATGAAGATTTATTCCTTGAAATTTGTCCGTTCATGCAGTCTAAAAAGCTCCATCGTCACTTATAAAGGTTGTCATCAAGCTGTGAAGCTCATCATCTTGTTGCAGAACATCTCATTTCAGGAAGAGTATGGGTGAACCCATGTTGCCCCACGGACTTCCCTTGAGAGTTGTGCTGTTTTGCTCATTGGTGGCTCTATTCTCAATAGTTACGGCAGATGAAGTCCAAATAGCAAAGCCTCGATGCTTGAATAGATGTGGCGACCTCACTTTCTCATACCCTTTCGGGATGAACAACGCCGGTAATGACTGCTTTTTTGAAGAAGAATCTCATAATTTTCTTATATTTTGTGATAACTTGACCAATCCTCACACTGCTTATATAAAGGACAAAAGTTCTAATGTCAAAATACTCAATATATCTATTGAGAATCACGAGATTAGTATAATGGTATTTGTGGCCGAAGATTGTTATAATAAGTCCGGTGAAACCTCATACAACAATGATCCTCGGCTCACTCTTCCCATATTCCCCATATCTCCTGCCAAGAACAAATTTATCGCCGTCGGATGCGACACATACGCTACTTTTACAGGCCAACAACGAAGCAGGTATATGACGGGGTGCTTGTCCTTGTGCGACAACATCTCGGACGTGATCAGCGGGTCGTGCTCGGGCATTGGTTGCTGCGAAACTAGCATACCTCGAAACGCCTACCAATACAACATCTCTGTCACTAGCTACTACGGTCATGTCGGCATCTGGGAATTCAATCCGTGCGGGTACGCTTTCGTTGCCGAAGACGGCTTCTTTAACTTCTCTACTGGCGATCTGTCCAAGCTGCCATTTAAGGAGGTCCCTATAGTTCTCGATTGGTTAATTCCAAATGAGACATGCGTTGATGCAAAGAAGAATATGACGACCTTCATGTGCCGAGAGAACTCCAATTGCACAGATGCTAAGAATGGAAATGGGTACCAGTGCCACTGTTTAGAGGGTTTTCAAGGGAACCCCTATCTCCAAAATGGTTGTCAAGGTACTTTTCTAGTCTTTTCATTGACCTTCCTCACATCCGAACAAGTGCTCATGTATAGAATCGTGGATCACTATTTCAATAAAGAGAGCATGTTAAACGGATCCAAAAGCATAAAAAACCTAGTGAATGTAATTCTTAAGAGTCAGAGGACCAATTTTTGACATGACGAATGATACATGGTCTAAACAATTTTGTAGTAATCAAGTAAAATCTATACTCTTCGAAATAAGAACAACTTAGGCTGTAGAATTTGATTATATGTATTTCGTATAAGTGAATTTTCATTGCTTGAAAATTAATATGATCTGTGAAGCGCTTAGCAATAATCTGTTAATTTTCACAGTAATCATTCCTCATATAGCCAGACATTCTTCTCTCTTAAGTTTAGTCCTCACAATTGTTTTACGTTTTGCAAACTAAAGTGGTCAATTGCGACTGAGTTTTTAAACAAATGGTCCATATTGAATACTCAATATGAGTCGGTCAAATTAGTTTGTAAATCAATTTCAGGTACCGATATATATACATATAGCATTATTTTGTATAGATAGACAATTATATTTGCATTGTTTTCTATCTGATATGTTATTCTCGTCGGTAATGGCACAATTTTGTTGGATAATTCTTAAATCTTCTATCCTAAACAATAATCAAGTGATTGGTTAAATTTAGGCTCTCGGGATAATGACCTATCACCCAAAAAATACAGTGACATATCGTGATCTCAGAAAAAGCAAATTGACTCAATATGTTCTCTTGAAAGTATTGCCAAATCATGGAATTCTATTTACTTTTTCAAGTTTCTTCCAGTTGAAATGGAGTCAGATTTGCTTCTTATATTTGGAATGTATTCCTACAGATATCGATGAATGCGTGACTTTACAACCTTGCAGTGGAAAATGTACAAACTTGCCCGGAACTTATTATTGTTCATGTCCAAGGGGATATCGAGGAGATGGAAGAAGAGGTGGTAAGGGTTGTACTCCTATCATCGATCGCTCAACCCGTGTTGCACTAGGTTAGTAAATTGTGCACATTGCTCGAGCTTTTTCATCATATGAATCCTTCTTTTATCTCATAATTTATTCACAGTCCTTAAATGTTGTTCTTATGTCATTGTTTCATCTTCTGCCATTAGTTATCGAGATTTTTCAAATGCAAATCTTTCTCTTTAAATTAGTGGTGTCTGTGAATTGAGTTGATATTATATACATGCATTGTCATCTCAAGTTATTCAATTCGATATTAATAAAATCAACCACCTGTTCTTCTGTTGCTGAAAAGAATCAAGCTCGTTTTATCCACATGATACATTAAATCATTCCTATGATCATAAGATACTCTCAGCATAATTATCTATTTAGGTTTAATTCGCTATTATCAAGGTTTGTCTAAATGAAAAAGCTTCAAGTTGATGGAGGAAAAAGAAGAAGAAAATAGGACAGAGAAGTTAATTAACACAAGATTGTTTGAGTAATGAAAAAGAAAGAGTTAAGCATATTTCTATTACAAAAATATTTCATTTTTTTTTTTCATTTCTTGGTGTGTGAACCTTATGTAGGGTGATGGACAACTGATTTGTTTGAACACCGAATGTACTGTCATTTTCTAGGTGTGAGCATAAGCTTCCTGCTGATTCTTTTGGGTGGCAATTGGTATTATTGGGGGTTTAGACAGAGAAAAATCAAGAGACAGAGAGAGAAGTTCTTCCTAGAAAATGGGGGCTGCCTCATGTTGCAGAGACTTCTTTCTGAGCACGAAGGCTCCATTGAATCGGCAAGAATATTCACCGATGAAGAGCTCAAGAAGGCCACGGACCACTACCATGAAAGCCAAATCCTAGGCCAGGGAGGCCAAGGAACAGTATATCGAGGGATCTTACCAAACAACATGGTTGTCGCCATCAAGAAGGCCAAGATTTTGGACCGAAGTCAGGTGGAAGAATTTATCAACGAGCTGATCATCCTCTCCCAAATCAATCACCGTAACGTGGTTAAGCTAATCGGGTGTTGCTTTGAGACGGAGTTCCCGTTATTGGTCTATGAGTTCGTGACCAATGGCACCCTTTCTGACCACATACACAATTGCCGCCACGAGTCCACATTGTCCTGGAGGGCTCGTCTGCGCATTGCGGGGAGACCGCAGGTGCGCTCTCGTACTTGCACTACGATGCATCCACTCAGATTTTACACAGGGACATAAAGAGCACAAACATATTGTTGGACGAAAACTACACTGCAAAGGTCGCCGATTTCGGGGCCTCCAGACTAGTTCCCCTTGACCGGACGCAGCTGACCACGCTGGTGCGAGGCACACTCGGGTACTTGGACCCCGAGTACCTCCAGTCAAGCCAGTTGACCAAGAAGAGTGATGTCTATAGTTTCGGGGTAGTGTTGGCTGAGTTGCTGACTGGACTGAGGGCATTGTCCTTTGAGCGGGCTGAGAGCGAGAGGAACCTGTCTTCGTATTTTGCTTCTGCAATAAAGGGGGAGAGGCTGTTCGAAATCATCGACTCGAGGGTGCTAAACGAGGGTAACCCCAAAGAGATTAAGGAAGTTGCGATGCTGGCAAGCCGATGCCTGAGGGTGAAAGGGGAGGATCGGCCAACCATGAAGGAAGTGGCAATGGAATTGGAGGGATTAATGAAGGTGATGGACAGGCATCCATGGGTGAATCAGAGCTGTGACCTTGAAGAAGCTGAGCAATTGCTTGGCGAGAGACCAAGCAAATGTGATGGCATCCTCAAAAGCAATGCATCAGGAAATGATGATAGCATAAGTAACCAAGTGCCCTTCGAAATTGAAAGTGGAAGATGAGACTTCATGGCAATGTTGGCCCTCGTCCTACTATTTGGTGCTGTTGCTGTTGCTGTTTGTTTTTTGGGTATTTCCTCGTCGTTTTTTTCTGTTTAGTTGCTTGTTCTACGTGCTCAAAGTTCAGATGCTACGTCCAAATAGAGTACCTGGCCTTCTGTTTGTGTAACATAATATTCTGACGATATTTGAATAATGGAAAATTCCAAAAACATTCTCGAGTTTTCATCTCATTCAGCGAAGTAAAGATTGGCCAACTTTCTATTGCCTCCGTCTTGCTAAGATCTACTCTAACACCATCCTTGGAGACAATATAGCCTAAGAAAACCAGGCTACTTGTGCAAAAGTGACACTTCTTCAGATTGGCAAGCAAGCGTTGTTCCATAGCACATGAATTTGATGTTCCAAAGACTCCACTTGCGTCTTGCTACGGTATAAATCATGATGTCATCAAAGTACGCGACAACAAACTAGCCAACGAAAGGTTTAAAGACATGATTCATAAGATGCATAAAAATACTAGGAGCATTAAAACGTCAAGGGGCATCAGCATGCCTTCAAGAAGACTGTTCTTAGTTTTGAAAGCGGTCAACCTTTCGACTCCTAATTCCATCTAACTTTGACGATAGCTGCCTCCAAGATTGATCTTGGGAAAACACAGAAGCTCCATGAAATTGATCAAGCAAGTACCAAGGCAAGGAAAAGGAAAACAATTGATGGTTATCTTGTTCACCAAATTATTATCGACACACATTGGCCAAGAACCATTTTTCTTCGGAACTAGAAGTGCCGGGACAGCAAAAGGACTTGAGATTTCTTGTATCGTTCCCTTAGTCAAGAGTTATCAACTTGCCTTTGAAGTTCTTCGTGCTTCTCAAAGCTCATGATCGAACAGAAGCACCGAGCGCTAGATTGATATAATGTTGAATCTCTCTCATAGGAGGAAGGTTGGATGGAATTTCACTGGCATGACTTCAAAGAAATCCTCAAGCAACGGCTGCAAAATGGTTGGGATCTCCTCTTTTGCTTCATTTTCTTCCACTATAACAAGAGCACAAGCTTCACAAGCATCCTCCGGTGCATAGGAAAAGTGAGACTTGAAAAGAAGATTGCTTCCTTTCCCATGAGTTGGCTTAGGAAACGCTCTCCATCTTGCAAGGGCCCAACGTAATCTTGACGCGGTCTTTGACAAAGGGATAGGTGTTATACATCAAACATAATCTCATCTTTACATCTTTTGTCAATGGAGAATGAAATCAAGCACCGGTTATTTACTTTTAACTCACTCCCTTTCTTGAGCCAAGAATGCTTGTAAAGATGTAGATGATCCTCTGCCTTGAGATGCAACTTGCCTCTAATGGTGGTCGACACAATGTTCGCACAACATCCACTATCAATGACAACAGTACACACTTGTATGGGTAAGTGTAGAATAAATTCTCTACATAAATAATTAATTAATCACAAATAATTAGATCCATATATAAATGTAAAACACCAAAATCGATACGCACAGCAGAATTAAAACATACATGTTTGAGCCATAGTTTCGCTTGATGAAAAACAGATCAAACTGACGGTATCAGTGATCTATCGAAATGCCAAATCTTCTTCTCTATGACCTATTTCAGTATAACAGCTTTTAATGGAATAAAGCGACTGATAGTATAACCTACCATTTTATAGGCTAAAGAGGGGACCTAGCAAACCCTAATTAATAGCGTGTTAACTAGGCCCCTCCTATTACGGGCTTCGGTTAAACACAATTACCTACGCTTTGCTACTCAACTAGGTCTGTTAGTAATAGATGTAATAACTCAATTCAATAAGATCACTCAAAGGTTTAACATATATTGAAATATCCATTAATCCGATTATTTAAAATAGAAAATTGATTAATTAATGTAAGCCCATTATAGGAAATTTCCAATAGTAAGTTGTTACAAAGCCAATCATCATCCTCATATGATCAGCATGCAAGCTCTTTTGAATGACGAGCTTCTCCTTGGTCTCGTAAATGATTTGTTCGTGACTCCTTGAATCTTCTTGGAGCAAAGAGTTGTTTTGCAACTCTCCCTGCTGCTCATCTTGTACAAGAGACATGATCTTTCTATCACGACACTCTGAGGCGATGCGACCAAATGCATGACATTTCAAACACCGTCTTGATTTATTGTTAGCTTCGTTTGGCTAATTGGTTTTAGATGCTCCCTCTTCGTTCAACGCTTTCCTTCGATGCTGACAAAGGTTTTAAAGTCGATCTCCCAAGATCAGAGGATCCCTCTTTGGTTGATGGCTTCTGACTTCACTCTCTTTTCTCTTTGAGTTGCTTTTCCACCTTCTTCGATAATTTGAAGACCTGATTAAAAGTCCAATAAGGTTGTAATCGGACAACACCGTCAGTTTTCAAATGAAGACCACAAAAATACCGAGCTATGGTTTTACTCCTCTGCCTCCACCACATCACATCGTAGCATGAGATGCTAAATTTTAGGGGTGTATTCTTCTCCGTACAACTCCTCTTGCTTCATATTGTGGAATTTATCGAAGGCATCTTGCTCATAAGTTTCTGGGAAATGCTTCTTTTTGAGCTCCTTCATTTTATTTAATGTTACAATTCACCGCTTTCCATCACAAGTTCTTTGGCACGTTAGGTTTTCCTGCCAAATTGAAGCATGCATTTTATAGATTTTGGACACAAGCTTCACCTTTCGATTCTCCACAATATTCTTATGATAAAAAATTTGCTCGATTTTGTCAAGCCAATCCACGAAGTCTTCCGAAGAAAAAATTTCCATAATACGAAGCTCACTAAGACAAGTCTTGCAGACAACTCCTCTTGCTTGATTTTCCTAAGAGAATCGAAAGTCGGAAAATGAGAAAAATATTTTCTTGAAAAATATTTTCTCCAAAACAAATAGAGCCTTAAATAGAGTGGTACGTGTGTTGTATGTCACATTTACACCAAGGTCCAATATGAGACACTATTTTACTCGTAATTCAATTAGCATGGTTTCTTCAAAATGACATTTGGTAATAATGATTCCATTTTTCTTTGTTACCATAATGGTATCAAGATGGGATTTTCCTCCAACGCAACATAAGTTTTACAACATGGATACCAGATGAAAGGAAAAATAAATTCCTTGGAATGATAATTCTTCACAAATACGTATTGACCGCAATTCATATTTTTAATTAGAAATCCTAGGCCAACAACCAAAATATGAAAATATGAAAACAAACCTATGTTCGACGTATTTTGTCTTAATTTAAAATTATATCACGAAATCTTATCTAAAAATCTTAATTTTCTTAGCACGACAATGGAAAATGTTTATTCTTTACCTCTTTGAAACAAGTAGATTAATCATTGTGAAGATACAAAATACAACAGAAATTTCACACCTAAGAGTATAAACCCCATCACCATGAAACACATTTCGTGCACACAACCGCCAACTCAAACAGTCCGCTCTTATTGGTTTTTCTTCTTTGGCATTCTTCTACAATATTAGGGGTAAGCAAAAGGAACTATCAGGATCGGATCGGATCGGTTGGTTTTGCGTAGTTCCCAAGGGCACTAGTCCAGTTTTCAATTCCATAAAATTGGAACTAGTGAATTTCAATTCGGTTTTGATTCTAAGTGTGGAACTACCTACTCAGGTTGGATCCTTTTTATAATATTTTTTTATTTCTTTAAAATTTGTAAAAAAATCCTAATTCATCTCACATTTCAGACTTTACTCTCGCGTGTGGACACGTATGAGTCGCATGACTCCCATTTCACTCACGCATGTGAGTGAGATGACAAGAACAAATCAAAATACAATAGTGGTGGCTCATTCTAACCAAATTTTGCCACAAATTGGAAAATTTTTGTGAAACTCACAATGTTCCACGTAAATCACTGAGTGTAGAAATGCCTCAATTATCAAAAACATTTTCAACTTCATATTGAACATTAATCACAAAAATAAGAAAAAACTGAACATGTTGTCGATTCCATTGCTCATTCGGAATTGAACTAGATCGGTCAGTCCGGTTCTTGATTTTAGAAATAGAAAATTGATCCTTATGATCCAATTCTCAGTTTCGGGGGGACCGATCACCCTAGTTATGATCTCCGACTGAATCCTCTTGCTTGACTTTTCAAGTCTTGATGGAATAATGAAAGCACCCTGTCTCAATTTTACTCTATCAATGGTGCCCCCAAAGTTGTCCGGCAATGATTGCACCTTGTCTTCTTTATAAATGATGCACCAAATGTTGGCAGGCAATAACTCCTAGGAAATATATTGCCGTACATGAGAAATTGCCTAGGAAATTGGCTTGGCTTAGCCTTTTCTTGAAAATTATAAAAAATACCTACGTTAATAATTTCCGATTAAATTTGATCAAAAAGATGAATTTTAGGGCTGTGATCTCCCACTGCACATGCTTCATACTTGCTTGACCTTTCAAGTCTTGGCAGGATAATGAAAATACTTTGATGAGACATATTGTCGTGCATGAGAAATTATCAAGAAAACCGACTACATTGACTTAGCATTTACCCAAAACTTTACAGGGAAGCCTGAGAAAATTCTCTAAATAAATTTCAGACTCCTGAAGTCCTTTTACTTAGCAATGATCGTATCTAAACACTGCAGATTTTATTCTAATTCTTCTTCTATATTTTGTGCTGTTTTGATTTTCAAATCAACGATTTCTTGCTTTATCTAATTAATGTTTAGTACTTATCATCGATGTACCTATTTTTTTCAATTGTACATGGCATAAATCGAAATATTAGTCTACACATAAAAATCTAAATACAATGTTGATATTTGTATAAATATTTAAGGAATTCATACATTAGAGACCTGTACGCAATAGTTTGAGAGCACCACCCATCAAAACTGATTCATCTCATGGGTAGGAGATTGAAAAGAAAAAAAACATCTATCTATTCACGATTTTTATTATTTGCAAGTTATTTTGAAAATTCCCACAATTTTGACGTCACAATGTGAATCATGACAGTGTTGTCAAAGCTTCTTTAGTGAAGAGCGAAAGAGAGTAGATGTCAGTTGCATCTGATGCTTTGGACAAGGAATGGTGTTGAATGCATCTTTGGCTTAAGCTAAAAGAGCAAAGAAAGTTCCTTTTCTTTGGAGAGTCTAAATCGAGAGCAATAGTGATGGAACTTTCTACTTTAACTTTTCCTAGAGTTACTTTGTTAAAATCAGGTATGGCTGCGAAGTGAGAAAAAAAAATCAAAGGATCTATTTAGTTTTATTAACTGCTACAGCAAAGTATGTCTAGGTTAGTAAACAATACACATTAATATTTAAGTATTCACCTAATGAATTAGTGTTACTATTAGCAAGACTAGTCCCTTTTTTCTAATTAATGTAAACAATAGTGAGAATAAAGGTATGTGGTGACGTAGCTACACAATTTTATTCTAGTCACTTCACCACTTGTATTTAGACCTATTCCCAAGTAATATCGGAGGTGTATATGTCCCAATCCAACCAAACATTTCTCTGCTGCCTAAAAAAAAAAATCAAACCTCTCTCTACTTTGTACTACATATATATATCGTCTTGAGGAGATACCTATATGTAGGAATTAAGTATGGTAACATACCTAATACTATGATTGGATATGTGGTGTTCGCCTCATCTCTTATACATTGCATATTTACTCTTACATGAAAAAGAAATTTAAAATCTAACCGTCCACCGAATTTAACAAAAGCGACAAGAGAAATGCAATTTGCACCCTCAGATATGTTGAAGTGTCTTTTTGCTCCTCTCGCCCAACATGTATGAAGATTTAGTCGATGAAATTTGTTCCGTCCATGCAGTCTAAAAGGGTAGATTTGTCCTTCGTTTTCCATTGCGTTGGTTAGGCAAGTGAGGGCGTTTCTGGCATTATTCGATTAGATCATGGTGTGTTTGGGGTAAAGCGAACCAATTCCCATCGATCTTGGAAAGCAAGTTGCCCCAAATTTAGGCACATGCGGACAGTTTAACTTCGTTAACGAACTATTCAATGGTGACTACGATCCACGAGCTTAGACTTCTCATTAAGGATGTAAGTGGTTGGATTTGATTCGATTTTTCTAAAAAACCAGCTTAACCAAATCGATAAGGAAATTCACTTAACCAAATTTAAATCCATCTCTAACCGAATACCAACCTCAGTTCGGTTCGATTTTTCTGTTTTTGCTTTTATTTTATTTTTTTCACTTTTTTTTTTCTGTCATCACCGTTGCCTCCTCCACTTCTTGCCGCTATCTCTGTCATCCACGATCATCCTTGCTTTCTCCATTTGCTGACCCGGAACAGTCTCACCCCTCACTCTTTCTCTTCTCTCGCAGCCAAATCTCCGTGAGGTCTCGGCACCGCCATTAATGACCTGATCTGTCCATGGCCTTTGAGATCTCACAGAAATCTTACGGGACAGACCAGATATGGAGAAGGCATCCCCAGATCTGGAGATGAGAGGAGCTCGACGCGAGGTCTTGAGACCCGCCAAAGGCATGGACCGGCGAACCGAGAAACAGAGGAGAGGACTGTTCAGAGGAAATCGAGGGCAGAACGCAAGAAACTGGAAAAGCAGGGCGGAAATTGAGAAACTTCCACGGGAAAAAAACAGAGAGGAAAACTTCCACTGTTGCAGGAATCAACAGAGAAATAATGGAAGGGGGCTCTGCGCTCCTGCGCCGAAGGAGAAGAAGACGCGAGGGAATCAACGGAGAAACAAAGGAAGCAATGGAGAAGACCACAAGCGTCGACTGAGCTTGGACGGAGACGAGAGGCTAGGGTTCCACTGGTTGCGTGGATCTGGATCAAAGGAAAGGAGAGATGAAAGTAGGTTTGGCTTTCTATCTTTTAGGGCTTTTACTTCCAAGGATGGAGAGATAAAGCAATTTTTGCTTTTTTTAATTTTTAGGGACCGTTCGGTTAACCAAACTAATAAGAACAAATTTGATTTTTTTTGAGTTAATTGAACTCAAATTAAATTGAATCGAAAACGTATAAAATTTCGACTCGATTTTATTCGATTTTGATTTCAGTTCGATTTCCAATTCGATTCTTGACATACCTACTGCTTGCAACTATAATATCATTTGGCAAGTTCATCAGCTTTCGTTAAGACTCTTCTTCTATTATTGGGTCGGTTGGCGTTGTCCCTGCTCAAGTCTTACGGTCAATGATCACGAAGTTTTGGATCGAACGGCTGAGAACATGCATGACCCCACCCCACTGCTGACAAAGGAAATTCTAGGATCTGATGGCGGACAACCGTGTGATTGATTACTAAAGACAGTCAATATGGTGGGGATGAAGCTCGTCATCTTGTTGCAAAACATCATCTCATTTCAGGAAGAATATGGGTGAATCCATGTTGCTTCATAGACTTCCCTTGAGAGCTGTCCTGTTGTTGAGCACATGGGTGGCTCTATTCTCCATAGTTTCAGCGGATGTAGTCCAAACAACAAAGCCTGGATGTGCGAATAGATGTGGCAACCTCCCCGTCTCATACCCATTCAGGATGAACAACATCAGGGTGACGATTGCTACTTCAAAGAGGAGTCAGATTCTTTTCTCATCTTTTGTGACGATTCAACTGTTCTGCCCACTCTTTATATGATCGATAAAAGTCATAGTTTCCAAATACACAATATATTTATGGAGAATCATCATATGAGTGTCACGGTGCTTGTGGCCAAAGATTGTTATGATTCGTCTGGTGAAACTTGACACAAGAATGATCCTCAGCTTCGTCTTCCCATATTCCCCAAATCTCCTGCGAAGAACAAATTTACTGCCGTGTGATGCGACACGATTGCATTTTTTAGAGGCCGACAAGGAAGCACGTACGCAACAGGATGCTTGTCCTTGTGTGAGAGCATTTCGGACGTGATTAACGGGTCTTGCTCGGGCATTGGTTGCTGCGAGACTAGCATACCTCGAGATGCCTACGGATACAACATCTCTGTCACTAGCTACAAGAATCATTCCCGCGTCATGGAATTCAATCTGTGCGGGTACGCTTTCGTTGCCCAAGACGGCTTCTTTAGCTTCTCTACCGACGATCTGCACAAGTCGCCATTTAATATGGCCCCTACAGTTGTTGATTGGTTAATTCCAAATGAAACATGCGATGATGCAAAGAAGAATAAGACGACTTACATGTGCCAAGAGAACTCCAATCGTACAGATGCTGAGAATGGAAATGGGTACCAGTGCCACTGCTTAGAGCCAGGAGGGTTTTCAAGGGAACCCCTATCTCCGAATGGTTGTCAAGGTACCTTTTCTAGTCTTTTCATGTAAAGAATCGTGGATCATTATTTCGATAGGGGCGAGCATGTTTGATGGATCCAATTGCATAAAAAACCTAGAGAAAGAAATTGTTAGAAACTTTTATTTAGAGCATCAAAATATGACTTCATGAATGGCACATGTTTTAAAAGATTCTTGTAATAATCGCCTAAAATTTATAATATTAAAAATCATAACAATCTAGGCCGTAGAACACGAACATTTTTTCTTCTTTTTTATGCAGGAATTTTCGTTGCTTGAAATTTAATATGATCTATGAAGTGCTTAGCAAAAATCTCTAAATTTTCATAGCAACCATTCCTTATATAGCATAGCAACCATTCCTTATATAGCTAGACATTCTTCTCTCTTAAGTCTAGTACGCTCAACTGTTTTGCAAACTATAAAGTAGTTTTTAGACAAATGATCCATACTGAACACTCAATATGAGTTAGTCAAATTAGCTTGTAAATCAATTTCATGTACCAGATGTTAATTAATCCAGAATTATTCTGTATTTATAGATGATTATTTTTGAATTCCTTTCTATCTTATGTGTTATTCTAATAGGTAATGGCACAATTATGTTGGATAATTCTTAAATCTTCTATTCTAAACAAAGATCAAGTGCTTTGTGGAACTTAGGTTCTTGTGATAACGACCCATCCTCAAAAGGTGCGGTGATGCATCGCGATCTCAGATAAGCAAATTGACTCAATATGTTCTCTCAAAGTTGAAAGTATTGCCAAATTATGGAATTCTATTTACCTTTTCAACTTTCTTCCATCTGAAATGGTGTCGGATTGGCTTATTCTATTTGCAATATATTCTTACAGATATCAATGAATGCATGATTTCACAACCCTACATTGGAATACGTACAAACTTGCCCGGAACGTGTAATTGTTCATGTCCAGAGGGATCCCAAGGAGATGGAAGAAAAGATGGCAAGGGTTGTACTGCTATCATCCATGAAAAGAGATTTCACTCAATTGATGTCATGCTAGGTTAGTAAGTAGTACACATTTCTTAAATGTTATGCTTGTGTCATCGTTCCATCTTCTGCTATTAGTTATCGAGATTTATCGGATGTAAATCTATCTCTTTGAATTAGTTGTCTGTGAATTACATCGGTATATTATATTATATTATACTATATATTGTCATCTCATATTAATCAATTTGATACTAAAAAAGTCCTCTCGTTCTTTTGTTGCTGAAAAAGAATTAACCATGTTTAATCACATTTATACATTGAACCATTTCTATTATCATAAGATACTCTCAGCTTAATTATATATTTAGGTTTAATATGCTATTTTTAAGGTTTGTCTCATTGACAAAGCTTCTGATTGATGGAGGAAAAAAAGAAATTAAGACAAAGAAGTTAACTAGCACAAGATTGTTTGAGCAATGAAAAAGAAAGAGTTAAGCCTATTTCTATTCCTTTTTTTTTTCCTTTTCTTGGTTGTGTGAACCATATGTAGTGTGATAGAAAACTGATTTGTTTGTTCATCGAATACAATGTCTTTTCCTAGGTGTGAGCATAAGCTTCCTGCTGATTCTTTTGGGTGTTTCCTGGTTATATTGGGGGCTTAGAGAAAGAAAAATCAGCAGACAGAGAGAGAAGTTCTTCCTAGAAAATGGGGGCCGCCTCATGTTGCAGAGACTTCTTTCGGAGCACGAAGGCTCCATTGAATCGGCCAGAATATTCACCTACGAAGAGCTCAAGAAGGCCACGGACCACTACAAAGAAAGCTGAATCCTAGGCCAGGGAGGCCAAGGAACAGTATATCGAGGGATCTTACCAAACAACACGGTAGTTGCCATCCAGAAGGCCAAAATTTTGGACCGAAGTCAGGTTGAAGATTTCATCAACGAAGTGATCATCCTCTCCCAAATCAATCACCGCAACATGGTTAAGCTAATTGGGTGCTGCTTCGAGACGAAGGTCCCGTTATTAGTCTATGAGTTTGTGAACAATGGCACCCTAGCCGACCACGTACACAAGCGCGGCCATGATTCCACATTATCATGGACGACTCATCTGAGAGTTGCAGGCGAGCCGCAGGTGCTCTCTCGTACTGATGCATCCACTCAGATTTTGCACAGGGACATAAAGAGCACAAACATAATGTCGGAGGAAAACTACACTGCAAATGTCGCTGATTTCAGAGCCTCCAGGCTAGTCCCTCTCGACCGGATGCAGCTGACCACGTTGGTGCAAGGGACGCTGGGGTACTTAAACCCCGAGTACTTCCACTCGAGCCTGTTGACTGAGAAGAGCGATGTGTATAGCTTTCGGGTTGTGTTGGCTGAGTTGCTGACTGGACTGAGGACCTTGTCCTTTGAGCGGGCTGAGAACGAGAGGAACTTGTCCTCGTATTTGGCTTCTGCAATAAAGGGTGAGAGACTGTTTGAGATCATCGACCTGAGGGTGCTGAATGAGGGGAATCCTGAAGAAATTAAGTCGTGATGCTGGCGAGCCGATGCTTGAGGGTGAAAGGGGAAGATCGGCCGACCATGAACGAAGTGGCAATGGAATTGGAGGGACTGACGAGGGTGATGGACAGGCATCCATGGGTGAATGAGAGCTGTGACCTTGAAGAAGCTGAGCATTTGCGTGGTGAGAGATCAAGCAAATGTGATGGCATCCTCAAAAGCCCTGCATCAAGAAATGATGATAGCGTGAGTACCCAAGTGCCCTTCGAAATTGGAAGTGGAAGATGAGACTTCGGAACAATGTTGGCCCTTTTACTTTTATTCGTTGTTTTCTTTTTTGTATTTCCTTGTCTTCTTCTTTTTTGTCTGTTTAATTGCTTGTTCTATGTGCTCAAAGTTCAGATGCTATGTATTTGAATAATGGAAAATGCCAAAAATATTCTTGAGTTTTTATATTTTTCAGCGAGCTAGGAATTGGCCTACTTCCGTTGCCTCCATCTTGCTAAGATCTACTCTAACAACATCCTTGGAGACAATATAGCCTAAGAAAACGAGGCTACTTGTGTGAAAGTGACACTTTTGCAGGTTGGTATACAAGCTTTGTTCCCGTAGCACTTGAAAAATTTGATGTTCCAAAGGCCCCACTTGCGTCTTGCTATGTTCGAAAAGAAGCATCGAGCGCTAAATCAAAATTATGTTGAATCTCTCTCATAGGAGGAAGGTTGGATGGAATTTCATTGGCATGACTTCACAGAAATCCTCAAGCAACGGCTGCAAAATGGTTAGGATCTCCTCTTTTGCTTCATTTTTTTTTTTCACTATAACAATAGCATAAGCCTCACAAGCACCCTCCGATGCTTAGGAAAAGTAAGACTTGGAAAGAAGAATGCTACCTTTCCCATGAGTAGGCTTGGAAACTCTCTCCGCCTTGCAAGGGCCCAATGTAATCTTGACGCGGTCGTTGACAAAGAAATAGGTGTTATACATCACACAAAATCTTATCTTTACATCTTTTGCCATTAGAGAATAGAATCAAGCACTGATTTTTAACTGTTCTTGAGCCAAGAATGCTTGAAAGATGTGGATGATCCTCTGCCTTGAGATGCAACTTGCCTCCCATGGTGGTCGACACAACGTTCGCACAACATCCCCTATCAGTGATGACGGTACACGCTTGTATGGAGTAATGTTGTTACAAAGCCAATCATTATCCTCAAGATGATCAGCATGCAAGCTCCTTTCAATGACAAGAGCTTCTCCTTGATCTCGCTAAATGATCTATTCGTGCTCCTTGTATCTTCTTGGAGCAAAGAGTTATGTTGCGACTCTCCCTGCTGCTCATATTGTACAAGAGACATGATCTTTCTATTGGGGCGCTCCAAGGCGACGTGACCAAATCCATGACATTTCAAACACTGTCTTGAATTATTGTTAGCTCCGTTTGGCTAATTGGTTTTAGATGCTCCCCCTTTGTTCAACGGTTTCCTTCGATGCTGACAGAGGTTTTAAAGTCGAATTCCTAAGATTAGAGGATCCCTCTTTGGTTTAGGCTTCTGACTTCACTCTCCTTTCTCTGAGTTGCTTTTCCACCTTCTTCGACAATTTGAAGACCTGATTAAAAGTCCAATAAGGTTGTAATCGGTCAACACCGGCATTTTTAAAATGAAGACTGCAAAAATACCGAGCTATAATTTATTCCTCTGCCTCCACCACATCACGTCGTAGCATGAGATGCTCAAATTTGGTGGTGTCTTCTTCTGCGTACAACTCCTCTTGCTTCATGTCGCAACCTATTTTTTCCGTCCCAAGGGGAAAAGAAATATCTAACTAAATAGATTTAGGGGTATTGTCCAAAAGGTGGGTCCAGGACCCTTAATTAGACGTAGGCTCTCCCAAGCCCATACCCCGCGTGACATTGGGTATTCATGAAAATCTTCAAAGAAAGAGTCGCCACTAACATATTAGGGTCGGCTAGAAACTAAGCAAGGCAGGAGAGCGTGCCTCACTTTCTACGCAACCAAAGAATTTAGGATCAGGGACTTAATTACACTAATTAGCCAATTAGTTCCCTTTCGGTACCTAATCTTGTTCATTTCAAAAAGATTTTTTTTTCAGGCGGTTTGGATTGATTTTAGACTTAACCACTAATATGTGAAATGATCATGCAAATGCGCAATCATCAAAATAACAATAAGCAATTAAAGAAAATATTAAATAAATTGTAGGAGAAAATAAACACATAGTAGTAAGAGATAAATAGATGACAACCCTAATTAAACAAATGGGGAAATCATAATCATCGTATCATAAGCGTGTAATCAAGGGTAATTGCATCTGAAGATAATTGAAACCCTAAGGTGAAGCCGTGATGACTTGTTCGATTTTAAGCATAAACTTAGGCAGATGATTTTTCGACATTTTTTATAAGAGAAAATTGTCCAAGAATTATTTTAGAGCTTTTTTAAGGAACTCTAAAACAAACTTGGAATTTTTGAGATTTTGAAAAAAAAAAATCCTTTTTCTGAAATTTCGAATTTTTTATGAATTTTTATGAATTTTTAATATTTTTAATAATTTTTTGATTTTCTGAATTTTTGATTTTTTTATGATTTTTTTAATAAATATATATATATAATTCGGACCGGGTCAGGAAACCCGACCCTGCTAACCAGATTCGGACCCTGTTGGTCCGGGTTGGGCCACAAAAGACTGGGCCGGCCCTAATCACTAGGGATTGAAAAAAGGCCCACGAAATTCTTCTTCTTTTTTAAAGCCCACGAAAAATTCTTTTTTTTATAGAAGGAGCCCACTTCTAATTTTTGTCTCTCGGGCCAGCCATCCTGGCCCGCGACGAACCCAGCCCGGCGTACACAAGCCCAAGACGAAGTCCACCTTCCTATTTTTTCTATTTTCCGATTTTTTCCATTTCTTTTTTGTCTTTTTCTGCTTTCTTTTTATTACTTTTTTATTTATTCTTTTGGTCTTCTTCTCCTGGTCGTCTTCTTCTGGTCTTCTTCCCCCGGACTCCCTGCCCTGCTCTGACTTGCTGCCTTCTCTCTCTGCTGCCCTCTCTGCTGCAACCTGCTGCTTTGACTTGCAGGCTTGCTGCTGCGTTTGACCTCCCTTTCGGCCCTGACTTGCTTCATCATCATCATTTTTTTGTCCCTGCTGTTGCTGCTCTCCCTTTCTGCTTATCTGCTTCTGCTCTGACCCGCCGCTGACCTTTCCCATCTTCTCATCTTTCTGCTCTGACCCGCCTTTTGCTCTTCCTTCTTTTCTGCACTCTGACCCGCCGCTTGCTTCATCATCATCATCTTCTGTTTTCCTGCAGGTTGCTTCTGCGTGAGAGAGAAGAAGGGAAGAAGAAAAAACGAGTGGGCCAGGCCGGGCCGTGGAAGAAAGAAAAGGGAGGTGGGCCGGGCCCGTGCGAGGAAAGGGAAAGGGCCGCATGGGGGCCGGGCGGGCCCAGCCCTGGCCCGGCCTCTTTTCGATTTTTTAATTAAATTTTAATTTTTTTGATTTAATTTATTATTATTTTATTTTGATTTTATTTTTTTGCGCATTAACTTTAAAACTAGTGATGCAAATGCTCCTAATGTCTATATGCGATGCAATTTTAATGAAAGAATTTTTTGTTGAGGGATTAGAAACTAATCTCTAATTTTTCAATGCAATTAATAAATACTAAAACAAATTACCAAAATTTAGGTGTTAACACTTCATATTATGGAAATTATCGAAGGCATTTTGCTCATAAGTTTCCAGGAAATGCTTCTTTTTTAGCTTCTTTATTTTACCCAATGTTACAATTCACCGCTTTCCTTCACAAGTTCTTTGACACGATAGATTTTCCCACCAAATCGGAGCATGCAGTTTGTACTTCATATATTCAAGCTTCACCTTTCGATTCTCCGCAATATTCTTACGATCAAAAATTCACTCGATTCTAAGGAGCCAATCAACGAAGTCTTCCGAAGCAAAATATTCCAGAATATGAAGCTCACTAAGATAAATATTATGCGGACAATTTCTCTTATTTCATTTTCTTAAGTGAATCAAATGATAGAAAATGAGGAAAATATTTTCTTGAAAATATTTTTCGTAAAACGAATGGAGTCCTTAGTAGAATTAATTAGGGTGTATGATACACATGTTGTATGTCACATTTACACTAAGGTCCAATATGAGACACTATTTTGGGCGTACTTCGATTAACCTGTTTTTTCAAAATGACTTTTGATGATAATGGTTACATTTTTCTGTGTTATCATGATGGTAGCAAGATGGGATTCTCCTCAAATTTATGGAAATGCAACAAAAGATTTACAACACGGATACTGGATGAAGGGTAAAATAAATTCCTTTAGATGATAATTCTCCACAAATGCGTATCGACCGCAATCCATATTTTTAATTAGAACTCCCAGGCCAACAACCAAAATAAAAGATAAAAAAAAACAAACCTATGTTTGACGTATCTTGTTTTAATTTAGAAGTATATAATGGAATCTTGTCTAAAAGTCTTAATTTTCATAGCACGACAATGGAAAATGTTTATTCTTCCCCTCTTTGAAACCAGTTGATTTTTTTTTTTTTGTCATAGAAACCAGTTGATTAATCACTCTGAAAATACACGTTTTTCTTTTCCAGAATTCAACAGAAATTTCACAACTAGGAGCATAAACCCCATCACCAAGAAGCACATTTCGTGCACATAATTGCCAACTCAAACCAGTTCGCTCTTATTGATTTTTCTTCCTCGGCATTCTTCTGTTTTATAGTTGTGATGAGGTGAGCAAAATGAATTACCTAGATAGGACTAGATTGGTCAGTTTTGGGGGGTTCCCGAGGGCATCGATCCGGTTTTCAGTTCCATAAAATTGGAACCAGTGAATTTCGATCTATTTTCAGGTTCTAGGTGTGGAACCACTCACCTGGGCTAGACCAATTTTTTTTTTATTTCTTTAAAATTTGTAAAAAACCCCCAATCTATCTTATATTTTAGACTTCGCTCACGCACAAGATGCACGACTCCCATCACTCACACACGTAAGTAAGATGACAAGAACAAATCAAAACACAACCGTAGTTGCTCATTCTAACCAAGTTTTGCCACAAACTAGAAAAATTTATGTTAAACTCACAATGTTACACGTAACTCATTGATTTTAAAAACGCCTTGATTTTCAAGATCTTTAATTTCATACTGAACATTAATGAAAAAAATAAACTAAACATGCCACCGGTTCCATTGTCCATCCATAAACCGAACCAAATCAATCAGTATGATTTCAATGGGCACCGATCCAACTCTCGATTTTAAAAATGGAGAATTTGGTCCTCAATTTCGAGGTGGGAATAGTAATACTTGGGAGCCAATCACCCTCAGTTGCAATCTCCCACCGCATACGCTTAGCACTTGCTTGACTTTTCAAGTCTTTGGCGGAATAATGAAAGCGCCCTATCTCATATGTACTCTGTCAATGATGCACCCAAAGTTAGCAGGCAATAACTCATGACGAGACACATCATCGTACATGAGAAATTGCCAAGGAAACCGACCGCCTTGACTTAGCCTTTTCTTGAAAATTATAAAAATTATTGACAATAATAACTTCGATCAAACAAAAAACTAAATCGATAAATTTTTAAAAGGTTCGAATTTTAATTAGTACAATTGAAAGATTTACTATTGAATTATGCAATTATAATAAGTTTATAATTTTTTTGTTACTTTTCCATTATAAAGCCTCTAAGGCTTCCTTAAGAGTAGTGAGTGTTTTAACGAATTTTAGGGTTGTGATCTCCTACTGCACACGCTGCATACTTGCTTGACTTTTCAAGTCTTGGCGGATAACGAAAGCACTCTAATGAGACACATTGTCGTGCATGAGAAATTGCTAAGAAAACTAACCGCATTGACTTAGCATTAAAACTTCACCGGCAAGTCTGAGAAAATTCTCAAAATCAATTTCGGACTCCTGAAGTCCTTTTACTTAGCAATCTCGTTCTAATTCTCCTTCTATATTTGGGTTGTTTGGTATTGTTTTGATTTTCAAATCCAAAACCGAACCAATAATTTCTTGCTTTATCCAATTAGTCTTTAGTACTTACCATCGATGCACCTTTTTTTTTTTTTTTTTTTTTTTTATTGTACATAGCGTCAATCAAAATATCAATCTGCACATAAAGATTTAAATACGATGTTGATATTTGTACAAATATTTGAGGAGTTCAAGACGTGCACGCAATAATTTGTGAGTACCACCCATTGAAATTGATTCATCTCATGGATAGGAGATTGAAAAGAAACAAAATATCTATCTATTCACGATTTTTATTATTTGCAAGTCAGTTTGGAAATTCCTAGGATAGATTGCTACATCACAATGTGAATCGCGATGGTCTTGTCAAGGCTTTTTTAGTGAAAAGAGAGAGAGAGTGGACGTCGGTTGCATTTGATACTTTGGACAAGGAATGGGAACAAATGCACCTTTGGTTTAAGCTAAGTTAAAATCAGGAATAGTACTCAGAGAGAAAAAAAAATCAAAGGATCTATTTAGGTTTATTAACTGCTACATCAAAGTATGTCTAGGTTATATTTAAGTATTCACCTAATGAATTAGTGTTACTATTAGCAGGACTAGTCCCTTTTTTCTAATTAATGTAAACAATAGTGAGAGTAAAGTTATAGCTATACAATTTTATTCTAGAATAAAGCTATAACCCCTAGTCGTGATCTCCCACTGCACACGCTTGGTACTTGCTTGGCTGTTCAAGTCTTGGCAGAATAGTGAAAACACCCTATCTCATTTATACTCTATCAATGATACACCCTAAGTTGGCAGGCAATAACTCCGAGACATATTGTCGTACACAAGAAATTACTAAGGAAACCGACTGCCCTGATTTAATCTTTTCTCAAAAATTATAAAAATTATCTACTTCAACAATTTCCAGTCAAATTTGATCAAAAAAACTAAATTAATAAATTTTCAAAAAGTTTTAAGTTTTATGTAGTATAATTAAAAGGTTTGTGATTGAATTTGCACAAATATAATAGGTATACAATTTATTTATTTTTTGCTAATTTTCAATTATAAAAACTCTAAGGCTTCCTTGAGGGCAATGAGTGCTTCAACGAATTTTAGGGCTGTGATCTCCCACTACACACGTCCATACATGCTTGACTTTTCAAGTCTTGGTAGGATAATGAAGCACTCTAATGAGACATATTGTCATACATGAGAAATTGCTAAGAAATCTGATCGCATTGACTTAGCATTTACCCGAAGCTTTGCAGGCGAGTTTGAGAAAATTCTCAAAATTGATTTTAGACTCCCATAGTCCTTTTACTTAGCAATGATCATATCCAAACACCGCGGATTTCGTTCTAATTCTTCTTCTATATTTGGGTTTTTTGGTGCTGTTTTGATTTTCAAATCTAAATCTGAATTGACCTGAATCAACAATTTCTTGCTTTATCTAATTAATCTTTAGTACTTATCATTGATGTATCTATTTTTTTAATTGTACATAATGTAAATCAAAACATCAGTCTGCACATGAAATGTAACCTCCCTTGGAGGAATCGAGGTTGGTCTGAAAACTTTATATGGGTTATTCATACTTTTGATGGTAATGGCTTCTATTTTGATATGATCTGGTTTTCCTTTGCCGCCCTCCGCTATGTGATTTGGAAGTCCAGGAATGATATTATATTTCGGGCTACCAACTTATATGTGCCGTCCATGAAGCTTCACCTAATCAAAGTAGTCAAGGACAAAGCACTCACGTTTAAATCTGTTGTAGCCTCTTCCCCGGACAAAAGACTACAACGTTGCTGGGGATTTGACCCTCAAGTTTTTTGTGAGGAGACAGGGGCGGACCCGTCCATTCTAGCTCTTTTGTAAAGCTGCTGCATGTAGCAGTTGTGTCTTTGTTAGTGTACTTGGCCCCCCCACTCTAGTAACATGTTGTCCTGATTGAATGTGTGTTGGTGTCGGGTCCCACCAAGTTGCATAGTTGATTTGCTAATTTATATTACTTACCTTTACCCAAAAAAAAAAAACATCAGTCTGCACATAAAGATCTGACCATGACGTCGATATTTGTATAAATATTTAAAGAGTTCGAAACGTGCATGTAATAGTTTATGAGCATCATCCATCGAAACTGATTCACCTCATAGGTAGGAGATTGAAAAGAAACAAAATATCTATTATTCATGATTTTTATTATTTGCAAGTCAGTTGGGAAATTCCTAAGATTGATCGCGACATCACAATGTGAATCGTGACAGTCTTGTCAAGGCTTCTTTAGTAAAGAGCAAGAGAGAAAGGATGTCAGTTGCATCTGATGCTTTGGACAATGAATGGGACTGAGTGCATCTTTGGTTTAAGCTAAAAGAGCGAAGAAAGTTGCTTTCTTTGGAGAGTCTAATTTAAGAGCAATAGAGATAGAAATTTCTACTTTAATTTTTCCTGGAGTTATTAGTGAAAATCAAGAATAGCTACTCAGAGAGGGAAAAAAAATCAAAGGATCTATTTATTTTTATTTACTGCTACAGCAAAGTATGTCTAGATTGTTAGTAAACAATACACAAATTGATATTTAAGTATTCACCTAATGAATTAGTGTAACTATTAGTGAGACTAGTCACTTTTTTTTAATCAACGCAAACAATAGTGAAAATAAAGCTATTTCATAAATAAATAAAAAACCATGCCCGTTGTCACCTAAACCCCCATCGTTTACGTGCGAAACGCAAAAATGATTCCATCATGTCTGCCACCTAAAATCAATGATAGGTTATCTTGGTTTTCTCGGCATTTTTGTTGACAATAAATCTTGCTGAAGTCCTACCTAGACCAGTTTCCACGCACTTGATTATTTGCATGGAACAGAATCTTCCTTGTCATGTATGATTATGAAAGTATAGCCCAGTAAAGGACAATTATATTGGCTTGAATTTATTTTCACATGATGAATAGAGGTAATTAGGGTATATAATACGTGTGTGGTATGTCACATTTACATTAAGGTCCAATACGAGACACTGATATGCTTGTAATTCGATTATCCTGGTTTCTTCAAAATGACATTTAGCAATAATGATTGCACTTCTTAATTACCAAAAAAAAAAATAATGATTGCACTTCTTTGTTACCACGATAGTAGCAAGATAGGATCTTCCTAAAAATTATGAATATGCAACAAAAAATTAATAACTCGGATACCGGATGAAAGGAAAATAAATTCCTTGAGCTGATAATTCTGCACAAATACCCATCAATCACAATCCATATTTTAAATTAGAAATCCTAGCCTAGCAACCAAAAAAAAACTATGTGCGTATCCTGTCTTTATTTAAAAGTATATAATGGAATCTTATCTAGAAATGGAAAATGTTTATTCTTTATTCCTCTGAAGCTAGTTGATTAATGACTCTGAAGATACACGTTTTTTTTTTCCAAGAATGCAACAGAAATTTTACAATTAGGAGTATAAACCCAATCACTATGAAATACAATTCATGCACACAATCACCAGCTCAAATCAGTTTGCTCTTGTTTTCTAACTTTCCAGTTATGGGGTTGCCATCTTCCGCTGTATACGTTTTGTACTTGCTTGACTTTTTCAAGTCTTGGCAGGATAAGAAAGCACCATGTCACATTTATACTCTACCAATGATGCAACCGAAGTTGGTGGGCAATAACTCCTGATGACACAGATTATCGTACATAAGAATTTGCCGAGGAAACCCACCACATTGGCTTGGCATTTACTTGGAACTTTCCAGTTATGGGGTTGCCATCTCCCACTGTATACACTTTGTACTTGCTTGACTTTTTTTTTTTTGGTAAGGTGTACTTGCTTGACTTTATCAAGTCTTGGCAGGATAATGAAAGCACCCTGTCACATTTATACTCTACAAATGATGCAACCGAAGTTGGTGGGCAATAACTCCTGATGACACAGATTACCGTATATGAGAATTTGCCGAGGAAACCCACCACATTGACTTAGCATTTACTCGGAACTTTACAAGCGAGTTGAGAAAATCCTCAACATCAATTACGGGCTCCCAAAGTCCTTTCAATTAGCAATGGTCAAATCTAAACCCTGCAGAGTTCGTCTAATCTTTCTCCTATATTTGGGTTAGTTGGTGTTGTTTTGATTTTCAAATCCATATCCCAACCGACCCGAATCAACAGTTTCTTGCTTGGATGGGTTGGCCAATCCGGGTCATCCATAACGCTACCTTAGTATGGGTTGTCCATAACCAACCCGAATCAACAGATTTAATTTCGCATGATGAATTAGAGTTAATTAGGGCGTATGATAGACGTGTGATATGTCATCCAATATGAGTCAGCACTATTATGCCTGTGTTTCGATTAGATTACTTTCTTCAAAAATGATTTTTGGTAATTATGATTGCGTTGCAAGATGGGACGTTCCGCAAAATTACGAAGATCCCACAAAACATGTCAACACGGGTACTATAGATTAAAGGGAAAAAAAAAAAAATCTTTGCAATGATAATTCTCCTACAAATATTTATCAACCACAATCTTTGATTAGAAACTCTAGCCCAGAAAAAGGAAAAGAATTCCATGTGTAACGTATATGTCACAAAATAAGTCAACACGGGCACTTCTTTGTTACAGCGAAGGTAGCAAGATAGGATCTTCCTCAAAATTATGAATATGCAACAAAAAATTAACAATTCAAATACCGGATGAAAGGAAAAATAAATTGCTCAGGCTGATAATTCCACGCAAATACCCATAGATCACAATCCATATTTTAAATTACAAATCCTAGCCTAGCAACAAAAAAAAAAAAAAACCTATGTGCGTATCTTGTCTTATATAATGGAATCTTATCTAGAAATGGAAAATGTTTATTCTTTACTCCTTTGAGACTAGTTGATTAATGACTTTGAAGATATAAGTTATTTTTTTCCAGAATGCAACAGAAATTTTACAATTAGGAGTATAAAACCAATCACCATGAAACGCAATTCATGCACACAATCACCAACTCAAATCAGTTTGCTCTTGTTGATTTTTCTTATTTCTCACTCTCAATTATAGGGTTGCGATTTCCCACTGCATACGCTTCGTACTTGCTTGACATTTTCAAGTCTTGACAGGATAATGAAAGCACCCTTTCGCATTTATACTCTCTGCCAATGATGCACTCGAAGTTGGTGGGCAATAACTCCTGATGACACAGATTATCAGACATGAGAAATTTTGGCATTTACTTGGAACTTTACTGGCGAGTTGAGAAAATCCTCAAAATCAATTCCGGGCTCCCAAAATCCTTTCACTTAGCAATGGTTAGATCTAAACACTACAGAGTTCGTTCTAATCTTTCTCCTATATTTGGGTTGGTTAATGTTGTTTTGATTTTCAAATCCATATCCCAACCGACCCGAATCAACAGTTTATTTCTTTGGTGGGTTGGCCAATGCGGGTTGTCCATAATGCCACCTTAGCCATGGGTCGTCCATAACCGACCCAAATCAACAGATTCAATTTAGAATAAATTAGGGTGTATGATGGATGTGTGATATGTCATTTAGTATGAATCAGCACTATTATGCTCACGGTTTGATTAGATTAGTTTCTTCAAAAATGACTTTTGGTAATTGTGATTGCGTTGCGAGATAGGATGTTCCTCAAAACTATGAAGATGCCACAAATTATGTTAACACGGGTACTATATATTAAAGGAAAAAAAAAATTCTTTGCAATGATAATTCTCCCGCAAATATGTATCAACCACAATCTTGATTAGGAATTCTAGCCCAGAAAAAGGAAAAGAATTTCATGTGTGACATATCTAGTGTTAATTTAAGAGTATATGATTAAATCTTATTTAGAAATCTGAATTTTGTAACGCAACGATTAAAATTTTTTATATTTTACCTCTTTGAAGCCAGTAATTATATTAAAGCCACATGTTATCTTTTTTTTCAGAATGCATATATTAGTCCATAAACAGAAAAATATAATGTTTCGAGTAACCCATCTACCTTGATACACATTTCATGCATACAATCACTAGCTCAAACTAGTCTGCTCTCATTGATTTTTCTTCTTTCCTCATCCTCCTGTTTTGGGGTTGTGATCTCTCTGCCATTGCATACGCTTACTCATGTTTTTGACAACTCTTTAATCTAATTAAAAGAATTTCGACCATTTAGCAAAACCATATTGAAATTTTGACCAAATTAGATTCCTCAGCATTTCTTGGTAAACAAAACTATCTATTGAAGAATTTTTAGCATATCCAAAGGTTTACAACCTTTTCAGTGAGGGGGACCCTACCATGTGGATTGAGTACCTCGTAGTGTTGAAAATAAAGCTCCCCGTGACGATAGTTTGGCGTTTCCTGTGACTCTGACCCTTCTTGGATCCCAAGATCATAGTCTAAAAACCCATTAGGAAGAAGGTAAATAGGATTTTGTCGTGAAAGAGATTTTTGATGATGGATCTGCTTGATTCCATCAGTCATAGCATCATTCTCAGACTCCATTGAAGAGCCCTCCCCAGAAAAACCTTTATGGATCAGGGTGTCTGACACGAATTTAATCCGCGTTAAAGGATTTTATTCGCAACCGTTCTTGAAAAATCTTTATGTACTTTCGAAAAACGACTAATTTACAGATATCTAAGTACTAACTTTGATCTACTTTTTTGTGAATGCGACGGGGAAAAACCTTCATGGATCAGGGTGTCTGACACGAATTTAATCCGCGTTAAAGGATTGTGTCTCGGGTTGTGTTGGATGTGACTTGACAACTATGAATATGGACAGCGTACGACGGGTGGAGCGCATTCATCGCCGGTGTTGCGATAGTACTGCCTAAGGCCAAATCAATAATGCAATACTATTTCCCTTTCTTGTCAGCCTTCCGGATATCCACATGCGACAAACCCTTCTCCCTTCTCCCTTCTCCCTTCTCAGGTCTCTTGTGATTGAAAAAGTAAAACTAGGATTGCTTAATCTCTCTTTGAATGCAACCCTTCTGTCAAATTCACCAAATAGGTTAAGAATTAGTACTTAGATCTAGATCAGTTGTTTTTCGGAATTACATAAAGATTTTTCGAGAACGGTTGCGAATACAATCGTTTAACGCTGATTAAATTCATGCCATGCTCCTTGATCCATGAAGGGTTTCTGGGGATGGCTCTTCAATAGGGTCTGAGAATGATGCTTTGAGTGTTTGAAGCAACAGGACCGGATCCTCAGAAGTTCCGAGCACGCACTCCTTCAGCAGAAATCTCTTCCGTGGCAAAATCCTATCTAACTTCTTCCTGATGGGTTTTATCTTTAATTTAATTTATTTTTTGTTTGTTGAAAAAGTAAAACTAGGATTCTCGATAACGAGGATAGCTTGATAAATATTAATTTCCCAACTTGCTAGACATAGCAAAATAGTTAAAAAGTTTTCTTCACCGAATATAATAAGGTAAAATTGGTACTGTCATCATAGAATAATACCCTACAACTCTTATCGGAGAATTAAAGTAGCAATGTATCGACAAAGAGGCTTTATAAAAGCTGTCTATGTGTCTGTTAAATTTCAAACGATTTTGTATGAATTCCATGAAAAAGGTGTCAATTTTGGCGTGCCTCTCGAAGATGGACCATATAGCATGCCTTTTTTAGTAAAGACGCTTTTAAAAAAATTCCACCAACCATGTTGACTTGGTTAATACATAAATTTGCACCATGAACCAATGCTTTATTTATAATTATGGTGTGATCTTAATTTGTAATTTCAAACTTTCATTCATCATGATTCCTCACAAACTTATGTTGTGATCTTAATTTGTAATTTCAAACTTTCATTCATCATGATTCCTCACAAACTTATGTTATTTTCAAGTTTTGGCTTATGTGACTGTGATATTCTAGACGGATACAAAAAACTGATTTATGTGAATTGTCCTACCTTAGCATATAATATGATTTGCAAAACTTGTTGCTTCCTCTAGCTAAATTTTTTTGTTGGAAATTTTAATGTAGAATATGTTTATTATCATCGTTGTGACAAGATAAGAAAATTTCTAAGATTCATTCAAATTCATTTCACCCTTGTTGCCCTTGATGAAGCGGACTTCTTCATTTACTAGGAGTGATGATCTGAATCATTTGGCTAACAAAAAGACAAAACGACAGAAAAAAAATATATGAACTGATATAGAGTCACCGGGTGAAATTGGCTCAATAAAACAAGATTTTATGGAAAAATCCTTTGCTTATGGGTGCAATTCTACTACAAATTGGAAGAAAAGAGAAAATAATAGTTGAGATGATTTGTCTATTTCGATGATCATTTCATCTGTTAAAGGAATCCTATTCTTGAAAATTCCATTTTTGAAAAAAAAAAAATTTCTGACACGTACGACAATGAAGGTCGAGAATTTTAAATACAACGCTTCTAATTGTTTTTAGTTTCTTCGTTGGGATTGTATGTATGCTTTATCTATGGGATGTGGCAATACATGGTAAAGTATTTGAATATTAAAAATTAAGGGCTCATTCCTTTGATCTTAAATTATTCAGATATGACTAAAAAAGATAATTCCTATGAGTTCATAGTTGATGGAGATAATTCCTATCACTTTGTAATTGGTGGGGCCAAGTCGTGTATCAGAATTCGATTGAGAATAGAGAAGAGTAGAGGTTTTCTTTCCCACGGAAGGAAAGACATTTTCTTAAACTCCAGAATCCGAGATTTCTTTAGGAGATTATTTGAAAAGTGGGAGCAGTCTATTTTGTGACAAGTAGTCCAGTCTCTGGCTTAGAATAACTTGTCTTCTCGATGAGCACTGCAGAAAGATTGAAGAAAAGTATGTCAAATTTACATTGCCAACTTTCATAAAATAGTTTAGGACCATTTCTTAATATTAATGATGGACTCTCGGATAATGCATTTGGAAAATGGAATGAGCATTGCACTGCACATGACTTCGTCATGCGGGGAATTATCATTGGATCGTCCCATGTAAGTGGTTAGGTCTGGCTGGGGTCCACTCCGCAACTCGAACTTATCCCATAACTAAGTTAAAATAAAAATCCAAAACGAAAACGAAAAGACACATCTTACTTCTCCTTATATACCCTCACCAACCCCTCAGATTAAATCATCAAGATAATCATGTCTGTGAAGGAAGTTGAGGGAAGAACCATGGTCATCTATAAGCTTCTCTTGAAAGCTGCGGTGCTTGGGGCTTTATTGGCTCTATACCACAAGCACCTAGCACAAGCTGATGATTCAATCACTAAGCCCGGATGCAAAAGTTCCTGTGGAAACCTCTCGATTCCGTACCCCTTCGGATTGAGCGATAGCGATCCCCACTGCCGCATCAATTTTTCCTCATTTAGAGTCGACTGTGATTACTCTACCAAGCCCCCCATAGCTTACTTCTGGAACAAAAGTAGTAACATCGAATTACTAAACATTTCCGTCAAGGACCACGAGGTGCGCATTAATGCTCGGATAGGTCGAGACTGCTATTACTCTTCCGGTCACCATGATTCTTCAGGCGACAACGCAGAGATATGGATAGCTAAATTCCCCTTCTCCAGCACCAAGAACAAGTTCACTGCCATTGGCTGCGACACGTTAGCCTCCTTCCGAGACCGCGATGAAAAGTTCTCTTTCGGGTGGATGTCTTCGTGTAGCAGTGTTTTGGACGTCAGCAATGGATCGTGTACTGGAATTGGTTGCTGTGAGACGAGCATCCCAAGGAACACCTTCAATTACAGGCTCTCGATTACAAGCTTTTCCAATCATTCCGATGTCCTACGTTTCAATCCTTGCAGTTATGCCTTCGTAGCAGAAACTGGATCCTACAAATTTTCGGTTGGCGACCTTAAGCAGCTTAAATTTAACTCCACCCCTGTAGTTCTCGACTGGGCAGTAGGTAATCAAACATGTGAGGAAGCCAAGAAGAACAGCACGAGCTACATGTGCATGAAGAATACCATTTGCACCAACGCTGAAAATGGATTTGGGTACAAGTGCACTTGCCCAGAAGGTTACCGAGGCAATCCTTATATCAAGAATGGTTGTCATGGTACATCGAAAACATCGATATTTTTTAGCTTGTCTTTTATATTGGTATGATCTAAGAAGCTTAGATACATTTGATGTGTGTTTAATCTTTGTAGATATTGATGAATGTGCGGATCCAGAGATGAATCAGTGTGAGAAAATTTGCCATAATGTTATTGGGAGTTATGCTTGTTCATGCCCAAATGGTTATCATGGTGATGGCAAGAAAGGCCGTGGAATTGAACAAGGGTGCACTATTAATCCATCAAATCCATCACATTTGATGGAGATTTTGGTTGGTACGATTCTTTTATTTTGCTTGGAGTGCCCGAATTAAAAATCATATTGTCTTGGCTTATTTTGAGAGTATTTAATATGATTTTTTGCTACTATAGGAGAAAATTAACTATTCACAATTTCGCCCGATTTTTCTTTCACGGTCCTTGCTTGGATAAATTCAAAATGAAATTTTGTATATTCTTCTCGCTGAAGTTTCTATGTAGAAGATAAATGATATTATTTGATACGTTGAGTACATCACAGGTTACTAAGTACATCACAATTAAGCTTCCTGAAAATTCAAAAATAGATTAAGTTCCCTCATTTCCACGTCTATACTCTTAGAGCATCTTTTGACGTGGTGACCTTGGGCTTTGTGGAAGGGACTGTCCATCTCACGGGGGAAATGTAGTATTTCTAGAAAATATTTTCCAGGAAATCATTTTTCAAGAAAATATGCTTATTTTTTTGGGTCTTCAGTTAAAACCTAAAAATGAAGTGAAAAATATTTTTCGCTGTTTAATAAGGAAAACATTTTCCTTTGTTCATTCTTTTTAAATAATTTTTTTTAAAAGTATTTTTATTTTAAAAAATCAATTTTTATATTATTTTTTTATTTTTCTTCTTCTTCTTCTTCTTTTTCTTTTTGTCATCTTCTTCTTCAGCCAAGCACTGACCACAATGACAATTGACACTGGCTGAAGGTGAGCTTAAGCTCGCCGCTCACTAGATTGACGAGCTAAAGAGTTGCGCTCGCCGATCTGGCAAGGCTGGAGAATGCCACTCGCCTGTCTCGCTGATTTGGCGAGCGGTGAGCTCGAGGCATTAGGGGTGAACAATGGGCCTCAAGCTCTGGGCTCGCTTGGCTTGCCATCGATGGCGAGCAGCAAGCTCGAGGCATCAGGCCTCACCCCTCGCCATCGGCAGCAAGTGGCTAGCTTGAGGCCCTCACCGCTCACCTGGCTTGCTGCCGGCTAGTTGGCAGCTGTCGTCGTGGCCAGCAACTAGCCAAGATAGAAAGATAGAGGTAAAAAGAAAGAAAGAAAAAAAAGAAAAGGAAAAAAGAAAAATAATTAAAAATTGAATTTTTTTAAATGAAAAAAAAAGAAAGATGGAAAGGTTCACATGGTGTGAAATAAGAGAAAGTGAGTGAAGAAAATATTTTCCTTATTTTGAAAAGTGAAAAATATTTTTCCATAGTTTAGAAGATTTTTTTTTCCCTTGATGAAAAATGTTTTTCCTGAATAATTCATTTTCCGTGAAAAAAACATTGAAAAATCTAGAAAATGCTTTTCTAGTAGTTATTTTCCGTGAAATGAACGGAGCCTAAATGTAAAATTTTTTTCCAAATATTGAAATCCCGTTGCAAGTATAAGTATCAGTATTATGTGTGAAAGCATACAGTTTTATGATTTGTGTGAGCTTCGATATTCAAATGGAGGGAGGTCACCTGTCTCAGGCAACAAGAGATTTGTTATCACGTGAGAGGTGATCATCCTCCAATTTGACAGCATGACCGTCAGAAAGAAAGGGAGGCATAGTTGGGTGGTCACAAGAGCATCCTCCAATTTGCATTTGGGAAAGGGACTTGTGTTGGCGAAACTGGTGGGGACGTACGCTTAGGGATGGCCATGCCATCGATCCAAGGGGATATCCTTCCTTACTTCCTAGCCCCAAATAATGAGTGAAAACCCATGATAAATGGATTTTGTGGCCCAGATTGGGTAATATTTTTATGCTTCACGTCCAGGCCAGGGTGAGGAATGGATACGGCTAGCCTTCTTTTCCTTTTGCTCTTTCTTTTCCTAAGTTTTTCTAGTTGAAGTGTCATTTCCTATATTATCTCCTCATTTAACTTTGAGAATGTTAAATAATAAACACAGCTTCAAACAGTAGGGCTTTACCCAATCATGGCCCAAACTTCCAAGCGTGCCCATATAAAGTAACTTTGACAGTAATCCCAAGCCTGGCGCACCGTCAAGTCTAAATATTTTCATCATTCCGGCACGCCATTATCATCTTTTTACTGCCTATGGCACATTCTTTCATTCATTTCCTCTTTACGTTGTTTTTATCCTCTTACAATCATGAATTGTACTTATCTTTTTTTTTTTTTAACTTTCATATTATCACAAGAATGGTGATAAGATAAAGAAACTTGTCCAACATGAGGCATGAGGTGGGTATGGAACATCTTTACTAGTTTTAAGCTGGGGCGGGGGACATAAACCCCCCTTGTCCTGCCCACCTCATTGCGTTCCCCAAGTACATGCTCAATTGCTTCTTTTTCTGGAGTCCCCTTTTCCCAAAAGCAGTAAGGGTAAAGCGAACAAGGTGATAGATTCAATTGTGGATTTGCATGTGTTCTTTTTCTCTTTTCCTCCTTAAAGTCAGACTTGTTCCTTTCTCTCTCATGTTTTTATTAGCATCTAAGAACCAATAGAAATGGTTCAATGGGTTGTTTTGTCTTTCTTTTATATGTGATGCATGACCCATACAACTTTTCTATTTGTTGCACAAGCCATTTTTAGCACAATATATTCATATAGCAAGTTAATCATTAGTGATTTGACATCTATCCAGGGAGATGACACAAGTAAAAGAGGAAGTTATACTAATCCATCTTCAAAAATTTCTTCTAAGCTACTAGTCCTTGCCATTTTTATGTCATCGAAAGGGATACAACTGGTTATAGAGATAGGACTTGCATTGAATTATTTAGACTTATGCATTATTCGACGAATAAATCTCTATATTTGCATGCCTTAAATGACGCGGATTTGGTTGCGTAAGACCTATAAAACTATGTGGGAAAAGAAAATACATGATTTTTGTGATTAGTTTGAGTTTATCATTTTCATTCATAGTGATTTAAAACTGTTAAATTGATGACATTCTTTATAGGCCATGGAACTTGTGTGTGTGTGTGTGTGTGTGTTTTTTTGGGAGATTAGCTTTACCAAATCGACTGTCCTAGTTTAGACTCAAATTGTTCCAAAACTACTATGGTTTTCGAGGAGCCCTCGTGATATAAATTTGCAGAAAGTTTCAAAGTATGGCTGCATTCATATGGTGCGATGATTTGTGTACAGTTAATCATAAGGTTAATGAATAAACCGGTGTTGTATATAGGTGTTGCTGGGGCCATAATAGCGTTGCTATTCAGTATAGGCTTTCTATATTATGGACACAAGAAAATGAAGCTCATTAGGCTCAGAGAACAATACTTCAAGCAAAATGGGGGTTTGCTTTTGCAGCAACAATTAGATGAACCAGACAAAACCACAAAAGCTGCAAAGATCTTTAGTGTTAAAGAGCTAGAAAAGGCCACCAACAATTATCATGAGAGCAAAATAGTCGGCCAAGGAGGATACGGTACCGTTTACAAAGGATCGTTGCCAAATGATATAGTAGTTGCGATTAAGAAGTCCAAGCTTGTGGATCGGAGCCAAATCGAACAGTTCATCAATGAAGTCATTGTGCTTTCTCAAATTAATCATCGTAATGTGGTCAAGCTTTTGGGATGTTGTTTGGAAACAGAGGTGCCTTTATTGGTGTATGAATTCGTCAACAATGGAACTCTCTTTGATCACATTCACGATCCAAAGAAATCATCAAAGCTGTCTTGGAAGACCCGATTGAGAATTGCTTCGGAAACTGATGGAGTCCTCTCTTACTTGCACTCCATAGCTTCCATTCCCATTATCCATCGAGATGTCAAGTCAGCAAACATTCTTTTGGATGCTAATCACACTGCGAAAGTCTCAGACTTCGGAGCTTCAAAATTAATCCCACTTGATCAAACACAATTATTCACTATGGTTCAAGGAACATGGGGATACTTAGACCCTGAATACTTGCTCACAAGCCAATTGACAGAAAAGAGTGATGTTTACAGCTTTGGGGTCGTGCTAGTCGAGCTATTGGCAGGGAAGAAGGCACTTTCATTCGACCGATCGGAGGAAGAAAGGAGCCTGGCAATGTACTTTCTTTCATCACTGAAAAATGACAAATTGTTTCAGATTGTTGAGGAAGTTATTGCGAATGAAGGAATCAATGAGCAGGTGAGGGAAGTTGCTAATCTTGCAAAAAGATGCTTGACAATAAAGGCAGAGGAGAGACCGACCATGAAGGAAGTAGCAATTGAATTGGAGAGACTTAGAGCAATGGCTAACCATTCTAGTGTCAGTAGTATAGATGTGAATCAGGAAGAGATGGTTCATTTGCCGAGAGAGAAGACTGATGCGTACATGGATACTAGTGGGATCATGAACACTAGTTACACGAATAGCATGGAAGACCATATCATGCCAGAAGTCAGTAGTGGGAGATGAGAATATTTAAGTTAGCGGTATGTATGTAGGTTTGTCGTTATATAAGTAAGCGTGTATTTTAGCTTTAGAAAACTTTTATATATAACTCAGCGACAAGATGCAAAAATGGTCTCTTCCTTCTACGTGTTTGTCGGTGATGCCTTTGAGATTTAGGAGCTATCTTTTCTTTGAGTTTGCTCATGGATATAGTTTGTCCGACTTGGATGAATATTTTTCTTGGGCAATTCCATGGTCTTGCCTAGAACGAAATTTTGGCGCGTCGATTATACGCATGACATGTTCAATTCCACACACTTGCCAACCGCAATGAACTTCACATTTAGGTCATTCATCCGGTGACTCATGCTTTATGTTACTCGTCCATAAGATCAGTGGGGTAGGGCCATGTTTTTCTCCAGCCTGTCTTGTGGTTACTAAATTACAAAATAAACATCGTCTACACTTACTTCTAATTAAGTCTGTGAAGTATACTATCCATATTTTTAACCGACCAATAAAAATATTTCCTTGAATCAGTGATGGAGGAAAATAAAGTCCAATGAATATATGTAGTTCATGGACTCATTATTCACTTACATAAGGCAGCTCTTTTCATGGGTAAAACAAAAGTATCGAATATAGCCATTTGCTATATCTAAAAATCGAGAATTTGTGTTTACAATAAAAAGATATTGGCAAGACTATTTTTCACATGATAAATAGAGCCAATTAGACCGTGCAATGTGGGTGCGGCATGCAACAATGCTCAGCAGAGTTGAATTAGTTGATTGATTCATTAAAGTGACTTTTAGGTAACCATTGGATTTCGTTGTTACTGCAATGTGAAGTAAGGTAAGATTTTTCTTCAAGCTCTGATTGAATATACAATTTATTAATTTGCAAAATGCAAGAGTTTCGCAAGACACACGTCATGCGAATTTTTGGCTTTACACAACCTTCTCATTGACGACTCTAAAGACGGAAAATATACGCAGTTTCGATCTACAATTATAAATGTATTCCCTATGTAAAGCACACTTCGTGCACAAAACCACTCGCTCAAGCCTCAGCTCGAATGTTACCTCGGGCTGCGAAAGCAACGACCATCGACTCAATGTTGACCTGAAACTGTTTTTTTGTTGGTTGGATAATATATGAAGATTGCAGGTAAGGAATGCAACAACTTTATCGCGACCCTCCTTGAGCGATGTAGTCGGGAAAAAGATGGGTTTAAAGGTGATGTTGAATGGGGGAAGAATATGATTCTCCCAAACTCTTATCTTGTGCGACGTTAGGATTTTCATTTTAATTCGATTAATCTTATGAGAATTCTATATAAAGAATTGCACTAACTTATTTGGATTGGTTAGAAATCAAATGAGATATAAGAGTATACCTCACGACTAAAAATCTAGGACTAGGCACTTGATTGTACAGGTAATGTTAGTTGTGCTCTTTCGATACCTAAATTTTATTATTTTATAGCTAAAATGTCCAAGTATTCCTTTTACTAAATTATGAATTCTAAGGTTTTGTCCACTAAGTGTCCATATAATGTTTTTGTTTGTATAATGATAATTAAAAAAAAAAGTAACATAACCATTTAACTAAAACAAGTAAAGCACAACATTGAAAAGCAATATAAAAGTACAATTAATTCATCAAAGATAATAATGACAATCGAGTAAAACGTAAATTATAGTAAAGTAATTAAATATGAGTCAAGCAAAAAATATAACATGGCATTGTTATTAATCCTCGAGACAACAACCCTCATGAGTTTAGTTCAAATTGAGTTCTATTTCTAAGTAAACTAATCTATTTAAAACTAAACTAGAGAGAATCATGAATTTCCCTACACCACGTATGTACTATCTAAATGAAACTAAACTAATTCAAATACCAAAATCTAACGATATAATCAAGGTTTATTTTCCTAATCGAGTTTTCCATTTTTATTTTATCATATTTTTATGGGATTATATTTATTTTTATCATTATTATTTATTATATATTAGAAGGGGCACGGGTCGGGTCGGGCCCTTCAGCCCGGTCGGTATGTGAGCTACCATTGGATTTCGTAGGTCTGGGCTATGGACACAAGTTGGGCTTTATTACACAAAGCCCACTTTTAGACACAAACTCTTGAAGCCCAGTTTATATTATAACAACATTTAGCCCTAAGCCCAATCTTATGAAGACTGATTTGAACCCCTTCTCACTATGTTTCACTAAACCTATTTCTGAATATAGCCAAAGTCTGCCCAAATCTAACTAAACTAAGGATCCATTCATTTTGCAGAAAATATTTTCCGGAAAAACATTTTCTCTACTTTCTTGCATTCATCTCTCTTAGGTCAATGGGAAATATTTTTCAAGTCAACGGAAGACTATAAATGAATTTAGGAAAATGATTTCTTCTTTAAAAAAGTCAAAAAACATTTTCCAAAATATAAATAGCCAGTGGTGCTTGGATCCGAAACTATGCATTTGGACATAGAAACCTCAGTGCTGGTTTCCGAGTGTCCAACTGAAACTCCTAAAAACTGAAATAAGCCCAAGCTTACTAAGAAACTAAAACCCAAATTCATTAAACCTAATTAATTCTTTTTCTTCTTCGGCCACCTTCCACAGTGGACCACGATTGCTCTTTCTTAAGCCAAAAACGATATTCTTTGCCGCATTAACAGCCACCGCGGGTTACAACCTCACGGATTCAAGGATGATACAGGCATAAGAAAAATTAACGCAACAAGGACCTCCCATCATTCCTCGCTGAAATCAGCCACCAAATGATGCAGGATCACACAAGAACATAAAACAAAAGAAACAAAAGAGTTGTTTAGATTTGGCCTTGGCGAATGACGATATATGTCCGAAATCAAATCTAAACACTAACAAAGTGAGTGATAATAATCAATCTACCTCGACACGTCTTAGGATTCAGCCGAAATCATAGGCTAATTTTCAGCATGTTTCGAAGGCATTTATCGAATGTGTTGTGTGCAATCTGCAACGAAAGGGGAAATGAAACACCAATGGCTTCAGATTAGAGATCGAGTTCAAAACAAGGTTGATCGAAGACGTATACAAGCACGGCCTTGTATTCGAGTTGAATCGAATTCGATCCTAGTCTAGGACATGTTCTCTCGGTTCTATTACTCCTCCCTCAAAACAGGGCATTACGGGGAAGATAGGTTACCTGATTAGTGAAGCAGGGCGAAGCTACGAAGATCGATGAACGAAACTTGGACGTTCAACAACAATGAAGATTGGCATCAGCGAAGGAATCTCGGACGGGAGTTGAGTCACTTCGTTTCCGACCGAGGAACGGAGCAGGGTGAAGGCCTGATGCACGGCGTCAGAAATGGCCGGTGACGGCGGTGATCGGTGTCTGAACTCTTTCTCGGACGTCTATTTCTCACGCCTTCTCTTCCGTCCTGGAACGAGCCGAAGGAAAGAAGAAATGGACTGGGGTCTTTTTCCTTTGTTATTTATTATTTATTTATTATCTCGCCATCTTTACTATTGTACTTTTACGAGAAAGAAAATTTAAACGGTTGACCAAATCTTGGGTTTCAATAAGCTCTTATGGCTACTGATGCACACATTTGATCTCAAGCTAACACGAAGCTTAATCATGAAAATTTCGATAATAACCGCACATGACATATGGGAAAAGTGAAGATTTCCGTCAAGTGGACGAAACCTATTGAAAGGAAAGGATTTGCATTTTCTACTTTATGCTTTGTTATTGGTAGTGACTCGGATTATTTTGCATGCTTGAAATGTTGCATTTCCCTACATTATGATTTGACAGATATCGCAATTTTGTGATTCATATCATCTTTCACTCAGAAGACATATCTGCTTGATGGAGACGGATCCATTTATGTCAAACTCCATGTAAACTCTAGCGGAAATCTAAATTGATGTAAAGATTTATTGACCTGTGCACCGTACCACCATCTTGCTAGTTTAGTTAATAGTTAGGAGCCTAGTGTCTCATTGAGTTTAAAGCTGTTTTGAGCAAGTAATTCAAGGAATTTGGTGCTTTAACCCTAGTAGAAAATGGCATGCCTTTATGTAAGTGGAATTGCCACACGCACACTATGAAAAATCGGCTGCGGAAGGAGAAGACCATACTTTTTCTTTCCCATAGAATAGGCACATTTTCTCAAGGGATAAGTGCAATGAAAGTCCTAACACTTTCAAAAGTGTAATTAATTCCTAAAATTTGCCAAATTAATTAAATCAAGTCCTTTTATCGATAGCATTTTTTAAAAATTTTCGGACTCAATTATACTTTTATGATAAGTTTTATGACTTGATTGAACTTTTTAAAAGTTTTAAAATTCGATTAAACTTTTGTGATAAGTTTTAGGACTTAGTTGGATTTTTAAAGTTTTAGGATTCAATTGTATTTTTATGACAAATTCTATGACTTCTAATGCACTTATCCCTTTCCTTAAACTCTAGAATCCTATTTATTAATCTCCTGATATTATTTGAAAAGTAAGAACAGCTCATTTTTTGACAAGAATAGCTTGTTCTTCTCAATGGGTCTTTGAACAATTATCTGGAACTCATCCTAGCTAAATGTCCCATATCCAACATCAAGAACAAGTTCACTGCTATCAACTATAGATACATCAGCCTCCTTCGTAGACTGTCGACGGAAACTCTCTCTCGAGTGCATGTCTTCATGCAGAGGCACCTCGGACGTCAGTCAACAGGTCGTGTTCGAATATTGATGTTTGTGTTCTTTTCAAAGAGGTCACATATACTTTGGTGGTCAACGTGAAAAGCGACGTGTACAGTTTCGGTGTAGTTGCATTGGAGACCATAATGGGCAAGCATCCAAGAGAGATCATATCAGGTTCATGGACATCAGTGGAAGAACATGGAATGTTGCATCAAATATTAGACTCACGTCTGCCTTATCCAAGACAGAGTTCCATGGCGAAAGACAATCTTAGCCGTCGCTGTAGCGCTTGCTTGCTTGAGTTCTGAGTCCAAATTACGGCCAACAATGAAGCAAGTGTCCGAGGCTTTTCTAGCTCGAAAGTTATTGTTAGGCAAGCCCCTTCACGAAATTTCATTGATTGAGCTTCATATAAACCGAGATGTGTGGTCAAGAGACAATAGGTCTGAAACTTCACTGAGACTCGAAGGATGAAATGTGGGTTTTCAGCGTGGTTATAAGCTGTAACAGCAGGATTCCTTTGGATGAAAGCTTTATTTTGTTGAATGAGATTGGAGTGAGAACTTCGTCCATGTGTATATCTTATGTCACAGGTCTAATATCAATGGCAAATTGACTATAGTCCAGGTGCAATACAGCCTTTGAATTTTTTGGTGATAACATGATTGATGAAGTGATTATTCCGGTCCATCATCAACCAGGATCATAGCTCTGTAATCGTTTGCTAAATCAATGTAAGTAATCAAACAATCGACTATCATTATCCAGAAATGGGGGCATCTACTGCAACAAGCATCCCCCATTCTCGCTTTGCAGAAAACTATATTCGTTCTTGAAAATGACTGCTGCTAACTTAATATAATTGAAGGAAAAGCCAAGTGTTGAAAATCAACCAAATTAGACACTCCACACGAGGATTCATCGACAAGACTCTAAGATAATGTGTCGTCGACGGGATTAGGCTATATGGCATTTGGCTTCATAAGGATATTCACTGCACACGAGTTGGAAATTTTTTTCCATAGTAGAAGACTACTCGGTGAAGAAAGGACTGAAAGTTGTGCAATGTCTTCTCTAGATGTGATGGATGAAGATCCCAGTGTGTTTGGATGATGATGATTGGATGGTTGAGTCTGGGTGCTCAAACCATCGATAGAAGCTATCAAGCAAATCAAAGTACAACGACAAACGAGCAATTGTCACTGAAAACAACTCAAGGTCGTCAATCACCCACATCGACTCCTCCAGTTCACATAAAAAAAAAGTGCAAAACATGCATCACGTGTTGGGAATGAAGAAAAACCTCTTGTTGGTACTAGAACTTATAAACTTGTGTAATTAGGTGGTGTTTGACTTGAACATGTTAAGGTGCACCACAGTTTGGAATCCATCAATATGCTAATCATGGAAAGACGTTGATTAGAGTCTATTTACATGATGTCAGCATAGGTGGCGTACATGGACAAAATTCAAAAAAGCAAGATGCCTGATTTATGGAATGCTCAGCACAGACTGTAAGTGATCATAAGTCTAGGATGATGATGAAGAAGGTTATTCTAAAGGGTCTTCTCCCGCTAGATGTTCGAGAAGATGTAGTATGTGTTGGGTATCAAGCCAATATGCCTCTCCAACTCATCCACTCATATGTTATTGAACCAACAAAGCAACCATCAGTCAAAAGTTAAAAAAGTACATGATAACGTTCATCAATGATTTCTTCAGGAATGTCTAAGTTGATTTGATGAGAAAAAACAGAGGCATTAAACAAATTAAAGGGGTCTTTTAAAGTAGAAAAAGAAGTAGGCAAGGAAATACAATGCCTTTGTATTGACAATGTGGGTGAGTATATATCACATAAATCTATAAAGTGTCTATAGAAGTGTAAGACACGAGAATAGTTTACATGTTCGAGTATACCACAACAAAATGGAGTTGCCAAGAGAAAGAACCAAATATGACAAAGACTTATAGAAGCGTGTCTCATGCTAATGTTACATCAAGGTTTTGGGTCAACTGTATGAAGATGGTGGCACACTTAAAAAATAGACTATTCTAAGTCAAGTTTGGTTTTATGACACCATACGAGAAGCTATGGAATCGCAAACCCATGGTAAATCACTTTAGAGTATTTGGAGGCATATATTTTGCCATCATACTAAACGAATCAAGTTCAATGAGACGGCGGTTCTCTACTTATTTGTGGGCTATGATGAGCAAAGAAAAAGGGAGGAAGCGTTGTAATCCTATAACGTGCAACGTTATACTTCTAGGAACCTGGTATTTGACAAAGCGTCATAGTGGGGATTGTCACGAGCGCTTATACTAGATTTAATACAAGTCGAAGAGGTACAAAAAAGAATAGAAGAAGATAATGGGCCTCATAAGGCCCAACCAATTGAAAAAGTAGTCATAGAAGGTGAACCCATAGAAGGAGTCAAAGCACAACTGCATAAAAAAAATCAAAGAATCCATGGTCGGTAGTTATACATTCGACAATAGCGGTAGAGCTTAGGCCAAGTCAGATGAACAAACTTGAAGAGTAATCTCCTCAGCTAAGGAGGTCAACAAAGCAAAGGAAATAAAATTTAAATATACAATCGCAACTTAGGAAAAGTCTACACCAACCAATTGGCTACCTTGTAGAGCTCCACTGCGATAATAAACCAACCATACGATTGGCAAGATCCTAATATTCCCACAAGAACTAAGCATGTAGAATTACATTATTACTTCTTGCATGAAATAAGTGTTACTGGGAGGGAGTACATAAAGATGATTGATCAAGTTGTAGATATTTTCACCAAACAACTTGGCACTACAGAGTTTGAAGAGTTCCAATAGCATCTTGTCATAAGCACCAGATCCACACCAATAGGAGCAGTGGTGATGGGGAACATTGAAAAAAAGTTGCACCGCCTCTGCACTCCAAAATTCCGACTTTCTCTCTTTGTTTATTTAGATTTTTCTTGGTCTAGAAATTGTGTAACTAATAGATTGTCCACATAGTATTATTAGTAATCACTAGAATTAACTAAGGAGATGAATTTCTAAAATTATCTCGAAGGTAGAAACACCTCCATGTTTGGGCCATAAATAGATACCAAGTGCCTCCCATTTAAGCACACGTGTGTGAAAGAAGTCCTAAGCAATATCTCACAGTTACAAAGAATTATAAAAATTATATAATTGTGAGATATTGTGGAGAGTGCTCATGATAAAAAGACTATGTTTTCTTTAATTGAACATTGTGTCTTTCTCTACAAGGCGGGTCATGGCCGAGAAGAATTGTTGACTAAATGCATCGGTTCATAGGGCTCTCTCAGCATAAATAACACAACTAAAGCCTGCGTTACTTCTGACCCAAAAAAAAAGGGAAAAAGAAAAAAAGCCTGCGCTACTTCAATGGTTCCTACCTAGTAAATGATTAAATCTCTGGGACGACACTTGTACACGTTATATAACTTTCGCACTCGAGTTGCTGCTTCCTTGACGAGCACAGCACATGCCAAGCGTTACTCTTTGTCTCAACGAAAAACTGAATCCACTTGCATGACTTTCGTACGAACATTAAATATTCGAACTTTGAATTGCATGTAACGAAACATTCCAGTGATGGTGTAATAAGCCTCCGACGGCAGGAAACATTAGACTCACAGTAAACTTTTGCTCTGCTTCCATCTTAGATGAGCATGGATACTAATTTGAAAGTTGGTTACAAAACTTTGTGTGAAGCATAGGTCAATCTAGCAGGAGGGACTTTACCTTCGACATCTCACCCCAGACGTGAGAGGTTACTATGCCTGCCTATTCGACGGTAGTGAGAACCGAAGGTTTGATATGATGTTTACCTTTACCACTAACGCTCCACTTAATTCCCAATCAATCTTTTTCTTTCCAACTGGAAGGGAATAAGTCAGCATTACTTCAAACCCAAAAAAATGAAAATAGCCTACATTACTTCAATGAATTCCAACCTGGTAAATGATTATATTTTCAGGACGACACTTGTACACGTTATATAACTTTTCGCACTCGAGTTGCTGCATACTTGATAAAAATATTGATGAGCAGAGCACATGCCAAGCTTTACTACTACCTCAACGAGAAACTGAATCCACTTTATGACTTTCGTACAAACATTCAACTTTCGAAACTTTAAATTGTATGTAACGTAGCCTCCAAAGTGATGGTGTAATAAGCCCCCAACAGCGGGAAACATTAGACTCGCAGTAAACTTTTGCTCTGCTTCCATCTTGGATGAGCAGGAATAGTTTGCAGCAAAATATTATTGTCTCGATCCCGATTCTATATTGACCTTCCTACATGTGTATTCTTTACTTGATCTTAGAACTCCACTCTTCAGTGTCCTGTGTTTCTGCCATCATTCCTCCTTCTGTCGTTCGCCTTCTTCCGCTCCTCTATATTCTTCTGTGTTTCCACCATCATTCCTCCTTCTGTCATGCGCCTTCTTCCGCTCCTCTATATTCTTCAACCTCGCGTACATCTTCCTTATCCTGTTGAGCTTCTGGGACTGCTGAACGATCACGCTTGTGGTCGACGGGCTCTCACTCAGCACGATCTCATAAACGTCTCGGTAAGAGTCCATCCCTGTGGTCAAAAGCTGCCAGAACATGCTGCCTGCCGCTATGCCACCTCCACGAGCTGAGGAATAGATTGCTGAATAGGCGTGTCGAAGAACTGGTCCCTCTCATTCTGGTTGTAGCCCGAGTCTTTCGATGAGATCCCGAACTCCGCGAATAGGAGTGGCTTGAAGAGAACGTTCTGCGCATCCTGAATGTGAGTGTTCACCCAATTGCTGAGGAAGGAGATTTGGTTTCCTTCACTCGGGTCGGACAACCTGTTTGTCAAAGATAGATACGAACATGTAATTTATCGTCGTGCAATAAGATAGTAGTCACATTGGGTTTGGCATTTTATCTGGCGTTGTAATGCCAGCATAGTACTTATGCTCACCATTGATCGGGATATGAGTGAACTGTCGCAAAGTCGATACCATGGATCTGATTATTTTCGATGAAGTCCATTCCGACGAGGAAAGAGGGGTTGTTTTGCTGCTTCTGAGCAGAGGATTATGAATAGAACCCTTTTAGGCCGGCTTCTAGTAAATGGTTCCCATCGATTGATTTCACATGAGAAGCCATCTCCGTGATCCAATGCTACAGCAGAACAAACAGTAATTTTAGTCAGCTCCAATCGTGCATTTTGAGTTGGAAATATCTCCAGATTTGATGGAAAGATTGGAGAAAATGGCAGCATAAGTTGAGAACGTGCAATAATATGATGGGGGTTTCCAAATGCGTTTCCATATGCAATAAGCACAAGACTGACTTGAGATCAAAAAAGGAGCATTTGCGAACCTGGATGGTCCTTCCCGATGGATCGAAGGGCATCGACTTCATTCATCAGCTCCCAAGCCCCGATTGTCGGGTCATCCTTGTAAGCAATCCCGGTTATGCTGTTCCTTCTTGTAAGAAAAGTCTGCTTTTGCACCCAAATAATTTAGCAAACAGGACAACAACGAAGCGTCAAGATTTTTCCATGGAAGATCCAATCCAATGACCAGATGAACTAATCCAATGCAGATTGAAAGATGGGGATCGGAAAAATAGAAGAGATAGAAATTCGACCTGGACTTGATTTTTGAAATAACACTTCACCACAGGATTGGTGAAGAAATCAAACACATGGATCTCAGGAGTGCTAAAAGTTGGCACGGAGAGACACCTAAGTGCCAAAAGTTGGCATGGAGAGACACTTAAGTGCCAAAAGTTACAAACGGTACACTTAAGTGCCAAAATCGGAGCAAAATGGATCACTTAAGTGTCAAATCCAGTCAAATTGCCACGTGTCCATTTTCCGGCGACTTCATTTGCTGACGGAGCATTTTTTTCAAAATAAAAAATTCCACGTGGTAATTTTAATAAAAAAAATTGTCCACGTCAGATTTTAAAGTCCATGTCAGATTTTTAAAAAAATTAAAATCGATTTTATTAAAAGAAAAAGGGGAGGGGTAATCGGCGAGGGCTATGCAGCCCTCGCCACCGCCACCGTCGCTATCCCACAACCCTCGCCGATTACCCCTCCCCCTTTTTTTTTTAAATTAATCCATTTTAAAATATTTTATTTTTAAATTATTTAATATTATTTAATTAATAATTTTAAAAATCCATATCAGCGCAAAAACGACGCCGTTTTGCGTTGATTCTTTGTCGTTTCAATTTCCGGCGTACCACGTAGGTAAAAAAATTAATAAAAAAATGCCACGTAGGATTTTTGGTAGGGTTCCGGCAACCTGACACTTAAGTGATCCATTTTTTTTTAAAAGTGACACTTAAGTGTACTGTTTGTAAGTTTTGGCACTTAAGTGTCCCTCCGTGCCAACTTTTAGCATTCCCACCGAAGAAATCATCATAGGATGCTATGGGCTGTCCCTGGCTTCTTCCCCACTCCACATACTGTCTCATTCCTCCCAATGCCTCGTAGTTATCCACCAGACTCAGCACCAGTTTGATCCTAAACTTTTTAGCTTCTTATATCACAAAAGCCAATCCCTTTTGCACACACCCATGACATGATAAATAAGATATTTACAGTTAAGAAATGAAAATTATCCCCAAGAAAATCCACTAAGAGAACACAAGAAATAAAAAAGAGAGAGCAAGCAAGCTCACCTGGAACATCTGCTCGCTGTAGGAACCAGGAGAGGTCTGGAGGGGCATGTACCCACCATCACTGAACGCTCAAGTCCTTGCAATGGAGAGGCCATGGCTCGTAACTTCTTGGAAAGCAGAGGTGACTTTGTCTCTCTGCGATGGGTCCGACGCCAAGAACATCAACCAGTAGGCATTGAACCCATTCGCATAAACGGGGCTCCCGTTCAGCATGAAGTGCACTCCCTCGGTCTTGACGAACCCACCTCTATCTTCCACTTTCACGGCGAGATGCGACCTTCGTTCTTAAACAAGAACAAGAGCCAAGAACAAGAACAGCCTCAGATGCCATAGCTCTTCCCTTTCCCTGTGAAAACACCCAAAAGCAAATAGGTTCTCAGAATGAAGTCCTACGGAGCTTTAAGGGTAAGGGCTCTTTTCGGTAGTTTCAGCTAAAGAGTAAATGGCATTGGCATCACAGTGATAGCACTTAGTTTGAATAACTTAACCATGATTGATTGAATTTATGAAATAATCACTGACTGGGAAAGGTCCTAGCGAAATTTGTGGGGCCAAATAGGTCGTGAAAAGCACACGACACTTCCCGGTGAGGACAAGTTTCTTTTCTTTGATTGGTTTGCTTTTTTTTTCCCTTTTCTGCTTGGTGATTAAACGCGGTTGGTAGGAAGGAGCCCTGGAGGATCATTTGCCACCAATATATTTAATTTTTTTAAAACCAAGTCCACTTGTACAAAAACGTACGAACACATCACGTGGCTTGCGGGCTCTAGCTTTTGGTGATTTCTGACACTTTCTTCTCCTCCTCCTACTTCTAGTGAACATAGTCACTTCCTCTCTCTCAAGCGATTGATTTTGAAAGGAACTTGCACATGATTCAAGCCTCAGATCCGGCCACGCTTGATCAGATTGTTAATTCATATGTTATGCATTACGATGCATGAGAAGGGATCCAAGACACGTTATGAAACTGCTCACAATAATTTCATCTATTTTGCTTTCGTAGGTTCAATTTAATTGATTTTTATTAAGCATTGAGCACCGATTTTAATATTCGCTTTGAGAATTGGGAATTTTTTAGTTTCGTACGCCAGTGATCTATCGACTTTTATGAATCTATTGCCAACATATTTTGATCCATGAAATATTGAAATTTTTTCAAGGAAAACAAAAAGGATAATGACAAAATCCAACAAGTTTATAGGGGTTTGGATGGATAATTCAATATTTGGTTTAGATATTGTGTTAGAATCATAATTTTTTCTCCTTCGAAGTATTGTCGTGGGTCTCATTATTTTAATGCAATTAATATGTATTTGTAATAATTTGGTCGGGCAAAAGTTCAAATGAATATGTAAAAGGAAAGAAGAGAAGCCGAAAGGTTTACGTCGAGGAAATTTGATGTGCATGACAGACGAGTCCCGCCGGAGTCTCCGCTGACTGTTGATTTTAACGAAATCTATAAGCGCTCATCTAGGCGGGAATCAGAGAGCGATGGTGGGCCAGGTAATCCGGCGTTTACGCGTTGCATGTGATTGGGCGGATGTGCGACACGTGGAGTCGACAGGGAGCTACATCAGTTGATGCGTTGGACATCCAACGGTGGAGTTGTTTGAGGTGGAGAAGCTTGGATCGGGTTCAGGTAAAAGGAAAGAATAAAGAGGTCAGAGATTGCGGAAGAATCCGGAAGGAGTGCAATTCCGACAAAGGAGATTCTATTTGGTTTCTTACTCTTGTTTTTTTTATTCGTTTCTTGCTCTTTTAGGTTTCAATAATAATAATTTTTCCCCAGGTGAACAATTTGGTTTGGTTTAACCTCCTTTTTTTTCCTTTCTATTTCTTTTTTTAGTGAAAAGGTGAGAACGGATGAAAATTATATATAATGAATTTGTCACAGACGTAGTACTATTGACATGACGCGATTGACCAATTATGGAATGTGTGAGTAGTATCCCAATTAATGTTTGATGCTGAACTTTTTAATTCCCACTTCTTATTGATGATTTACCTTGCATGCTAATATCATGAGGTATAATCATACATTAAAATTCTGTTTATTTTGCAGAAAGATGAAATGAATTGAAAAGTATTTTTTTGAAAATAATATTTTGTGTCACTTAAAATAATTAATTGATGTAAATTAATTTTATTACAAAAAAATTTATATCTAAAATTTTTCATAAACAATGATTTTTTTTTTTTTCATTCATTTATTTTTATAAGTAATATAAATGATCATTATTTTTAATATTTTTTCTAAATCATTTAACTTTATAAAACAAAGGAGCCCAAGTGCTATTTAAGGGAAGGGCAATCAATTCTAGCCGCGAGCGAGTCGTATCAATTGTAAAATATCCCGATTATATTATAACCATTGTCCTTAAAATCTCGATCATGAAGGGCTTGTGGCTTCGAGAAGGGCAACCTAGTCATCATTTGTGGGTCGGAAGTAGAAACCCTAGAGCCTTTTTTCCCCCACAAGAAATGATTTCAAGAACAGTCTCTTTGCCGTCCAATCATGAAGAGAGTAAGCTCCCAAGCCTACTATCAATTAACTTGTGACCTAGTTGAGAGATGACAATCAACACATGTGACAAAAATCCTAAACGTTTGACACTTTCGTCATTCGAGTTCTAAATGTTTGATTTTGGCTAATTGAGTCATTTATGTTTAAAAAAAACAAAAAATCAAATTTATAATTTATTTCTGATTCGATGTGACTTATTTTAATAATGATCAATTTCAACCTATGGATGCATGAGACGACACATTTGTAAGAATGGCAAAGGTCTCCTTGAGTAGAACAAAGAGTTTTTTAGCAAAAGACATATCTCTAACTCTTTTTATGTTGCGACAGTTTTGGGTATATAGTTTGAGAAATAATTCAAATTGCATTCATCATAAAATTCAAATTAAACGTAAGAAGTTATCAGGATACCTTGTAATTATTTTTATGATTCAATTGAACGACGGACAAAAAGATTGGAATTATTTCTGTGTACTCCTTGTTTACCCTACTTAACGGTGCTTTGGTTTATGACAAAAAAAAAAAAAAAAGGTGTTTTGGTTCAATCTTTGGATGACGTGATTGGAGGGGACATTTATTCACATGGGGGCATGTGACTTCTCTCCTCTCTCTCAATGAAGAGTTCGGCGAGAGAGGAGTCTGTATAACATGCTCGGACAGATTTCTTAAAACCCACAATAATTTTTTTCATATATTATTTTTCTTATCAATCCTATTTTACTCTTATTTTAATGATTATACTTTTGCCTTATTTTCTTATAGAATATAGGAGTCGAAACTCACTTTTAAAATTAAAACGTTCCCACCCCAACCTATATTGAGAAGTTGGAAATTCGAATTCCTCACTTTTCCCTACTAATGTAAAAAGGGGATAAACTCCAGTGGTTTCATGTATTATTCATTCATAATCATTTTGAGTGTCTTAGGCTGTAGTTGCGTTAGACTAGTTTCGTACATTGAATGACTAGCGGCGTATCAATGCATTATAAGATCAATCAGATATGTGTTTTTATCTTCTCAATTTTCTCATTAAGAATCCATTTGCTTCACGGAAAGTAAATAATTCGAAATTTTTTTTCTTAAAAATGATTGTTTATATCTCTTATAAAAATAAATTAACGAAAAATATTTTCATTGTCCACGAAAATAATCTAACATAAATCATTAGCGATAATGAAAATACTTTTTATTGACTAATTATTTTAAATGATACAAATGATTATTTTAGAAAAAATGCTTTCCAAATAATTCATTGTCTGTGAAACAAACAAAGGTAAAACGAAAGGGCAAATTTCACTTTGCTGCTCAAAGACTCACCCTCTTCCGTGTTAAATCCTAAATCTTAAATCCTTCATTGCCTCAATCAAAACTCCTTAAGTCCTAAACTTCCAATTCTCACAATTTATTATCCAAGACACAGACCTCTTATCGTTTATGCTCTATACTGTAATTCGTTGCATTTTACCCCCTCAAAGTTGCAAGTTGTTTCAATCATTAAATTATTTTATTTAAACGTGCAAGATTGTCACACTAAAAATGCCAATTGCAACACATCAATTCTTTTTATGGGATGAGAAATGCCCTCTAGTTGAAGATTCCTTTCACTATAGCTTAAGAGTCATGTGGACTGCATATGTTGACATGAAAAAATTCGACAATGAGACTCCGTTTAATTTGCAAAAAATAAATATTTTAGAAAATATTTTATTAAGAATGATTGCTTATATCATTTATAAAAATGAATAAATGAAAAATAATTTTATCATCCATAAAAATATTTAGATATAAGTTATTATTGATGGTGCAAACATTTTTAACTGACTAATTAACTCCAGTTGTGCGTTTGGTATAGCATTTGCAAGGGGCTTTCAGTCCAATGCAAATACTGAAAGCCTAAAGCTACTTGGGGAAATGCAATTGTGTTTGGTAAAATTTTTTTACAAATAGACTTTAAGTTGAATGTGCGTTTGGTAAAAACAACTTTCACAATGGACTTTGATGGGTATAATATATGTGTGTATATATATTATTATTTTTTTAATTTTTTTAAAATGACCTAAACCCTTCGTCGGTCCGGCGAAGGGCTACGGCCACTAGCGAGCCAGATCTGGCGCCGCGACTGTCGACTGAGGTCGCTCGAGGTCAGGCGACCTCCGGCAAGGGTCATGCGACCCAGCCGAGGCCGCCGGAGGTTGCCTGACCTCGGGCAACCCTCAGCAAGGGTCACACAACCTAGCCGAGAGCCGCCGGAGGTCGCCCGACCTCGAGCGACCTAGGGGGGCGCGCGACCTAGGCGACGTGGCCTGGGTCTCGCGGCTGTAGGCAACCCTTGCCTGGGTCTCGCGAGAGTCACACCACGGCGGCCGGTGGTCGTGCAGCCCTTGGGTCGCTCGAGGTCGGGCGACCTCCGACGGCCTCAGTTGGGTCGCGCAACCCTTGCCAAAGGTCGCCCGACCTCGGGCAACCTCAGCCGACGGCTGCCTGCACCAGATTTGGCTCGCCGAACCGGCAAAGGGCTGCCTCATTTTTTAATAAAAAAATAATATTTGGGGGTAAAATCGGAAATATGAAAAATCAGTGAGGGTAGTTTTGGAAGGAAAAATAGTGATTTTAGCATTTTGAAAGCCAGCTTTCAACTGAAAGCTGGCTTCAAAGCTGAACCAAACGGTTTAGCATTTTCCCAAGGGGCTTTCAAGCCTGAAAGCCCCTTGGGAATGCTGTGCCAAATGCACCCATACAACATTCTGTGAAACAAATGGGCCTGAAAATCGATTTTGTAACATGTAATTAGTAACGTGCAAGGATTGAACTTTGAGGGGCTCGTGGGTTTTTGCTGGACTGGAGGCCCAATACGTGTCCAAAATCCGAAATGATTGGGCCTGAAGATCCAAATTCAACTCTAAAACCCGAACCGGAACCCTTTCCTTTTCTCGACCTTTTGTTGATACGTGTTTCTGTCTGTCGGCCACGGCATTTTGCAGAGCGCAAGCTGAACCTGCACGCCCACTCGAAGCAGCCACCAACACGCTCTCAGCAATGGCGGCGATTTCGTCTCATTGTGTCTCCTACCCATCATCCCGCTCCTCTCTCCTCTCCTCCGCCACTTCCGCCACCTTCTCCGGCGACAATGCCCACCTCCCCGGCGCCTCCCTGGCTCTCCCGGCCGGCTCCCGCTCCCTCCGACGCCGGTTCTCCTGCCAGGCTTCGTCCGCTACCTTTCCGACGCCATCTCCTGTCCACGCCAAAGCCTAGCGCTCTCTTCTTTCGCTTCTTCTTTGCACGTACTTCCGATGCCTCTGTTTCTGCAGATTGATGGTCCTATGCGTTTCAGAGCTTCGCTCGCTATTGTTTTCGTTACGATTTCCCTGTCTGACTGAGTATGCTTTCAGTTTTTTTTTTTCATTATAGGCGCTTGAATTAGAGATTGTAAAAAGGGGAAATGCTGGAGGGTGAAGGACGGAGTGCTGAAATTTTTTTGTGATTGTTAGTTTGATCCGGAACCGATTAGGTTTTCTAAGCATTTGGTCATTGCTCGGTAGTCATGTCTGTTTTTTAGTTGCAAACGCAATCTAATGATATGAAATTACTCGGATGAATGGGTTGATACGACGTCGACACACAGTTGCAAACTTTAGGTGGCCGGGACGGTACTCGGCAACCTAGACCTTAAATTATAAATGAAGGACTGATTGCTTTGACATGTCCTCAATGTTACAGAAATTTTTTATTTGTATTTGATATATTATGAAATTTCTGGACACCCTTATAGATTAGTGATGTTGCGAATGTCCGTCCCCCCACTTCTCGAAATCTGCACAGACGATTGCTTTGTCATGGAATCATGACACCTCAAAAGTTTGTCCATTTTATTCAAACTTTAGGAGGTGTGCATGTGATGTTGATTATATGGTAGTGCCTGGTGGTTGCAGCTGAAGTTGTCAAACAAGTAGTTGGGGGCATCTATGGAATTGGCAAGGGATGTTCTTTCAAATTTAAAAACATAAGGATCTTTGTCAATTTTCATAAACTAGAGATTTCCATTTGCTAAAAAGATATGCCATGAATCTTATAAAAAAGTATAGTGATTTTCGTACATTTTTAGAAAATTCTTGTCCAGTATCTCATGTTGACAATTTAGTTGCTGTAAGTGGATTGCTTACAAATCCAGTTAATTTAATCATATTTGGAATTTGAAGTGCCAAAATGTTGAGCCACATCCTTATCCCCATAGAGATTAACTGCTGCATATCTTTTAAACAATTGGAGGGTATCACGAGATATTTCCATAATATAGGGCGTGTCATTGCGGTGTATCAAATGGGTTTAGGTTGGGCTTGTTTAGTTCATAGTCGGACTAGTAAGTTCTGGATTTAATTAGGCTTAATAAGCTCTTTGGGTTTGGTAAATTTGGATTTGCTTCGGCTTTAGAGAATTCGGGCTTGAACAAATAAGCCCGTTTCATTTGTAAAGCCTTTCTTGTTTTCTGTAACCAGGACCTGCGAGGTCCAAGGCGGGTCCAAATTCGGGGTAGGCCCTTGGACTAGGCCCAAGGGCCTACCCCGATCTCTATTTCCATAAAATAATAAAAAATTGGGAAAATAAAAAAAAATGACAAAATTGGTTAGAGAAATAGGCGAGGTCAACCTTGCTAGATCCCGACGAGACTCAAACTCGTCGGCCTTGGGTGAGCTCGATCTTGTTGCAGAGAGGCTAGCAAGGCTTTTGATCGATAGGATCTAGCAAGCTCAGCCTTGGTTGGCGACTAGTTGAGACAAGAAGAAGGCAAAAGAAAAAGTAAGAAATGAGAAAAAAAAAAAAGAGAAAAAGAAAAAAGAAAAGAAAAGAAAAGAATAAAATAAAATATTAATAAATTTAAGATGAGCAATTTCAGAAAGTGTTTTCATCTTCTTGAATTTGAGAGTTCACTTTCCTAATTTTATGTATGAAGTTTTCCATGATCTGAACGTGTTTTCAATTAATTAATCATTGTTAGTGAATGAAACAGATAAAAGTATGGAAAACAAATTCCCAAAAAACACTTTCCCTTGAACAAGTGCACCCTTAATCTACTTATGGAGTCCCAATTCTTTTTCTCTTTTCCTCTTAAAAGTCAAACCTGTTCCTTCCCTCTTTAAGGTTTGATTACCATCTAAGAACTGACAGAATTTGGCTAGTTCGTCTTTCTGTTAGGTATGACACAACCTTTAGAACTCTTTTCAATTTCTGCACAAGCCATATTGATCACGACATTATTTAGATAGCTTGTTGATTACTAGCGACATGACAACACCTACCCAACTCATATTTTTAAAGCTGTTTTGGGCGAGCAAGCCAATTCAAGGAATTTGGTGCCTTAACTTCAGTAGAAAATGACAAATCTAAATTAAAGTCTCTTCAGATGGGCAAGTGGAATTCTGCACAATGTTTCTAATGATTTTTAGTATTTGTTTTCTCGGCTTGTTATAATTTTACAGGACTTTTATTAGACACGAACTTCTTAAAGTTCTCAAATATATAAAATTAACATAGGATTGAAAATTTAAAAATTTTATTAAGTTTATTAGAATAATTAATAAGCGACTTTTGTTTTATTATAAGAAATCAAAACCCAAGTACCCTAATAAAAAAAAGTTGGTAGATGCTTGTTATGGTGAGAGGCGAATGCCTAATTAATTACTAAACGAGTTGGGATGAACATCATATATCATGCATCATCCAATTTAATCAGCAGTTCAGATTTTCAAACAATCAATGAAAAGAAATCTAAGAATATTATACAAAGAAATTTCTAAGGTTATTAACTGATGAAATTTGCCAACAAGTTGGCTCTTTTTCATCGGTCATTGCCGTGTAACGACCAGCAGTTACGGTCCAATATTATGTTATGGAAATGCGCAAACATAGAAAGCGTCCGGTCGTTCCATAGTGAAAGGAGAAGACCAAGACTTTTGCTTTCCCACGGAGGGAGAGACATTTCCCTAAGACTCCAGAATCCTAAGATTTCTTTCAGGGATTATTCGGAAAGTAAGAGTAGCTCTTCTGTGACAATTGTGCACCAGTCTCTGGCCCACAATGGCCTGTTTTTCTCGATAAGCACCGACGAAAGATTCAAGAAATAAATGTCAAATAAATCGTCCATTTGGAATATTTAAACGTGCCCTGCCCCACACTGCACAAAGACTTCGTCGCACGAGGAACCGTCCTGGAATCGTCTCATGCATGTCTCCAGGACCGGCTGATGTTAACTCCACAGCTTGAACTAATCAAATAACTACAGTTACTTGATCAGAAAAAGGGAAACGGAAAAATAAAATTCCTGGCGATGATAATTCTCTGCAAATACGTATCAACCGCATTTTCATATTAGTTAGGAATTCTCTAGCCCAGAGAAGGGGGAAAAAAGGATTTACGTGAGACGTATCTTTGTCTTAATTTGAAAGCCTATAATGAAATCTTATTTAGAAATCTTAATTTCATAACACAACAATTGAAAAATTTTATATTTGACCACTTTGAATTGATATGAAGTTACCGTGTGAAATTGACACTATCATACAAGATTTAATGGAAAAGTCCTTTGCTTTTGGGTACAATTCTGCTACAAATCAGACAGATAGAGAGAAAAATAATTGAAATGCGTTTGTTGATTTGGATTATCATTTCAATAGTGAAAGGAATCCCTTACCCGAGACCCTATTCTTGGGTTAAAAAAAATGATTTTTGGACATGTACAGCACTTCCTTTTTTTCATCTCTTTTCTAGTTGTCATTGTATTTATGCCTTAAGGAAAATTCCAAAAAATGACCCAAAATGTTCTCATTTTCTCAAATAAGGACTCGAAATAGATATTATTTCAAATAAAGATATAAAGTGCCATCACTTTTTTAAATAAAGGCATGAAATTGATTTTATTTCAAATAATAGCCTGAAGTAGTTATGCTTGTTTCAAATAAGAATATGATTTTCCAATGATCATGGGTATTTTCGTAATTTACCCCTTTTTCCTTTTCCTTTTTCTTTCCTTTTTTCCTTTTCTAGGTTTTCTTCATTCTTTGCCGGTGGTCGACCAGCCACTCGAGAGCCCATGGCCAGCGAGGGCTCGATGACCTCATAGCCACCCTTGTCAAATCTAGTGAGAGTCGGCCTTGCATGTGGTTTGTGAGGGCGGTCAACCTCTTGCCAGCCTCTGCAAGTAGCCGTTGGCCAAAGTTAGAAAAGAAAAAGGAAGAAAAGAAAAGAAGAAAAGAAATATGGACAAAAACGCCCTTAATCAATCGGCAAATTTAGTTGGCCAACAACTAATGAGGTCAATTTCTTATTTGAAACAAGCACATCAACTTCAAGTTATTATTTGAAATAAGCTCCACATCAAGCCCTTATTAAATGATGATATTTCATGCTCTTTTTGAGAATTTTCCCAATGCTTCATATTATTTGATGGATATGGCAATATATACTAAAGTATTTAACATTAATTAACCATGTTTTTTTGAATAGTTCGCACCAATTTTACAAAACCCCTACGGGATTAGACACGGCATGTTGAATTGAAATTTTTGAGGTCTCTATTTATCGTCTCTACTATATAATTCAACGCTTCAATCTTATACAAAATCCAACCTACTTTTAAATATGAGAAATCATACATTTTACTAACTATTTCAATTTTTAGAATAGTTACAGGTACTGCACTGCCCTAGATTCATCACCCGAGGAATCATCGAGGAGTCGTCTCGCACACGTGGTGGGGGACTCTCATATAGATCGTGCATTTGGAAAATGTCACGTGCACTGCACTGCCCTAGATTCGTCACCCGAGGAATCTTCGCGGAGTCGTCTCGCGCACATGGCTGGGGACTCTCATAAACCTTGCATTTGGAAAATGTCACGTTCACTGCACAGCCCTAGATTCGTCACCCGAGGAATCATCGTGGAGTGGTGTCGCGCGCGTGGCTGGGGACCAGTTGACGTTGACGTTGACTCCACAACCCGTAACTTACGGTCGGACTCCTTTTGATCAACTAATCAGTACACGTACCTAACTAAAGAAGAAAGAAAAAAGAAGAAGAAACCCATCTTCTTTCTCCTTCCCCGGAACCCATCGAGTTAATTCATCAGAAAAAGAACATATTTGAAGAGAGTTGAAGGAAGAGCCATGGTCATCTATAAGCTTCTCTTGAAGGTTGTCGTGCTTGGGGCTTTATTGGGTTCATACCAGAGTCGCATAACATAAGCTGCTGACTCAATGACGAAGCACAGATGCCAAAGTGTTTGCGGAAACCTCTCGATCCCATATCCCTTTGGAACGAGAACTTATGTTTTCCCACGGAGGGAGAGACATTTCCTTGAACCGATCGGGAAAGGACAAGACTAAAAATATGTCCAATAAATCATGCATTTGGAAAATGTAACCTTGTACTGCACACCAGAAGACTTGGTCACACACGGAATTATCATTGAATCGTCTCATGCAAGTGTCTAGGACCAGCTTATGTCAACTCCACAGCTTGAACTAAGCCGATGAAATGAAATTGACGTCACGCCCCGACCCTCGTGCACGCGACGATCCCCATCTTTCCACTTTCGGTCATTTGAATGCGACGTCCCAGGAGGCGTCGCCGACCATTCTTTTTATCTTTTAATTAAGCACATGCGGAAGCGATAATTAATCTCCATACAATTTAACAAATTGGGATAGTCAGGAAAGTCAATCAGAAACACAATCAATGATGCCAGATTATTCATCTTCTGATTAATCTTAAGAAGTCTATACAAACAGGCCCTTACCACGGGCTAGTTCCTACAGAGCCAACCAAACAAATAGGCCATGATTAATCTACTGCTCCCAAGACGCGCCACATGTCGAATCTGCCTCCAACCAACCTGAAAATGGTTATTCAATAACCAATGAGATGTAAATCTCAACGAGTTCTTGCCCTAATCCTCGGCTAGAACACCAACTCACCTCGGGATACCTATGGCGCGGTCTAACACCTCAAGCAGATCAATAGCAAAACAACCATACATCTTAGGCAATGCCTTAATACAATCAATACTATCATGAGCACATCGATAAGCAATCGACTCGCAAGCGACCTTACCCGGTCATGCCATACCCTGCACGATAAATACACATGCAATTCACCAGTAATGCATCTTGCACTCGCAGCATTACATTAATCAATCACACTCGAGTCGTGTCGCAGGCGATCTCACCTGGCCATTGCCACACTCTGCATGGTACCAACTCAGGCATATCATGAACAGTGCACAAACACAATTATAATCAGAACACAATGCCTTTTGTCTCTCGTGCACTCTTGCATTCATGCGTGTTCCAATTATGCATCTCTCCTCGTAAACACGTATCACGGCACAATTATTCTACCTCCCCGTGTAAACACACCTCAGAGCTCTACCTTTTCCCCGCGTCAATACGCATCAGGGCCGCCCTCCTCTGCCTCCCCGTGTAAACACATCTCAGAGCTCTACCTTTTTCCACGCGTAAACACGCATCAGGGTCCAAATCTCCACCTCCCCGCGTAAACACGCCTCAGAGCTCTACCTCTTCCCGGCGTAAACACGCATCAGGGCCCAAATCTCCACCTCCCCGTGTAAACACCTTAGGGCTCAATCTTTTCCCCGCGTAAACACGCATCAAGGTCGCCCTCCACCCCGTGTCACACGCATCAGGGCACAAGTGGACTCATAAGCACACGTCATAATCCACACAAGGCATGCATGAAGAGTATTCCACTCATTATCCATGAATCGCCACATTGCGATAATCCAATAATCAACCAATTTCATAAGGAATACCACATAATTCCCGGAATATACGTGCTTCAATCAATAAGGCATAAATAGGCAATCAGCAAATCAATCAATTATTGCCTCAAATAATGTTCGTCTCACAATAATGCGACGACCGATAATTCCCGTAAATCACTAATTACTACAATTACTTATCACAAAGTAATTAATCCAAACAGCAATCCAACATGCTTTCATCATAACGACACATCAAATAATTTCCACAATTTAAGTTATAAATAAACCGCATTATTCACCATTGAACTATATTCGATTATTATTAACATAAATAATAATAAATCCGAATTTCCACAAAAAACATTAATCCTGAAATTCCACAAATAACCTTAATTCCGAATTTCTACAATTAATATAAATTCTGAATTCCCACGATTACTAATAATTCCGAACTTCCTCAAATACCAATAATTCCGAATTTCCTCAAATATCAATAATTCCGAATTTCCACAAATAATATTAATTTTGGAATTTAATAAATAATAACTATTTTCGGAAATAAATATATAATATTAAAAAGAGATTATTTCTTTTTAATCAAATAACACTAATACGGATTATCCACTAATCCTTATTATCCCAACTAATCACCATTAATTATCCTTAAACACGTTTAACCACATAAACAATCAATAATCATGATTAACTCTAATCCGCCTCCTAACTAAAATCAACATTAATCTAATCTCCCCCTAAACAAGTTTAGCGGACTAATCGAGGGTTTAGAACTTAAACTCACCCGGTAACAAAACCGACAATACCGGCGCGACAGCGACGATGAGGCGAACGCACGGGAACTCCCGGCGTGTCGGGACGAGGCGACCCGGGGCCGGATCTCGGCGGCCGAGGGCGGCTGTCCACGCGGCGAAGGGCTACGAAATGGAGGAACCGGCGGCTGAGGTGGCTCCGGTGCGGCGGAGGAGGCTCGGGAACGATCCTCCGGCGGCCTACGGCGGTGACCGGCGGCGGCGGGCAGCGGCGAGGCTGCTGGCCGCGTGTCCAAGTCACGGCCAGAGGGCCGAGAGGGAGAGAGGGAGCACGGCGACGGCGACGGCAGCTGGGACGGCTCCCCGCGGCGGCCTCGGGCGGCCGGACGACGGCGAAGGGCGGCCGAACGGCGAGGGTGGCCGTCCCGGCTCCAACCCGAACGGAAAGAGAGAGAGAGAGAGAGAGAGGGCGGCAATAGAAGGCAGCAGGGCGGCGTTCAGCCGTGCAGGGCGGAGGCGGCCGGCTCTAGCGGCCGAGGGCGAGCTCCGAGGCGGCGCTGGGCGGCGGCAAGCAAACCGGAGCTAGGCGGCAGCTCGCTCGACGGAGGGAGAAGACAGCGGAGAGGAGGAAAAGCTGGGCGAAGCCGGTTCGGCTTGAGGCCGGCGGACGGCGGCGAGCTAGCGGAACGGTGGGGGTGCGGCGGTGGCGGGTGGTCGCTGGTCTCGCCGGCGGAGAAGCAAATCAGCAGCAGCCGTTCGGCGAGGGAGACACCCGCAGAAAGGAAGAAGAAGAAGAAGAAGAAGCGGCTGCAGCAGGGGGGCGTCGACGTGCATGGGGGGAAGGGGAGGAGAGAGAGAGAGAGAGAGAGTGGTCAGCGGGTCAGCGCAGCAGGGGATGGGTGGCTGACATGCATGGGGAAGGAGGAAAAGAAAGGAGAAAAGAGAGGAGAATGGACGAGCGGCAGGTGGGGGGCGCAGGAGGAGAGAGAAAAGGGAGCGCGTGTGGGAGAGAGAGGGAGGGAACACGCGGGAGAGAGAGGGAGAGAGAGAAAAACCCTAAAACTTTAAAAAAAATCAAAAAGCTTCTAGAAGGGGGTACTTGATCCTTTTTATCCCAAAATCCGGTCCTAATCTTGGCCCGTAATCCAACTCGAGCAATTTCTGGGCTTATTGAGAAATTTGAGAATTAATGAGGCATTGTCCAATATTTTTGTCTCAACGTCCTTGAAAGTTCGGCACTCGGAATCGAACTGAATTTCGTGATTAATCTCAACTGGTCGCGACTTTGGTACGACCTGACTTTCGGGCAGCGTTTAGGATGCTTTACACGTTTGACCCGTGGTTGATAGCTTTTCAATCCACGATCGTGTCTATTCAGATTAGGGCGATCCTCGGTTATCATGTAATCGTGAGGGATCGATTGCTCACCCTGAATGTGGGGTCAATAAGAATTTAACATCATTCGTCGTTGATATCGAAGTCACGCGGAATCACCCGCGATCCGATCTCGTATTTCGCTGAATCGATATTTCCATTCACGAATTGACCTGCAATAACGTGGTATCGTCCTTGCTTGATCTTTATGGCCAAGTGGCCAGTCCCTGATTGAATTCACTAGTCGTACGCACATCCGTCCTTAATCGCCTTTCCGAACAGTCAGTTAACTCGTGAGGGGTCAACTCAGAGTAAACGTAACCAACAGTGCATTTATGAAATAATCATTCTACACGTGCCGAAGTGGGTCGAAATCCAAGACGTCACAATTGACACCGTTAAATAGTTTAGGAACAATAAATTTATAATTTTTCTAGTACTTTCTCGTCAACTCTATTATGCTTGTAGTTCACTTAGCTTGGTTTTTTCAAAATGACTTTTCATAATTGCAATTACATTTTTTATTGCAATGATAGCAAGATAGGATGTTCCCTTGAGATTATGATAATTCAACAAAATATATACAATATAGGTACTAGATTAAAGGAAAAAGAAAATTCTTTGTGATAATAATTCTCCGCACATACATATTAATCACAATCCAATTAATTAGAAATTCTAGTCCAGAAAAAGGAAAAACAGTCCACGTGTGATGTATCTTGTCTTATTTTAACAGTATATAATGTTATCTTTTCTAGAAATCTGAATTTTGCAACACAACAATTGAAAAACTTCATATTTAACCTCTTTGAAGCAAATCAATTACTTATCTTGAAGTTACACGTTATTCTTTTTCAAAATGCATATATATAGTCTAAAATCATAATTATACAATTATTTCAGTATAAATTCATCGACCTTGAAACACATAATCATGCATACAATCAGCGGCTCAAACCAGGTTGCTCTTTGTTGATTTTTCTTCTTTTCTCACTCTCCTGCTTTGGGGTTGTGATCTCTCGCCCACTGCATACGCTTCCTCTTGTTTTGCTTGACTTCTCAAGTCTTGGCACTTTAATGAAGGCAGCCTGCATCATTGATGTTCTCTATCAATGATGCAGTCAAAGTTGGCGGGCAGTAACAAATCCTGATGAGGCATATCGTCGTGCATGAGAAATTGTCGGGGAAATCAATTTCAGACTCACAAAGTTCTTTTTACTTAGCAATGATCCGATCTCGGACTATATCTGTGGCTCTACTCTAAACTAGAAGATGTAATTCGGTTTGAGAATTATTTTTTCTATTTTGCAGTATTATACACCACGATTGTATAAAAATAGATAGGGAAAAGAGAAGACCAGACTTTCGTATTCTCACGGGGGCAGAAACATTTTCTTAAACTCTAGAATCATAGATTAATCTTTCAGAGATTATTTGAAAAATAAGAACAGCTCATTTTGTGACAACAGTGCTCCAGTCTCCCACTAAAAAAAGCTTGTCTTCGCGATGAGTAGCGAAGTAAGATTCGAGAAAAGTATGTAAAATTTACATTACGAACTTTTCGAAAGAGACGTGCCCTGCCCGCGTAAGACTCCGTGACATGAGGAATTGTCGTCTCATGCAAGTGGGTATAATCACCTGCTGTTGACTCCACAGCTTAGACTATAACTACAATTACTTGATGAGAAGAAAAACGGAAAAGGAAAAAAGAAAAGAAAAAACCATCTTACCTCTCCTTATGTACCCCCGAACCCATCAAATTAATTCATTGAAACAGCAAAAAATTATGAAGAGAGTTGAAGGAAGAAACATGATCACCCATGAGCTGTTCCTGAAAGTTGTGGTGCTTGGGACCGTCATATTGGGTCCATGCCACAATCAAGTAGCAGGAGCTGCTGATTCAATGACCAAGCCTGGATGCCAAAGTTCTTGTGGAAACCTCTCAATTCCATACCCCTTTGGATCGAGCGATAGTGATCCCCACTGCCACATCAATCGCCCATCATTTACTGTCTATTGTGATAACTCTACCAACCCTCCGGTACCTTACATGGCGAACAGAAGTTCTAACATCGAAATACTCCACATTTCTATCGAGGACCACGAGCTGCGCATTAACGTTTCGGTTGGTCGAGACTGCTATAACTCTTCTGGCTACGACGGGTCCTCGAGCAATTATCCGAGCTTCACCCAACCTGAATTCCCCATTTCCAGCACCAAGAACAAGTTCACCGCAGTCGGTTGCGACACGTTGACTTTGTTTCGAGATCACCATGTGAAGTTCTCTTTCGGTTGTACGTCTTTGTGCAGCAGCAATTCGACTGTCAGCAGCGGGCCATGTTCCGGTATTGGTTGCTGCCAGACGAGCATCCCTAAGAACATCTTCAACTACAACATCTCCATTTGGGGCTTTTCCAATCATTCGAATGTCCTGGATTTCAATCCTTGCAGCTATGTATTCGTCGCCGAAAATGACTTCTACAACTTCTCGTCTAGTGATCTTTCGCAGCTTCCATTTAAGAGGTCTGCTTTAATTCTCGATCGGGCGATAGGACAACAAACATGCGAGGAGGCCCAAAAGAACAGCACGAGCTTCATGTGCACCAAGAACACCAATTGCACTAACGCCGAAAATGGATCCGGGTATAAGTGCAATTGCTTAGATGGTTACCAAGGCAATCCTTACCTGGAGGATGGTTGTCAAGGTATGTAGATAACACCAACATTCTTTAAATTGTCCTTTCCATTGACATGATCTCAGAAGATTAGATCCATTTGACATGTAGATATTGATGAATGTGCGGATCTAGAGATGAATGAGTGTGAGGGAAAGTGCCAAAATATTGAGGGGAGTTATACATGTCCATGCCCAAAGGGTTATCATGGTGATGGCAAGAAGGGTGGTGGAGTTGGACAAGGATGCATTGCTAATCCATCACACTTGATGAAGATTTTGGTTGGTAAGTTCTTTTATTTTATTTAGACTTTCCGACTGAAAAAATATATTATATGAGCTGAAATCGAGAATAATTAATTTAATTTGTGTGTGGTTGAGGAGAAAATTAACCATTCACATTTTCGCCCGATTTTTCGTCCACTGTCGCCTTTGCCTGAAAAAAATCCTAAATAGAACTTTCTATGTTCTTCTCACTGAAGTTCTCTATGCAGAAAATGAATGTGATGCATTAAGTACATCACGTGTTAGTAATTACATCCTCTTAAAATTCATAAGTAGATTAAATTTCACGCTTGTCAATATCTGAACACTTCGAGCATCTTTTGACTCGGTGATCTTGGGCTTTGGGTAATTGTGAATACATGTTCCATCGACCGAGATCAAGTTGCGATTGTTTATATTGGTACCGTATGACTTGTAGTTGCGTGGTCTTCATTGCCACTTGTAGCGTGGAGTCGCAAGGTTGTGGGATTAAATTAGTCAAAATATTGACCTGAAAAACCACACAACACAAAATTGCCATTTATACACAAATACACACACACACACACACACACACACACACATATAGAAGACTTGCAGCATGTCAATGATTTCAGTAGGCTTTCTATATCGTATCGTATTTTAATCAGGAGGAGTGCTAAGTACTGTTATTACTTCAAATGATGGTGTATTCTGAGCCAACACCACAATTCAAGAAAAATCGGCCACCGAATGACATTCGGCGAATGTTTACGATCTATTCAATCTTTTTTTCTTTATAAGGAAATTAAGACAATTCCCTAAGAAGGAAATGAAAATTAAAACTATTCTTTGTTCTTCCTGACTACATCTCTTGAATCTCAATCTTGATCTCATCTTTCCTCTATGAACAATCTTGCAGTATAATCAGTTTTTTTTTTTTATTTATACTCAATTTTGCATATTGTTCTCAACCTCATAAAATAAATTTTTTCACATTCTACAACATTTTAGCCTTGGTAAATGCTGAAATATCTGTAGCTCATAAAATAAAATAAAAATGAAATTTATATCATACAGTTGATTATGATAAAAAGAAGCAATGGTCATCAATAAAAAAATTGACATTTTATAAAGTTTCACACTCATAACGTGACGTTATAAATCTTTCGTTGACAATTTTCATAGTATGTTGCACTCACCTATGATAAAATGTTATGAACTAAATCATGAACTATGTGATCTTAATATAATAAATCTTTCGTTGTAAAGATTTTTACTAGAACTAAATCATGAACTATGTGATCTTATCATAATAATCACACACCCTAGGGCATAATCTTAATTTCTCTCTCGATCTCTCCCTCCCCGCCCACAAGCTTCATCCATCACCGCCTCTCGTTGCTCGTAGCCACCACTTCGGCGAAGTTAAAACCGGGCGCCGCCATAACGACCACCTCAAGTCTCTCTCTCTGCGCGTGCGCCCCATGTTATACTTTTAGAAAGGGAGGCAGCCTGGGCGGGAACTTGTGTTGGCGAAAACTGGTGGAGACGTACACATAGGGATTTTACCAATCCAAGTAGATATCCTTACTTCCTAATCCCAAATAAAATGAGTGAAGGCCCGTGATCAACGAATTTTGGGGGCGGGCATGTGGTAAAATTCTTCTAAACTTGCATTTGCAAGGACGATGATGAGATAAAAGAACTTGCTCCACATGAGGCATGAGGTGACTGATTGAAATGTGGATTTGCATGTATTTTTAATCTCATTGGAGAGTCCCAATCCATTTTTGTTTTTGCTCCTTAAAGTCAAACCTGTTCCTTTCTCTAGCTTTGATTTGCATGTAAGAACTGATAGAATTGGTTCAATGGCTAGTTCCTCTTTCTTTTATGTGTGACACAACTTACACAACTCTTTTAATTTCTTCTCAAGCCATTTTAATGACGATATCATTTAGATAGCTTGTTGATTACTAGCGGCATGACAACATCTATTGAAGGTGATGATACAAGTAAGGAAGATATAAGCAAATTTCACACCGAATACTAATCCATTTTAAAATATTCCCTCAATGTTACTAGTCCTTGCCATTTTCATGTCATTAGAAGAGATCGAGCTGGATACAGGGATGGGACTTGTATTGAGTTGTTTAAATCATGCATGGTTCAACGAAAAAGTCTCAACAAACGTATGCTTTAAATGGCGTAAATTTGTTTGAGTTGATACTTTTTTGACTTCTTTCATGTCGAATTAAACCTGTTAAACTGATGACATTTTATGGAGACCAGGGCAATTTTGCTTTTCTTCCTTTTTGGTAGATTAGTTTAACCAAATCCATTGTCCAATTTCAGACTCAAATTGTCCCAAGACTATGAAGTTTTTCGAGGAAACCTCACGATATAATTCTACAGAAAGTTTGAATGCCTGGCCGCTCTTATATGGTTAAAATGATTCACTGTGCAATCAATTATGTGGTTAACTATAATGAAAAACGGGTGTTATATACAGGTGTTGCTGTGGGCATAATAGGGCTGCTTTTCGGCATAGGCATTTTGTTTGTTGGATACAAACAAGGGAAACTCATTAGGCTCAAAGAGCAATACTTCAAGCAAAATGGCGGTTTGCTTTTACAACAACAATTACATGAACGTGACAGAACTACAAAAGCTGTGAAAATCTTTAGCGCTGAAGAGCTAGAGAAGGCCACTGACAATTATAATGAGAGCAGAATAGTTGGGCAAGGAGGATACGGTACCGTTTACAAAGGTTCGTTGCCAAATAATATGGTAGTTGCGATTAAGAAGTCCAAGCTTGTGGACCAGAGCCAAATCGAACATCTCATCAATGAAGTCATTGTGCTTTCCCAAATTAATAATCGTAATGTGGTCAAGCTTTTGGGATGTTGCTTGGAAACTGAGGTGACTCTATTAGTGTACGAATTCGTCAATAATGGAACTCTCTTCGACCATCTCCACAACCCAAACAAATCATCGAAATTGTCTTGGGAGACTCGGTTGAGAATTGCTTCAGAAATCGCTGGAGTCCTATCGTACTTGCACTCTACAGCTTCCACTCCCATTATCCATCGAGATGTCAAGTCAGCAAACATCCTTTTGGATGCTAACTGTATCGCGAAAGTCTTTGACTTCGGAGCTTCAAGATTAGTCCCACTCGATCAAACACAATTGTCCACCATGGTTCAAGGAACATTGGGATACTTAGACCCTGAGTACTTTCACACAAGCCAATTGACAGAAAAGAGTGATGTTTATAGCTTCGGGATTGTGCTAGTTGAGCTATTGACAGGGAAGAAGGCACTTTCTTTTGACCGACCAGAAGAAGAGCGGAGCTTGGCAACGTACTTTTCATCATCATTGAAAAATGACAAATTGTTTCAGGTTATTGAGAAAGTTATTGCAAATGAAGGAAACAATGAGCAGGTGAAGGAAGTTGCCAATCTTGCCAAGAGATGCTTGAAAATAAAAGGAGAAGAGAGGCCGACCATGAAGGAAGTAGCAATGGAATTGGAAGGACTCCGAGCAATGGCTAACCATCCATGGGTTAGTGGTATCGATGTGAATCCAGTAGAAACAATTTGTTTACTAGAAGAGAAGACCGACGTGTACATGGATAGTGTTGTGAGCACGAGCACTGGATACATGGATAGCATGAAAAATCATGTCACGCCACTAGTTAGTAGTGGGAGATGACAATGATGAGGTTATCGATATATATTTGGGTATGTTGAGTCGGATGTTATGGTTGCAATAGGTCTCCATTGACTGCACTAGTCATTCAGTTCTTTCAGTTTGAAACTAGTTCATCAAATAGTTTCTGTGCGTGGAAAGAACTTTTGAAAAGTCTAGCCTTATAATAAAGTCAGTGTAGTGATTCAATAAGTGTTTCCGTGAATGCAGGATAATTTAGCGTTAGAAAGCTTTGGATCCGACTCGGTGATAGGATGTAAATATGGCCTTTTCCTTCTACCGTTTCTTGGTGGTGCTTTTGAGACACGGGATTTCTATCGTCTTTGAGTGTACTGGAGTTAAAATGAAATGGAAGTGCAGATTTCTGTTTGCTCGACAATGTAGCTGGTCTACCTTGGATGAATCGGTTTTTCCTGGGCAATTCCATGGTCTTGCCTTACATTAATACACTGAAACTTTCGTGTATCGATTATACATATTAGATATGTTCAATTCCATGCACCATCAACCGAATTGAATTTCACGTTTGACTTTTGCTCGTTTGTCACTCATCCATACATTCAATGGGGGTACGGTCATATTTGCCTTACTGAGTTACAATTATGAACATCATTCATATCCATTTGTAGTCAAGTTTTTACATAGTTAATGTCCATATTAATAATCAACCGATCAGAGACATTTCCTTCGATTGGTGAGGGAGGAAAATCAAGTCCAATAGAAGGTCATATTATGCAGGTGCAGGACTCATTTACCCAAGGCGGATCTTTTCACCGGAAAAAAGAAACCGAGAATTAGTGCTGATGTCCTCCTAATTCTTTGTAATTAAGGTGGCCTAGCATATATGTGGATATAATAGTTGTTATTGCATTAGAGCAAGTGCAACCTGATTGGGTTGATCAACCGGCTGGTCATCTTGAATCGACTACTCTACTCGCTAGACCTAGCCCAAGCATCCATCACCTGAGGCCAAGGACCTCCATTGGCCATCAGCAAGGCCCGGTAGAGGGAAAAAGAAAAAGAAAAGAAGAAGAAAAGAAGAAAAGAAAAAGAGGAAAAATCAAAAATCAAAAATCAAAAAATCAAAAATTATTAAATTATTTTTAAAAATTATCAACGTCAGTGTTGATTATGCCACGTAAAATGGTTGACGTTTGTGTTAGTGATTTTATGCCAAAATCGATTGAATAGACTCAATTGGCAAAATATGATAATATTTTAGAATTGAATTAGCAAAATTGTAATAGTTTTGTTAAAAATTTCAAAAAATGGCCCAAAATGCTTTTAATTTCTTAAATAAGGGCCCAAATGTACCTTATTTCAAAGAAGAACTTGAAGTGCAATTACTTTTTCAAAAAATGTTCTAAAGTGGATTTTGTTTCAAATATGTGCTTGAAGTGATTATGTTTAATTTCAAATAAGTGCCTGACTTTCTAGCGATCATGAGCATTTTCGTCATTTAAACCCTTTTTTCCCTTTTTTCTTTCATTTTCATTTTTTTAGTTTTCCTTCATTCTTCACTGATGGCTGGCCAGCCTCTAGAGAGCCCATAGTTGGTGAGGGCTTAGCAACCTTGCCAATCGTTGGCGAAGGTGTCTGCTAACCCTACGCAAGGCTGATCCTTGCTAGATCTGGAGAGGGTGGCTGTGGACCCTAGGTAGGCCCTTGCCAGCAATCGACAAGGGTTGTCAAGCCCTCATCGACCTAGCTGGGCAAAGCTGACCCTCGCCAGATCTAACAAGGGCTTGCATGCCCTTGATAGCCTTGACTAGTGGCCAATGAGGGCTCAATAGCCCCTGCTGGTCCTTACCAGTGGCCAGCGAGGGTGGCCATCCCTTGCCGGCCTTTCCTAGTGGTTGTCGGCCAACACTGAAAAAGAAAAAAGAAGAAAAGAAAATTTTGACAAAAACGTCCTTGATCAATCGAAAAATTTAGCTGGTTGACAACTAGAGAGGTCAAATTCTTATTGGAAACAATCATGGCAACTTCAAGCCCTAAATTGAAACAACTATGGCCACTTTAGGCCCTTATTTGAAACGACTACGGTTACTCCATGCATTTATTTGAAACAATGTTTATTTTATGTCCTTATTTGAGAAAATGATGGCGCACTTGGAACCATTTTTTGGAATTTTCCTATAGGTTTAATTTTTCCTTTATATTTGTGTTTAGAAAGACCTATAAATTCACTAACTTTCATTGGAAGTGACCAACCTTAATTTGATTGACATATCAACATCTGCCATATCGACATACCAAGTTACAGAATCTTAATAGAAGAGGGAAGTGGAAATCTGTTGGTGAAGCTACAAAGATGAGTTTAGTAGAAACGTGGTTTTTGGATTTGGTTTGGTTACATTTTTTGTAATCGGGGACGCAGGTGAAATTGCACGCTCATTTGTGGCAAAGCCTAGAGAATTTGCCTGTCATAGTTGATTCCCCTGATGTTGGGTTGCTGAGAACTGCGCCACTTGATTTACACTTGGAATGGAATGGTGATCGCGAAATGCGCGTTAAGAACCTATTGGAGAGGACAAACTGCCGAGACGAATGCAGTAAAAGCATGAAGGAATAGATAGCTCAAGAGCATGATTTGCATTTTCTCTCCTAACGTTTTCCTTGCGAGCAAGCCGATGCAGTGAGAAAACCTAACCACACGTTAGCTAAGAGATCTAGTGAAGAGGAATCGGATAATTGACCAGACTAGTGGAATAATTTTTTAAGAGAATTTCAATTCGGTATTTGACTAGATGGTGGTTAAGCATTAAAGAAGCATGGGCAATACAAGAAAACACATGAGACGCGTTACTGCCAAAGTGCTTTACTTGTTGTCTGTCTGATGGGCAGCGGATGATGAATCCAGCTATGAATGACAGGGAAGCAAATGTCGGCGGAAAAAGGAAATAATTTGCAGTGACATCTCTCGACCTGGGTAATGACATTTCCTATGGTTTGACATCTTCTCTATTTTCAAGAAATATAGCACGATCACCGGTCAGTTCTGTGGTTGTTTTCAGCAGGAGATTGACTCCTTGATCGTCCAAAACCACAGGAACATTTATACGAATCACTGTTTGCCCACAATTTGCATGATACTATGCTCATCGTCATAGCTGGGTTCGATCATTAGCTTGCAAATTTCAAAAATGGTAGACTACTCATTCATTTCTAAGTTGCAAATGCATGAAGTGGTGAATGAGAAGAAAGAGATCAAGAAGATCTGGCGAGTACTGCTGCGCCATCATCGCAGGTGAGGGGAAAGCTACGAGTTCCGTTTTGTGTGCATTCTTTGGGAATGAGAGATGTTGCTGAATATTAAAATTTTCAATTTAGTTCTCATTGAATCTTTTTTTTTTTTTAGCTATTTGACTGTTCTCATTATGACTGTTTTACCCATAAGAGAAGATTGTCATTCTTATAGATACTAGAGGTGGAAATTCTCTGATTGTTCAGAAGGATTGTGAAAGACTTGATAGCAGCAGGAGCTGCTGACGTTTTCTAGGGGTATTAGTTTCAACTGAGAGAGATATAACGTTGCTCCTTCTACAAATCTCTCAGCCTTTTCTTTTAATTATTCACTACACAGGCGCTGTAGTTCTATTATGAACTACCAGGTCCCAAATTGTAAATAAGTCAAGTTTGGGCCTATCTTTAAGTTTCAAATATGTTGAATTTTATTTAGTCGAACATTCTGTGAAAGAAGTTATTACTCGTATACGCATTGTTAGCAATTTCTAGGTCAATTGTCATTTATTGAGTTAGTTGTTCCTAAATTCTGTATGACGACTGTGCATCCACTGATTTCAGATTACCTCCTCTTCAGGATCAAGCATGGCCAAAGTAAGTGTGGTAAGATTATATCTCTTTCTCATGGAGCTCAAGCACACATCCTTTCTTCCTTCTTTATGTTTAGCATGTTGATAAGTATCATCATCATTGTCAATTTTGGGCATATGCGTGGTAAGCAGGTACAAAAGCTTGCCATTGGTGAATTTGAGCTATGATTTTCTATTTCAGAACTCAGGAATATAGAAACACGTAAAATTGTGAGTTTTCTCAAACTGCCTTATTTATAGGTCATAACAGCTGTGGAGCATGCTGATAAAATAGCATCTGCAAGGGATGCTATTGGGAATTCTGACTTCTTCCTCGTGGCTAGGACCGATGCACATGCAATATCAGCCAAAAACTGGCCTGTCTGAGGCCATTGTAAGGGTTAATCTTTACATAGGGGAACCAGTTGACTTTTCCTCTGCTTCTTGTCATGGTCTGCCGTTGAGTAAGGCTTTTGTTCGCTGTGAAGCAGAAATACTGATCTAAGTGGGAGTTACATAGTCATCTTGTGCTGAGACACAGGTTTACAGTCAATATGCAGACCTCTTTCTTGACATTATTATAGTATTCGAGTGATGTCTAGATGTTCAACCCAAAGTTAATAAGTAGATGTTTTGGCATCTTAAATATTGGTACATCTCCATTTTTTCATCCTGTACCTTCATTTATCCAGAAACTCATGCAGCTTCTGCCATAATTCTAGTGTAGATTATATCATATGACTTCTTAATCTGTGTTCCATTTGCCTCTCCTTTAACCCTTGTGCTCTTGACACCCATTATCGCCCATTATCTCCAATACTTCTCTTTGCGACTTGAGTTCAGTGACTACACTTATTGATGAAACTATATTGGGGAAGATATACATTTTTAGACTGTTTGTGAATATGGCTTGTGAAGTCAAAATTAGAGCTTTATTAGTTGGAACTGAGGTGATTAAAGGAAATTACATGTCAAAGATCTTTTAGTTGTTTCACTCGATGGCTAGAATCATCAACACATTTGCTATGTATTGCTCTGTCTGAAGGAGGAAAATGAAAGGAAATAGCAGTACCATATCCTGACCATTTAAATGTTTGCATGGTGATTTCTGTCAATTTTTCATTTTATTATGTAAATCCAATTGTCGTTTCCTTGCATTCTCTGGATGGTCAAGCTGTTTGGACAATGTTTATTGGTTCTTTCAAGACTACAACATGAAGCATAGTGTTTCCTCCTAGAGCATTGATAGAATTTCGTTTGAAACGAATAATCGAAAACATTTTTTTGGTTTATTAACACATGTTTTTTATTGTAATGGAACTTGCAGGCAGGAGCTGATGCATGCTTTGTGGAGGCACCAAGGGATGACGATGAGCTCAAGGAGATAGAACAGGACGGTGTACGAAAGGCTACGGAGTATGCAATTTGATTGAAGGTGGAGTCACACCATTGCACACTGTTGAGGAGCTGAAAGAGATCGTCTTTCGTTCGATCATGCGCAACGCTCACGGCGCTCTATGCTTGAGCACACGCCATTGTCGACGTCCTTGAGTCGTTAAAAGAGAAGGGAACTACAAGAGACAACCTCGACATGATGGCTATGCCGAAGGAATTTAACCAGTTGATCGGAGCTTGGAGTCCTGGTTCAGGCTCGAAACGCGGTGCTCTGATTGCCGTCAGAGTAGATTCATAGTAACCGTGGAAACTACAAGTAATCAAATATGTGCAGCAACATTTGAATTCCAATTTCCAGTTTCCCTCGGTCAGATGGACACGGCGATTCTATGAATTAGTGGAGCAATAGCCAATTTCTAGGCTCTTAACATATAACGACCCATACATTTGCATGATAGATGCACTGCTTAGAGCGTGTTAAAACTCTTTTCAATATGAATGCTTTTGCTAAATAATTACATATCAATTTTTTTTAATAAGTCTATCTCTGTAATGGCCCACGTCTCTAGCAACAAAAGATGATAATAATACCCCAAAAAATTATCTTAACTTGGCAATTCTTCCTTCAAAAAAACTAGGCAATTCAAGAAAGCACCATGCCCAACTGTAGGCCACAACAAACACGTTACAAAGCGTAGCATAAACATGCTTATCTGAACTTTCAGCTCTTGAACCGCCCAAGATAAACGCGTTTATTTGGCTTTTCAAAAGAAATAATTAAAATTAGGAAAGCACCCTCTTTGCACTTGCTATGAACTTTCGTCTTTGCACCATACATGACCACAAGCCAAAGCAAACACCTTAAATAACAGAGCATAAACATGGCAAGATATAGAATCGTTTCCATTGGAGACAGTTATCAAGTGCTGAAACTCATCAAAGATTCCTTCACTAGTGCTCGATACGTGCGTATTTGACTCAGCGTTCCATACAAACGCTTTGCGATTGCAAGATTGAGGAGCTAAAGATGGCAAGCTGATTTTTTTGTTGGATATATTTTATATAATAAGCTTTGAAATGTATTTACTTCTTTTGAGGCAAACTAAATGGAAATCAATTCAGAATTTAATTGAACACAAATAGTACCATCATGTCGTATTATTAATTACCACTCTAGATGAATGATGCATAGAATCAATCAATATCTAGATATGGACATCTATGGCTAGCATTCATCAAATTTATGTAATATGATAAGTGGTAAGCAAATTCAATTGGATCTCAACAACCAAATATGCATTAATGTGGACAGAACCTCCTCGCTCTCCTAAACTTTCTGGTGGGGCAAAGTTATCAAAAGGAACGATGAAAAGCAAAAAATTCTTCATCTTTTGTGGTGTGGTTTGGAACAATGAAAAGCAAAAAATCTCCACCCACCAAACTCCTATAAATTTAGGGGCTTCATTTTAGCCGTATGGGCAACCGAACTTTCTTAAAGAGCCATGCTCTGCACCAGATTATCTATTTCGATTGGTCAAGACATCTTCCGGGTATGATCATTCTTCAAGTGATTATCCACAGCACTAGCTGAATTCCACATGTCCGGCACCAAGAACATGTTCATCGCACTTGACTGCAGTGAGCTTGTTCTTCGTGCTAAATATGGGGAATTCAGCTAATCTTGCCTCTTCGAGTGTTTGCCCGATGATTGAGATCGGGCCCATATGAAATCCGCGGTCGATTTGCGAGACCTCTGGTTGTGGATGGAAATCGGGGATGATAGCAGATCGCTGAAACGGAACGAGGGTGACAAATGGGTTTAAGTTGGGCTTGTTTAGTTCATAGTCGGATTAGTAAGTTTTGGATTTGATTAGGCTTAGTAAGCTCTTGGGTTTGGTAAATTTGGATTTACTTCTGCTTTAGAGAATTCGCGGCTGACTCTGGCTAGAATTAAATTGGACTTTCACAATAAAGCTCATTCCGTTTATAAGCCTTTCTTGTTTTCTGTGACCTGGACCTTCGAGGTCCAAGCGAGGTCCCACATTCGGGCCCAGGCCCAAGGGCCTACCCCGAGTCTCTATTTCCAGAAAATAAAAATAAAAAATTGATAAAATTGGTTAGAGAAATAGGCCTCGATTGAGTTGTTAGATTTTAGTATTAAAATTAATTTAGTTTCATGATTTTATCTAATTTAGATTTGGTAAAATTAGTTTCTTTAGAAAATTGAATTTGATTTGAACTAAGGTCATGGTGGGGTTTGTCCTAGAACTTAATAAATGATGCCATGTTATACTCTCTACCCGACTTGTATCGGGTTATTTAACTACATTTCACCATTTTATTCACTTTTCATTACTGTTCTTGATTTGTTTGTTTCTAGCGATTGCTTTTATATTGTTTTTGTGTCGTGATTCACTTTCTTAGTTGAATAATTAGGTTATATTCTAGGACCATAATAAATATTAAAAAAATTGCATTAATATTTAATGGACCAGAATCTTAGGATTCACAATTTTGTAAAAGGATTGCTTGAACATCTAAGTTGACAAATAATTAAGTTTAGATATCGAAAATGCACTAGTTAAATAAACTAGTATAGTAAGCCCCCCACCTTAAACTAGTATAGGACCCTTTTCTGTTTTGCTCCTAAATGTCAAACCGGTTCCTTTCTCTCTTTAGTTTTGATTAGCATCTAAGAACTGATAGAATTTGGCTATTTAGATGCTCGTCCTTTGTTTAACGGCTTCCTTCAATGCCGACAAAGTTTTTAAAGTCGAACTGCCAAGATTGAAGGATCCCCCTTTGGTTGATGGCTTCTGACTTAAAACTCTCTTTTCTCTTTGTGTTGCTTTTCCACCTTCATCGATAATTTGAAGACCTAATCTAAAGTCCAATAAGGTTGTAATCGGACAACACCAGCAGTTTTCGAATGAAGACCGCCAAAATACCGAGCTATAATTTGCTCCTCTGCCTCCGCCACCTCGCATCGTAGCATGAGATGCTCAAATTTGGTGGTGTACTCTTCCGCAGACAACTCCTCTTGCTTCATGTTGTGGAGTTTATCGAAGTCATCCTGCTGATAAGTTTCTGGCAAATGCTTCTTCTTTTTTTGAGCTCCTTCATTTTATCCGATGTTACGATCCATCACTTTCTTTCATGAGTTCTTCGACACGTTAGATTTTCCCACCAAATTAGAGCATGCATTTTATACATCATGACTACAAGCTTCACCTTTCGATTCTCCGCGATATTCTTATGATCGAAAATTCGCTCGATTCTATCGAGCCAATCAAAGAATAGCACTGGGACCACCTTTAGGCTTACCTGGTCTAGGTAAACAAACCTGCCGTTTCCGAAGCAAAAAATTCGATAAATGGAGCTCACTAAGACTAGTCTTCTAATGACAGCTCCTCTTGCTATATTTTCCTAAGCGAACCGAATGCCATAAAATAAAGGAAATATTTTCTTAAAAAATGTTTTTCATGAAGCGAATGCAGTCTTAAATAGAGTTAATTTGGGTGTACAATACATGTGCGGTATGGTGCGAGAACGGTAATAACTCGAATAATATCGAATTAACGCAGCAGAATAAAATAACCTCTTATGTAAATCTAATATGAACTAATATAGTAGAGTAAAATACCAAGCACACGAATACAAGACGGTTTTTGTACGTGGAAAACCTCCTCAGTGTGAGGAGATAAAAAACCACGGGACCAGAGTTCCCCCAAAAATCTTCACTATCAACAAAATTGGATGAACAATGTTCTTTGACAAATACTAGAGGTACATAATAGCAAAGGCAAAGACCTCAAGAACATAATTATTGGCAATACACATGAATTTCACAAAAGATCAATGATAAATCTGACAAAAAACGCAGGTTTTGATTAATCCACGAAAAACCTGAATCAAACCGTTCAAATTCAAGAAGATTGTGCCACGAACACGCTGACAAAATTTTAGCTTAATCGGACCATAAATCGACTTTCGATGCCAGCTTGATGTAAATTAGACTTTACCCCAAATTAGACGTTACCACTTTAAAGATAGTGAGAAATCATATTTCTCCATATGGCTTATGATATGATCTAAAGTCCTTTTGGGCTTCCTCCATATAGGAGTGAATCCAGTAACAAATAAAACATTTGACATGTCTTTAAATTTTGTAGATATTAAAAAACGTGCGGAGAATAACCCATGTGAGGGACCGTGCCATAATATTGAAGGGACTTGCCTACACGTCAAAATTGCCATAGCCTACTCTCACCACATATCCAACACTCCACCAGTGGAAGCCATTTTTTTTTTAAATTATTATTAAATTTTTTAAATTTATGAGCACAATCGTAATTAGCCGTCTAATCGGAGAAGAATTAGTACGGCAACTATCGGTTCTTGAATCGAAAACATGGAAACACCGTCCCCACTGCATCTATCTCGAGGTGGGTAGAGTGCTTGGCAATAGTAATAAGCATTGAATCATCCAGTGGCGAATTTACTTAATCCGCCAAGACAAAAGAAGAAATATAGTGAAAACGAAAGGAGATAAACATTAAACAGGAGAGAGGACCACCTCGCCCATTGCAAATCGCGTTGATGTCTTTTGTTTCACTAATAATCAAGCAGAATGTGCTTTTTTAATTTTGGAGAACCGGAAGTGGCAATGGTGCCGCAACAAGTTGACATCATATATGATAAAGCAGAAGCTCGCGTGAGCGTACTGGAGACTCCATCTCGCCCATCATTTTTTACCCTCCACCGACATCCCATCAATGAAACCAGCTGTTTCCATGCGTGTATGTGGGAGGTAAAGAGGAGAAAATATTGGATAGGTGAAACACTCCACGTAGGCGATGTAGCTCACCACTCAAAATCGGACACATGGCGTCCACATCGGTGGTGGGCCCACACGCGGCCAAACCCCTCTCTCCTCTCTCCTCTCTCCTCTGTCTTCCTGCTGTCCTCTCTGTCCCCTTTCTCTCTCCTCTGCAAAGGAGAGAGAACAGCCCCGACCTCTCTCCTCTCTCCTCTGCCTCCACCTCCCCGAGCCTTGCCCCTCCGCCGTCGCCGCCGTCGATTTCCCCCTTTGCAGAGGAGAGCAGCCCGACCTCTACTCCAGGGGAGGGGGGAACACGACGGAGGGGCACTCGGGCACTCCCCGCCTCCGCCTCCCCGAGCCCCCGCCTTCGCCTCCGCCTTCGTGGAATCTATGGAATCCTCTTGGGAGAAAGATTTATAAAAAAAAGAAAAAAAGAAAAAGAGGGTGTCTTTGTTTTCTTCAATAAAGTAGGGAAGGATTGATCCTCTCGCGCTCCCGTTGCTCTTCGTCTCCCCCTGAATGCCTTAACCAGTGTTTAGGGTCTGTTTCTCTCTCCCTTTCTCTCTCTGAATTTCTGACCATGTTCTCTTTGGCCATTCTTTTGTCATTCTATGTTTGGGTCTTGTCCAGTGGTCATTATGTTTTTGAGAAACTTTGGCTGTCTTGTTCCTCCCTCCCCCGGAGCAGAGGTCGGGCTGCTCTCCTCTGCAAAGGGGGAACGCGACGGCGGCGACGGTGGAGGGGCAGGGCTTGAGGAGGCGGAGGCGGAGGAGAAAGGAGAGAGGTCGGGGCTTCTCTCTCTGCAAAGGGGGAACGCGACGGCGGAGGGGCGGGGCTTGGGGAGGCGGAGGCGGAGGCGGAGGAGAGAGGAGAGAGGTCGGGGCTGCTCTCTCTCCTCTGCAGAGGAGAGAGAGGATGAAGCAGGGAGACAGAGGAGAGAGGAGAGAGGGATTCGGTCCCGCGTGTGGGTCCACCGTTGATGTAGACGTCACGTGTCCGACTTTGAATGGTGAGCTGCATCGCCTATATGAAGTGTTTTACCTACCCAATATTTTCTCGGTAAAGAGAGAGGAAAGGGAAAATGAGAGTGAATTCACATTTCTGATGGCGTAACTAGAGACTGAGAGTGGGATGGCAGGAGACACAAACTTACTCAAAAAATTGTATTTTCCTTTCTATAGACTATATATATGCATTCTGAAAAAGAATAAAGTTTAGCTTCAAAATAATTAATCAACTAGCTTCAAAGAGGTAAAATATAAACTTTTTCAATTCTTGCATTACAAAATTCGGATTTCTAAATAAGATTTCAATACATACCTTTAAATTAAGACAAGATACGTCAAACATGGAATTATTTTCCTTTTTTTGTGCTAGAATTTCTAATTAATATGGATTATGGTTGATATGTATTTGTGGAGAATTATCATCACAAAGAATTTTATTTTTCCTTTAATCTAGTACTTGTATTGACATATTTTGTTAAATTTTCATAATTTCAAGGAACGTCTTGTCCTGCTACCATGGCGGTAACAAAGAAATGCAATCAAGATTACCAAAAGTCATGTTGAAGTAACAAGCAAATTGAACTATGAGTATAATAGGGGAAAAGTGTCAAAAAAGTCATAAGCATTTTGCATTAATGCCAATTTAATCATAAAACTTCTAAGTTAGTGCCAATTTGGTCATTCTGGCTAATTTTAGCCATATTTTGCTTATGTGGACACTAGTTGGTGACATGGTGGACAATTTTTAATAATATTTTAATATTTTTGAATTATTTATTCATTTGTTTATTTTCTTTCATTTTTTCTTTCTATTTTTTCCTTTCCTTTCCTTTTTTTTTTTTTTTTTTATCTTATACTCCTCTATCCTCCAACCGGTCACCGGCTAGGCAGCAGGTGAGGTCGACCTTGCCAGCCTCTAGCGCACCTCGCCAGTGGCTACGAGGGCAAGTGAGGCACGAGCCTCGTCGAATTTGGTGAGGGTCGAGCCTCGCCAGCCATGGGCGAGGCACAACCTCACCAGATTCAGTGAGATTGAGCCTCACCCACCCCCTGGCAAGGGTTAAGCCATCGCTAGAGGCCACAAGATCACGCCTACGATGGCTTGAGCCCCTGCAAGAGGCTAGGCAAGGCTTGACCTCGCTAGATTTGGCGAGCCTTGATCTTCACTAAATCCGGTGAGGGTGAGCCTTTGCTCGCTTGGTGCAAGGCCACAATAGGCGCACCAGTGGCCAACAAGGTTGACCCTGACCTCATCAGCCCTCGCCTTTGGCCAGTTGCCCAACTAGCGATGGGCTGGAGGAAGGAGGAGAGTAGGGGGGAAAAATAGAAAAGAAAAATAAAAAGGAAAAAGGAAAGAAAATAAATAAATAATTCGAAAAATACTAAAATATTATTAAAAATTATCTATGTCAACCGCTAGCTGTGCCATGTCAGTCGTCAGCCATACCACGTCATGGACTGGCGTCCACGTCAGTAAAATCCAATCAAAATTAGTCGGAATGATCGAATTGTTACTAAGTTAAAAGTATTTAAACATTATTTTTTTAATTTCTATTTTCTATTATTATTGTTCTTTTCTTTTCCTTTTCTCTTTTCCTTTTTCACTTTTTTCTCTCATCTCCCTGTCCTCTCTTTTCCTTCCCGGAACGTGTCTTCATTTACGCAACACCCTCCCCGAAACTTCCCCAGGATCTCACCCGCCAAATGCAGGCCTTCTGAGCAAAAGCCAGCAAGGTAGACACTAAACCTCCGTCGATTTCACTGAAGACACCAGACTGGACGCTTGTTATTCATCACCCGATCCCCCACACCCTCCCCCTGCAAGAGGCACCGCTGGCCTCCATCCGTCACTGGAACAATGAGCTCAAGACACACCACACGCGCGAAAGTAACCGTGAAGTAATGAAGCAAGAAAGTGACCATGACATACAGAAATCCAGAGAACGTGAGCAAGAGGTCCACAGTTCGAGCAAGGCAGCCATGACATTCGTAGACATCAAATAGACATTTCGTCGGACAATTGACGGGCGTTGACTGAGAGGAGGCAAACGATAACTTAACGGGGCATCAAAACGCGACCAAAATAGACATAGGCAACTAAGCGGGGTCTAGAAGCAAGAAAAGGCAGCACCGCTGGAGCCGGGACTCGAGCAAGCCGAAGCCACGCGAGCCTCTGTCCGGCGGGCTCAAAACAGAGCAGCACGGGAGCGCTACCTCGCTTGAGCGATGGGGGTCCTACCTGCCTCGACCACAGCGACTAACGAGCCCGAGACAGACCGACCGTGGCCGGCCGCCCTAGCGTCGCCGAGACGAGGTCCTCGGACCGAAGAGGAGTGAACTCAAAGGAAGACTCACCGGAGAGAAAGGACGCCAGGAAGCGGAGTCTCGGGAGCGGCCAAGCTGCTTTCCTATTATCTACTCTCGGTTCTTCGCTCTAATCTCACTCACGACACCCTCTTTTTCGAGCTCTCAGCCTGAAACCTCTCCCAAGCCGATGTCGCTCTCTCTGTTTTTTTCCCCTCTCTCGCTATTTCCCGCCGGAGAAGCTCTATCCCCCCCCTCGGTCCTTCTTTTAAACTCGCCCCTCTCCTTCTCTCCAAGGACGGCGCCAACTGCTACCAACGGGTCCCGTACCGCACGACATTCCCCTGCTGCTCGTTGTCGTACCATTATCCGTCCTTCGGCTTCTTTTGTCGGAGGCCATCGTCCAAGCGGAGGGGAGAAGAAGAAAAGAGGAGATGGGCCGGGTGAAAGAGAGGAAAAGGAATGGGCTGGGCTGGGCCGGCCCAGGTGAGGAGAAGGAAAAGGGAAAAGAAGAAGGGCCGGGCTTGGCTGGCCCTGGCCCGGCCCTACTGCGTTTCCGTTTTTTTATTTAATGTTTATTCTTTTAGTCACCGATGCCTTTAATGTAATTTGATGTGTCAATATGACATATGTGGGTGTTCATACCAAACTTTTGGTGACTATAATTAGTTGGTATCTTAATTTGATGAATGTCAATACTTCAGTCAAATTGAGGTTGGTGATTTCGAATAAAAGTTGGTAATTCAAAGACATTGGTAAACACTCTAATTGACATGTGATTGATAAAAAAGTTTCTAGTCACTTTTTTGTACCAATGATATTTGATAGTCACCAATCACATTCAAATTCATTATGTGCCATCATGGAACAGAGTTACATATTTATGGCTATGAACGCTTGCAATCTACTAAGCCTTTACTCATTATATGAAAAATGAAATCTCTGCCAATGCTTCTCCTTGCACCATCTGTCATGTGTGCAAGAAAAATAAGTAAAAGTGTGGATCTTTATGAATGCACTACTTTGACTAACATTATATCTTCGAATTCATTGTGTAGAAAGCAAGTTAAAGTTTTTAATATAAGAAATAAGAAAGTAAAGATGGTACTGTATCTCGTCAATAAGAGAATTTATAGAAGCTATCCATGTATGGTGATGTCCATTATCAACCAATGTCACCAATAAGTTCCACATAAAGGTGCCGGATTATAATATTTGCCTTTCAAAGGTGAATCATGAAGCATGTTTATCATCACTAAAAAAGCGTTCAGAAAATTCCATCAATGATGTTGGCTGAGGCAACGGCATATTATTATCACGACGAGCCGATTTGTGACCTTAACCAGCTTTTTAATTAATGGAAGTGGTAAAATTATGTTATTTTCAAGGTTTGGCTTATGCAGACTAAAATTTTTGAAGCGTCACCCCTTTATTATTAGTGGTTGCGGCTTATGATGCTATGGCTTTCCCTGTTGTACTTAAGCAGTTCTGTCAGTTGTTTTTTTCATAATTATACAACTAGAGTCAAGTTTCCCTGTTTATGGCCTCACTACTAGTTTTCTTACAGAAGGATAATCGAACCATCATCTCATCACTTTGCAGAGATATTAAAGTGGTTTCACCCTCTATCTTATTGGCAATATATATCTTCCACAAAGCTAAAATGCAGAGCCATAAATTCTGAAAGTTCACGCTACCATTATCTTCATAAAAAGTGGAAACGGTTCGTTGGATGACTAGCAAGCTAAGTAGGCTGTGCATGTCCTATTCCAAAATTGCAAATGTCCTATGGATACAGTTTTCGAGAAATTAGTGGACAATACAGGGAAGTCCAGTGGATCCTCCGCGAATGCAATCGTTCCGTTCCAAAATTCCTATGGCCCAGTGCATATGAAGAAGTAATGCCGAGGTGTTATTTTCAAGCACAAGGGCACTAGAGATGCAATCTACTAGGCTCTAGAAGAACGCGAGCATAATCAACCAGCGTCAATTTATTCCTCTCGAGGCCCTTAGACACTCTGAATAGATATATATTTTATCCAGATAGCATGTGTCACAAATAAAGCAACTCACTAGGAACCTAGTCTAGTTGTGCACCATGAGCCTGTCAATTAGTGAAGGAATTTTGCCAAATTGTCAATGATTGAGCTTTATGCTTTGTGATTTTATGTAGGAATATTCCTAGTTTATTATGCTAGTGTCACTTTAAAACTATCAATCTTATATAAGGGAATCCATCCCCAAGATGTATTTTTGAAAAATAGTCATATTTAATGGCCATTATGGCCTCATGCAATTCATGTAATGTCCTTGCCTTCAGTTATAAAAGGCGAAGAGGAACCGTCATAAAATGGTGGTGAACTTCCGAAAAACCTTCATATTTTCTCCTATCATGTTTTTGTAAACTTCGTCGTTCTCTAGGCATATTGTTATTTGAAGGATAGAAATAAAACTTTGATAGTGTGATATCCTGATTCTTGGTGAAGTAAGTATTCTCTCTTTTTACTAGTCAAAGTGATCATGTGGATCAAAAAACTCAACTAATATTGAGACTTTCGAGTCTCAAGGTGACCATTTTAATGAGATTTTCAAGCTAAAAGTCAATCATATTTTGATTGCTGAGGGAAGGGCCTATGTATTGTGATGGCATATTGACCTTAAATCTTCTCCTTCTCGGTAACTTTATCTCTTAGGGTTGTGCAACTAGAACCGATTGAACTAGGAGCCACTCAAACTAGGATTAGATTGGTTGGTCATAAGTAGTTCTGATGTGTGCTAGTCTGGTTATTGATTTCATAAAATCGGAACCATTGATTGGCAATTTGGTTCCTAATTTCAAAATGGGAAACGGACCAATATTGAAAGTCCCAATTAGCTCAAAGCTCAAATGAGCCTATCAAGAATAATAGCCCACTCGAAAGAGAAATAAGTTGAGCCTAGAGAGAGTAAAAGCCCGCAACAAAACGAAAGCTCACTCTCTCTCTCTCCCCAAACGTAAAGAAAAAAGGAGTGCCTTAGCGGAGTAAATTGAAGGGAGTCAGACACACCCGGAGACAACACTACAACATAATCCACTTTCTCTCTAGTTTTTCTCTCCCCATATATAAGTATCTGTTTCGTTTAGTTGGACAAAGAATTTTTTAGAGCATATACACTTTGAGCAAATAAAAAAAAAACTCTCTCTCTACTTGTTTCGTTGAACTACTTGAAAACCAAACAAGATTAGTTCCTAGGACTAGGTGGTCAAGTTCCTGATTCCAAAAATTGATAACCGATCTTCCTAATTTATTTCCTGATTTTTGGGTGGGACTAAATTAGACCGGGAACAGATCATCCGTATTATCCCTCATTAACTCCTATTGTTACCCATGTTAATTCTTGCTTTTCTTGAATTTAAAGTTATATATTATTTTCAGAAATCGAAAATAGCCATATGGCATAAAACTTTGATGTATTCCAAAAGATGAATTCGTCGTACATCAAATCGAATTTTATCATGTTAACAATATATATATATATATATATATATATATATATATATATATATGTGTGTCTTATAAGTATTAAGGCATTATTAAAATGTTGAGTGACTTTATATGAAGAGAAAAGAAAGAACCAATTTAGAGTAATTCGACGGTCACTTAACAGAGTGGATGTTGTCATTTACTAAGGGTCTGTTTGTTAACACTCCTGGGAACAATTGATTATGTTCTTTTGTTACCGGGAGTAAATTTGGAATATAAATTCATTTGTTAAAATTTTTGTTCCCGGGAACAAATTTGTTCTCGGGAATAGATTTGGAGTAGAATTGAGAAGCAAAAAAAAGTTGCTTCTTGTTCGCATGAACAATTTCAATAATTAGTTTTTTTTTCCCTTTCTTTTTTTCTCCTCTTACTCTTCCTTTTCTTCTTCCTCCCTCAGTCTACTACCGCCCCATTGCTGCCCACCGACCACCGTCACTAGCACCGGTGGTGGCCAGCAAATGGCTAGGCTAGGTCCGGCAAGCTCGGCTAGCTATTAGAGGCTCACCAAACCTTGCCTAGTAGGTTGCTAGCCATCGCCAGTAGTGACAACCGGCCACAATGGAGGAAGGGAAAAATAAAATAGAAAAAGAAAAAGAAAAATGTATTTAAATCATTAAAAAATTAAAAGAAAATATTTTAAACTAGAAATTCTAAGGTTTTACCAAATGCATTTCTATCCCGTGAATAAAAATTTTGGACAGTTACCAAACGCCTTCAAATGTTTAGAAATTGTTTCTAGGAACAGAATAAAAAAAATCATTTTTAAATATAAATTGTTTTCGGAAACAGAAGCGTTACTATACATGCCCTAAATTGACGTTACTAGGTGGTTTGATTTTTTCACTTTAAGGGTATATGAAATGCGCAAAATATGAGACAAACACCACATACGCAATTGCAGGATTTTATATGTTTCCATACTAGATTCTACATGTAGGTATTTTCTCTAGACAAGATTTATAAATAGAGTACAACCACAAAAAAGATTTGGTTTTTTTTTTGGAAGCAAAGAAAGTTTGGATTAAACTCTGTAGCTTCAATGTTACGTTAGAATGAAAGGATCTAACGTATAAGTAGCAAAGTGACTATAAATAAATTTTATAATCACATTGTGACATAGCTTTATTCTTACAACACTTTACATTAATTAGAAAAAAAAGACCTTATCCCACTAATGGTAATATTAATATATCAGGTTAATACTTAAATATCGATTGTGTATAGTCTATTGACCTAGACATACTGTGTTGTAGCAGTCAATAAAATCAAAAAGATCCATTAATTTTTTAAAAAAATTTGTCTTTTTGGTATCCTTACCTAATTTTAGCCGAATAACATCAGGAAAAGTTCTAGTGAAAAATCTATCACAATTGCTCCTGATATTAACTCTAGAGAATAGCGACTTTTTATTTGCTCCTTTAGCAGGAAATGAGAAGAAATTCAGCCGTCCCGTCCAAAGCATCAGATACAATTGACGCCGACCCTGACCTGCAAAGCCACGTCTTGCACAGCCAACTCATATATGTACAATTTGAACGCACCTGCAACATGACATTGACCTTGACCTGAAAAGCCAAGTAGCGACTTGCATGGCCAACTAATGTCTTGAACAACATCGGTATGAATATCCGATACGTGACACGATATAATATAATACATTAACACATTAATTTTTTAAAAATAAAAAATTTCAACATATTATGACACGATATATATTAATAAATTATTGGCCCGAGGTATAGGCACCCGGTTCCTTAGCGCTTGTCGAGCGCGACGAGGTCCAGGTGGAGTCCTCGGTCATAAAAAAAAATTATAATTAAATTAATTTCATTCAAATTGATAAATAAATAAATAATAGAAAAGGAGTTTGAAATGAATCTACATTAATAATATTAATAGATCAATTCATAGGAAATTGGAAGATATTCGTAAGAAATGCGAAATTTAAAATTGTTCTAAAGCTAACTCCATGAAAAAGAAAAGAGGAAAAAGGAGAAGGTGTATGTTTAAATATAAAACAGAAAAGGCAAAAATAGTTTATTTTGGTCGGAAAAGGCAAAAAGATCGGGTAAATGGAAATTGGACAGGTATCCAATTTTGTTTGGACTGCCGACCGTTCATTGTCATTTTACAAGAAAGGAGAAGGAGAGGAGTTTTTCAGAAGAATCATAATGAGATGTTTGAATGGTCTCACGCCAAAGGAAAAGAGGATAATTCATAAGGAGACGTGATTTGTCGCAACTCCTACACTGATCGTGTAAGAAAAATGAGCTTATTTGCATTCCTCTCTTTTTTTTTACTTTTCTGCTTTGCTTTTCCTTATCTTTTCAAAGGCACCGACTGACGTAGGTACGCCCCTTTGTTTTTTTTTTTTTTTTTTTTTCCGATCTAATAGGCACGCCCCCTTTACCCATAGTCACTTTTTCCATCTTCAAATCATGACAGAAAGAGGATTTTCCTCTTTCCCATTCTGTCCACCGCAGAAGACTAAAAGATTGACCCAAGTGAAAGACAAAAGATGAACAGTAGTCACCATCGATCAAAGACCTGTCTTTTTAATTAGAAAATTAAAATTTGTTTTTTTCCAATTTTTAATACTATCCCATATTATAGATAAGTTTAGTGATGAAAATAGGTTATTCTCACCCACCCATGGGTAGCTCAACTGATTAGGGCGAATTTAGACTTCTTTGAGGTCTTGGGTTCGATTTCCTAAAAAAGCATTTGTGATTTACGTGGAGAGCCATAGCGGTGGGTTGCTATGCTAGTCTCCCCCGAAGAATAGTTGAGGTGCGGGTAAACTGGCCCGGACACCTTGATTACCAAAAAAAAAAAGTTATTCTTGCACACCACTTTCATGAATGGAGTTTGCAATTAATTGACGATGTTTCAGTCGTTTTGGGATGTTCAATTGAGGACTTGCTTAGAAGGCTTCCTCGCAATATCCCTCCAAAAAATAAAAGATGAAATCAGGCCCTCCCTTATAGTCGCGGCCTCATCTCCACTCCCTCACCCTCACCCTCACCTCCACCCTCCATCACCTTCTTCAACAATTCTCTCTCCCTTTGTAGCTGTAGACGCAACCTAGAAATCGGAATTCCTCAAATGACTCTATGTATGTTGAAATTGCATGTCAGAATTTCGAATTCACATGTTCGATCTTGCCAGGGAGAGGTGATCACGTGTCAAATTTTTCCGACACATGTTAATCATATGTTAGAGCATGCTGAACACATGTTAGAGTATCCAACAGAATACGAAAGTTTCCTAACGATGTCCATGCTTCTTAACTGAGGTCTCTATGATTTGAAAGGCTTGTGAGCTTTAATGATTGCAGTCTGCTTTTATCAGGATCATGATTCATGTTGTGATGTTACAAACCATTTTAAGAATTTTTAAATTGATTTGAAAATTGAATAGAGACTTGCATTAAGGATTCAATTTGCTCGTGTGTAACGAAGCTCTCTTAAATTGGATATGAAACGAAGAAAAAATAAAACCAGGATTCTTGACAAAGAAGATAGTTTGATTAATATAAATTTCTCAACTTCCTTGGAAGATATAGCAAATTAGTTAAAGTTTTCTTTGCCCAAAAGAATAAGGTAAAAATGGTACTTTCATCATTGAAGCTATTGACAAGAGCCTACACGAAAGATGTCTCTGTCTGTTAAATATCATCCAATTTCGTATGAACTTCCACCAAAAAGTGTCAATTTCGGTGTGTCTCTCTAAGGCGGGGCATGTAGCATATCTTTTTACTAAGGACATTTATTATAAATTTTATGAAAAAAATGTCAATTTTGACGTCGACCTTGACTTGAAAAGTAAGGCAACAACTCGCGTAACCTCCTCATATCTCTATGATCCGAACGCAGGCAGTGACTGGCATGACCAGCTGATGTCTCCACGATTCGTAGGCTTATGAGCTTTAATGATTTCCCCATTCCTGAATCTGAGATTCTCTTTATCAAAAACGTGACTCATGTTGTGGACGTTACAATCGGTCGTAAATTGATTTGAAACATAAATAGAGACTTGTAATAAGGGTGCGATTTACTAGTCTGTAACGACGCTAGCTTAACTCGAAATGGAACGAAGAAAAAAGTAAAACTAGGGTTCTTCATTAAGAAGATAGTTTAATTAATCTTAATTTCTCAAATTCTTTGGTAGATATAGCAAAACAATTAAAGTTTTCTTCTCCAAATATAAATGGGAAAAATGGTACTGTCATCCTACAATTCTTATCGTAGAATTAAGGTAGGAATATATCAACAAAGGGACTTTATAAAAACTGTCTCTATGTCTATTATATTCTAAACAATCTCATTTGAAATTCCATGAAAAGGGTGTCAATTTTGGTGTGCCTCTCAAAGGTGGACCTTATACCATGTCATTTTACTAAAGACACTTTTATGAGAATTTCACCAACGATGTCGGCTGAGAATTTCAAGCTTCCATTCAATGTGATCGCTCACAACTTTGTTATTTTCAAGTTTGTAAAATTCTAAATAGATACAAGAAATTGATTCATGTTAAGTGTCCTGCCTTAGCCTATAACATGATTTGCAAAACCTGTTGTTGCCTCTAGCTGATATTTTTTGTGGGAAATTTCAATAAAGAATATGTTTATTTTCGTCATTATGACATGATATATAACTCATCACTCCTTAATTCATCCACAGTTAAGATAATTTCACCCTCGGCATCTTTGATAAAGAGAAGTTCTTTGTCTACTGGGAGTGATGATCTTAATCGTTTGGTTGACGAAAAGAGAAAACAACGAAAAAATTTGAATTGATATGGAGTCACCGTGTAAAATTGGGACCATCATACAATATCTAATGGAAAAGTCCTTTGCTTTTGGGTACTGTTCTGCTACAAATCGGATAGATAGAAAAATAATTAAAATGCGTTTGTCGATTTGGACTATCATTTCAATAGTCAAAAAGAATCCTTTACCTGAGACCTTGTTTTTGGGTTGCATACACTTCTTCTTCTTTTTAATCTATTTTCTAGTCGTCATTGTGTTTATGTCTCAAGAAAAATTCCAAAAGAAAACTCAAAGTGCGCTTTTTATCAAATAAGGATTCGAAATAGACTTTATTTTAAATAAGGACATGAAGTGTCATCACTTTTTGAAATAAAAGTCTGAAGTGGATTTTGTTTTAAATAATAGTATAAAATGATTAAATTAATAAAGCCAAAAAGATCCATTGATTTTTTTTTTAATTTTTCGTTTTGTGGCCATACCTGATTTTAGCCAAATAACATCAGGAATCAGGAAAAGTTAAAGTGAAAAATCTATCACTATTGCTCATGATTTTTACTCCAAAGAAAAGCAACTTTCTCTGCTCCCTCAGCTAAAAACAAAGATACATTCAGTGCCATTCCTCGTCCAAAGCATCAGATGTTATCGACGATGACCTTGACCTGAAAGCAAGGCAACGACTTACATAGCCAACTCATACATCTCCATGATCCGAGCGCCATGCGATGCGACGTTGACCTTGACCTGAAAAGCCAAGCAGCAACTTGCATGGCCTACTGATATCTCTACGATTGAAGTCCGTGACCATTAATGATTTGGCCGATCCCGAATCTGAGGTTCGCTTTTATTAGCAACATGATTCACGTTGTGATGTTACAATCGGTTGTAGGAATTTCTAAACTGATTTGAAATGTGAATAGAGACTTGTACTAAGAATTCAATTTGGTTAGTGTGAAATGAAGAAAAAGATAAAAGGATGATTCTTCATAAAGAAGATGGCTTTTTTACCTATATTGATTTCTCGGCTTCCTTGATAGATATAGCAAAGTAGTTGAAGTTTTCTTTGCCGGATTTAATAAGGTAAAAATGGTACTGTCATCATAGAATTATTCCCTACGGCTCTTACCGGAGAATTAAAATAGCAATATATCGACAAAGAGACTTTATAAAAGCTGTCTCTATGTCTGTTAAATTTCCAACAATTTCGTATGAAATTCCAGGAAAAAGGTGTCAATTTTGGTGTGCCTCTCGAAGGTGGACCCCATAGCATTTCTTTTACTAAAGACACTTTTATGATAATTTCGCCGACAATGTTGACTGAGGTAAAAAACGTGAATTTGCATGATGAACTTATGCTTCTTCTTCTTCTTTTTTAAAATTAGTCTGTGATCTTGAATTGTAATTTCAAGCTTGCATTTAATGCGATCCCCCAAAACTTATGTTATTTTCAAGTTTTAGCTCTTTTGGACTGTGAAATTCTAAATAGATACAAGAAATTAATTCATGTGAAGTGTCCTACCCTATCCTATAACATGATTTGCAAAATATGTTGCTGCCTCTAGCTAAAATTTTTGTGGGAAATTTCGATGGAGAATATGGTTAATTCCCTCATTATGACATGATATTTAACTCAACACTCCTTTTCAATCCATTTCACCCTCACTGTCTTTGATAAAGAAGACCTCTTCGTCTACTAGAAGTAATGATCTGAATCGTTTGGCCGACAAAAAGAGAAAACAACGAAATTATGAACTGATATTGAGTCACTGTGTGGAATTGTTACTATTAGACAAGATTTAATGAAAAAGTCCTTTGCTTTTGGGTACAATTCTGCTACAAATCGGACTGATAGAGAGAAAAGCAATTGAAATGTGTTTGCCTGTTTTGTGATCATTTCCACTGTCAAAGGAATCCCTAAAAACAGAAAAGATTTTTTGACATGTAGGACACTTCTTCTTCTTTTATATATATTTTCTAGTTGTCATTGTGTTTATGCCTCGTGTTAGGGTGTGGCAATATATACTAAAGCATTTAAACATTAATAACCATATTTTCATCATATTACTTAAATTTTTTTGAATAGTTCGCACCAATTTTACAAAATTTCCCCTGATATTAGAATACGACATGTTGAGTCCAGATCCTTTTAGGTCTCTATTTGTCTTCTCTACCATATAATTAAACGCTTTATTCTTATACAAAATCCAACATGTCCGTAAAAGGAGTGTTAAATTATTTAAATATTAAAAATATTCTTTTTACTAAAAATTTAAAATTTTTAAATAGTTCACAGTGATTATACGTGTGTCTATTTTCTTTCCTTTTTCCTTTTTCTATTTTTTTTCTTTCCAAAAGGTAACAAACTACAAACTTAGAAAAGGAAAAAGTTAAAACTTAAACACAAATAATAAAGAAATACGAACGGGAGGTTGGGGCCAACCCTCCCACCTGTGGCCGTTAAGGTCACCGGTGCTCGGGTGCCTACCGACCCTCGCCTAGTTATGGGCAAAGGTCACCAGCCCTCTCTTAGTTCTGAAAAGGGCCTGTTGGCCCTCGGTAGCCATAAGCGAGAGGGCTAGGCCAGCCCTCCACTTGTATTTAAAATATATATATTTCTTCCTTTTCATTTGTTTTTTTTTTGAACGAAAAAAGAGAAAAAGTAAAAAAGAAAAAAAAAGGAAAGAAATTTTTTAAAAAAGTAAATGACAAAAATATCCTTGATCAGTTGGTGAGGTTAGGCTCTTCTTTGAGACTAACACATCACTTTAAGCCTTTATTTAAAATAATATCAATTTCAAATTCTTATTTAAGAAAACGATATCACTTTAGGCCTTTATTTGAAATAATATTTACTCCAGGCCTTTATTTGAGAAAATGAAGACACTTTAAGTCGTTATTTGAAATTTTCTTTTTAAACATTAGAGGTTAATTAGGCAAATTACATGATGTTGTTAAACATAAAATATAAAAATACAATAAAATAATTTTTAGCAAATAAAAAAGACTAACATAAATTTTATAGAGGAAAAGGTTATTTTTTTGTCTATTACACAATTTGCATAATATATCAATAATTATGAACAAATGCATAATTACTAATAACCGTTATGATTAGATGCATAGAGATGTTAAAGTTTGGGGGCCATTGATATTCCATTATTATGGCATGAATGTCTATATAACATATTATATATGGTAAATTAAGTAAGGAAACGATTAGAATTTGTTTCAGTGACTACTCTTACATAATAAAAGAGAGGTGGGGGTTCGAATCCTCATATTTTCAAAGGTTGGAATGATGATGATTTAGTTTCAGGAGCGGGTTTCCATTCTTACGTTTTATAAAAAGATAAGGCAAAATTTTGAACATGAAAGTAGAAGTAGAGTAGGACTGATAAAAAAAAAATTTAAGTAAGGAAAAAAGATTAATCACTAATAATGATGCAACCAAATTAAACTTTACAAAGTTGAGAAACAAATTATTCACTATAATGAATAATTGATTATTCTTATACTGAAAATAAATAAAAGAAATTCTAAATATGCCTTCTTGGGGAAAAAAATTACTGCGAATTTCTTTACACGTACAAATTGAAGAAATCAATTGCTTTAAAAGGTCTTTAGGACGTTATAGAGCATATGATTTCGTGACAAGAGTACTCCAGTCTCTGGCTCAGAGTAGCTTATGTTCTTTTGATGAGTAGAAAGAAAACGATCGTAGGACATCTGTCCATTAGGGATGGACTCTCAAATAAATCGTGCATTTGGAAAATGTCATGTGCACTGCACTGCACTAGATTCGTCACCCGAGGAATCATCCCGGAATCGTCTCATGCACGTGGCTGGGGACCAGCTGACGTTGACTCCACGACTTGAAGTACGCGTTCCTGACCAAAGAAAAAAGCAAAAAAAGAAAAAAGAAAAGAAAAAGAAACCCATCTTCCTTCTCCTTATAATCCCCCAAACTTATCGAGTTAATTCATCAAAAAAAAAAAAACATATTTGAAGAGAGTTGAAGCAAGAGCCATGGTCATCCATAAGCTTCTCTTGAAGGTCGTCGTGCTTGGGGCTTTACTGGGTTCATACCACAATCACATAACAGAAGCTGCTGCTTCGATGACGAAGCCCGGATGCCGAAGTGCCTGCGGAGCCCTCTCGATTCCATATCCCTTTGGAACGAGGGATAGCAGCTCCGACTGTCACATCAATCATCCATCTTTTATTATCGATTGTGATAACTCTACTGACCCTCCCATTCCTTATATGCATAAAAGAAGTAGTGAAATTGAAATATTCGACATTTCTGTTGAAAACCACGAGATGCAAGTACAATTTTCATCTGGTCGAGAATGCTATAACTCTTCCGGGCACAATGGGACTTCGAGCAAATATTCAGGGCTCAGCCTACTTGATTTCCCCGTATCCAACACCAAGAACAAGTTCATTGCCATCGGTTGCGACACGTCAGCCTCATTCCTAGACCTTGACGGGAAGTTCTCTTTTGGGTGTATGTCTTTGTGCAGCAACATATCAGATGTTAGCAACGGGTCGTGTGCTGGTATTGGTTGCTGCGAGACAAGCATCCCTAGGGGCTCCTTCGGCTACAGGATCTCCATTAGGAGCTTTTACAATCATAGATACGTCCTAGATTTCAATCCTTGCAGCTATGCCTTCGTTACCAAAGATGGCTTCTACAACTTCTCGGTTGGCGATCTAAATCAGCTGCAATTTAACCAATCCACTCTAGTTCTTGATTGGGCAATAGGGAATCAAACATGTGAGGACGCCAAGCAGGACAGTACAAGCTACATGTGCACCAACAACACCATTTGCACCAATGCTGAAAATGGATCAGGGTACAAGTGCAATTGTAAAAAAGGTTATCGAGGCAATCCTTACCTTGTGAATGGTTGTCAAGGTACGATGAGAAATTCCACTTTCTTTATCTTGCACTTTGCACTGATGTGATATGAGAAGATCACATGCATTTGATGTTTGTGTGATTAATTTATGTAGATATTGATGAATGTGCGGACCCAAAGTTGAACCAATGCGTGGGAAAGTGCCATAATATTAAGGGGAATTATACATGTCCATGCCCAAAGGGTTATCATGGTGATGGCAAGAAAGGTGGTGGAGATGGACAAGGATGCATTGCTAATCCTAATTCATCACATTTAATGGAGATTTTAGTTGGTAAGTTCTTTCTTTTGACTTAGAGTGCCTAACTAAAAAAACATAATATTCTAGCTGATTTAGAGAATATATAATTTTATTTCTTTTTGGTTTAGGAGAAAATTAATTATTCCCAATTTCACCCGATTTTTCTTCCACTATTTGCCTTGCCTGGGAAAATTCAAAAACGAAACTTTCTATACCCTTCTCACTAAAGTTTCTATGCGGAAGATAAATGACATTATATGATGCATTGAGAGCATCACATATTACTAATCGCATTACATTTGAGCTTTTTTAAATTACAAAATTAGACTAGTCTCACGCATGTCAATGTCTGGACTCTTGGAGTATCTTTTGACTTGGCCACCTTGGGTTTTGGGTAAATGGGGAGAATTGCCAAAAAAGTCCTAAACCTATTGAGGTTATGCCAATTCAGTCCTAAACCTTTTTTTTTGACCGATTCAGTTCTAAACCTTTTAGGATTGTGCCAATTGAGTCCATCCGGCCAAAATTGGCCGGCCGGAGCCGACGTGGACGCCGGCCGGTGCCGGCAACAATATTTTAATAATTTTTATTATTTTCCGAATTTTTTTTTAATTTTTTCCGAATTTTTTATTATTTTTTTAAATTTTTCTGTTCTTTTCTTTTCTTTTTTTTTTTCTCCCCCCCCCTCCCCCTCGCCGGCGCGGGGCGGCCAGCTCCGACGAGGCTGCCGGCCACCGCACGAGGGCCGCGGCCCTCGCCGGCGGCCTCGCCGCACCGGGGCGAGGCAGGCCCGGGGGGCGGCGAGGCGGCGCGCGCCATGGCCCGGCCGCGGGCGAAGGCGGCCTCGCCCGCGGCCGGCGAGGCCATGGCGACCTTCGCCCGAGCCCGCGGCGAGGCCGCTTCGCCCGCGGCCAGCCATGGCGAGGCCGGCGCCAGATCGGGCGAAGCCGCCTTGCCGAGGCCGGCCTCGCCCGGATCCGGGCGGCGGGGGCGCGCCGAGGCCGGCCTCGCCCGGATCCGGCCGGCCGGGCCGCGACCCTCGCCGGCGGCGCGCCGGATCGGGCGAAGCCGCCTCGCCGCGGCCGGCCTCGCCCAGATCCGGCCGGCCGGGGCCGCGACCCTCGCCGGCGGCCCCAGTGTCCAGGCGAGGTCGCCGGCGAGGGCTTCGCGGCCCTCGCGCGCGGTGGGGCAGCCTCGTCGGCGTGGCCCGGCCACCGCCGGCGCCGGGGGAGGGGAGGAGAGGGGAGAAAAAGAAAAGAAAAGAAAAGAAACAGAAAAATTAAAAAATCAATAAAAAAAAATCAAAAAATATAATTTAAAAATCAAAAAATATTAAAATATTATTGCCGGCGCCGGCCGGCGTCCACGTCGGCTCCGGCCGGCCAAATTTGGCCGGATGGACTCAATTGGCACAATCCCAAAAGGTTTAAGACTAAATCGGTCAAAAAAAAAGGTTTAGGACTGAATTGGCACAACCTCAATAGGTTTAGGACTTTTTTGGCAATTCTCCCTGGGTAAATGTGAATCCATTTTCCAACCACCGAGATCATATCGCGAATAGTATCAGCACCGAGTGCGAGAACACGGCTATAGGACGTGTGCGACCTTCGATATTCAATCGAACGGTGGTCGCCTGAGACTGTGGTCATGCGGGAGATGAGCACTCCCCCAATTTGACATCATGACCTTAGGAAAGAAACGAAAGAAAAGGCGATGGTCGGAACAGCAGTTGGTGGCGCATGGGCGAGGACTTTTTTTTGGTGAAAGCTGGTGGAGACGTACGCTTAGGGATGGCTATTTTTTCAATCCAAGAGGATATCCTTTCTTCGTTGTCCCAAATAATGAGTGAAACCCATGATGAATGCACTTTGTGGCCAAGATTGGGTAATATTTTTATGCTCTACATCCAGGCCAGGGCGAGGAATGGATGTGGCTGGCCTTCTTTTCCTTTTGCCCTTTCTTCATTCCTCCTAAGATTTTCTAGTTGAAGTTTTCTTTCCTATTTTCTTTCCTCATTTAACCTTGAAAACTTTATATAATAAACACAGCTTAATTTTGCACAAACTATAGGGATTGACCGAATTTTGGCCCGAACTTCCAAGCATGCCAAAATAAAGTACTATCATTGATAGTAATCCCTAACTTGACATGCTATTAGTTCCAAATACTTGCACCATTCTGAAATGCCACTATTATCTTTTTACAACATGTGACCCATTCTTTTATTTGTTCTCTTTACGCCGTTTCTATCTTCTTAGAATCGTGAGTTGTGCTTAATGAATTTTTTTTTTTTGAACTTGTTATTATCATGAGAATGGTGATGGTATAAAGAAACTGGTTCCACATGAGGCACGAGGGGGGGGGGTACAGAACATCTTTGTTAATTTTAAGGTGGGGGCGGGCGGGCCTGTCCCGCCCCACCTCATTACGTTCCCCTAGTACATGCTTAATGTCAATTGCTTCTTTTTTTAGATAACCCTTTTCCCAAATGCAATAAGCGGTAAAATGAAGAAGGTGATTGACTGAATTATGGATTTTCATGTGCTTTTTTCTTTTCTTTTCTTTTCCTCCTAAAAGTCAAACTTATTCCTTTCTCTCTCATGTTTGATTAGCATCTAAGAACCGATAGAAATGGTTCAATGGGTTGTTTTGTCTTTCTTTTATGTGTGATACACGATCTATATGACATTCTTATTTTTTGCTCAAGCCATATTTACCACGATATTATTCAGATAGATTGCTAGTGATTTGACAACATCTATTCAAGGAGACGACACGAGTAAAAGAGGAAGTTTCCATTTTAAAAAATTTCTTCTAAGCTACTAGTCCTTGCTAGCTGCATCTTGCTAGCTGCATCTAATTAAAAGGGGTATAGCTGGTTATAGAGGTAGGACTTGTATTGAGTTATTTAGATTCATGCATAGTTCGACGCAAAAGTCTATACATGCATATTTAAATGAGGTGGATTTAGTTGTGTAAGACCTAAATACTATAAGCAAGTACACTGTAGTACCACGGGAAAGAAAATACGTATTCTAGTGGTGAGTTTGAATGCGTTATTTCTTTCACATTGAATGAAACCCGTTGATTGATGACATTCTTTATAGATCGTGGAAACTTGTGTTTTTCTTTTTTGGTAGATTAGCTTTACCAAATCCAGTATCCTAATTCAGACTCCAATTGTTCCAAAACTACTTAGTTTTTCGAGGAAACCTCGTGATATAATTCTGCAGGAAGTTTCATAGTGTGGCTGCTTTTGCACGATGCGATGATTTATTGTGCAATTAATCAACACGATTAATTATTCTGAAAAAACAATGTCGTATACAGGTGTTGCTGGGGCCATTATAACGCTGCTGTTCAGTATAGGCTTTCTATATTTGGGACACAAGAAAATGAAGCTTATTAGGCTCAAAGAACAGTACTTCAAGCAAAATGGGGGCTTGCTTTTACAGCAACAATTAGGTGGATCAGATAGAACCACAAAAGCCATGAAAATCTTCAGTGCTGAAGAGCTAGAGAAGGCCACCAATAATTATAATGAGAGTAGAATAGTTGGCCGAGGAGGATATGGTACAGTTTACAAAGGATCATTGCCAAATGGTGTGGTAGTTGCGATTAAAAAGTCCAAGCTTGTGGACCGAAACCAAATTGAACAGTTCATCAATGAAGTCATTGTGCTTTCTCAAATCAATCATCGTAATGTGGTTAGGTTTTTGGGATGTTGTTTGGAAACAGAGGTTCCTTTATTGGTGTATGAGTTCATCAACAATGGAACTCTATTCGATCACATCCACAACCCCAACAAATCATCAAAGCTATCTTGGGAGACTCGGTTGAGAATTGCTTCGGAAACTGCCGAAGTCCTCTCGTACTTGCACTCCGCAGCTTCCATTCCCATTATCCATCGAGATGTCAAGTCGGCTAACATCCTTTTAGATGCTAATTACATTGCAAAAGTCTCTGACTTTGGAGCTTCAAGATTAGTTCCACTTGATCAAACACAATTGTTCACCATGGTTCAGGGAACATGGGGATACTTGGATCCTGAATACTTGCACACAAGCCAATTGACAGAAAAGAGTGATGTTTACAGTTTTGGGGTTATGCTAGTTGAGCTGTTGACAGGAAGAAGGCACTTTCGTTTGACCGATCAGAAGAAGAGAGGAGCTTGGCAATGTACTTTCTTTCATCACTAGAAAACGACAAATTGTTTCAGATTGTTGAGGATGTTATTGTAGATGAAGGAATCAATGAGCAGGTGAGGGAAGTTACCAATCTAGCAAAGAGATGCTTGACAATAAAAGGAGATGAGAGACCGACCATGAAGGAAGTAGCAATTGAATTGGAGGGACTCAGAGCAATGACTAACCCTACTGGTGACTGTAGGACAAATGTGAATCAGGAAGAGTTGGTTCATCTATCGAGAGAGAAGACTGACGTATACATGGATACTAGTGGGACCATGAACAGTGGGTACCCAGATACCATGGAATAACATCTCATGCTAATAGTCAGTAGTGGGAGATGAGAATATTTAAGCTACCGATATATTTGTGTGTTGTGATAGATGTTATGGTTGCACTAGGTCTCCATGGATTGGACTAGATCATCTGGTCCTTTCACGTTGACAGTTAGGAGCATTTGGGTTGTCTCTTGTTCATCAAATGGTTGTTATGCGTGATTTTAGCTTGAGAAAGCTTTTAAAATTTTACTCAGTGACATGATGTAAAAGATTGTCTAGTTCCTTCTATCCTCTGTTGCGGATGCTTTCGAAATTTGGGAAGTGTCTTGTCTCCGAGTTTGCTCGAGGGTATTGTTTGTCCAGCTTGGATCAATATTTTTCTTCGGCTATTCAATGGTCTTGCCTCTTGCCTTGCTAGTTAGAATGCGAATTTTTTGGGTGTCGATTATACGCATGACATATGTTCAATTCCACGCACTACCAACCGAAATGAATCTCACATCTGGGTCTGTCATCCAGTGACTTGTGCTTGTGTTACTCGTCCATAAAATCAGTGGGGTAGAGTCATATTTCTCTCCAATCCATCTTGTGATTACCATGTTACAAATATAAACATCATCTATACTTATTTCTACTGAATGAAGTATAACATCCATATTTTTAATTAACCAACGAAAAACATTTCCTTGAATCAGGATGGAGGAAAATAAAGTCCAAGTAATAATTATATTTTATGGGCTTATTATGCTCTAACCTAAGGCGGGTCTTTACATCTAGAAAAAAAATTTGGGCACAACAGAAGTATTGAATGCAGCCATTCGCCATATCTAAAAACTGAGAATTTGTGTTTACATAAACCTAATACCTCGTAATTATGGTGGTCTAGGGCAAGTATTTCAGTTAATATCACAGAAGAGCAAGTACAATCGGTTGGGATCCAAGGTTGAATTAGCTGATTGGTATCATTAAAAGGACTCTAAATAACCGTTGGGCTTCCATTATTACTGCAACGTGAAACAAGGTACGGTTTTTCTTCTAATTTTGATTGAATATGCATGTGAAAAATGTTAGAAAAGTTCTAAACTTATTGTATATGTACTAATTTATTCTTAAATATTTTAATGATATCAATTTAGTTTTAAACTTTAATTTAGTCCAAACATTTTAAATTAGTGTTAATTTAGTCTTTAACCTTTTGACTTGATATAAATTTAGTTATTCCGACTAATTTTGAAGGGTTTTGCTGACATGGACACTGACCAGTCGATTGGCACCACAACAATTTCTAGTAAATTTCTGATTTTTTTATTGCTCTCTCTGGGTAGTGGCCAACCACCAGCGATGCCTAGGCAGGCTAGCCTTGTTGGATTTGGCCGGGGTGAGGGTAGCCATGGCGAGGGCTTACCTCGCCAAATCTAGCAAAAGTACGCCTTGGCCTGGGCGAGGGAGGGCCAACCCTACCAAATCTAGCCTGGGAAAATTTGACCTTTGCCTAGGCAAAGGCAGCCTTGGCAAGGGCTTCCCTTGCTAGATGTTGCTTGGGTGAAGGTGATGCTTGGTGAGGTTGCCCTAGCTTGGGCAAGGGCTAGCCTCGCCAATTGGTGAAGGGAGCCCTTGCCCAAGTGAGGCCAGCTTGCTTGATTATGGTCGGTGGTCAACCATAGCCTCGTCGGCCGACAACCGCCCAAAGGAAGAAGAGAAAAAAAAAAGGAAAAAAATCATAAAGAAATAAAAAAATCAGAAAATTAATAAAAAATAAAATTATTTTAAAATATTATTAAAAGTTATTTATGTTAACAACGACGGTATCACATTAGCTAGCCGACATCTACATCAACAAAATCAGGCCAAAATTAGCTAGAATGAATAAATTAGCACCAAGTCAAAATGTTTGGGATTAAATTGATACAAATTTAAAATGTTTACGACTAAATTGATACTATTAAAATATTTATGACTGAATTGGTATCGAGTCAAAAGGTTTAAGACTAAATTAAAAGGTTTAAGACTAATTGGCACAAATGTAATATGTTTATGACTTTTTCAACACTTTTTTTTAATATACACATCATTAATTTGCAAAAGGCAAAGGTTTCGTGAAACACACCATCATGCGAATGTTTGGCTCTATACAAGCTTTCACCTTGACGACTCTAAGGACGGAAAATGTACCCAATTATGATCTACAAGCATAAATGCATTCGCTGTGGAAAGCACACTTCGTGCACAAGACCACTCGCACAATCCTCGGCTTCAAGTTAATTACGGCTGTGAAAGCGATCAAACGCTGACTCAGAGCCCGAACACATTCGATCTCAGGCTAAAAACGAACCCTTATCACGAAGATTTCCATGGCAGCCGCACGCAACAGATGGCAAAAGTGAAGCTTTCCGACAAATGGACGAAACCTATCAGTAAGAGAGGATTCACACTTTCACTTCTTTCGTGTTCGTATCGACTCGTATTATTTTGCATGCTCGAAACATTGCATGGGCTTTTATTGATAATTCAATAGATATTGTAGGTTTGTGATTCATATCTTCTTTCAATCGGAAGACATCTAAATGATAGGGTCAGATCCATTTGAGTAAAACTTCGTGTTAACTCTAGTGGAAAACTTAATTGATGTGAAGATTTGTTGACCTGTGCGACCTACCGCCATCTTGCTAGTTTAGTTAATAGTTGGGACTTGGGAGCTTTCTGTCCCATTGAGTTCATACTTGTTTTTGTCGGGGACGTGAATATGCGAAAAAAATAAAAGTGGGGAAGAAAAAAAAAGGCAAGCATGAATTTTTACGTGGGAAACCCTTCCAAAATCAAGAAGGGAAAAATCACGGTATTGCACTAAGCAATCTCTTCACTATCAGTATTAGCGTTACAAGCTCAGGATTACAAAGTTTCAGCGTAGCAACTATAAAAGAAATTACCCTATTTACAACAAGAGTCTAAGGCATACATAATTAAAATGGAAATTACATGTATGCCATTAGTAGTAATATAAACTCTATTATCTGCTTTAATCTCTTCAGGATGGGTGACCTACTGGAAAGTGCCTACCCACAATAATATTTTTCTCTATCAAACTCTACAATTTTATCAATCTCCCACTTAGAGACTGATCTTCAAAAAGACAACAATAATATTTTATAGTATTCATTTTTTCAACCCAAATTGTCCTAGTGCGGCTTCGCTCCTCTTCCCTCCTCATCACTTACCATGGAGGCCAATTGAGGCAATGCACATCCTTAGTTTCTCAGTGGTGACAACCTTTGTTAACATATCTACTGGATTTTCTGCACAAATAATCTTCTTTAATGATAATGTCCTGTCACTTATCAACCGACAAATTTGATGATATTTTAACTAAATGTGTTTTGTCCTTGAGTGAAATACTGGATTATTTGCAAGACAAATAACACTTATAATATCACTGAAAAGAACTCTGTTATCTTGCTCTTTGCCTATCTTATTTAGAAAAATTTTCAACCAAATCATCTCCTTACTACCTTCAAATATAGCCACATACTCTGCTTCAGTGGTTGAGAAAGATATACAAATCTAAAGTTTAGACATCCAACTGATTATAGTACCACCTAAGGTAAAAACATAATCTGAGATGCTTTTTCCTATTATCCAAGTCACTACAAAGATTTGCATCAACAAAACCTTGTAAAGTTGCATTATTTTTCGTGAAACATAATGCCAGCGTGGTCAGCCTAAAGAACCACACCAATGTGTGGAGCTTCAATCCTTGCAGTTATGCATTCTTAGTCGAAGACAAGTCCTTCAATTTCAATTGGGAGGATCTCAAGGCATGAAGAACACGAGGGTCCCCTCGATGCTCGACTAGGCCGTCTGGAAGGAGGCTTGCGACGAGGCAGCGAAGGACCTGGTGAGCTTTGCTTGTAAGGTGCACAGTGAGTGCTTTGATTTTGCCGACGTGCCCGGTTACCGATGCAATTGCCCTTCTGGATATAAGGGGAATCCATAACTGGGTTGTGCTGGCTGGTATATACTCGGTTACCAACTCTTGAAGCCTAGTTTTCATCATAACAACGTTTAGCCCTAGCCCAATCTTATGAGACTGATTTGAACCCCTTTTCACTATGTTTCACTAAGCCCATTTCTGAATGTAGCCGAACTTCGCCCAAATCTAACTAAACTAAATATTCCTTCGTTTCGCAAAAAATATTTTCCTCACCTTTCAGCATTTATTTTTCTTAGGAAAGTGAGTCAACGGGAAATATTTTTCCAGTCAACAGAAGACTATGAATAAATTCAGGAAAACGATTTTTTCTTTAAAAAAGTCAAAAAACATTTTCCAAAATATGATTAGTTATTCGTACGCGAACCTGAAATTGTGTTTGGACACGAAAATCTCAATGCTAATTTCCAAGTCTCCAACTAAAACTCCTTAAACTGAAACGAGCCCAAGCTTACTAAGCAACTAAAACCATGTCGCGACCTATTTTTTCCGTCCTGATGGGGGAAAGGAAAATATAGATAAATAGGTTTAGAGGTATTGTCCAAAGGGTGGGTTCAAGACCCTCATTAGACATAGGCTCTCCCAAGCTCATACCCCGCGTGACGTTGGGTGTTCATGAAAATCTTTAAATGAGGAGTCGCCACTAGCCTATTGGGGTTGGCTAGAAACCAAGCGAGGCATGGAGCATGCCTTGCTTTCCACGCAACCAGAGAATCTAGGATCGGGGACTTGATTACACTAATTAGCCAATTAGTGCCCTTTCGGTACTTAATCTTGTTCATTTCAAAAAGACTTTTGTCAGGCAGTTTGGATTGATTTTAGACTTAACCACTAACATATGAAGTGATCATGCAGGTACGCAATTATCAAAATAACAATAAGCAATTAAAGAAAGCATTAAAAATCGTAGGGGAAAATAAGCACCTAGCATTAAGAAATAAATAAATGGCAATCCTAATTAAACTAAGGAGGAAACCATAATCATTGCATCATAAGTGTGCTATCAAGGGCAATTGTATCCAAGGATTAAAATCCTAAAATGAAGCCGTAAATGCTTGTTCAATTTTAAACACAATCTTAGGCCGATAATTTTTCGATATTTTTTTAAAGAGAAAATTGTCCAAGAGTTATTTTAGAGCTTCTTAGGGAACTCTAAAATAATCTTGGAATTTTTGGGATTTTTGAATTTTTTTTTTTGGAATTTTCAATATTTTAATATTTTCGATTTTTTTTTTTAAGAATATATTTTTTTCCCGAAAATTTTTATAAATTTTCAGGGTTTTGAATTTTTCATGAATTTTCTCAAATTTCGAATTTTTTTATGATTTTTTAAATATTTTTAATATTTTCTGAATTTTTTTAAAATTTTTTTATGAAAAATAATTCGGACCGGGTCAGGAAACCCGGCCCTGCTGACCCGGTTCAGATCCCGTCGGCCCAGGAAACGAAAAACAAGCCCGAAGCGAAGCCCACTCTTCATTTTGTATGTTTTTTAGCCTTTTCTGTTTTTACTTTTTATTTTTATTTTTAATGGTCTTCTTCCTCCTGTCTCCTTTCCCATGCACGCCCGACGTCTTCATCTTCCCGCAACAGCAGCACGCCCGCCCGATGACTGCAACTTCTTTCTTCTTCTTCTTTTTCTTTTTATTAAACCAGAGACCCCCGACGCAGCCCACACTCCGGCTGACGACCGCTACCAACCGGTCGTCCACTCCAGCCGGCGTTAACCACCTCCGACCATGAAATCCGGCGAACGTTTTTGTCGCGAAAAAAACTTCGTCGATTCCAAAACACACGAATATTTAACATAAAAAATACATAAACACAGCATAAACAGAGGAGACTAACATGATTTAACAAAAATAACAGCTGGCACTAGTCGATTTTGAGTTAAAAACAAAAATTGTGTTCCGGCTCTCTTTGGGGCATTTCACCGAACGGTTAACAGGCGCTACCGAGTTCAAAGATTTCCGGCTCAACCGAGCCTCGAACACGCCTTGGGGGTCTTCGAACATGGCATACGAGGGACGTGGGAACAAAATGCAAGGGCGACGAGGGCCGGAGCTTGAGCGAGCCGGACGGCCGCGAGCTCTGGCCCGGTGCGCCTAAAACGGAGCAAGAACGAAGTCGGACTTACCTGGTTCGGGGAAGGGCGGAGGCGGAAAACGGCGGCGGGCGGTCCTCCGGCGACAGCTAACCGCTCGCTCGAGCTTTGTCACCCTCCAGTTCGCTCTCTCTGCTTCGGTCGCTGTGTTCGCCTTTTTTCTCTTTCAAGCTCCCTCGGCTGAGCCCGTGAAAAAAAACAGCCTCCCCCCTCTCCTTCTTTTTTTTTCTTTTCTTTTCTCCTTTTTTCCGCGTGCTCTGACTTGCTGCTTTTGCCCTTTTTGCTGTTGCTTCTGCACTTCTGCTGCTTCTGCGCTTCTGCCTTGCTGACTTGCTGCCGCTTCTGCTCTTCTGCGCTTCTGCCTTGCTGACTTGCTGCCGCTTCTGCTCTGCTTTCGTTGCTGACTTGCCCTGCTGCTTTGTTGACTTGCTGCTTTTTATTTTCCTTGCAGGTGCACGCTTCTGCGCGGGGGAAGAAGGAGAGAAGATGGATGGGCCGGGCCGGGAAAAGAAGAAAAGAAAGGGGCCGGGTCGGCGCCAAAAGGAGAAGGAAAGGGGCCAGCCTATGCGGGGGGAAAAGAAGGAAAAGAAAGGGACCGGGCAGGCCCAGCCCGGACCCGCCTTTTTTCTTCTTCTTCTTCTTCTTCTTTTTTTTAAAAAATTTCGATTTTTTTTAATTAATTGTAAAACTAGTGATGCAAATGCTCCTAATGTCTATATGCAATGTAATTTTAATAAAAGAATTTTTTTGTTAAGGAATTAGAAACTAATCTCTAATTTTCCAATGCAATTAATAAATACTAAAACAAATCGCCAAAATTTAGGTGTCAACAAACCCAAACTCATTAACATCGTTTAATCAAAAGGCCATCATAGTTTTCTTCTTCGGGCATCTTCCACAGTGGACCACAATTGTTTTTCTTAAGCCAAAAACGATATTCTTTGCCGTGTTAACAGCAACCGCAGGTCACAACCTCACGGATTCGAGGAAGATACAAGCATAAAAATACATAACGCAACGAGGATATGGAAGCGGTCATCCAGACTCGTACAATCTATCTTCCATTATTCCTCGCTGAAATTAGCCATCGAATGATATAGGATCACACGAGAACATAGAACAAAAGAAACAAAAGAGTTGTTTAGATTCGGCCTCGGTGAATGATGAAATATGTCTGAAATCAAATCTAAACACTAACAGATTAAGTGATAATAATCAATCTATGACGACACGTCTTCGGATTCATGCAAAATCATATAGGCTATTTTTCAGTCGTGCTTTGAAGGCATTTATCAAATGTGTTGCGTGCAACCGGTGATGAAAGGGTAAACAAAACACCAATGGCTTCAGATTAGAGAGTGAGTTCAAAACAATGTTAATCGAAGATGTGTACAAGCACAGCCTTGGATTCGAGTTAAATCAAATTCTTCGATCCTAATGTAGGACATGTTCTCTCGGTTCTTTTACTCCTCCCTCAAAACAGGGCATAACGGGGAAGATAGATTACCTGAATAGTGAAGCAAGGCGAAACTACCAAGATCGATTGATGAAACTTGGACGTTCAACAACAATGAAGATTAGCACCAGCGACATGTTGGGATACCTTCATTTAGAGAGATCTTTTAAGGAGAAGCCCAAGCTCGAGTCTGTCAATATATCTAGCTGGACCCATCTCAACTTAAAAGCTTAAGCTAATAAGCTATGAGTTAACTAGGATATATTAACTACTCCATACTATATCAATTTTCCAATGTGAGACTACTTCTCTAACACAACTTACATGTGTATTCTAATAATCTCCCCCTTACGTGTGAGCTCTAGTGTTAGGTCCATTCCTTCTTAAATCATATATTTTTTTGGCCCAACACCATCCTCATGGGCCCACGCTGATACCAATTGTTGGGAGCATGCAGCAAAAGTCTGATATAGACATTTAGGCAGGTCTTTTAGGGGGAAGCCTAAGTCCGAGCTCGTCAATATATCTAATTAGACCCACCTTAACTCAAAAGTTTAAACTAGTGAGTTATGGGCCAACTATGATATATTAACTACTCCACACCACATCAATTCTCTGATGTGGGACTACTTCTCTAACACAATTCACACGTGTATCCTAAGACGACGGAATCTCGAATGGGAGTTGAGTCGCTTCGTTTCTGATTGAGGAACAGAGCAGGGTGAAGCTCTGATGCACGGCATCAGAAATGGCCTGTAACGGCGGTGATCGGTGTCTGACCTCTTTCTCGGACGATCCTCCCTCGTTGACGTCTATTTCTCATGCCTTCTTCTTTCGTCCTCGAACAAGCCGAAGGAAAGAAGAAAATGGACTGGGGTCTTTTTTCCTTTGTTATTTATTATTTATTTATTATCTCGCTATCTCCATTTTTGTACTTTTGCAAGAATGAAAAATTAAATGGTTGACCAAATCTCGGGTGTCAACAAGCTCTTATGGCTATTGATGCACACATTTGATCTCAAGCTGACACGGAAGCTAACAATGAAGATTTCGATAACAAATGCACATGACATATGGCAAAAGTGAAGATTTCTGACACATGGATGAAGCCCATAAAAAAGAAAGGATTTGCATTTTCACTTTATGCTTTCATGTTCGTAGTGACTCAGGTTATTTTGCATGCTCGGAATGTTGCATGTCCCTACATTATGATTCAATAGATATTGCAATTTTGTGTTTCATATCTTCTTTCAATCAGAGGACATATCTACAAGATAGGGCTGGATCCATTTACGTAAAACTCCATGTAAACTCTAGCGGAAATCTAAATTGACTTGAAGATTCATTGACCCGTGCAACGTACCACCATCTTGCTAGTTTAGTTAATAGTTAGGAGCGTAGTGTCTCATTAAGTTTAAAGTTGTTTTAAGCAAGTAAGCTAATTTAAGGAATTCGATGCCTTAACCCTAGTGAAAAATGACATGTCTTTACTAAAGTCTTTTTGGAGATGTAAGTGGAATTGCCATGCATGCACACTATTTGAATATTTAAATAATAAATAATACATTCATCTAATTGTTTAAGTTTTTAGAACAGTCGATAATGATTTTATCAAAATTTAACATGGTATCGGAGCTAGAGATGAATTTGAACTTTTTAGACCTCATTTTCTTCTCAATTAAATATTTCCACAATTAATACTAGACAAAAATATTAGACTAAACGTGAAAGAGAATGTTTGAATATTGAAATAATAAACCATGCCTTAATCTAATAACTCAAACTTTTAGAATAGTTGGTAGGGATCCTACCAAAATCCAACACACACTATGAAAAATTGATTGGGGAAGGAGAATCCAGACTTTTTCTTTCCCATGGAATGAGAGACATTTCCTTAAAACTCTAGAATCCTAGATTAATCTCTCGTGATTATTTGAAAAGTAAGAGCAGCTCATTTTGTGACGAGTATAGCTTGTTCTTCTCAGTGGGTCTTTGAGCAATTATCTGGAACTCATCCTAGCTAAATGTCCCACATCCAGCATCAAGAACAAGTTCACTGCTGTCAATTATAGACACATCAGCCTCCTTTGTAGACCGAGTGTATGTCTTCACGCAGAGGCATTCCGAACGTTAGTAAACAGGTCGTTTTCCAATATCGATTTCTGCAAGATGAGCATTCTGGGGACTCCTTCGACTACGACATCTCCATTGAGAGCCTTTCCAATCATGCCTACAACTTTTGGGTTGGTGATCTTTCGCAGCTTAAATTTGGAGAGTTGCGCTTTCGTTCTTAACTGGTTGATAGGGAATCTAACATACGAGGATGCAAAAAGAATGGCAAGAGTTACATGTCCACCAAGAACAGCATTTGCACCGATGCTAAAATAGGATTCGGGCACAACGATCTTGTTTTGAAGGTCCCCCGATTCATTGATACATCAACATTCTTGAACTCTCTCTTTTATTCATATGAAATGAGAAAACTAGATGCATTTGATATGCGAGTCTAGTTTGTGTTGGTATTGCTAAATATTTGAATCTACAGAAGAACCTAGTTGAGGGATTTGCTATTAGGTTGAAGAGGCCAATACATGTCCATGCCTAAAGGGTTATTATGGTGATAGTAAAAAGAGCGTTGGAGATAGATAAGAATGCATTGTTAATCCATTTGATGAAGACTTTTGTTGGGAAGTGTTATCATTTTACTTGGACTTCCTCACTGAAGAAAACATACTATCCTAGCTTATTTCAAGAATATATAATCAATTTCTTTGTGGTTTAGGAGAAACTAACTACTCAAATTTTACTTGGTTTATTCAAATCACTGAAGTTTCATTGCAAAAGATAAACGGGATTATCTGATGCAGTGAGCACATCACATGTTACTAGTTACACCACAATTGAGCTTTCTTGATATCCACAAATATATCAACTTCACTCATATCCACGTTGCAACTCTTAGAGCATCTTTTAACATAGTCACCTTGGGTTTTGCATAAATGTGCATGCATTTTCCATCAACGGAGATCACATTGCGAATGTTAATATCCACACCAAATGACTTGTAGTCGTGTCATCTTTAGTGCTATTAATCGCGTAGCTATAGGGAAAAATTGTAAGTTGGTCACCGACCTTCTTATATCATAACAAACCTTAATGATATTCTAGCTTAAGTGTTATTTCTTGCATTCTTTCCTCATTTAACTGCAAAAACCTTATACAATAAACACAGTTTAATTCCACACACTCCTAGAACTTCCAAACATGACAAACTAACACACTAATTTGATGGTCATTCTAAATCTGAGAGACCGTAAGCTTTAAATGTTTACTCAATTGTGGTACAATGTTGTCATCTTTTAATAACCCGTGACACATTCTTTTATTCTTTCTCTTTCGTCTTTTTAATCTTCCTACAAGCGTGAATCACGCTCATGGATATTTAAAACTTAATATTATGGATAAGAAAAACTTCTTAAAAAAAAAAAAACCCAAAATTACTTTAAGGTTGGGCCATGTGGCCTAGCCAACCAAAAAAAAGTTGTGGGCCTGGGTCAGCCGATTAGGGCTCATGGGCCTCACCCACAGGCCCAAAATGGGGCACGGACCTAATTGAAAGTCTCGGCTTGGCGCTGGCCCACGCGGGCTGTGCCATGCCCCCGGCATGGCCCATGATCCTACTCTAGCAGAGAATGAGAGGGGAAGAGAGGGAGGAGAGCTTTGACTTTGTACGGAATCTTTGACCAATTGCCTCGGGCGACCTGCCCGCCTCAGTGGACGATTTCAGAGAACTCAAAAACATGAGAAAGTGCCGCGTCCGAGCCGGTTCACGTTTTTCGTTCGTTTATAAGGAATTGTCAATTTGCCACTCATGTTGGATGGGAAAGCCAAACCGTCCTCTTGTTCCCACATTTGTGACAATTTGGTCCTTGAACAGACGAAATCGGATCGCTTTATCTAAAATTGCCACTGTCTAAATAAATAAATTCCAAACAACTCTCACTTGTCCTAGCCAATAGAATTAAAACAAAAACAACCTTTGCACCGCCATCGAAACTTCTCCTATTTGTTGTTGTACGTAGGCAATATAAGGGATTTACTTTTTAGACTTTATGAGCAAACGGGAAAAATTTCGAGGAGTAAATCTTCATACATACTAGGCAAAAGCAGCAAAACAACATTGCAATGTTTTTAGGGTGTAATTGGCACTTCCCTTCTCATTTTGTGTGTTATCTTTTATCTTTTCCTTGTTTGTTAGTGCAATTTGTCAAAATTTCTTTTTCATAGTGATGACATGTGTGGATTTTATATGAACGTCATCGGATATTATATGATGCTCTAGCTATTACGATTCAATTGTAAAGGAATTTAAGTATCGTACTAAACTTAATTAAGTGGGAGTAAGCGAGTACCACAAAGCTGAATGGGAACTTCTAACCATTTGGATTTTATTTTTTTTACTTGGGGCAACATTTTGGGATAGAATTGGAACTACCAATGAATATCTGAGGGCAAAATTAGAAGAAGATTTAATAGTAGGACGTGAAATTGGACATATCCCAAACTTCTGGGACAAGGTGTAGTTAGCGGGAATCTAAGTCAATGCTTCCATAAACAAGAATATGAGAAACTTCAAGGCTGTTGCTTTGCCTTTGTTATAAGAACACACGCAAATGCATTCTCCACGACAAAACGAATTCAGAGAGAGAGAGAGAGAGAGAGAGAGAGAGAGAGCCATGGGTTCAAAGTGGAATCTTTTGGAGATACCGAGTAGGGGTGATCGGATCCAGGGTGGGTAGGGTTCAAACTTGGATCTTGTACCCAACCCTGTTATAACCGGTTCCTCTTTCTTGAACCTTGTATCTTACCCTGTATTTAGTGGACCATGTTTTGGACCTAACCCTATTTTTTCGGTCCGGGAACAGAGTCAACCTTGTTTTCATTGGAACCTGTTTTGCAACCATTCAATATTCTATACGGCTTCGAATTTTACATTAATTAGCGAAAAAAACAACAATGTAATTCTCCTAATATTATAAGACAAAGCAAAAATCCTAAGAATGCATAAGCATTAACAACAAATATGGATTTAATATTAGTCTCATTCCCACAAATACTTCTAATATGACCTAATGTGCTTACTTATGCATATGCGATGGAGTTCTTATTTTCTTGAGTTGGACTAAGAATTAGTACTACAATAATTAGTAACATTTGTCTTGCGACTATAGTAATAGTTGAAAGTGGGATCATTAAAAAAGAAAAATAATTCATGAGAACGATTCTTTTTAACAATTCTTTCAAAACAATTCTCTCTTAACTTGATTCAGAGAAAATCTTTCTTTTTTAAACATTTCTTCGAAAACAAAGAGACTCAAAAGCATTATACAAAGAGACGATTTTTTTTTAAATAGGGTGAAAACCGGTTCCAAAACCGGTCCGGTTTTGGATGGGTCTTTACTTGGACCCTATTCCCGGACCGATTTCAACCGGTTCCCAAAAATTGAAACCCGTACCCGGACCGGTTTAACCGGGAACCGATTCCTAACTTTGTTTTTCGGGTGGTCTGGTCCGGGTTCTGAGTAAACCCGGTCCGGTTGCAGACCCCTAATAACAAGGATGATGTTAGTGGTCGGACAGTTATTACTAATATCATCATCATTATCATCTTCTCAAGCTGTATCTTCCAACTGCCAAAAAACTTGCGGAGACATCGCCGTGCCATACCCCTTCGGCATCGGAGATGGGTGCTACTTGAACGAGCACTTCTCCATCCACTGCAACGTCACCGCCGCCTCCACCCCCAAGCCCTATTTATGGAACTCCAGCATCGAAGTCCTCGACATATTGCTTGACGGCGAGCTCCGCATCTACACCTACATCGTCTTGGACTGCTACAATGAGTCTAGCATACAGCAACAGCGGCGCACTTTCGCCTACACCATCCTGTCCCCGTTCCCTTTCTCTAAAACCAAGAACAAGTTCACGGCCATTGGGTGCGACACGGTCGCTGTGATCGCGGGATCCAATGGCCAGGGATTCGCAAGTGGCTGCCTCTCGGTGTGCACCGGGATGGACGACGTGACCGATGGGGCGTGCGATGGCATCGGGTGTTGCCAGACCACTTTACCGGAGATGCTCCTCAATTACAATGCCAGTGTGGTCAGCCTGAACAACCACACCAAGGTGTGGAGCTTCAATCCTTGCAGTTATGTATTCTCAGTCGAAGACAAGTCTTTCAATTTTAGTAGGGAGGATCTCAATGGCATGAAGAAGACGGTGGTCCCCTCGGTGCTCGACTGGGCTGTATGGAATGAGACCTGTGATGAAGCACAGAAGGACCCGACGAGCTTCGCTTGTAAGGCGCACAGCGAGTGCTTTGATTTTGCCAACGTGCCCGGTTATCGATGCAATTGCTCTTCTGGGTATAAGGGGATCCATACCTTGGTTGTGTAGGTTGGTATATATTCAAGTGCTTGATGACGATATTTTGATGCCATTGTCTTTTTAAAAATTTTTAATATTATTATATTCGGGAAGACGGGTTCAGACCGAGTAGAACCAGTCCGACCCACTAACCCGATCCGACGACCTTGATCCAACCTATTTCAAATAAAGTCCTAATTTTTAAACATATTGTTTTTAATTTCGATTTTCTATTATTATTTGTTTTTTTTTCCCTTTTCTCTTTTTATTTTTCACTTTTTTCTCTCGTCTCCCTTTTCTCTCTTTTCCTTCCAGGAGAGTGCCTTCATTTACGCAACACCCTCCCCGAAACTTCCCCCAGAATCCCGCCTGCTAAATACTGAGCCCTCTTAAGCAAAAGCCAGCAAGGTAGACACTAAACCTCCGACGTTTTCACTGAAGAAACCAGACTGGACGCTTGTTATTCATCACCCGCTCCTCCTCACACTCTCTGCAAGAGGCATCGCTGGCCTCCATCCCTCACCGGAGCAATGAGCTCAAAACACACTACACACGCAAAAGTAACCGTGAAGGGAAGAAGCAAGAAACGTGACCATGACATACCATGACATGCAGAAACCCACAGAACGTGAACAAAAGGTCTACAGTTCGAGCAAGGCAACGATGACATTCGTAGACATCAAAGAAACATTTCGTCGAACATTTGACGGGCGTCGACAAAGGGCCGTAAACGATAACTTAACGGGGCATCAAAACGCGACCAAAATAGATATAGGCAGCCAAGTGGGGTCTAGAAGCAAGTAAAAGCAGCACCGGGAGTCAAGACTCAAGCAAGCCAAAGCCGACTCAAAACAGAGCAGCACGGAGCGCTAACGCCCTTGAGCGATGGGGGTCCTACCCGGCTCGACGACGGCGACGAACGGGCGAGCCCGAGACATACCGGACCGTGGCGGGCCGCCCTACCGTCGCCGAGACGAGGTCCTCGGACCGAAGAGGAGTGAACTTAAAGGAAGACTCACCGGAGAGAAAGGACGCCCGGAAGCGGAGTCTCGGGAGCGGCCAAGCTGCTTTCCTACTCTCTACTCTCGGTTTTTCGCTCTAATCTCACTCACGACACCCTCTTTCTCGAGCTCTCAGCCTAAAACCTCTCCCAAGCCGCTCTCGCTCTCTCTGTTTTTTTACTCTCTCGCTATTTTCCGCCGAAGAATCTCCATTCCCCCCCTCCCCTCTGTCGGTCCCTCTTTTAAACTCGACTCTCTCCCTCTCTCGAACGACGACGCCAGCTGCTACCAACGGGTACCGTACTGCACGACATTCCCCTGATGCTCGTCGTCGTACCGTCCTCCGTCCTTCGGCTTCTTTTGTCGGAGGCCATCGTCCAAGCGGAGGGGAGAAGAAGAAATGAGGAGATGGGCCGGGGGAAAGAGAGGAAAAGGAATGGGCTGGGCCGGCCCAGGTGGGGAGAAGGAAAAGGGAAAAAGAAGAAGGGGCCGGGCTTGGCTGGTCCTGGCCCGGCCCTGCTGCGTTTTTGTTTTTTGTTTTAATTTAATTTAAATTATTAAAAAAATTAGTACTATTAATACAAATGTTCCTAATGTCTTTGTGATGCAATTTAATAATTTTATTTTCTCTAGGGTTAGAAATTAATCCTTAATTTTTAATATAATCAATGAATAATTAAACGGGTCACCAAAATTTAGGTATCAATATCAATAAATGTCATATTAACACACCAAATTACGTTAAAGGCATCGGTGACTAGAAGAATAAATGTTGGTAGATTATTAAAGTTGTTTGATTGTTTTGGAAGTAGAAAGAAATGTCCGTACTTCTCAAAACAAAGCAAAAGATAAAAAGTTGCTATGTGACTATAATTAGTTGGTATCTTAATTTGATGAATGTCAGTACTTCAGTAAAATTGAGGTTGGTGATTTCGAATAAAAGTTAGTAACTTCAAAGACATTGGTAAACATGCTAACGACATGCAATTGGGTAAGCAAGTTTCTAGTCACTTTTTTATACCAACAATATTTGACAGTTACCAACCACATTCGAAGTCACTATGTACCATCATGGACCAAAGTTACATATTTATGGCTATGAACACTTCGAATCTACTAAGCCTTCACTCGTTACATGATAAAAGAACTTTGTGCCAATGCTTCTCTTTGGATATACCATGCTAACTATCTGTCATGTGTGCAAGAAAAAAAAGTAAAAGTGGGGATCTTTATGAATACACTACTTTGATTAATATTAAATCTTCAAACTCATCCTGGTAGAAAGCAAGTTAAAGTTTTTAGTATGGTGATGTCCATTATCAACCACTTTTGCCAATAAATTTCATGAAAAGTTGCTAGATTATAATGTTTACCTTTTAAAGGTGGATCATGTAACATGTTTATCATCACTGAAAAAGCTTTCAAAAAATTCAGTCAATGATGTTGGCTGAGGCAATGACATATAATTATCACGACAAGCCTATTTGTGACCTTAACCGGCTTTTTAATTAATGGAGGTGGTAAAATTAATTTATTTTCAAGGTTTGGCTTATGCAAATTAAAATTTTTGAAGTGTCAAGCCTTTATTAGGTGGTCACAGCTTTTGATGATGTTCGAACTTAAGCGATTATGTCGATTGTTTTTTCGTAATTATACAATTGGAGTTGAGTTTCCCTATCTGTCACGCCTCGACTCTCGAGCTCGCGGCAACCCCTTCTCTTGATCGATTGAAAGCGACGTCTCAGGACCCATTCACGACCATTCATTTTATCTTTGATTATGCGTAAGCGGAAGACGAACCATCCCCAGACAAACATACAATCAAGTAGGGACAGAGGGATGAACAGCCAGAATAACAGCAACTACTCATTTATTCAAATTACTGGATTAACCAACAGATGATCGTTTTCGAATTACAAGCCCGACAAAAAGGGCCGATCCATCCTCTAAGCGAAACCAAAAAGAACTAGGCTAATCCAACCGTACACAAAGAACCCTCGGGTTCAACACTACGGTCACTCGGACCCATCGGACTCAAGCTCCGTCAAGTCGATCACTGGAGAAGCGGGGGCAGGATTCTCCATTGCGGGTACGCCATTCTAAGGACCTGAAAATGTTAACCACGACGGATTGAGATAAAATCTCAGCGAGTTCTTCCCCCTAAACCCCAGTTAGTACGCCAACTCAACTCGGGGTATCTCTCCAGAACCACCCCTCACTCAACCCAACAAACAACAGCCAACAACAGACAGGGCAACCAACAATCAATATTCGGTTCGCATGCAATCTTACCCGGTATGCCATACCCTGCGCGTCAAATCTCATACAATTCAAGCAAGGCACACAGCCGTTAGATGAAACAGTTCATCAATCACATGCGAATCGCGTCACAAGCGATCTCACCTGGCCATTGCCACACCCTGCACGACTGTCAACTCATGCGTGCGTACCATAATTAATGCGATCATCACGACATTAAGAGCATGCGAATAATCATAGCATCTCACACAACTTTCTCATGTCTCACACTCACACATGCTCCGATTATTAACGCCCCCTCCTAGGCCAACGACACAACCTTATAGTTGGCGGTTCCTGGCTAAACCAGCTTCGTCCTCTTTACCTCGAGGCACGGCGACGTCAGGGGTCATCTCTTCCCTTAGACGGCATTCTCGAAGGAGCACAGGACCTACCCACCACCGCAGTCCCGCAACTGACAGGAACATAGGACCCACCCACTACTGCAGTCCCGTCACATGTCCCCTGTCAGGCATCCGACCGAAGTCAGGCAACCAAACGGCCACGGCACAACCTCATAAGGATTGGCGGTCTTCCGGCAACGCCAGGGTTCCCTCTCTTAATGTGATCATGCAACACATCATCAAGCAATTCATTCTTGTCTTTGCTTTTTGCTTGGTCGTGAATGCAACATCGCTCATGCTCATGCGACATGCCATTTCTGAAAACCCACGCAATATGTCATGCGATCTCACTCGACAATTCCAAAATCCGAAATCCAACCAACACTCGATCACGCATTTCATCATCAATCATGAGTATAATTAACAACCGGCACTTCAATTAATCATAACAATCAATAGCACATCAAATTCAGACAAAATTTAGCCTCTGGATGAACAGTGTCGTGAACAGTAATTGTGAACAGTGCTCGTGAACAGTAATTATGAATAGTGATTTTTCCGAAATTCAATTAATTAAAACATTTAATCCAGAAATTAAACAAAACATTAATTAAAACAATTAATCAATTCAATTAAATCAAATCATGCTTAATTAATCACATAAACACAATTAATCCCAAATTAAGCACAATTAAGCTAAATAAGCAAAATTAAACTAATCTAATCTTAATCATCTATCTAACCACCTATCTTAGGGCTAATACAACTTAATTAAACCCCTTAAACCAAGATTAACACTAACTAACCAACCCTAAGCAAGTTTAGGCACTAAATAGGGATTAGGAGCTAAACTCACCCGTTAAGCGGGCCGGCAACACGGACGCGACAGCGGCGACGAACCCGACACCCGGGGACCTCACTCACGACGATCCAAGGCAGTCCCAGGGCTGAGAACAGCAGCAACAAATTCAAAATCCCTTTGCAACTCTGAAAAACTGACTGCACAGGAGGAAAGTTGCTGACTGGAGTTGAACGGGCTGCCCGGAGCTCCGGCGAGCGGTGGGCCAGCGATCGGCGGCACCTGGGGGTCGAGGGGGAACCACTTGTGGCTGGGATGGGCGGTGATTGGGTCGGAAAGGGAGGAAAATGGCCGAAACAGCAAAACAGAACAGCAGCAGGCGGTCAGAAAACGGTCAGGCTGGCGGTGGCTTTCGGCCGGAATACGGGTTGACCGGTAGCTCCTTCCGGCGATCGGCCGACGTTATCTGAACGTAAATTCTCTTCTGAACACAACGGCGGGTGGCACGAGACGAGATTCCAACGGGAAGGCAATGAATAACTCAGATTTCGGTGAAAGGTCAAACTGAAAAACAGAAGAAAGGAAGGAAAACCATGGGAGAGAGGTGCTGCGATTTTGGAGAAGATGAAGAGGAGAGAGAGAGTGAAGTGAAGGCTGAAGGATAAGGCTTATCAAGGCCATCAATGCTTGCTCCACTTGCCAAACAATGACCTCATCTTCTCTTTCTTCTTTTTGACTTTTCTTCAAAATATCCAAGGGCATTTTGGTCATTTCCACCTTGCACATTTCCCAATCTGTCCTTGGGCTGAAAATGGAGGACGGACCTAGGAAATGGGCTTGAAAATGAATAGGAACGGGCTCGGGAATTTATTGGGCTTGAATCGGCTCGGTTTTAGACAATGGGCTCGGAAGGGTTAAGGGTCGGTTTGGCCCAACGGGCTCACTTGCTTGCCTCGGGCCTTCCATGGTGGCTGTCCCACCTTGGGCGTGAGGCCTACACTGTTCTTGCCCGGCCCACGTCCTCGTAGGCTCGTTTTCTTGGTCCAAAAATCCCTTTTTCCAAATACTCAGCTCAATCGGCAGTGTTGACTGTCTAAGAAACATCGTCCAAAAGTCCTTCTCGAACATTCCCGAAAATTCGAAGTCCAATATTGGATTCTCATGCCATGTCAATTTCGCCCGAATGCCATTTTGGTACTACTTAGACTGACAGGCGGCTTTGAGGATTCACGCGTAACCGACTTGTGCCAATTCACGTTCAAGACTTCTTGACACATGGACGTCATTGACTACATGAAATTGCGAAGAATTGATTCTTATTTCAAAGTACACGATTATCAAGGATCGACATAGGGTCGTTCGTAGGTTCGATAACAGTAGACGGAATCACCTGTCGTCCTATTATTTCTATCCGCGAATCGACTTCTAGTCATCCCTGAAATCGGCCTGCATATCTACAGGATCGTCTTTACGCAAATCTTACGGTCTAGTTGTTTTCCCAGGTCAAGTTCTTTAGTCGCACGAGTTCTGTCCTCATTAGCCTTTCCCCTCAAGGTTAGTATCTCAGAAGTGATCAGTTCCGAGTGAGATCAACCAACAATGCATTGACGAAATTAACGCTCGTTCCTCCCTAAAAGGACTCGAATTTTAGGATGTTACACTATCTGCCGCCTCACTACTAGTTTTCTTGTGAAGGATAATCGAATCATCATCTTGTCACTTTGCTGAGATATTAAAGTGGTTTCACCCTCTATCTTACTAGCAATATCTGTTCTCCACAAAGCTAAAATGCAGAGCCATAAATTCTGAAAGTTCATGCTACCATTATCTTCATAAAAATTGGAAACGGTTCGCTGGACGACCAGCAAGCTAAATAGGTTGTGCATGTCCTATTCCAAAATTGCAAATGTTCTACGGATGCAGTTTTCGAGAAATTAGTGGACAATACAGAGAAGTCCAGTGCATCCTCTGCGAATGCAATTGCTCTGTTCCAAAATTCCTACGGCCCAGTGCTTATGAAGAAGTAATGCTAAGGTATTATTTTCAAGCACATGAGGCCACTAGAGATGCACATTACTAGTCTCTAGAAGAACACGAGCATAATCAACCAACGTCAATTTATTCCTCTCAAGACCCTTAGACACTCTGAATAGACGTATATTTTATCCAGATAGCACGTGTCATAAATACAGTGACTCATTTAAGGACCCTAATCTAGTTGTGCACCATGAACCTGTCAATAAGTGAAGGAATTTTGCCAAAGTGTCAATGGTTGAGCTTTGTGCTTTGTAATTTTATGTAGGAATGTTCCTAGTTTAATATGCTAGTCTCACTTTAAAATTATCGGTCTTGTATAAGGGAATCCATCTCCAATATGTATTTTTGAAAAATAGTCATTTGTAATGGCCATTGGGCCTCATGCAATTCATGTAATGCCCTTGCCTTCAGTTATAAAAGGTGAAGAAGAGCAGTCATAAAATGGAGGTGAACTTCCGGAAAACCATCATATTTTATCCTATCGTGTTTTTGTAAACTTCGTCATTCTCTAGGCATATTGTTATTTGAAGGTTAGGAATAAATCTTTGATAATGCGATATCCTGATTCTTGGTGAAGCAAGTATTCTCTCTTTTCATTTGTCAAAGTGATCCTGTGGATCAAAAAGCTAAACTAATATTGAGATTTCGAGTCTCAAAGTGACCATTTTAATGAGATTTTTAGGCTAAAAATCAATCATATTTTGATTCTTGTGGGAAGAGCCTATGTATTGTGATGGCATACTGACCTTAAATCTTCTTCTTCTTGGTAACTTAATCTCTTAAGGTTGTGCAACTGGAACCGATTGAACCGAGAGCCACTCAAACTAGATCGGATTGGTTGGTCATACGTAGTTCTCATGTGTGCTAGTTTGGTTATTGATTCCATAAAATCGGAATCGATAATTGGCAGTTTGGTTTCTAATTTCAAAAGGGGAAACGGACCAATATTGAAAGTCCCCAATTAGCTCAAAGGTCAAATGAGCCCAGCAAGAATAATAGCCCAGTTGAAAGAGAAATAAGTTGAGCGTAGAGAGAGTAAAAGCCCACAACAAAAGGAAAGCTCTCTCTCTCTCCAAACGTAAAGAAAAATGGAGCACCTTAGCGAAGCAAATTGAAGGGAATCAAACACACCCGAAGACGACACTACAACAAAATCCACTCTCTCTCGTTTTTCTTTCCCCATACATAAGTATCTGTTTTGTTTAGTTGGACGAAGAATTTTTGAGAGCATATACAGTTTGCACAAATAGATTAAACTCTCTCTCTACTTGTTTCGTGGAACTACCCAAGAACCAAATGAGATAAGTTCCTAGGACTAGGTGGTCAGGTTCCTAATTCCGAAAAATGATAACCAATCCTCCTAATTCAATTTCCAATTCTTGAGTGGGACTAAATCAGACCGGGACTAGATCATCCCTATTATCCCTCATTAAATCCAATTGTTGCCCATGTTAATTCTTGTTTTTCTTGAATTTAAAGTTATATATTATTTTGAGAAATCAAACATAGCCATATAGCATGAAACTTTGATGTATTCCAAAAGATCGTACATCAAATCAAATTTTATCATGCAACATATATATATATCTTATAAGTATTAAGGCATTATTAAAATGTTGAGTGACTTTATCTGAAGAGAAAAGAAAGAACCAATTTAGAGAAATTCATGGTCACTTAACAGAGTGGATGTTGTCATTTACTAAATTGACTTTACTAGGTGATTTGATTTTTTCTCTTTAAGGGTATATGAAATGCGCAGAAAATGAGACAAACACCACATATCCAGTTGCAGGATTTTATATGCTTGCATACTAGATTCTATATGCAGGTATTTGCTCTAGACAAAATTTATAAACAGAGTACAATAGAAAAGAGGTTTGGCTTTTTTTGTTTTTTTTGGAAGCAAAGAAAGTTTGGATTGAACTCTATAGCATCAACGTTATGTAAGAATGATAGGATCTAACATATAAGTAGCAAAGTGACTAGAAAGAAATTTTATAACCACATTGTGATATAGCTTTATTCTCGCAACACTATACTTTAATTAGAAAAAAAGAAAAGAAACTTATCCCACTAATGGTAACATTAATACATCAGGTTAATACTTAAATATTAATTGTGTATAGTCTATTGATCTAGACATACTTTGTTGTAGCAATCAATAAAACCAAAAAGATCCATTAATTTTTTTTTTTTAAATTTCGTTTTGTAGCCATACCTGATTTTGGCCAAATAACATTAGGAAAAGTTCTAGTGAAAAATCAATCACTATTGCTCTTGATTTGAACTCTCTAGAGAAAAGCAATGTTTTATTTGCTCCTTCAGCTAGAAAAGAAGAGATATCCAGCATCCTGTCCAAAGCATCAGATGCAATGACAGTGACCTTGACCTGCAAAGCAACGACTTGTATAGCAAACTCATATCTGTAAGATTAGAACGAACCTGCAACACGACACTGACCTTGACCTAAAAAGCCAATTAGCGACTTGCATAGCCCAATTGAGGTCTACGATTTGAAAGGCCTGTGAGCTTATGATTTGGGTTTGCTTTTAGTAGGATCGTGATTCATGTTGGGCTGTTACAAACCATTTTAAGAATTTTTAAATTAATTTGAAATGTAAATAAAGACTTGCTTTAAGAATCCAGTTTGATCGTGTGTAACAAAGCTCTCTTAAATTGGATATGAAACGGAGAAAAAAATAAAAACAAGATTCTTGACAAAGAAGATAGTTTGATTAATATTAATTTCTCAACTTCCTTGGTAGATATAGCAAATTAGTTAAAGTTTTCTTTGCCGAAGATAATAAGGTAAAAATGGTACTGTCGTCATTGAAGCTATTGACAAGAAACTCCATAAAAGATGTCTATTTCTATTAAATATCCACCAATTTCATATAAACTTCCATGAAAAAGTGTCAATTTTTGTGTGCCTCTGGAGGGTGGGCATGTGGCATATCTTTTTACTAAAGAAACTTTTTATAAATTTTATAAAAATAGTGTCAATTTTGACGTCTACCTTGATTTGAAAAGCCAACTCATATCTCTACAATTCAAAACGCCCTGCGACATGACATTGGCCTTGACTTGAAAAGCCAGGCAGCCACTGACATGGTCAGCTGATGTCTGTATGATTTGAAGGCCTGTGAGCTATAATGATTTCCTTGATCTCGAATCCTAGATTCGCTTTTATCAGAAACGTGATTCACATTGTGTATGTTACAATCGGTCGTGGTAATTTCCACATTGATTGGAAACATGAATAGAGACTGGTATTAAGGATTCAATTTACTTGTGTGTACCGAAATGTGGCCTTTCCTGATTCTCTCTCCCTCTCTCTTGAAGATTGTATGATATTTACACATACAATTAGTGAAGTGATTAGAATAAATTTTTATAGCCATGTCACGACAAAATTTTATTCTCACTATTGTTTACATTAATTAAAGAAAAGAAAAGGAATTCGTCCTTGCTAATAGTAGCGCTAATTTATTAGGTGAGTTCTTAAATATTAATCTGTGTATTGTTTATTAACCTAGACCTACTTTGCTGTAGCAGTTAATAAAACCAAATAGATCCTTTTTTTTTCTTGGCTTAGTAGCTATACCTGATTTTAACCAAGTAACTCTAGGAATTAAAGTAGAAATTTCTATTGCTTTTGCACTTGATTTAGACTCTCCAAAGAAAAGCAACTTTCTTTTGCTCTTCTAGCTTAAAAACAAGATGCATTCGGTCCCATTCCTCGTCCAAAACATCATATACAATTGACATCCACTCTCTCTCGCTCTTCACTAAAGAAAGCCTTGACAAGACATTCACATTGTAATGTCGCAACGTGGCCACCTCTACTCAAAATGAAAGTAAAAGTAAAAGTAGGATTCTTGATAAAGAAGATAGATTGATCAATATTGAATCCTCAACTTTCAGGATAGACATAGCAAAATAGTTAAACTTTTCTTCCCCGAATATTGCAAAATAAAAGTCTTACTGTCATCATTTGTGTACAAGAACTATAAGCCACAACTTTTATTGGAGAATTAAAGTAGCAATTATATCGACAAGAGACTTTGTTAAAGCCGTCTCTATGCCTGTCAGATATCAACCAATTTCGTATGAAATTCCATTAATAAAGGTGTCCCATGTTGTGCGCCTCTCGAAGGTGGCCCCCAAAGCAAGTCTTTTTAAAAAAATAAGCTTTTCTGAAAATTCCATTTCACTCTTACTGTCCTTGATGAGGAGGACTTCTTAGTCTATAAGGAGTGATGATCTGAATTATTTGGCCGACAAAAAGAGGGGGAAAAAAAAAGGTGAACTGACATGGAGTCACTACGTGAAATTGGCCCAATCAAATAAAATTTAATGGAAAAGTTCTTTGCTTTTGGGTACAATTCTACTATGATTTGGAATAAAAGAGAGAAATAGTCGTAATGGTTTTTCTATTTGGTTGGTCATTTCAAGCGGCAAAGCAGTCCCATTCCGGAGAACTCCTTTTCGGAAAAAAGGAAGTCTTTTGACATCTAAGAAAATGAAGGTCAAGAGCTTAAATGGAACACATCTTATTGTTCTTAGTTTTCTCGTTGTGATTGTACTTATGCCTTCCGTTATCTATGAAATGTGGTAATATACGGTAAAGTATTTAAATGAAAAAAATAACATTTCCATCTAATAACTTAAATTTTTAGAATAGTTGACACTTAATTCACAAAATCTCACATTGTGTTAGAATTAGTGATCTTTTTGGGTCTTACTTGTCCAATATTATTTGGGAATAGGATCCAACATACGAGTAGTGAAGTGACTAGAAGAAAATTCTATCGCCATATTGCAACATAGCTTTATGAGAAAATTGAAAAAAAAAGTCATAAGCCTATTATATCGATATCAATTCAATTTTAAATATTTTAATTGAACTAATTTAGTTCTAAATCTTTTCACATTAGTACTAATTCAATCCATCCAGCAAATTTAAGTTAGAAATTGTTGACGTAGATGTCAGTTGTCCGACGTGGTACGATTGGTATTGATGCTGATAATTTTTTTAGTTTTTAAATATATTTGTCTTTTCTTTTCCTTTTTCTTTTCCTTCTTTCCATTGTGGTTGACAAGGTCCGCAGAGCTTGCTAGCCATTAGGTAAGGGCCGCAAAGCCCTTATCAGTGACTAGTGAGCGTCAAGGCCCTTGCCCAGATGTAGGCGAGGCGTAGGTGGCCTTTGGAAGAGGATCTTCGTGTATGAGGTTCTAGAGATGGGGCATGGACTCTGCAGGACTGCGGCATTTCTGGAGATTTCAGCTGCTTCCTCTTCACCATCGACGTTCACATCCCGGCTTCTTTCACGCCAGTTCTTTTTTCTCTCTATTTCCTTACTCCTCCAGCCAAACCACGGTCGCTCCAACTTCGAATGGTCTGAGGAGCCAATCAACGATGGAATCGTGGCCACCGAGCTACTGGGCAGCACAAGCCTCTAGCGACCCCGCATTATGGGTTGTCCAGATCTAGGTGAGGCTGGGTGAGGGCAACGACGCTCACTGGCCACTAGCGAGGGCTTTGCGACCTTGCCCAGTGGTCAACAAACTTGGATGACACTTGCTGGCCACGGTGGGAAAAAAGAAAGAAAGAAAAGAGAGGAAAAGAAAAAAAGAAAAGAAAAGAAATTAATAAAATTCTCAAATTTTCAAAAAAATATATTAAAATCATTTTAAAAATGTCGGCGTTAGTACCATCCATGTCATATAAGACGGTTAGCGATTTTTGGCCTAAATTGACTAAATCAACTGAATTTGTATCAATATAAAAAATGTTTAGGACAAAATTGTTTCAATGGAAAGATTTATGACTGAATTAGTATCAATGCAAAAGATTTATGATATTTTTAGTACTTTTCCCGAGCTTTATTCTCACTCTTGTCTACATTAATTAGAAAAAAGGGACTTGTCCTGCTAATGGTAACACTACTTTATTAGGTGAATACTTAAATATTAATTTGTGTATGTTTACTAACCTAGACATACTTTGCTGCAGCAGTTAATAAAACTAAATAGATTCTTTCATTTTTCTTTCTCACTTAGAAGCCATACCTGATTTTAACCAAGTAACTCTCGGTAAAATCAAAGTAGAAAATTTTAACGCTGTTGCTCTTGATTTAGATTCTCCAGAGAAAAGCAACTTTTTTGCTCTTTTAGCCTAAAACAAAGATGCATTCAGTCCCATTCTTTGTACAAAGCATCAGATGCAACTGACATCCACTTTCTCCCGCTCTTCACTAAAGAAGCCTTGACAAGACCATCGTGATTCACACCATGACGTCGCAATCGATTGTAAGAATTTTCAAAGTGACTTGCAAATAATGAATGAACTCTCTATCAATGCTTCTCTTTCGATAAATGGCGCTTTCTATCTGTCACGTCTAAAAAAAGAAGGAGAAGTGGGAATCTTTATGAAGAAAATACTTTGATTAATGTTAAATCTTCGAATTCATTGTTGTAGAAAGCAAGTAAAAGTTTTTGATATCGATTATAAGAAAATAAAAATGGTATTATATATCATCGACAAGAGAAATTACACAAGCTATCTATGTATGGCGATGTTCATTATCAACAAATGTTTGGTATTGAATTCCACAAAAAAAGGTGTTAGATTATAATGCATGCCTCTCAAAAGGTAGATCATGTAGCATGTTTATTATCCCTATAGAAGCTTTCAAAAAATTCCTTCAATGAATTTTTTTTTTTTTGGTCGGTCCATCAATGATGTTGATTGAGGCAACGGCATAAAATCATCATGATGAACCTATTTGTGACCTTAATCAGCGTTTAATTAATGGAGTTGGTAAAATTATGTCATTTTCAAGGTTTGGCTTATGCAGACTAAAATTTCGAGTGGTACAAATCTTTCATTACATACAAATATTTGATTTAATGTGAAGCATGACGCCTTAATTATTAGGTGGTCGTAACTTTCAATGTTGTGGCTTCCCCATTGAAATTAAGTAGTTCTATCAGTTGTTTTTCCATAACTACACAATTGGAGTCGGGTTTCCCTATTGACCGCCTCATTACTAGTTTTCTTATCGAAGGATACTCGAAGCATATCTCATCGGAGATATTAAAGTAGTTTCATCCTATATCCTATTGGCAATATCCATTCTCCACAAATTTAAAACGCAGAGCCCTCAATTCTGAAGTTCAAGCTACCATTATCTTTATAACAAAAATGGAAACAGCTCCCTGGACGGCCAGCAAGCTAGATAGGTTGTCATGTCCTATACCAAAATTGTATAGGTCCTATGGATGCAGTTTCGAGAAATTAGTGGACAATAGAGAGAAGTCCAGTGCATACTCAGCGAATGCAATCGATCTGTTCCGAAATTCCTATGGCCCAGTGCATATGAAGTAATGGTGAGGTACTATTTCCAAGCACATGAGGCCACTTGAGATGCAATCTGCTAGGCTCTAGAAGAAGATGAGCATAATCAACCAGAGTCAGTTTATTTCTCTAGAGACCCTTACGTATATTTTCTCCAGCTAACACGCATCATAAATATAGCAACTCATTCAAGGGCCCTAATCTAGCTGCGAAGCATAAACCTATCAATAAGGAAAGGAATTTAGCTGGGTTGTCAATGGGTGAGCTTTATGCTTTGTAATTTAATGCAGGAATCTTCCTAGTTTATTGTGCTAGTGTCACTTTAAAACTGTCCATCTTATACAAGGGAATCTATTCCCAAGATGTACTTTTGAAAAATGGTCATATGTATTGGCTATTTAAGGCCTTATGCAATTCATGTAATGCCCTTGCTTACAGTTATAAAAGGCGATGAAGAGGTTTAATAAAATGGTAGTGAATTTTCGAAAAACTTTTATATTTTCTCCTATCATATTCTCGTAGACTTCGTCGTTCTCTGGGCACATTGTTATTTGAAGGATAGGAATAAATCTTTGATAATGTGATACCCTGATTCTTGATGAAACAAGTATTCTCTCCATTTACCAATCAAAGTGATCTTGCGGATCAAAAAACTAAACTAATATTGAAACTTTCGAGTTTCAAGGTAACAATTTTAATGAGATTTGCAAACTAAAAGTCAATCTTATTTTGATTACTGAGGGAAGGGCATATGTATTGTGATGGCATATTGATCTTTAGTCTTCTTCTCCTTGATAACTTTATTCACAATTAACCCTTGTTGTTATCCATGTTATTTCTTGATATATAAAAGTATTGAGGCATTAGCTATAATGTTGAGTGATTTTCTCTAAAGAGAAAAGAAAGAACCAACCTAGGAGAATTTCTGATGGTCACTTAATAGGGTGGATGTTGTGAGTAGCCATAAGATATCCTTGAATTTAATGATCATTTACTAAATTGCCTTTACTAGGTGGTTAGATTTTTTTTTTTCTTGATGTAAGGGTATATGAAATGTGTGACAAATGAGACAAACACCACATATCCAATCCACATATTTAATTGTAGAATTATATATGTTAGTATACTGAATTACCATATGTAGGTATTTTCTCTAGATGAGATTTATAAATAAACTACAACCACAGAAAAAAAGGTTTGTTTTTTTTTTGGCAACCAAAGAAAGTTTTGAATGGATCGGATTATATAGCTTCAATGTTACGTTGGAATGATAGGATCTATCATATAAGTAGCAAAGTAACTAGAATGAAATTTTATAATCACATTGCGACATAGCTTTATTCTCACTATTACGTACTTTAATTAGAAAAAAAAAGAAACTTATCCTACTTATAGTAACATTAATATATTAGGTTAATACTTATGTATTAATTGTGTATAGTGTATTGACCTAGACATACTTTTCCGTAGCAGTTAATAAAATCAAAAAGATCCATTGATTTTAAAAAAAAAATATTTCTTTTTGTAGCCATACTCGATTTTAACCAAATAACATCAGGAAAGTTAAAAGTGAAAAATCAATCACTATTGCTCTTGATTTTTAACTCTCTAAAGAAATGCAACTTTGTATTTGCTCCTTCAGCTTAAAACAAAGATATATTTAGTGTTGCTCCTTATCCAAAGCATCAGATGCAATTGACGACGACCTAGACCTGAAAAGCAAGGCAACGACTTGCATAGCCGACTCATATCTCCACGATCCGAACGCCATGCGACACGACGTTGATCTTGACCTGAAGAGCCAAGTGGCGAGTTGCATGGCCAGCTGATGAATCGACGATCTTAAGGCCTATGAGCTTTAATGATTTGGCCGATTTGGAATTCGTGGTTCGTTTTTATGAGGAACGCGATTCACGTTGTGATGTCACGATTCGTCGTAAAAATTTCTAAACTGATTTGAAACAGAATAGGGACGAGGATTCAGTTTGCCTGCGTGTCACAAAGCTAACTTTACTCGAAATTAAACGAAGAAAAAAGTAAAACTAGGATTCTTGATAAAATTAATTTCTCAACTTCCTTAGTGGATATAGCAAAATACTTAAAGTTTTCTTTGCCGAATATATTAAGGTAAAGGGTGGACAAGGATTATCTCTTTAACAAGACAGTCCCTCCCCTCCAAAGAGAACATTAGGCGGTGAAATTCTTCTTAATGGTACTGTTATTATTGAAGCTGTTATCAGAGAAATAAAGTAGCAATATATCGACGAGAGACTCTGTAAAAACTATCTCTATGTTAAATATCAACCAATTTCGTATGAACATTCAAAAAGGTGTGAATTATGGTGTGCCTCTCGAAGGTAGGCCATGTAGCATATCTTTTTACTAGAGACACTTTCTATAAATTCCACCAACGATGTGGACTCCGGTAGAAACATAAATTTGCATGATGAACCTATGTATTATTATTATTATTATGATTATGATTATTATTATTATTATTCTATGATCTTAATCTGTAATTTCAAGCTTCCATTCAACACCATCCCTCTCAAAACCCTAATCTATCTTATATTTCAGACTTCACTCATGCATGAGATGCACGACTCCCATCACTTACACACGTGAGTAAGATGACAAGAACAAATCAAAACACAAAAGCAATTGCTCATTCTAACCAAATTTTGCCACAATTTTGAAAAAATTATATGAAACTTTTAATGTTATATGTAACTCACTGATTTTAGAAATGCATTGATTTTCAAGAACATCTTCAATTTCATATTAAACATAAATGAAAAAAAAAAAAACCGAACATGCCACCAGTTCCATTGCCCATCTAGAAACCAAACCAGCTCGATAGGTCTGGTTTTAAGGGGCACCAATCCAGTCCTCGATTTCATAAAAGGAGAATTGGTCCTTTTGATTTGGTTTGCAATTTCAAGACGGGAATCGTAATTCCTGGGAACCAATTAGCCTCAGTTGCAATCTCCCACTGCATACGCATAGCACTCGCTTGACTTTTCAAGTCTTTGGCGGAATAATGCAAGCACCCTGTCTCATTTGTACTCTCTATCAATGATGCACCTTGTTGACACCTAAATTTTGATTGATCATTTAATGAACAAAAATTTAGGGATTAATTTTAACCCCTAAACAAAAAATATTAGAAGTAAATTGCATAGCATATAGTTTTAGGAGCATTTATTTTCATTGCATTTGCATTGGACAAGTAGAAGATGGGCTTCAATTGATGGTTCTAAGCTTTAATTTAACAAGTTGAACTAAGCCCACGGTGAAAAAGAATTTGGCTAGGCCCGTTAAGGGGTGACGAGTTGGAATATGAGAATATTCCTGGGAATATGAGACTGTTCCCGAGAATATTCACATTATTCTTTCAGTATTCGGGGAAGGTGTCGGATGAAATATTCCCGTTAAGGGGTGGCGAGTTGGAATATGAGAATATTCCCAAGAATAAGAGAATGTTCCCGAGAATATTCTCATTATTCTTTCAATATTCAAGGAAAGCGTCGGATGAAATATTGGAAAAATATTGCACGTGAGATACAAGAGCTAAATAGGCAACATGCAGATTTATCATCTTTCCTTAAATAACATAGTCCTCTCACTTATAAAAAGGGGGCCACACACACTGAAAAGAGACACAAACAGAAAAAAAAAAAACACAGTACACAATAGAGGAGGGCACAGCGAGAGAAAAGCGAGAGAGAGTGAGAAAAAAGGGGTGTTCTTTGGGGAGGAAATCTTTGAGATCCGACCAAGCTGCACGCCCTCCAACGACAAATCACAAGCGCTGCACTTACTACTACTTCCCGTCGAGATCGCTGTCAAATCCCGACGCCAACCAGCATCAACGAGACACCCGACTTCGCTGCATCAACTCGAACAAATCCAGTGCCAACGAGTATCGAAGTCTAGTCTTCGTGGCTCCGGTTCCCTCAACGTGTAGTCCAGCAAATAGTAGGCAATGCACTCACAAGACGATGAAGAGGAGATGCTCAACAAGGAGCCAACTAGATCTCAATCAAAAGGGGTGAGTGAGCGGTGGAGTTCATCCCTTTCTGCATGAGATTGCTTGGTCTAGTTAAAGGACCAAGGATTAGTTCATTAAAATTCTTTTTTGGCGGTGGGCCACGACATCGACACCCCATCGTCCGAGAAATTCTGTACCCGCTTGATGAGTCCAGAGTTCACCTCACGGTCGCCCACCCATTGTAGACTTGCCTCTTCGTTGGACATCATGAGCCCGTGGCCACAAGTCTCACCCGGCTGTGGAACAGTGCTATCATTAGTAATTGAAAACCGGCTCAGATCGTTTGTGAGAACCAGAGAAAAACCATCAAGGTAATTTCCTAATCCGTTTGCTTATATGAATATAAAGTTGCCTACTTAGCAATGCATTTATTGCTAATGTGATTTCCTTTGAGATATTTGGCATATTCCGATTTAGTGAGGTCATTGTGTCATGTTAAAAAATTTCAATAATCAAAAATATTGAGCCGCGAGACGTCGGATCAGGTTTTTGATTGTTTTGATTTTTTATCTTGGGTCGCGGAAAATTGTATGCTTGGTTGCATTATGTGTTGATTTTTTTTAATAAACTTACAAAAAAAAATGCATAAAAAAATCTTTTGCATAATATGGTAGATTAATGCACTTCAAGTCATGCTAGTCTTATAGTCTACATTGCATATGACCTAAATGCTTAGGAAATTTCGTTAGCTATAAAAAAGAAAACATAAAAATTGCCATGCTCATGTCATGTAGAATTAGGTCATCTTCCGTGTGTCATCTAGTCATTGCATGTTTAGGGTCATTTGAATGAGTGACATACTAGGGTAGTTGCATTAAATATTTTCTAACATTAGATTAAGTTAAATAATTAATGTCACGTGACATATAGTTTGCATATTAGGTTGCATATTGCGTGCTATTATAGTTAGACACTTTTGTATGTCATTACATGCATTGCACGTAGTTTTAGGCTTCATTAAATAAGTGAAAACCTTAAAAAAATATTTGAATGAGTGCGTGTTAATTAGAAATTATATCTAGAATCATTGATGTAATTTTTAAGCTAACATCGCAGATACTTTCGTAGCTTCAAGGTAAGTCAAGGTAAGTAACTTCCTCCTTTTCCTTGCAATTTATTTATTGTTTTGCTTTATTGAGTTTTAAATAATGGTTGCGCACTCGCATGATCACATTGCATGTTAGGTTGTAAATTAAAATCTACACAAACTGCCTGCAAATCATTTTTTTAAAATAAAAAAGAAAAGGTACTGAAAGGGCGTTAGAGAAATCTAACGTAATCAAGTCCCCGATCCCATAGTCTCTGGTTCGTAGGAATAAAGTAATTCTCCCGTTACTTTACTTGGGTTTCTAATCAATCCACCAAAAAATAGATTAGTGGCGACTCCAAGTAAAAATCATTTGCATGCTAAAAACTTAAACTCTAAGTTGCGAATTGGTATGGGCTTGGGAGAGCCCGAGCTAAGTTTAGCTTTAGTAATCCATTAGCCAAACCCTAGTTGGTGCACCCGAGGTGAGGTCGCGACACACCTTTCTCCAAAGTTGGTAGGCTGACGAGACATATCGTCGTACATGAGAAATTGCCAAGGAAATCGATTGCCTTGACTTAGTCTTTTCTTGAAAATTATGAAAATTATCGACAATAACGATTTTTGGTCAAATTTGATCAGAAAAACTAAATTGATAATTTTTTAGAAGGTTTGGGTTTTAATTAACATAATTGAAAAATTTACGATTGAATTTATATAATTATAATAAGTTTAGAGCTTTTTTGTTAATTTTCCATTATAAAACCTCAAAGGCTTCCTTGAGGGTAGTGAGTGTTTTAACGAATTTTAGGGTTGTGATCTCCCACTGCACATGCTGTATGCTTGCTTGACTTTTCAAGTCTTGGAAGGATAACGAAAGCACTCTAATGAGACATATTGTCTTACATAAGAACTTGTTAAGAAAACTGACCGCATTGACTTAGCATTTGCCTGAAACTTTACAAGCGAGTCTGAGAAAATTCCCAAAACCAATTTCGGACTCCTGAAGTCTTTTTACTTAGCAATGATCATATCTAAACACCGCAGATTTCATTCTAATATTTTCTTATATATTTGGGTTGTTTGCTATTGTTTTGATTTTCAAATCCAAATGCGAACCAACAGTTTCTTGCTTTATCCAATTAATCTTTAGTACTTACCATCGGTGTACCTTTTTTTTTTTTTTAATTGTACATAATGTCAATTGAAACATCAATCTGCACATAAAAATTTAAATACGATGTTGATATTTGTACAACTATTTAAGGAGTTCGAGACGTGCACGCAATAATTTATGAGCATCACCCATCGAAACTGATTCATCTTGTGGATAGGAGATTGAAAAGAAACAAAATATCCATCTATTCACGATTTTTATTATTTGCAAGTCATTTTGGAAATTCCTAGGATAGATTGCGACATCACAATGTGAATCACGACCGTCTTGTCGAGGCTTCTTTAGTGAAGAGAGAGAGAGAGTGGATGTCAGTTGCATTTGATACATTAGACAAGGAATGGGACCGAATGCACCTTTGGTTTAAGCAAAGAGCAAAGAAATTTGCTTTTCTTTGGAGAGTCTAAGTCAAAAGCAATAGTGATAGAAATTTTCACTTTAATTTTTTCTAGAGTTACTTAGTTAAGATTAGGAATAGTACTCAGCAAGAAAAAAAATCGAAGGATCTATTTAGGTTTATTAACTGCTACAGCAAAGTATCTAGGTTATATTTAAGTATTCACCTAATGAATTAGTGTTACTATTAGCAAGACTAGTCCCTTTTTTCTAATTAATGTAAACAATAGTGAGAGAAAAGTTATGTCATGATGTGGCTATACAATTTTATTCTAGAAAAAAACCATAACCCCTAGTTGTGATCTCCCACTGCATACGCTTAGTACTTGCTTGACTGTTCAAGTCTTCGTGGAATAGTGAAAGCATCCTGTCTCTTTTGTACTCTATCAATGATGCACCCTAAGTTCGCGGGCAATAACTCTGAGACATATTGTCGTACATGAGAAATTGCCAAGGAAACCGACTGCCTTGAATAAGCCTTTTCTCAAAAATTGTAAAAATTATCTACCTTAACTATCCTGTCAAATTTGATAAAAAAACTAAATTAATAAAATTTCAAAAAGTTTTAAGTTTTATTTAGTACAATTAAAAGGTTTACGACTAAATTTGCACAAATATAATAGGTATAGAAATTTTTTTGCTAATTTTCAATTATAAAAGCTCTAAGGCTTCTTGAGGGCAGTGAGTGCTTTAACGAATTTTAGGGTTGTGATCTCCCACTGCACACGTCCATACATGCTTGACTTTTCAAGTCTTGGCAAGATAATGAAGCACTCTAATGAGACATATTGTCGTACATGAGAAATTGCTAAGAAAACTTACCGCATTGACTTAGCATTTACCCGAAGCTTTGCAGGCAAGTCTGAGAAAATTCTCAAAATCGATTTCAAACTCCCAAAGTCCTTTTACTTAGCAATGATCATATCTAAACACTGCAGATTTCTTTCTCATTCTTCTTCTACATTTGGGTTGTTTGGTGCTGTTTTGATTTTCAAATCCAAATCTGAATTGATCGGAATCAACAATATCTTGCTTTATCTAATTAATCTTCAGTACTTATCATTGATGTATCTATTTTTTTAATTGTACATAATGTAAATCAAAACATCAGTCTACACATAAAGATCTAAATACAATGTCGATATTTGTACAAATATTTAAGGAGTTTGAGACGTGCATGCAATAGTTTGTGGGCACCACCAACCGAAACTGATTCTTCTCATGGGTAGGAGATTGAAAAGAAACAAAATTTCTATCTATTAATGATTTATTAATTGCAAGTCGGTTTGAAAATTCCTAGGATCGATCGCGACATCACAATGTGAATCATTATGGTCTTGTCAAGGCTTCTTTAGTGAGGAGCAAGAGAGAAAGGATGTCAGTTGAATCTGATGCTTTGGACAAGGAATGGGACTAAATGCATCTTTGGCTAAAGCTAAAAGAGCGAAGAAAGTCGCTTTTCTTTGGAGAATATAAATCAAGAGCAATAGTGATAGAAATTTCTACTTTAATTTTTCCTGGAGTTACTTAGTGAAAATCAGGAATAGCTACTCAGCAAGAAAAAAAATCAAAGGATCTATTATTTTTATTTACTGCTATAGCAAAGTATGTCTAGATTGTTAGTAAACAATACAAAGATTAATATAAGTATTCGCCTGATGAATTAGTGTTACTATTAGCGAGACTAGTCCCTTTTTTTCTAATTAACGTAAACGATAGTGAAAATAAAGTTATGTCATGATGTGGCTATAGAATTTTATTCTAGTCACTTTGCCACTTGTTTTTAGACCTATTCCCAAATAATATTTGAGTTATATATGTCCGATCCGACCAAACATTTCTTTGCTGCCTCTATATACATATATGTATGTATGTATGTATCAAACCTTTCTCTACGCCATATATAAATCTCGTCTTGAGGAGATACGTAAATGTAGGAATCAAGTAAACATATCTAACACTATGATTGGATATGTGGTGTTCGCCTCATTTCTTATACACTGCATAATCACTCCTACCTGAAAAGAAATTTGAAATCTAACCGCCAACTGAATTCAACAAAAGCAAGGGGGGAAATGCCAATTTACACCCTCATGAATGTTGAAGTGTCCTTTTGCTCCTCTCGCCCAATATATATGAAGATTTATTCCTTGAAATTTGTTCCGTTCATGCAGTCTAAAAAGGCACATTTGTTCTTCGTTTTCTATTCTGTTGGTAGGCAAGTGAAAGCGGTCTGGCATTATCCGATTAGATCATGGTGTGTTTGGGGTAAAGCGAACCAATTTCCATCTATTTTGGAAGCAAATTTCCACAAATTTGGGTACAGGAGGAAAGTTTAACTTCATTCATGGATCGTTCAATTTGGCTCTGGTCCACAAGCTTGGACTTCTTACTTGCAACTACAATATCATTTGGCAAGTTCATTAGCTTTGTTCTAATTCTTCTTCTATATTTGGGTTGGTTGGTTGGTGTTGTTTCAATTTTCGAATCTAAATCCGAACTGACCCGAATTATCAGTATCTTTCTTTATCTAATTAATTTTTTTCTTTTTTTCAAGTTTGATCTCAACGGAAGATCAAATATTAATATTTTCTCGGAAATTCTCTCTCTAATTTATTTTTTTCCCAAGTGGCCCTCGTTGCGTCACCCACCGTAACATCGCCTTTTTCTTCTTTTCTCATTCTCCTGTTTTGGGGTATGGTCTCTTCCCCACTGCATACCCTTACTACTATTTTTGCTCGACTTCTCAAGTCTTGGCATTGTAATGAAAGCACCGTGCATAATTGATACCCTATCAAGGACACAGTCAAATTTGGCAGGCAAGATGCGACCTGTTGGGGTTCATAAGAAATTGTCGAGGAAACTGGCCCCTTGACTTGGCATTTACGTCATTGCTTAAAAAGATGTCCTTTTGCGTTGTGTGGCCGTGAATTGTGAGTGGGTGCCCCTTCTCGTCTTTCCTTCTGTCGCCTTCTTCACTTCCGCTTTCTCTCTCTATCTGACCGTTTGTTTCTCAATGTATTCTGAAATTATGATTTGCCCGCCTCGAATTAAGAGATATAATGTCCTATTTATAACATGATCGGCCTAGGTTACATCTCAACTTTATGGGCTTACTTGAGACCTTATTAAGATAATAGGCTAAATTAGGCTTAAGACCTATTATTACTTTAATCTCATGGGCTGAAATTAGATTAAATTAAGCTCAATTTCTCCCATCCTTCCCATGTGATTTTTGGCCACCACTCCCCTAGCTTGGCCGAATTTTGTCCCTCTACTTCGGCTCAATCTATTGAATTTTAAGCTCAAAATCATTCACCACCGGTCCAATGTTAATGCAAATATTGTAAACTATATAATAAATACTCCGAAAACTATATACTATGTAATTTAATTGTAATATTTTTGTTTAGGGGTTAAAATTTATTCATAATTTGTTATTCAATAAATAAATGATTGGGTCATCAAAATTTAGGAGTAAACGTTGATTGTCCAAAAAAAAAATGTCAAGGACTTTTGGGCAAGTTTCCTTGAAATTCATTTTCGATTGGAATTTTTTTATGTAAAATATGTTAATTTGCGTTGTTGTGACATAATATGTAAGTCGCCACCCATTGTTTCATCCACAGTTAAGGTTGTCTCCAAGAGTCATACAAATCCATTTCACCCTTACTGTCCTTGATGAAGAGGACTTCTTCATCTGCTAGGAGTGATGATCTTATTCATTTTGGCGTCTGCTAGGAGTGATGATCTTTATTCTCACTATTATTTACATTAATTAGAAATAAGAAACTTATCCCATTACTAGTAACATTGATTGATTAGGTCAATGCTTAAATAATAATCTGTGTATAGTCTATTAACCTATACATACTTTGTTGTAGCAGTTAATAAAATGCTATGATTTTCCCCCTTTTATCTTTTCCCGTTTAGTAGCCGTGCCTGGTTTTAACCAAATAACATTTGGAAAATTTAAATTATAAGTCTATCACCTTTTTCTCTTGATATTAACTCTCTAGAGAAAACCAACTTCCTTTGCTGCTTCAGCTCAAAACGACACACGGACCCCAGGAGTGTCAAAAGTTGGCACGGAGGGACACTTAAGTGTCAAAAGTTACAAACAGTACACTTAAGTGCCAAAATCGGACCAAAAGGGATCACTTAAATGCCAAATTCGGCCAAATTGTCACGTGTCCATTTTCTAGCGATTTCATTTGCTGACGGAGCATTTTTTTCAAAATAAAAAATTCCACGTGGCAATTTTAATAAAAAAAAATTGTTCACGTCAGATTTTAAAGTCCACATCAGATTTTTAAAAATTAAAATTGATTTTATTAAAAAAAAGAAAAAAAAAGGGGAGGGGAAATCGCACAGCCCTCGTTGCCCCACCGTCGCCGGGAAGGGCTGGCAATGGTGGGCGAGGGTCAGTCGGGGACGCCGAGCCCCGGCCGGCCTGCAGCGAGGGCCCGTAGGCCCTCACCCAAATCTAGGGCGAGGGTCGACCGGGGTCGTCGGGCCCCGGCCAGCGGTTGGCGACCTTGGTCAGCCTGCAGCAAGGGCCCGCACAGCCCTCGTCGATTTCCCCTTCCTTTTAAAAAAAAAAATTTAATTAATTTTAAAATATTTTATTTTTTAATATATTTAATATTATTTAATTAATAATTTTAAAAATCACGTTAGCGCAAAAACGACGTCGTTTTGCGTTGATTTTTCGTCGTTTCAATTTCCGGCGAGCCATATAGGCAAAAAAATTAATAAAAAAAATGCCACATAGGATTTCCGGTAGGGTTTCGGCAACCTGGCACTTAAGTGATCCATTTTTTTGAAAAGTGGCACTTAAGTATACCGTTTGTAAGTTTTGGCACTTAAGTGTCCCTTTGTGCCAACTTTTGGCACTCCCGTTGTATTTTCCCCGCTCAAAACAAAGACATATTCCGTGCCATTCCTTGTATGAAGCATCGGATGCAATTGACGTTGACCTTGACTTGAAAAGCAAAGCAACAACTTGTATTGCCAACTCATATCTCTACGATCCAGACACACATGCGACACGCAGTTGACCTTGACCTGAAAAGCTAAGCAGCAACTTGCATGGCCAAGTAATCTCTCTACGATTCAAATGGCCTGTGAGCTTTAATGATATGGTTGATTCTAATTCCGAGGTTCGCTTTTTGAGGAACGTGATTCACATTGTGTATGTTGCAATCAGTTACTAGGAATTTCCAAACTAGTTTGAAACGTGAATAGAGATTTGCATTAAGGTTCAATTTGCTCGTGCATAACAAAGGTGACTTAACTCGAAATGAAAGGAAGAAAAAGTAAAACTAGGATTCTCGATAAAGAGGATAGCTTGATAAATATTAATTTCTCAACTTGGTAGATATAGCAAAATAGTTAAAAAGTTGTTTTCACCGAATAATAAGGTAAAATTGGTACTGTCATCATAGAACAATACCCTACAACTCTTATCGGAGAATTAAAGTAGCAATGTATCGACAAAGAGACTTTATAAAAGCTGTCTCTATCTCTGTTAATTTTCAAACGATTTCGTATGAAATTCCATGAAAAAGGTGTCGATTTTGGCGTGCCTCTCCAAGATGGACCATATAGCATGTCTTTTTTTAGTAAAGACGCTTTTCAGAAAATTCCACCAACGATGTTGACTGGGTTAATATATAAATTTGCATGATGAACCAATGCTTTCTTTATAATTATTGTGTGATCTTAATTTGTAATTTCAAACTTTCATTCATCATGATTCCTCACAAAGTTATGTTATTTTGAAGTTTTGGCTCATGTGACTGTGATATTCTAGACGGATACAAAAAACTGATTCATGTGAATTGTCCTACCTTAGCATATAATATGATTTGCAAAACTTGTTGCTTCCTCTAGCTAAATTTTTTTTGGTTGGAAATTTTAATGTAGAATATGTTTATTATCGTCGTTATGACAAGATAAGAAAATTTCCAAGATTCATTCAAATTCATTTCACCCTTGTTGCCCTTGATGAAGGGGACTTCTTCATTTACTAAGAGTGATGATATGAAACATTTGGCTAACAAAAAGACAAAACGACAGAAAAAAAAATATGAACTGATATGAAGTCATCGGGTGAAATTGGCTCAATCAAACAAGATTTTATGGAAAAATCCTTTGCTTATGGGTGCAATTCTACTACAAATTCGAAGAAAAGAGAAAATAATAGTTGAGATGATTTGTCTATTTCGATGATCATTTCATCTGCTAAAGGAATCCTATTCTTGAACATTCCATTTTTGAAAAAAAAAAAAAATTCTGACACGCACGACAGTGAAGGTCGAGAATTTTAAATGCAACGCTTCTAATTGTTTTTAGTTTCTTCGTTGGGATTGTATGTATGCTTTATCTATGGGATGTGGCAATACATGGTAAAGTATTTGAATATTAAAAATTAATGGCTCATTCCTTTGATCTTAAATTATTCAGATATGATTAAAAAAGATAATTCCTATTAGTTTATAGCTGATGGAGATAATTCCTATCACTTTGTAATTGGTGGGGCCAAGTCGTGTATCAGAATTCGATTGGGAATGGAGAAGAGTAGAGGTTTTCTTTCCCAGTTGGGGAGAGACATTTTCTTAAACTTCAGAATCCGAGATTTCTTTAGGAGATTATTTGAAAAGTGGGGGCAGCCTATATTGTGACAAGTGGTCCAGTCTCCGGCTCAGGATAACTTGTCTTCTCGATGAGCACTACAGAAAGACTGAAGAAAAGCACGTCAAATTTACATTACCAACTTTCATAAGATAGTTTAGGACAATTTCTTAATATTAATGATGGACTCTCGGATAATGCATTTGGAAAATGGAACGAGCACTGCGCTGCACAAGACTTCGTCACGCGGGGAATTATCATTGGATCGTCCCATGTAAGTGGTTAGGGCTGGCTGGGGTCCACTCCGCAATTTGAACTTATCCCATAACTAGAGTTAAAATAAAAATCCAAAACGAAAACGAAAACGAAAAAGACACATCTTACTTCTCCTTATATACCCTCACCAGCCCCTCAGATTAAATCATCAAGATAATCATATGTCTGTGAAGGGAGTTGAGGGAAGAACCATGGTCATCTATAAGCTTCTCTTGAAAGCTGAGGTACTTGGGGCTTTATTGGGTCTATACCACAAGCACCTAGCACAAGCTGATGATTCAATCACTATGCCTGGATGCAAAAGTTCCTGTGGAAACCTCTCGATTCCGTACCCCTTCGGATTGAGCGATAGCGATCCCCACTGCCGCATCAATTTTTCCTCATTCAGAGTCGACTGTGATAACTCTGCCAAGCCCCCCATAGCTTACTTCTGGAACAAAAGTAGTAACATCGAAATACTCTACATTTCCGTCAAGGACCACGAGGTGCGCATTAATGCTTCAATAGGTCGAGACTGCTATAACTCTTCCGGTCACGATGATTCTTCAAGCAACAACCCAGAGCTATGGATAGCTAAATTCCCCTTCTCCAGCACCAAGAACAGGTTCACTGCCATTGGCTGCGACACGTCAGCCTCCTTCCGAGACCGCGGTGGAAAGTTCTCTTTCGGGTGTATGTCTTCGTGTAGCAACGTTTCGGACGTCAGCAATGAATCGTGTACTGGTATCGGTTGTTGCCAGACGAGCATCCCAAGGAACACCTTCAATTACAATATCTCGATTACGAGCTTTTCCAATCACTCCGATGTCCTGAGTTTCAATCCTTGCAGTTCTGCCTTCGTAGCAGAAATTGGATCCTACAACTTTTCGGTTGGCGACCTTAAGCAGCTTAAATTTGACCAAACCCCTCTAGTTCTCGACTGGGCAATAGGTACTCAAACATGTGAGGAAGCCAAGAAGAGCAGCACGAGCTACATGTGCACCAAGAACACCACTTGCACCGACGCCGAAAATGGACATGGATACAAGTGCACTTGCTCAGAAGGTTATCGAGGCAATCCTTACCTTGGTTGTCACGGTACATTGATAACATTGGCAATTTTTAGCTTGTCTTTTATATTGGTATGATCTGAGGAGATTAGATACATTTGAACTATGTATTTAATTTTTGTAGATATTGATGAATGTGTGGATCCAGAGATGAACCAGTGTGAGAAAATTTGCCATAATGTTATTGGGAGTTATACTTGTTCATGCCCAAATGGTTATCATGGTGATGGCAAGAAGGGCGGCGGAATTGGACAAGGGTGCACTATTAAACCATCGTATTTGATGGAGATTTTGGTTGGTACGTTCTTTTATTTTGCTTGGAGTGCCCGAATTAAAAATCATATTGTCTTAGCTTATTTTCAAAGTATTTAATTTGATTTTTTTGCTGCTGCTGGAGAAAATTAACTATTCACAAATTCGCTTGATTTTTCTTTCACGGTCCTTGCTTGGATAAATTCAAAATGAAATTTTGTATATTCTTCTCACTGAAGTTTCTATGCAGAAGATAAATGGTATTATCTGATACGTTGAGTACATCACAAGTTACTAAGTGTACCACAATTAAACTTCCTTAAAATTCAAAAATAGATCAAGTTCCCTCATTTCCATGTATATACTCTTAAAGCATCTTTTGACGTGGTGACCTTGGGCTTTGTGTAAGGCTCCATTTGTTTTATGGGAAATGTCGTATCTCTAGAAAATATTTTACTGGAAATCATTTTTCAAGAAAATATGCTCATTTTTTGGTGTTCGGCTAAAACTTGAAAATGAAGAGAAAAATATTTTCCTCTGTTTGATAAGGAAAACCTTTTGTTTTGTTCATTCTTTTTAAATAATTTTTTTTTATTTTTTTTGTTCATTCTTTTGCTTTTTGTCATCTTCTTCTTCGACCATGCATTGACCATAGTGACAATTGACGCCAACTAAAGGCGAGCTTGAGCTTGCCGCTCACTAGATTAGCAAGCCAAAGAGTTGCGCTCGCCGATCTAGCGAGGCTAGAGCTTGCTACTCGCCTATCTCGCTGATCTGGCGAGCGGCAAGCTCGAGGCATCAGGGGCGAACAATGGGCCTCAAGCTCCTTTGCTCGCCATCGGCGGCGATGGCGAGCAGCAAGCTCGAGGGGTCAGGCCTCACCCCTCGCCATCGGCAGCGAGTGACGAGCTTGAGGCCCTCATCGCTTGCCTAGCTTGCCACCAACTAGTCGGCAACTATCGTCGTGGTCGACGACTAGCCAATATAGAAAGATAGAGGTAAAAAGAAGAAAGAAAGAAAAAAAGAGAAAAGGAGAAAAAAAGAAAAATAATTAAAAATCGAATTTTTTTTAAATGAAAAAAAAGGAAGATGGAAAGGTTCACATGGGTGTGAAATAAGAGAAAGTGAGTGTAGAAAATATTTTCTCATCTTGAAAAGTGAAAAACATTTTTCCATAATTTAGAAGACTTTTTTTCCCTTGATGAAAAATGTTTTCCCTAAGTAATTCATCTTCTATAAAAAGAACGCCAGAAAATCTAGAAAATGCTTTCCTAAAAGTTGTTTTCTATGAAATAAACATAGCCTAAATGTAAAAACATTTTCCAAATATTGAAATCCTGTTGCAAGTATAAGTATCAGTACTATGTGTGAAAGCATACAATTTTACGATTTGTGCGAGCTTCGGTGTTCAATTGGAGGGAGGCCACCTGTCTCAGGCAACAAGAGATTTGTTATCACGTGAGAGGTGATCATCCTCCAATTTGACAGCATGACCATCAGAAAGAAAGGGAGGCATAGCTTGGTGGTCGCAAGAGCATCCTCCAATTTGCATTTGGGAAAGGGACTTGTGTTGGCAAAACTGGTGGGGACGTACGCTTAGGGATGGCCATGCCATCGATCCAAGGGGATATCCTTCCTTACTTCCTATCCCCAAATAATGAGTGAAAACCCATGATAAATGGATTTTGTGGCCCAGATTGGGTAATATTTTTATGCTTCACGTCCAGGCCAGGGTGAGGAATGGATACGGCTAGCCTTCTTTTCCTTTTTTTTTTTTTTTTTGGGTAAGGGCCTTCTTTCTTCTTTTGCTCTTTCTTTTCCTAAGTTTTTCTAGTTGAAGTGTCATTTCCTATATTATCTCCTCATTTAACTTTGAGAACATTAAATAATAAACACAGCTTCAAACAGTAGGGCTTTACCTAGTCATGGCCCAAACTTTCAAGCGTGCCTGTATAAAGTAACTTCGACAGTAATCCCATGCCTGGCGCACTGTCAAGTCTAAATATTTACATCATTCTGGCATGCCATTATCATCTTTTTACTGCCTATGGCACATTCTTTCATTCATTTCCTCTTTACATTGTTTTTATCCTCTTGCAATCATGAATTGCGCTTATCTCTTCTTCTTTTTCATTTTTTTTTAACATTCATATTATCACAAGAATGGTGATAAGATAAAGAAACTTGTCCTACATAAGGCATGAGGTGGGTATGGAACGTCTTTACTAGTTTTAAGCTGGGGCGGGGGACGTAAACCCCCCTTGTCCTGCCCACCTCATTGTGTTCCCCAAGTACATGCTCAATTGCTTCTTTTTCTGGAGTCCCCTTTTCCCAAAAGCAGTAAGGGTAAAATGAAGAAGGTGATAGATTCAATTGTGGATTTGCATGTGTTCTTTTTCTCTTTTCCTCCTTAAAGTCAGACTTGTTCCTTTTGCTCTCATGTTTTGATTAGTATCTAAGAACCAATAGGAATGGTTCAATGGGTTGTTTTGTCTTTCTTTTATATGTGATGCATGACCCATACAACTTTTCTATTTGTTGCACAAGCCATATTTAGCACGATATATTCAGATAGCAAGTTAATCATTAGTGATTTGACATCTATCCAGGGAGATGACACAAGTAAAAGAGGAAGTGTTATACTAATCCATCTTCAAAAATGTCTTCTAAGCTACTAGTCCTTGCCATTTTTATGTCATCGAAAGGGATACAACTGGTTATAGAGATAGGACTTGCATTGAATTATTTAGACTTATGCATTGTTCAACGAATAAATCTCTATATTTGCATGCCTTAAATGACGTGGATTTGGTTTCGTAAGACCTATAAAACTATGTGGGAAAAGAAAATACATGATTCTTGTGATTAGTTTGAGTTTATCATTTTCTTTCATAGTGATTTAAAACTGTTAAATTGATGACATTCTTTATAGGCCATGGAACTTGTGTGTGTGTGTTTCTTTTTTCTCTTTTTTTGGGAGATTAGCTTAACCAAATTGACTGTCCTAGTTTAGACTCAAATTGTTCCAAAACTACTATGGTTTTCGAGGAAGCCTCATGATATAAATTTGCAGAAAGTTTCAAAGTATGGCTGCATTCATATGGTGTGGTGATTTGTGTACAGTTAATCATAAGGTTAATGAATAACCCGGTGTTGTATATAGGTGTTGCTGGGGCCATAATAGCGTTGCTATTCAGTATAGGCTTTCTATATTATGGACACAAGAAAATGCAGCTCATTAGGCTCAGAGAACAATACTTCAAGCAAAATGGGGGTTTGGTTTTGCAGCAACAACTAGATGAACCGGACAAAACCACGAAAGCCGCAAAGATCTTTAGCGCTAAAGAGCTAGAAAAGGCCACCAACAATTATCATGAGAGCAAAATAGTCGGCCAAGGAGGATATGGTACCGTTTACAAAGGATCATTGCCAAACAATACGGTAGTTGCGATTAAGAAGTCCAAGCTTGTGGATCGGAGCCAAATTGAACAGTTCATCAATGAAGTCATTGTGCTTTCTCAAATTAATCATCGTAATGTGGTCAAGCTTTTGGGATGTTGTTTGGAAACAGAGGTGCCTTTATTGGTGTACGAATTCATCAATAATGGAACTCTCTTCGATCACATTCACGATCCAAAGAAATCATCAAAGCTGTCTTGGAAGACCCGATTGAGAATTGCTTCAGAAACTGCCGGAGTCCTCTCTTACTTGCACTCTGTAGCTTCCATTCCCATCATCCATCGAGATATCAAGTCAGCAAACATCCTTTTGGATGCTAATCACATTGCGAAAGTCTCTGACTTCGGAGCTTCAAAATTAATCCCACTTGATCAAACGCAATTATTCACTATGGTTCAAGGAACATGGGGATACTTAGACCCTGAATACTTGCTCACAAGCCAATTGACAGAAAAGAGTGATGTTTACAGCTTTGGGGTCGTGCTAGTCGAGCTATTGACAGGGAAGAAGGCACTTTCATTCGACCGATCGGAAGAAGAAAGGAGCCTGGCAATGTACTTTCTTTCATCACTGAAAAATGACAAATTGTTTCAGATTGTTGAGGAAGTTATTGCGAATGAAGGAATCAATGAGCAGGTGAGAGAAGTTGCTAATCTTGCAAAAAGATGTTTGACGATAAAAGCAGAGGAGAGACCGACCATGAAGGAAGTAGCAATTGAATTGGAGAGACTTAGAGCAATGGCTAACCATTCTAGCGTCAGTAGTACAGATGTGAATCAGGAAGAGATGGTTCATTTGCCGAGAGAGAAGACTGATGCGTACATGGATACTAGTGGGATCATGCACACTGGGTACACGAATAGCATGGAAGACCATATCATGCCAGAAGTCAGTAGCGGGAGATGAGAATATTTAAGTTAGCGGTACGTACGTAGGTTTGTCGTGATATAAGTAAGCGTGTATTTTAGCTTTAGAAAGCTTTTGTATATAACTCAGCGACAAGCGTGTATTTTAGCTTTGAAAAGCTTTTATATATAACTCAGTGACAAGATGCAAAAATGGTCTCTTCCTTCTACGTGTTTGTCGGTGATGCCTTTGAGATTTAGGAGCTATCTTTTCTTTGAGTTTGCTCATGGATATAGTTTGTCCGACTTGGATGAATATTTTTCTTGGGCAATTCCATGGTCATGCCTAGAACGAAATTTTGGCGCGTCGATTATACGCATGACGTGTTCAATTCCACACACTTGCCAACCGCAATGAACTTCACGTTTAGGTCATTCATCCGGTGACTCATGCTTTATGTTACTCGTCCATAAGATCAGTGGGGTAGGGTCATGTTTTTCTCCAGCCTGTCTTGTGGTTACTAAAGTACAAAATAAACATCGTCTACATTTACTTCTAATTAAGTCTGTGAAGTATACTATCCATATTTTTAACCGACCAATAAAAATATTTCCTTGAATCAGTGATGGAGGAAAATAAAGTCCAATGAATATATGTAGTTCATGGGCTCATTATTCACTTACATAAGGCAGCTCTTTTCATGGGCAAAACAAAAGTATCGAATATAGCCATTTGCCATATCTAAAAATCGAGAATTTGTGTTTACAATAAAAAGAAAATATTGATCAAGACTATTTTTCACATGATAAACAAAGCCAATTAGACCGTGCGATGTGGGTGTGGCATGCAACACTGCTCAGCAGAGTCGATTTAGCTAATTGATTCATTAAAGTGACTTTTAGGTAGCCGTTGGATTTCGTTGTTACTACAATGTGAAGTAAGGTAAGATTTTTCTTCAAGCTCTGATTGAATATACAATTTATTAGTTTGCACAATGCAAGAGTTTCACGAGACACATGTCATGCGAATTTTTGGCTTTATACAACCTTCTCATTGACAACTCTAAAGATGGAAAATATACGTAGTTTCGATCTACAACCATAAATGCATTCCCTGTGTAAAGCACGCTTCGTGCACAAAACCACTCGCTCAAGCCTCGGCTCGAATATTACCTCGGGCTGTAAAAGCGACGACCATCGTCTCAATGTTGACCTAAAACCCTTTTTGTTGGTTGGATAATATATGAAGATTGCAGGTAAGGAATGCAACAACTCTATCGTGACCCTCCTTGCACGATGTAGTCGGGAAAAAGATGGGTTTAAAGGTGATGTTGAATGGGGGAAGAATATGATTCTCCCAAACTCTTATCTTGTGCGACCTTGGGACTTTCATTTTAATTCAATTAATCTTATAAGAATTCTATATAAGGAGTTGCACTAATTTATTTGGATTGGTTAGAAATCAAATGAGATATGAGAGTATATCTCATGAGTAAAAATCTAGGACTTGGCACTTGATTGTACTGGTTATGTTAGTCCTGCTCTTTCGATACCTAAATTTTATCATTTTATAGCTAAAATGTCCAAGTAGTCTTTTTACTAAATTATGAATTCTAAGGTTTTGTCCACTAAGTGCCCATACAATGTTTTTGTTTATATAATGATAATTAAAAAAAAGTAACATAACCATTGAACTAAAACAAGTAAGCACAACATTGAAAAGCAATATAAAAGTACAATTAATTCATCAAGGATAATAATGACATTGGGTCAAAAGTAAATTATAGTAAAGTAATTAAATACGAGTCAAGCAAAAAATATAACATGGCATTGTTTTTAATCCTCGAGACAACAACCCTCATGAGTTTAGTTCAAATTGAGTTCTATTTCTAGATAAGCTAATCTATTTAAAACTAAAGTAGAGAGAATCATGAATTTCCCTACACCATGTATGTACTCTCTAAATGAAACTAGACTAATTCAAATACCAAAATCTAACGATCTAATCAAGGTTTATTTTCCTAATCAAGTTTTCTCTTTTTTATTTTATTATATTTTTATGAGATTATATTTTTTATTATATATTAGAAGGGGCACGGGTCGGGTTGGGCCCTTCAGCCCGGTCGGTATGTGAGCTACCATTAAATTTCGTAAGTTTGGGCTATGGACACAAGTTGGGCTTTATTACACAAAGCCCACTTTTAGACACAAACTCTTGAAGCCCAGTTTTTAGAATAACAACATTTAGCCCTAAGACCAATCTTATGAAAACTGATTTGAACCCCTTTTCACTATGTTTCACTAAGCCTATTTCTGAATATAGCCGAAGTCAGCCCAAATCTAACTAAACTAAAGATTCATTCATTTCGCAGAAAATATTACATTCCTATCGGGAAATATTTTTCAAGTCAACGGAAGTCTATAAATAAATTCAGGAAAATGATTTCTTCTTTAAAAAAGTCGAAAAATATTTTCTAAAATATAAATAGCTAGTGGTGCTTGGACCTGGAACTATGCATTTGGACACAGAAACCTCAGTGCTGGTTTCCGAGTGTCCAACTGAAACTCCTAAAAACTGAAACGAGCCCAAGCTTACTAAGAAACTAAAACCCAAATTCATTAAACCTAATTAATTCTTTTTTGTAACACCGTGTAATCGAAAGGCCTTCATAGTTTTCTTCTTCGGCCACCTTCCACAGTGGACCACGATTGCTCTTTCTTAAGCCAAAAACGATATTATTTGCCTCATTAACAGCCACCGCGGGTCACAACCTCACGGATTCAAGGATGATACAGGCATAAGAAAACATAACGCAACAAGGACGTGGAAGCGGACATCCAGACACGAACGATCTACCTCCCATCATTCCTCGCTGAAATCAGCCACCAAATGATGCAGGATCACACAAGAACATAAAATAAAAGAAACAAAAGAGTTGTGTAGATTCGGCCTTGGCAAATGATGATATATGTCCGAAATCAAATCTAAACACTAACAAAGTGAGTGATAATAATCAATCTACGTCGACACGTCTTCGGATTCAGGCGAAATCATAGGCTATTTTTCAGCATGTTTCGATTGCATTTATCGAACGTGTTGTGTGCAATCCACAACGAAAGGGGAAACGAAACACCAATGGCTTCAGATTAGAGATCGAGTGCAACACAAGGTTGATCGAAGACGTGTTGGATTCAAGTTGAATCAAATTCGATCCTAGTCTAGGACGTGTTCTCTCGGTTCTACTCCTCCCTCAAAACAGAGCATTACGGGGAAGATAGGTTACCTGATTAGTGAAGCAAGGCGAAGCTACGAAGATCGATGAACAAAACTTGGACGTTCAACAACCATGAAGATTGGCACCAGCGAAGGAATCTCGAATGGGAGTTGAGTCACTTCGTTTCCGACCGAGGAACGGAGCAGGGTGAAGGCCTGATGCACGACGTCAGAAATGGCCGGTGACGGCGGTGATCGGTGTCTGAACTCTTTCTTGGACGTCTATTTCTCACGCCTTCTCTTCCGTCCTGGTACGAGCCGAAGGAAAGAAGAAATGGACTGGGGTCTTTTTCCTTTGTTATTTATTATTTATTTATTATCTCACCATCTTTACTATTGTACTTTTACAAGAAAGAATTTAAACGGTTAACCAAATCTTGGGTTTCAATAAGCTCTTATGGCTACTGATGCACACATTCGATCGCAAGCTAACACGAAACTTAATCATGAAAATTTCGATAATAGCCGCACACGACATATGGGAAAAGTGTAGATTTCTGTCAAGTGGACGAAACCTATCAAAAGGAAACGATTTGCATTTTTTACTTTATGCTTTCTTGTTCGTAGTGACTCGGATTATTTTGCATGCTCGAAATGTTGCATGTCCCTACATTATGATTTGACAGATATTGCAATTTTGTGATTCATTTCATCTTTCAATCGAAGGACATATCTACTTGCTAGAGACGGATCCATTTATGTCAAACTCCATGTAAACTCTAGTGGAAATCTAAATTGATGTAAAGATTCATTGACCTGTGCACCGTACCACCATCTTGCTAGTTTAGTTGATAGTTAGGAGCCTAGTGTCTCATTGAGTTAAAAGCTGTTTTGAGCAAGCAGGCTAATTCAAGGAATTTGGTGCTTTAACCCTAGTAGAAAATGGCATGCCTTTACTGAAGTCTTTACGGAGATGTAAGTGGAATTGCCACACACGGACACTATGAAAAATCGATTGCGGAAGGGGAAGACCATACTTTTTCTTTCCCATGGAATGAGACACATTTTCTCAAGGGATAAGTGCATTGAAAGTTCTAACACTTTCAAAAAGTATAATTAAATCCTAAAATTTGTCAAATTGATTAAATCAAGTCCTTTTATCGATGCATTTTTAAAAAAATTTAGGAATCAATTATACTTTTATGATAAGTTTTATAACTTAATTACACTTTTTAAAAGTTTTAAGATTCGATTGAACTTTCGTAATAAGTTTTAGGACTTAGTTGCATTTTTAAAGTTTTAGGACTTAATTGCATTTTTATAACAAGTTCTATGACTTCTAATGCACTTATCACTTTCCTTAAACTCTAGAATCCTATATTAATCTCCTGAGATTATTTGAAAAGTAAGAACAGCTCATTTTTTTGACAAGAATAGCTTGTTCTTCTCAATGGGTCTTTGAACAATTATCTAGAACTCATCCTAGTTAAATGTCCATATCCGGCATCAAGAATAAGTTCACTGCTATCAATTGTAGATACATCAGCCTCCTTCGTAGACTGTCAACGGAAACTCTCTCTCGAGTGCATGTCTTCATGCAGAGGCACCTCGGACGTCAGTAAACAGGTCGTGTTCGAATATCAATGTTTGTGTTCTTTTCATAGAGGTCGCATATACTTTGGTGGTCAACGAAAAAAGCGACATGTACAGTTTTGGTGTAGTTGCATTGGAGACCATAATGGGCAAGCATCCAAGAGAGATCATATCGGGTTTATGGACATCATTGGAAGAACATGGAACGCTGCATCAAATATTAGACTCACGTCTGCCTTATCCAAGACAGAGTTCCACGGCGAGAGACACAGTCTTAGCCGTCGTTGTAGCGCTTGCTTGCTTGATATCCAAGCCCAAATTACGGCCAACAATGAAACAAGTGTCCAAGGCTTTTCTAGCTCGAAAGTTATTATTACCCAAGCCCCTTCATGAAATTTCATTAATTGAGCTTCATATAAACCGAGAGGTGTGGTCAAGAGACAATAGGTTTGAAACTTCAGTGAGACTCGAAGGATGAAATGTGGGTTTTCAGCGTGGTTATAAGATGTAACAACAGGATCCCTTTGGATGAAAGCTTTATTTTGTTGAATGAGATTGGAGTGAGAACTTCGTCTGTGTATATCTTATGTCACAGGTCTAATATCAATGACAAATTGACTATAGTCTAGGTGCAATATAGCCTTTGGATTTTTCGTGATAACGTGATTGATGAAGTTATTATTCCGGTCCATCATCAACCAGGATCATAGCTCTGTAATTGTTTGCTAAATCAATGTAAGTGATCAAACAATCGATTATCATTATCTAGAAATGGGGGCATCTATTGCAACAAGCATCCCCCATTCTGCTTTGCATAAACTATATTCGTTACTGAAAATAACTGCTGCTAACTTAATATAATTGAAGGAAAAGCCAAGAAGTGTTGAAAATTAACCAAATTAGACACTCCACACGAGGATTCATCGACAAGACTCTAAGATAATGTGTCGTCAACGGGACTAGGCTATATGGCATTTGGCTTCATAAGGCTATTCACTGCACACGAGTTGGAAATTTTTTTCCTTAGTAGAAGACTTACTCAGTGAAGAAAGGACTGAAAATTGTGCAATGTCTTCTCTAGATGTGACGGATGAAGATCCCAGTGTGTTTGGATGATGATGATTGGATAGTTGAGTCTGGGTGCTCAAATTATCGATAGAAGCTATCAAGCATATCAAAGTACAACGACAAAGGAGCAATTGTCACCGCAGACAACTCAAGGTCGTCAATCACCCACATCGACTAGATGGTAATAACACTCCAGTTCACATTAAAAAAAAAGTGCAAAACATGCATCACGTGTTGGGAATGAAGAAAAACCTCCCGTTGGTACTAGAACTTGTGTAATTAGGTGGTGTTTGACTCGAACATGTTAAGGTGCACCACAGTTTGGAATCTATCAACATGCTAATCATGGAAAGACGTCGCTTAGGTGGCATACATGGACAAAATTCAAAAAAGCAGGATGCCTGATTTATGGAATGCTCAACACAGAGTGTACGTGATCATAAGTCAAAGATGATGAAGAAGAAGGTTATTCTAAAGGGTCTTCTCCCGCTAGATGTTCAAGAAGATGTAGTATGTGTTGGGTATCAAGCCAATATGCCTCTCCAACTCATCCACTCATATGTTATTGAACCAACAAAGCAACCATCAGTCAAAGTTAAAAAAAGTACGTGATAACGTTCATCAATGATTTCTTCAGGAATATCTAAGTTGATTTGATAAGAAAAAACAGAGGCATTAAACGAATTAAAGGAGTCTTTTAAAGTAGAAAAAGAAGTAGGCAAGGAAATACAATGCCTTTGTATTGACAATGTGGGTGAGTATATATCACATAAATCTATAAAGTGTCTATATAAGTGTAAGACACGGGAATAGTTTACATGTTCGAGTATACCACAACAAAATGGAGTTACCAAGAGAAAGAATCAAATATGACAAAGACCTATAGAAGCATGTCTCATGCTAATGTTACATCAAGGTTTTGGGTCAACTATATGAAGATGGTGGCACACTTAAAAAATAGACTATTCTAAATCGAGTTTGGTTTTATGACACCATACGAGAAGCTATAGAATCGCAAACCCATGGTAAATCACTTTAGAGTATTTGGAGGCATATATTTTGCCTTCATACTAAACAAATCAAGTTCAATGAGACGGCGGTTCTCTACTTATTTGTGGGCTATGATGAGCAAAGAAAAAGGGAGGAAGCGTTGTAATCCTATAATGTGCAACGTTACACTTCTAGGAACCTGGTATTTGACAAAGCGTCATAGGGGGGATTGTCACAAGCACTTATACTAGATTTAATACAAGTCGAAGAGGTACAAAAAAGAATAGAAGAAGATAATGGGCCTCATAAGGCCCAACCAATTGGAAAAGTAGCCATAGAAGGTGAACCCATAGAAGGAGTCGAAGCACAACTGCATAAAAAAAAATCAAAGAATCCATGGTCGGCAGTTATACATTTGACAATAGCGATAGAGCTTTCACCAAGTCAGGTGAACAAACTTGAAGAGTAATCTCCTCAGCTAAGGAGGTAAACAAAGCAAAGGAAATAAACTTTAAATATGCAAATGCAACTTAGGAAAAGTCTACGCCAACCAATTGGCTACCTTGTAGAGCTCCACTACGATAATTAACCAACCATACGATTGGCAAGATCCTGATATTCCCACAAGAACTAAGCATGTAGAAATACATTATTACTTCTTGCACGAAATAAGTGTTACTGGGAGGGAGTACATAAAGACGATTGATCAAGTTGTAGATATTTTCACCAAAGGACTTGGCACTCCAAAATTCCGACTTTATCTCTTTGTTTATTTAGATTTTTCTTGGTACGAGATATTGTAGAAGAAGAGTAGAGAAATTGTGTAACTGATAGATTGTCCACATAGTATTATTAGTAATCGTTAGAATTAACTAAGGAGATGAATTTCTAAAATTATCTCGAAGGTAGAACCACCTCCATGTTTGGGCCATAAATAGATACCAAGTACCTCCCATTTAAGCACGCGTGTGTGAAAGAAGTCCTAAGCAATATCTCACAGTGACAAAGAATTGTAAAAATTATATAATTGTGAGATATTGTGGAGAGTGCTCATGATAAAAAGACTATGTTTACTTAATTGAACATTGTGTCTTACTATACAAGGCGGGTCATGGCCGAGAAGAATTGTCAATTAAATGCATCGGTTCATAGGGCTCTCTCAGCATAAATAACGCAACTAAAGCATGCGTTACTTCTGACCCAAAAAAAAAGGGAAAAAGAAAAAAAGCCTGCGCTACTTCAATGAATTCCTACCTATTAAATGATTAGATCTCCGGGACGACACCTGTACGCGTTATATGACTTTTCGCACTCGAGTTGCTGCTTCCTTGATGAGCACAGCACATGCCAAGTGTTACCATTGTCTCAACGAAAAACTGAATCCACTTGCATGACTTTCGTACGAACATTAAATATTCGAACTTTGAATTGCACATAACGTAACATTCCAGTGATGGTGTAATAAGCCCCCGACAATAGGAAACATTAGACTCACAGTTAACTTTTGCTCTGCTTCCATCTTGGATGAGCATGGATACTAATTTGAAAAGTTGATTACAAAACTTTGTGTAAAGCATAGGTCAGTCTAGCAGGAGGGACTTTACTTTCGACGTTTTACCCCAGACGTGAAAGGTTACTATATCTACTTATTTAGTGGTAGTGAGAATTGAAGTTTTGACATGATGCCTCACTTAATTCCCAGTCAATCTTTTTCTTTCCAACTGGAAAGAAAGAAAAAGATTACTTCAAACCCAAAAAAATGGAAAAAGCCTGCATTATTCAGTGAATTCCAACCTGGTAAATGATTATATTTTCAGGACGACACTTGTACACATTATATGACTTTTTGCACTTGAGTTGCTGCATACTCGAAAAAAATATTGATGAGCAGAGCACATGCCAGGCTTTACTACTGCCTCAACGAGAAATTGTATCCATTTGTATGACTTTCGTACAAACATTCAACTTTCGAAACTTAAATTGTATGTAACATAGCCTCCCAGTGATGGTGTAATAAGCCCCCAACAGCGGGAAACATTAGACTTGCAGTAAACTTTTGCTCTGCTTCCATCTTGGATGAGCAGGAATAGTTTGCAGCAAAATATTAATGTCTCGATCCCGATATTATATTGACCTTCCTACATGTGTATTCTTTACTTGATCTTAGAACTCCACTCTTCAGTTTCCTGTGTTTCTGCCATCATTCCTCCTTCTGTCATTCGCCTTCTTCCGCTCCTCTATATTCTTCTGTGTTTCCGCCATCATTCCTCCTTCTGTCGTTCGCCTTCTTCCGCTCCTCTAAATTCTTACGTGTTTCGCCATCATTCCTCCTTTGTCATGTGCCTTCTTCCGCTCCTCTATATTCTTCAGCCTCGCGTACATCTTCCTTTCTGTTGATCTTCCGGGGACTGCTGAACGATCACACTTGTGGTCGACGGGCTCTCGCTCAGCACGATCTCATAAATGTCTTGGTAAGAGTCCATCCCCGTGGTCAAAAGCTGCGAACATGCTGCTGCCGCAATGCCACCTCCACGAGCTGAGGAATAGATTTGAATAGAGGCGTGTCGAAGAGGCGGTCCCTCTCATTCAGGTTGTAGCCCGAGTCTTTCGATGAAATCCCGAACTCCGTGAATAGGAGCAGCTTGCGGAGAACATTCTGCGCATCCTGAATGTGAGTGTTCACCCAATTGCTGAGGAAGGAGATTCGGTTTCCTTCACTCGGGTCGGACAACCTGTTTGTCAAAGATAGATACGAACATGTAATTTATCGTCATGCAATAGGATAGTAGTCACATTGGGTTTGGCATTTTATCTGGCGTTGTAATGCCAGCATAGTATTTATACTCACCATTGATCAGGATATGAGTGAACCGTCGCAAAGTCGATACCAGGGATCTGATTATTTTCGATGAAGTCCATTCCGACGAGGAAAGAGGGGTTGTTTTGCTGCTTCTGAGCAGAGGATTATGAATAGAACCCTTTTAGGCCGGCTTCTAGTAAATGGTTCCTATCGATTGATTTCACATGAGAAGCCATCTCCGTTATCCATGCCTACAGCAGAACAAACAGTAATTTAAGTCAGCTCTAATCGTGCATTTTGAGTTGGAAATATCTCCAGATTTGATGAAAAGATTGGAGAAAATGGCAGCATAAGTTGAGAACGTGCAATAAAATGATGGGGATTTCCAAATGCGTTTCCATATGCAATAAGCACAAGACTTGACATGAGATCAAAAAAGGAGCATTTGCGAACCTGGATGGTCCTTCCTGATGGATCTGAAGGGCATCTGACTTCATTCATCAGCTCCCAAGCCATGATTGTCAGGTCATCCTTGTAAGCAATCCCGGTTATGCTGTTCCTTCTTGTAAGAAAAGTCTGCTTTTGCACCCAAATAATTTAGCAAACAGGACAACAACAGAAGCGTCAAGATTTTTCCATGGAAGATCCAATCCAATGACCGGATGAACTAATCCAATGCAGATTGAAAGATGGGGATCGGAAAAATAGAAGAGATAGAAATTCGACCTGGACGTGATTTTTGTAATAACACTTTACCACAGGATTGGTGAAGAAATCATCATCGGATGCTATGGGCTGTCGCTGGCTTCTTGCCCACTCCACATACCGTCTCATTCCTCTCAATGCCTCGTAGTTATCCACCAGACTCAGTAACAGCTTGATCCTAAACCTTTTTAGCTTCTGATATCACAAAATCCAATTCCTTTTGCACACACCCATAACATGATAAATAAGTTATTTACCGTCAAGAAATGAAAATTATCCCTAAGAAAATCCACTAAGAGAACACAGGAAATTAAAAAGAGAGAGAGCAAGCAAGCTAACTTGGAACTAGGGTGTCAAAAACCGAACAAAAAACTGAATTGAAATTTCGTGCGTTTTCGGTTTGGTTTGACTAACTGAAAAATAAAGATTTACTTTTTTGGTTTGGTTCGGTTCTGAATCGGAATTCTTAATAAAAATTGCACAATATTTCTTTTTTATCATCTTTTCTTCACTTAGATTCCAATAAGCAAAGTAAAAAAAGGATCGGTTCGGTTCACATTTGGTTTGGGATGGTTTTGATTCAGTTCGGTTTGATTTCTTGAAAAAATCGAATCGAACCAAACCGTTTACGCTCCTACTTGAAACATTGCTCACTGTAGGAACCAGGAGAGGTCTGGAGGGGCATGTACCCACCATCACTGAACGCCCAAGTCCTTGCTATGGAGAGGCCATGGCTCGTAACTTCTTGGAAAGCAGAGGTGACTTTGGCTCTCCGCGATGGGTCCGACGCCAAGAACATCAACCAGTAGGCATTGAACCCATTCGCATAAAAGGGGCTCCCGTTCAGCATGAAGTGCACTCCCTCGGTCTTGACGAACCCACCTCCATCTTCCACTTTCACGGCGAGATGCGACCTTCGTTCTTAAACAAGAACAAGAGCCAAGAACAAGAACAGCCTCAGATGCTATAGCTCTTCCCTTTCCCTGTGAAAACACCCAAAAGCAAATAGGTTCTCAGAATGAAGTCCTACGGAGCTTTAAGGGTAAGGGCTCTTTTCAGTAGTTTCAGCTAAAGAGTAAATGGCATTGGCATCTCAGTGATAGCACTTAGTTTGAATAACTTAACCATGATTGATTGAATTAATGAAATAATCACTGACTGGGAAAGGTCCTAGCGAAATTTGTGGGGCCAAATAGGTCGTGAAAAGCACCCGACACTTCCCGGTGAGGACAAGTTTCTTTTCTTTGATTGGTTTGCTTTTTTTTCCCTTTTCTGCTTGGTGATTATTGGTAGGAAGGAGCCCTGGAGGATCATTTGCCACCAATATATTTAAATTTTTTAAAACCAAGTCCACTTGTACAAAAACGTACGAACACATCACGTGGCTTGCGGGCTCTCTAGCTTTTGGTGATTCCTGACACTTTCTTTCTCCTCCTCCTCCTACTTCTAGTGAACATAGTCACTTCCTCTCTCTCAAGCGATTGATTTTGAAAGGAACTTGCACATGATTCAAGCCTCTGATCCGGCCACGCTTGATCAGATTGTTAATTCATATGTTATCCTTTACGATGCATGAGAAGGGATCCAAGACACGTTTCATAACTGCTCACAATAATTTCATCTATTTTGCTTTCATAGGTTCAATTTAATTGATTTTTATTAAGCATTGAGCACCGATTTTGATATTCGCTTTGAGAATTGGGAATTTTTTAGTTTTGTACACCGGTGATCTATCAACTTTCATGAATCTATAGCCAACATATTTTGATCCGTGAAATATTGAAATTTTTTCAAGGAATACAAAAAGGATAATGACAAAATCCAACAAGTTTATAGGGGTTTGGATGGATATTTCAATATTTGGTTTAGATATTGTGTTAGAATCATAATTTTTTCTCCATCGAAGTATTGTCGTGGGTCTCATTATTGTAATGCAATTAATATGTATTTGTAATAATTTGGTCGGGCAAAAGTTCAAATGAATATGTAAAAGGAAAGAAGAGAAGCCGAAATGCTTACGTCGAGGAAATTTGATGTGCATGACAGACGAGTCCCGCCGGAGTCTCCGCTGATTGTTGATTTTAACGAAATCTATAAGCGCTCATCTAGGCGGGAATCAGAGAGCGATGGTGGGCCAGGTGATCCGGCGTTTACGCGTTGCATGTGATCGGGCCGATGTGCGACACGTGGAGTCGACAGGGAGCTACATCAGTTGATGCGTTGGACATCCAACGGTGGAGTTGTTTGAGGTGGAGAAGCTTGGATCAGGTTCAGGTAAAAGCAAAGAATAAAGAGATCAGAGATTGCGGAAGAATCCGGAAGGAGTGCAATTCCGACAAAGGAGATTCTATTTGGTTTCTTACTCTTGTTTTTTTTATTCGTTTCTTGCTCTTTTAGGTTTCAATAATAATAATTTTTCCCCAGGGGAACGATTTGGTTTGGTTTAACCTCTTTTTTTTCCTTTCTATTTCTATCTTTTAGTGAAAAGGTGAGAAGGGACATAAATTATATATAATGCATTCGTCACATATGTAGTACTACTGACATGACGTGATTGATCAATTATGGGATGTATGAGTAGTATCCCAATTAATGTTTGATGTTGAACTTTTTAATTCCCACTTCTTATCGATGATTTACCTTGCATGCTAATATCATGAGGTATAATCAAATGTTAAAATTATGTTTATTTTGCAAAAAATAAATAAATTGAAAAGTATTTTTTTGAAAATAATCTTTTGTGTCACTTAAAATAATTAATTGATGTAAATTAATTTTATTATCAACAAAAATTTATAGCTAAAAGTTTTCATAAGCAATGATTTTTTTTCATTTATTTATTTTTATAAGTAATATAAACGATCATTGTTTTTAATATTTTTTCTAAATCATTTAACTTTATAAAACAAAGGAGCCCAAGTGCTATTTAAGGGAAGGGCAATCAATTCTAGCCGCAAGCGAGTGGTATCAATTGTAAAATATCCCGATTATATTATAACCATTGTCCTTAAAATCTCGATCATGAAAGGCTTGTGGCTTCGAGAAGGGCAACCTAGTCATCATTTGTGGGTCGGAAGTAGAAACCCTAGAGCCTTTTTCCCCCCTCAAGAAATGATTTCAAGAACAGTCTCATTGCCGTCCAATCATGAAGAGAGTAAGCTCCCAAGCCTGCTATCAATTAACTTGTGACCTAGTTGAGAGATGACAATCGACACATGTGACAAAAATCCTAAACGTTTGACACTTTCGTCATTCGAGTTCTAAATGTTTGATTTTGGCTAATTGAGTCCTTTATATTTAAAAAAAAAAAACATACAATCAAATCTATAACTTATTTTTAATCTGACGTGACTTATTTTAATAATGATTAGTTTCAACCTATGGATGCATGAGATGACACATTTGTAAGAATGGCAAGGGTCTCATTAAGTAGAACAAAGAGTTTTTTTTTTGAGTTTTTTTTAAAGCAAAAGACATATCTCTAACTCTTTTTATGTTGTGACAGTTTTGGGTATATAGTTTGAGAAATAATTCAAATTGCGTTCATCATTAAATTCAAATTAAATGTAAGAACTTATCATGATACCGTGTAATTATTTTTATGATTCAATTGAACAATGGACGAAAAGATTGGAATTATTTTTGTGTACTCCTTGTGTACCCTACTCAACGGTGCTTTGATTTATGACAAAAAAAAAAAAAAACGGTGTTTTGGTTCAATCTTTGGATGACGTGACTGGAGGGGACATTTATTCACATGGGGGCATGTGACTTCTCTCTCGCAATGAAGAGTTCGGCGAGAGAGGAGTCTATGGCCCTGTTTGGTATAGCTTTGCCAAGGGGCCCCTTGGCCAAATGCGAACCTGTTTAGTTCGTATTTTAGAGGGTTTTGGCCAAATAAAATTGCATTTTCAAAGGGCCTTAAAGGCCTTTAGACCAAGAAAGGTCTTGAGTGACTTTGGGAAGTTGCATCTTGCAAATGCAAGTTGCACTGTTCATCTTCTCCGAGGAGTCGACAAGGCTGAAGACCGCCGGCCCAGGCGTCCCCGACGCCGGCGGCCGCCGACCAAGGCGTCCACGACCCAAGCGACCATCGGCCAAGTCTCCCCGATGCCAGCGACCGCCGGCTAAGGTCGCGTGACCCAGGCGGTGGTCGCTTGCGCAACCCCAGCAGTGTTCGCCTGGGTCGCGCACCCAGGCGACGGAGGCGACTGTCACCTGGGTCGAGCGCACAGGCGACGTTTGCTTGGGTCGCGAGCCCAGGCGACGGCTGACCACCGCCTGAGGTCGGCGACCTCAGGCGATGCTATCCGGAGGCCGAGATCTAGTCGCCGGATGTGAATAAATTAAAAAAAAAATTACAAATTTTTAATTAAAAAATAAATTTAGTCAAAGTGCTTTACAAAATATAATGTTTACCAAATGGTGTTTAGGCCAAAGTTGCTTCGCACCGTAATGAAAAATTTCATTTTACCAAACAATATTTGCATTTTGAAAAACCCCTTCAACCTAAAGGTACTTGCATTTTCTTAAGGGCATTTGCCCAAAATCAAACCAAACAGGCCCTATATAACACGCTTGGACAGATTTCCTAAAACTCACAATAATTTTTTTCATGTATTATTTTTTTTATCAATCCTATTTTACTCCTATTTTAATGCTCATTCTTTTATCTTATTTTCTTATAGGATGTAAAAGTTGAAACCCATTTTTGAAATTAAAATATTTCCACCCCAACCTACCTTGAGAAGTTGGAAATTTGAATTTATCACTTCCCCATTCTCATCTAAAAAGGGGATAAACCCCAGTGGTTTCATGTATTATTCATTCATAATCATTTTGAGTGTCTTAGGTTGTAGTTGCATTAGACTAGTTTCGTACATTGAATGACTAGCGGCATATCAATGCATTATAAGATCAATCGGATATGTGTTTTTATCTTCTCAATTTTCTCATTAAGAATCCATTTGCTTTGTGAAAAGTAAATAATTTGAAAAAACATTTTACTAAAAATGATTGTTTATATCTCTTATAAAAACAAATTAACGAAAAATGTTTTCATCGTCCACTAAAATAATCTAACATAAATTATTGGCAATAATGAAAATACTTTTTATTGAATAATTATTTTAAGTGATGCAAACGATTATTTTAGAGAAAACGCTTTCCAAATAATTCATTGTCTGTTAAACAAACAAAGGTCAAAATAAAGGGCAAATTTCACTTTGCTGCTCGAAGAGTCACCCTCTTCCGTGTTAAATCCTAGATTTTAAATCCTTCATTGCCTCAATCAAAACTCCTTAAGCACTAAACTTCCAATTCTCACAATTTATCATCCAAAACACAGACCTCTTATTGTTTATACTATATACTTTAATTCCTTGCATTGTCCCCCTCAAAGTTGCAAGTTGTTTCAATCATTAAATTATTTTATTTAAACGTGCAAGACTCTCACACTAAAAATGCCAATTGCAACACATCAATTCTTTTTATGGGATGAGAAATGCCTTCTAGTTGAAGATTCCTTTCACTATAGCTTAAGAGTCATGTGGACTGCATATGTTGACATGAAAAAATTTGACAATGAGACTCCGTTTAATTTGCAAAAAATAAATATTTTAGAAAATATTTTATTAAAAATGACTGCTTATATCATTTATAAAAATGAATAAATGAAAAATAATTTTATCATCCATAAAAATATTTAGATATAAGTTATTATTGATGGTGCAAACATTTTTAACTGACTAATTAATTCCAGTTATGCAACATTCTGTGAAACAAACGGGCCCGAAATCGATTTTGTAACATGTAATTAGTAACGTGCAAGGATTGAACTTTGAGGGGCTCGTGGGTTTTTGCTGGACTGGAGGCCCAATACGAATCCAAAATCCGAAATGATTGGGCCTGAAGATCCAAATTCAACTCTAAAACCCGAACCGGAACCCTTTCCTTTTCTCGTCCTTTTGTTGCTACGTGTTTCCGTCGGCCACGGCATTTTGCAGAGCGCAAGCTGAACCTGCACACCCACTCGAAGCAGCCACCAACACGCTCTCAGCAATGGCGGCGATTTCGTCTCACTGTGTCTCCAACCCATCATCCCGCTCCTCTCTGCTCTCCTCCGCCACTTCTGCCACCTTCTCCGGTGACAATGCCCACCTCCCCTGCGCCTCCCCGGCTCTCCCGGCCGGCTCCCGCTCCCTCCGCCGCCGGTTCTCCTGCCAGGCTTCGTCCGCTACCTTTCCGACGCCATCTCCTGTCCACGCCAAAGCCTAGCGCTCTCTTCTTTCGCTTCTTCTTTGCACGTACTTCCGATGCCTCTGTTTCTGCAGATTGATGGTCCTATGCGTTTCAGAGCTTCGCTCGCTATTGTTTTCGTTACGATTTCCCTGTCTGACTGAGTATGCTTTCATTTTTATTTTTTCATTATAGGCGCTTGAATTAGAGATTGTAAGAAAGGGGAAATGCTGGAGGGTGAAGGACGGAGTGCTGAAAAATTTTTGTGATTGTTAGTTTGATCCGGAACCCGATTAGGTTTTCTAAGCATTTGGTCATTGCTCGGTAGTCATGTCTGTTTTTTAGTTGCAAATGCAATCTAATGATATGAAATTACTCGGATGAATGGGTTGATACGACGTCGACACACAGTTGCAAACTTTAGGTGGCTGGGACGGTACTTGGCAACCTAGACCTTAAATTATAAATGAAGGACTGATTGCTTTGACATGTCCTCAATGTTACAGAATTTTTTTATTCGTATTTGATATATTATGAAATTTCTGGACACCCTTATAGATTAGTGATGTTGCGAATGTCCGTCCCCCCACTTCTCGAAATCTGCACAGACGATTGCTTTGTCATGGAATCATGACACCTCAAAAGTTTGTGCATTTTATTCAAACTTTAGGAGGTGTGCATGTGATGTTGATTATATGGTAGTGCCTGGTAGTTGCAGCTGAAGTTGTCAAACAAGTAGTTGGGGGCATCTATGGAATTGGCAAGGGATGTTCTTTCAAATTTAAAAACGTAAGGATCTTTGTCAATTTTCATAAAGTAGAGATTTCCATTTGCTAAAAAGATATGCCATGAATCTTATAAAAAAGTATAGTGATTTTCGTACATTTTTAGAAAATTCTTGTCCAGTGTCTCATGTTGACAATTTAGTTGCTGTAAGTGGATTGCTTACAAATCCAGTTAATTTAATCATATTTGGAATTTGAAGTGCCAAAATGTTGAGCCACATCCTTATCCCCATAGAGATTAACTGCTGCATATCTTTTAAACAATTGGAGGGTATCACAGATATTTCCATAATATAGGGGGTGTCATTGCGGTGTACCAAATGGGTTTAGGTTGGGCTTGTTTAGTTCATAGTCGGACTAGTAAGTTCTGGATTTAATTAGGCTTAATAAGCTCTTTGGGTTTGGTAAATTTGGATTTGCTTCGGCTTTAGAGAATTCGGGCTTGAACAAATAAGCCCGTTTCATTTGTAAAGCCTTTCTTGTTTTCTGTAACCAGGACCTGCGAGGTCCAAGCTGGGTCCAAATTCGGGGTAGGCCCTTGGACTAGGCCCAAGGGCCTACCCCGATCTCTATTTCCATAAAATAATAAAAAATTGGGAAAATAAAAAAATGACAAAATTGGTTAGAGAAATAGGTGAGGTCAACCTTGCTAGATCCCGACGAGACTCAAACTCGTCGGCCTTGGGTGAGCTCGACCTTGTTGCAGAGAGGCTAGCGAGGCTTTTGATCGATAGGATCTAGCAAGCTCAGCCTTGGTTGGCGACTAGTTGAGACAAGAAGAAGGCAAAAGAAAAAGTAAGAAATGAAAAAAAAAAAAAAGAAAAAAAAAAAAAAGAAAAGAAAAGAATAAAATAAAATATTAATAAATTTAAGATGAGCAATTTCAGAAAGTGTTTTCATCTTCTTGAATTTGAGAGTTCACTTTCCTAATTTTATGTATGAAGTTTTCCATGATCTGAAAGTGTTTTCAATTAATTAATAATTGTTAGTGAACGAAATAGATAAAAGTCTGGAAAACAAATTCCCAAAAAACACTTTCCCTTGAACAAGTGCACCCTTAATTTACTTATGGAGTCCCAATTCTTTTTCTCTTTTCCTCTTAAAAGTCAAACCTGTTCCTTCCCTCTTTAAGGTTTGATTACCATCTAAGAACTGATAGAATTTGGCTAGTTCGTCTTTCTGTTAGGTATGACACAACCTTCAGAACTCTTTTCAATTTCTGCACAAGCCATATTGATCACGACATTATTTAGATAGCTTGTTGATTACTAGCGACATGACAACACCTACCCAACTCATATTTTTTAAAGCTGTTTTGGGCGAGCAAGCCAATTCAAGGAATTTGGTGCCTTAACTTCAGTAGAAAATGACAAATCTAAATTAAAGTCTCTTCAGAGGGGCAAGTGGAATTCTGCACAATGTTTCTAATGATTTTTAGTATTTGTTTTCTCGGCTTGTTATAATTTTACAGGACTTTTATTAGACACGAACTTCTTAAAGTTCTCAAATATATAAAATTAACATAGGATTGAAAATTTAAAAATTTTATTAAGTTTATTAGAATAATTAATAAGCGACTTTTGTTTTATTATAAGAAATCAAAACCCAATTACCCTAATAAAAAAAAGTTGGTAGATGCTTGTTATGGTGAGGCGAATGCCTAATTAATTACTAAACGAGTTGGGATGAACATCATATATCATGCATCATCCAATTTAATCAGCAGTTCAGATTTTCAAACAATCGATGAAAAGAAATCTAAGAATATTATACAAAGAAATTTCTAAGGTTATTAACTGATGAAATTTGCCAACAAGTTGGCCCTTTTTCATCGGTCATTGCCGTGTAACGACCAGCAGTTACGGTCCAATATTATGTTATGGAAATGCGCAAACATAGAAAGCGTCCGGTCGTTCGATAGTGAAAGGAGAAGACCAAGACTTTTGCTTTCCCACGGAGGGAGAGACATTTCCCTAAGACTCCAGAATCCTAAGATTTCCTTCAGGGATTATTCGGAAAGTAAGAGTAGCTCTTCTGTGACAATTGTGCACCAGTCTCTGGCCCACAATGGCCTGTTTTTCTCGATAAGCACCGACGAAAGATTCAAGAAATAAATGTCAAATAAATCGTCCATTTGGAATATTTAAACGTGCCCTGCCCCACACTGCACAAAGACTTCGTCGCACGAGGAACCGTCCTGGAATCGTCTCATGAATGTCTCCAGGACCGGCTGATGTTAACTCCACAGCTTGAACTAATCAAATAACTACAGTTACTTGATCAGAAAAAGGGAAACGGAAAAATAAAATTCCTGGCGATGATAATTCTCTGCAAATACGTATCAACCGCATTTTCATATTAGTTAGGAATTCTAGCCCAGAGAAGGGGGGAAAAAGGATTTACGTGAGATGTATCTTTGTCTTAATTTGAAAGCCTATAATGAAATCTTATTTAGAAATCTTTTTTTTTTTTTTGTGACCCAGGGAACCCCGCACCCCGCCGGCAGCCGGGGGAGTAAACCCTGGGGGCACACGTGCTAGCCACCACACACGTGCACCAGGTAAGTCACCAGCCCTCCACGAAGATTCGAACCCCTCCCCTTAAAGCGCAAGGGTCATGGGAGCCTTATCCAGCGGAGCCACCACGGCGAAATCTTAATTTCATAACACAACAATTGAAAAAATTTATATTTGACCACTTTGAAGCTAGTGCATTAATTATTTTGAAGCTTCACATTATTCTTTTTCAGAATGCATATATATAGTCCATAAATAGAAAAATACAAATTTTCAAGTATAAACCCATCCACCTTGAAACACATTTCATGCATACAATCACCCCCTCAAACCAGTCTCTTGTATTTTTTTTCTTCTTTGTCATTCTCTTGTTTTGGAATTCTGATCTCCCAATGCATGCGCCTACTACTGTCTTTGCTCGACTTCTCAAGTCTTTGCAATGTAATGAAAGCAGCCTGCATCATTGATATCAATGATGCATTCGAATGTTATTAGAAAAGATAATAAGTGAAGTCTTGTTCTAAGTTTGTAGATGCTCGAGGAGGTGAGAGTGGGAGCCCTAATTAATAAGTTAATGAGTTGGAACCCTCATCATTTACCAATGCATCATCTAATACGTAGGCAGTTTTGGGATTTTCAAAGTGTCTATAGAGAAATTTAAGAATATTTTGGAGAAAATTTTTTAAGGCTATCATTAGCCCTTGTCAATTCAACTAGGGGCGTGCATGGTCCGGGTGGGCGGTTCTCACCCTAGAACTGGGAACCACCTGTTGGTTCCATGGATCCACCTGAGAATCGGACCGCCTGTCCGGTCCAGTTCCCGGGTGGATCCATGAAATCGGTCTCCTAAGCGATCATGCCTACTCAATATGCATTAATGAACTAGTTTCTTGACCTTTGTTATGCTCTTCAAGACTTCGACAATAAGAATTGCAAGGGTTATTCGGCAAATAAGAAATTATGGCTCCAAATAGAACAATAAGAATTCTAAACATGGGGCTTCAAAATTTTAATATTTTTTCAACCAAAAAAAATTATTTTTTATAATAAAAATTAATATATATTATTATTATAATATCGGTCCGGTCCGGGTGGGCTGGCGGGCAGATCCGCCCATGAAACCGGGAACTGGACTGGTACCCACTAGTTCCAATAAATTGGAACCGAGAACTGAGAATCGGACTAGTCCCTTTAGGAACCACCGGTGCCGAATTAGTCCAGTCCGGGTCCGGGTGGTTCGAGTGGATCCCGGTTCTTTTGCACACCCCTAAATTCAACTGATGAAATTCAAGAGATTGTCGTTTAACAATTGAGAGTTAGGAAGGGCTATTATGCTTTGGAATTGTTGTATTTTAGAGTTTACCAAGGAGACTCTTTCTTAGTAAAAGACGAAGGGTTAGGTCTTCTCCTTTCCCTATCAACTTTTATGTTTTGCCCCAATATTTCAACTATAAAAAATCAATTGGAAAAGGAGAAGACTAGACTTTTGCTTTTCCACAAAGGGAGAGACATTGCTATAAAGTTTATGGCTACATTGACACCATTAAATAGTTTAGAAGCAATAGATTTATAATTTTTCTAATACTTTCCCATCAACTCTATTATGCTTGTAGTTCACTTAGCTTGGTTTCTTCAAAATGACTTTTTGTAATTGCAATTACATTTTTTTATTTTTATTGTGATGATAGCAAGATAGGATGTTCCCCAAGATTATGATAATTCAACAAAATATATACAGTATAGGTACTAGATTAAAGGAAAAATAAAGTTCTTTGTGATAATAATTCTCCGCGCATACATATTAATCACAATCCATATTAATTAGAAATTCTAAGCCCACGTGTGATGTATCTTGTCTTAATTTAAAAGTATATAATGGAATCTTATCTAGAAATCTGAATTTTGTAACGCAACAATTGAAAAAGTTTATATTTAATATCTTTAAAGCTAATCGATTATTTATCTTGAAGCTACATGTTATTCTTTTTCAAAATGCATACATAAATTCAAAAATCATAATTATACAATTTTTGGAGTGTAAATTCATCAAACTTGAAACACATTTTCATGCATACAATCATTAACTCAAACCAATCTGCTCTTGTCGATGTTTCTCCTTTTCTCACTCTTCTGTTTTGGGATTGGGATCTCTCGACCACTTCATACGCCTACTCTTGTTTTGCTTGACTTCTAAGTCTTGGCAATTTAATGAAAGCAGCCTGAATCATTGATGTTCTCTATCAATGATGCAGTCAAAGTTGTTGGGCAATAACAAATCCTGATAAGACATATTCTTGTGCATGAGAAATTGTCAGGGAAATTGACCTGTTGACTTGGCATTTACCTGAAAATCAATTTCGAACTCCCAAAGTCCTTTTTACTTAGCAACGATAAGATCTCGGACCATATCTGTGGCTTTACTCTGAACCGGAAGATGTAACTTGGTTTGAGGATTATGTTTTCTATTTTGTAGATTTAGACACTGCGGATTTTGTTCTTTCTCTATATATAGGTTGGTTAGTTCTTGTTCTTTGACATTTCAAATCGAAACCCCAACTAATCTTAATCAACAATCTTTTTATTGAGGCGAGTCAATCGGCTCAGGCCAAGTTAATTTGTCGACGGACTATCACATTTGTTATATCTAATTAAAGTTCTGCCACACTACCTTGATGACAGCGTATTCAAAGATATTACATCATTAATTCTATCTATTCTAGAGTTTATTTATTGAAAAGAAACATTATATTTATTTATGAGCGCTATAATTGTTAGAGTACAAGATAAGCTCTCAAATGGCCAACACAATACTGCTGTTAAATTTCTATCTAATACTTTGTTTTGTAACATAAAAACACCCAAACTATACCTATTGTGATATATTTACCCTAAAACTTTTCTTTTTACATGCATGAGATGCACGACTCCCATCACTTACACATATGTGAGTAAGATGACAAGAACAAATCAAAACACAAAAGGAATTGCTCATTCTAACCAATTTTTACCACAATTTTGAAAGAATTATATGAAACTTTTAATATTATACGTATCTCACTAATTTTAGAAACACATTTATTTTCAAGAACATCTTCAATTTCATATTGAACATAAATGGAAAAAAAAAATCAAACATGCCACTAGTTCCATTGCCCATCCAGAAACCAAACCAGCTTGATAGGTCTAGTTTTAAGGGGCACTAATCCGGTCCTCGATTTCATAAAAGGAGAATTGGTCCTTTTGATTCGGTTCGCAATTTCAACACGGGAATCGTAATACCTGGGAACCAATCACCCTTAGTTGCGATCTCCCACTGCATACGCATAGCACTTGCTTGACTTTTCAAGTCTTTGGCGAAATAATGCAAGCACCCTGTTTCATTTGTACTCTATATCAATGATGCACCTTTCTCCAAAGTTGGTGGGCCGACCAGACATCGTCGTACATGAGAAATTGCCAAGGAAACCGACTGCCTTGACTTAGTCTTTTGTTGAAACATATAAAAATTATCTACAATAACGATTTTTGGCCAAATTTAATCAGAAAAACTAAATCGATAATTTTTTTTAGAAGATTTGGGTTTTAATTAACATAATTGAAAATTTTACAATTGAATTTATACAAGTATAATTAGTCTAGAACTTTTTTGTTAATTTTCCATTATAAAACCTCTAAGGCTTCCTTGAGGTAATGAGTGTTTTAACGAATTTTAGGGTTGTGATCTCCTACTGCACACGCTGCATGCTTGCTTGACTTTTCAAGTCTTGGAAGGATAACGAAAGCACTCTAATGAGACATATTATCATACATAAGAACTTGCTAAGAAAACTGACCGCATTGACTTAGCATTAATTGATCGCATTCACTTAGCATTTTCCCAAAACTTTACGGGCGAATCTGAGAAAATTCCCAAAATCAATTTCAGACTCCCAAAGTCCTTTTACTTAGCAATGATGATATCTAAACACCGCAGATTTCGTTCTAATATTTTCTTCTATATTTGGGTTTGCTATTGTTTTGCTTTTCAAATCCAAATCCGAACCAATAGTTTCTTGCTTTATCCAATTAATCTTTAGTACTTACAAAACATTATGTCATGACGTAGCTATACAATTTTATTCTAGTCACTTTGCCACTTGTTTTTAGACTTATTCCCAAATAATATTTGAGTTATATATGTCCGATCCGACCAAACATTTCTTTGCTGCCTCTCTCTCTCTCTCTCTCTATGTATATATATATATATATATATATATATATATGTATGTATGTATCAAACCTTTATCTACGCCATTTAAAATCTCGTCTTGAGGAGATACCTAAATGTAGGAATCAAGTAAACATATCTAATACTATGATTGGATATGTGGTGTTCGCCTCATTTCTTATACACTACATAATTACTCCTACCTGAAAAGAAATTTGAAATCTAACCGCCAACTGAATTCAACAAAAGCAAGGGGGGAAATGCCAATTTACACCCTCCTAAATGTTGGAGTGTCTTTTTGCTCCTCTCGCCCAATACATATGAAGATTTATTCCTTGAAATTTGTTCCGTTCATGCAGTCTAAAAAGGCACATTTGTTCTTCGTTTTCTATTCTGTTGGCTAGGCAAGTGAAAGCGGTCTGGCATTATTCGATTAGATCATGGTGTGTTTGGGGTAAAGCGAACCAATTTCCATCTATTTTGGAAGCAAATTTCCACAAATTTTGGTACAGGAGGAAAGTTTAACTTCATTCTTGGATCGTTCAATTTGGCTCCGGTCCACAAGCTTGGACTTCTTACTTGCAACTACAATATCATTTGGCAAGTTCATTAGCTTTGTTCTAATTCTTCTTCTATATTTGGGTTGGTTGGTGTTGTTTCAATTTTCGAATCTAAATTTGAGCTGACCCAAATTACCAATATCTTGCTTTATCTAATTAACTTTTTTTTCTTTTTCTCGAGTTTGATCTCAACGGAAGATGAAATATTAATATTTTCTTGGAAATTCTCTCTCTAATTTATCCTTTTCCCAAGTGGCCATCGTTGCGTCACCCACCGTAACATCGCCTTCTGTCACCATTGCACTGCCAGCGAGTTTCTTTGTTAGCTGGTCCTAAAGAACGAGAATGATAGAATGTTGAAGTACCGGAATTGATTACTAATGATGTAATCACCACAAAGACAATCAATATAGTGGGGACTAGGGGTGTCCAAAAATCTGATTTGACCCGACTTAGACATGACTCAAACACGAAATAAATATAATACATATTTCGAATCTTAATAATGTTCGGGTCACAATTATAAAATAAGTAAACAGTTATCTTTTGAGTCGAGTTAGGCTCAGAACATTATTCGGCCCATGAACAAATAAACAAACTCTCATCCAAACCCTTCTCTCGAATGTGGAGAGGGCGGAGAGAGGGCGGAGAGAAAGGGACCGAGGGTCAGAAAAAGAGAAGGCGAGTGAGAGTGAGGGCGGAGAGCAAGAGAGAGGCCCTGCAGCCACCGTGCCTCGAACGCAGCTGATGCTGACGCGTTTTCTCCACCTTTGCCAAAGCTCTTGGATCCAAGAGAGAAAACACCTTTCCTCGGAGCTACACGTGCCGGACGCGTCTAGGGATGTCAAATGGGTGGGTTGGGTTGAGTTTGGGTCGGGTCGAAAATGGTCCGACTCACATCGACCCATTTAACCCGTTTTGACCCATTTTTATGCAATGTAAATTTGATGACTCATACCCGACCCGACCCATACCCAACCCAGACCCGACCCATATTACCAACACATATTAATATTTAACTTAATCTAAGAAAATATACTCCAACTTATTTAATCCACTTTAAACTTTTCACATATAAATTATTTGAATAAAAATTTCACATCAAATTTATAAAGTAAATTAAATAATAAAAATTAGTAAATAAAAAAATGTAGATACCTCTAAATTGAAATAGTTTGAGGAAAATAATTTAAAAAAAATCAATTTTTTAATTATTGTTGAGTGAACTTCATCCGATCGGCAACGGAGGTTGAGAACACATAGATGAAGGAGATGGAAGGAGAAAGATGATGGATCTACTTAATAACTCAATCACCATGAAACGCAATACATGCACACAATCACCAGCTCAAATCAGTTTGCTCTTGTTGATTTTTCTTCTTTCTCACTCTCAATTATAGGGTTGCGATTTCCCACTAGATACGCTTCGTACTTGCTTGACATTTTCAAGTCTTGGCAGGATAATGAAAGCACCCTTCCGCATTTATACTCTCTACCAATGATGCACTCGAAGTTGGTGGGCAATAACTCCTGATGACACAGATTAACAGACATGAGAAATTGCCAAGGAAGCCTACCACATTGACTTGGCATTTACTTGGAACTTTACTGGCGAGTTGAGAAAATCCTCAAAATCAATTCCGGGCTCCCAAAGTCCTTTCACTTAGCAATGGTCAAATCTAAACACTGCAGAGTTTGTTCTAATCTTTCTCCTATATTTGGGTTTGTTAATGTTGTTTTGATTTTCAAATCTATATCCCAACCGACCCGAATCAACAATTTATTGCTTTGGTGGGTTGGCCAATCCGGGTTGTCCATAACGCCACCTTAGCCATGGGTCGTCCATAACTGACCCAAATCAACAGATTTAATTTCGAATTAGAATAAATTAGGGTGTATGATGGATGTGTGATATGTCATTTAGTATGAATCAGCACTATTATGCTCACGGTTTGATTAGATTAGTTTCTTCAAAAATGACTTTTGGTAATTGTGATTGCGTTGCAAGATAGGATGTTCCTCAAAACTATGAAGATGCCACAAAATATGTTAACACGGGTACTATAGATTAAAGGAAAAAAATTCTTTGCAATGATGATTCTCCCGCAAATATGTATCAACTGCAATCTTGATTAGGAAGTCTAGCCCAGAAAAAGGAAAAGAATTTCATGTGTGACATATCTAGTGTTAATTTAAGAGTATATGATTAAATCTTATTTAGAAATCTGAATTTTGTAACGCAACGATTAAAATTTTTTATATTTTACCTCTTTGAAGCCAGTAATTATATTAAAGCTACATGTTATCTTTTTTTTCAGAATGCATATATTAGTCCATAAACAGAAAAATATAATGTTTCGAGTAACCCATCTACCTTGACACACATTTCATGTATACAATCACCAGCTCAAACTAGTCTGCTCTCGTTGATTTTTCTTCTTTTCTCATCCTCCTGTTTTAGGGTTGTGATCTCTCCGCCACTGCATACGCTTACTCATGTTTTTGACAACTCTTTAATCTAATTAAAAGAATTTCGACCATTTAGCAAAACCATATTGAAAGTATGACCAAATTAGATTCCTCAGCATTTCTTGGTAAACAAAACTATCTATTGAAGAATTTTTAGCATATCCAAAGGTTTACAACCTTTTCAGTGAGGGGGACCCTACCATGTGGATCGAGTACCTCGTAGGCTGCCCAGGCGACCTTGCCGGCTTCCTCTTCAATAAAAAAAGAAAAAAAGAAAAAAATAGAAAATGACGAAAACGCCCTTCAGCCCAAAAAACTTGGGGGTAAAGTTGTCATAAGTAATATAGTTCAGGGTAAAATTGTTACAAGTGACATAGTTTAGAGTTTTTGGTGGCAGAAAAAAAAGTTTAGGGTAAATGTGTCACACGGGGCAAAGTTTGGAATAAATGTGTCACACATGGCAAAGTTTGAGATTTTTTGTGTCACAAAAAAAAGTTTAGGATAAATCTATCACAGGGGGCAAAGTTTAGGGTTTTTCGTGGCATTAACCCTAATTTTTTCAATAACTTAAGTGCTACATCGAAATAAATAAAAAATTTATACTATCATTTTCTTAAAAAAATCTTAAGTGAATTTTATTTCAAATAAAGATCTAAAATTGTTATATCAGTCTAAAATAAGGATATGATCTCACCTGTTGATCTAAGGCATTTTCGTCCTTTATTTTCTAATTTAATTTAATTTTATTAAATTTTTCTATTTTTTTCTTTTCCAAAATACTCAAAAAAGGGAAAAAAAATATGAAACTTAAAAAGAGATTTCCGGCGGGAGGGCTAGCAACCCTCCCCCACCTATGGCCGATGCCCCACTCGCGATGGGGGTTGGCAGCCATGGCCGGCAGGGTTCACTAGAACCTCGACAAGGGCCGGTGATCCTGGCCGACCAGAGGCAAAAGCTAGAGAACCGGTGGAGGACAAGCGAAATCTGAAGCGTTGACTAGACGAAATCTTACACTAATTTTTTTGTTTCATCTCAAAACAAAGCTACTTATTACTCATTTCGTTTTGAGAAATGCTTCTGACATGAGTAACTCTTTTTTATTCTAGTTTAAACTTAAAAGGAGAAGAAAATGAACAAACGGATTGAACGCTCAGGATACCCATTCTTTGATGATCAATCCCCTCGAAAAACATTGCGACCATCGAATGGGTAAAAGATAGATTTTAGCTTTAGCTACTGATTTAAAAACATTTTATCTCACGTACTTCCGCAAGAATTTTTAAGTCATTGTGATGTGTACTCATGAGGTTTGGATTTAACATATCTCGCAAGATGTCACTAATCCTAATTCTAGGATTAATGTTAATCATACATGATTGTATTTTTATACGCCTTAATTCCTCACCAATTTTATTGATTATTCATAATTCAAAAGATTTTTCCTAGTATTCTTCTGTATCTCCCGTTAAGAAGATTAAATTCAGAAAGAGAATAAAATTTTTCAATGGACAAAAGTTCTGCAATACTTCGACTTGGCAGTTTTAATTAGTGCAATTAATACCAGTGTAGAAGAAATTTGTGGCTAAAAATAATTTAGCGTTATTTTTACTTCTTTACGAGTAATTTAACCTGATTTACGCGTCTAGTAACATGCGAATTAGCTATAATTGTAAGGTCCAGCAATAGGTAGTATTATCATTAAATTATGACAAATAAAAGACTGCATATTACAATCCACACCCATCACGTATTTAATTATCCGAACATTATATATATAGGTCACAAGAAGTAAAGACAAATAGCAAAGAGAAAGTTATAGCGGCTGCTTGTAAGGGTTAGCATAACTTAATAAAGTTGAGTTACCATGACGGGTTCAAATTACATAAAAGGACATTCTAATTCCTAAAAGTGCAAATAAGAGCCGAGACCGCGTCTACAGGGAAAAATAAAAATTAAGATATAGAGTTGTTCTATGCTAACCATATATCACGAGACGTGGAGAGTTGTGGTCTTGGTGCTAAAACTTGTGTTACTTCAACCAAACCAAGTAGCACATTGGTATGAGAACGTCGTCTCGAGATGGAGTGTCCTTGGATTGACCCATAATGCTCTGTGTATGTTGTGTTCAATAGTCTTGGATCTCTATCATCCAAAAAAATAATTTAAAATATGAAAATTTTCTTCAAATTTATAAATTGACTATCAATTTTTTTCACAAAAGATGTGGGATAATCTCAATAATATTCAGGTCTGAATCGGAGCTATAACAATCTATAACTTTTTCACGTGATAATTAGATTTAAATTTGTTGGTAAACTGGACAGTGTTGAGTGATTTTTTTTTGTCTCTTTCATTCTAAAAACAAACTTAAAAGGGTGAGAGTCATCCCCCATTTTCGATTCGATTTACTTGTTTGGGTTGTTCGCTATAATGGAAAAATGCTTCGACTCAGAACTACGAAAGGAAGAGATTATGTCGCGCAAAATCTTTGATGCGACACGGCTGGACATTTTCACATGCACTGATAAGCTTGAGGCATTTTTATTGCATGATGATCGACGAACTTCCATGATTGCGTTGCAAACGTGAGAAAGATGCTACGTGTCTCGGGTTGTGTTGGATGTGACTTGACAACTATGAATATGGACAGCATACGATGGGTGGAGCGCATTCATCGCCGGTGTTGCGATAGTACTGCCTAAGGCCAAATCAATAATGCAATACTATTTCCCTTTCTTGTCAGCCTTCCGGATATCCACATGCGAGAAGCCCTTCTCCCTTCTCAGGTCTCTTGTGATGGTTGATTTTTGCTTAATCTCTCTTTGAATGCAACCCTTCTGTCAAATTCACCAAATAGGTTAAGAATTAGTACTTAGATAGATCTAGATCAGTTGTTTTTCGGAATTACATAAAGATTTTTCAAGAACAGTTGCGAATACAATCGTTTAACGCTGATTAAATTCATGCCATGCTCCTTGATCCATGAAGGGTTTCTGGGTATGGCTCTTCAATAGGGTCCGAGAATGATGCTTTGAGTGTTTGAAGCAACAGGACCGGATCCTCAGAAGTTCCGAGCACGCACTCCTTCAGCAGAAATCTCTTTCGTGGCAAAATCCTATCTAACTTCTTCCTGATGGGTTTTATCTTTAATTTAATTTATTTTTTGTTGGTTGAAAAAGTAAAACTAGGATTCTCGATAAAGAGGATAGCTTGATAAATATTAATTTCTCAACTTGCTAGATATAGCAAAATAGTTAAAAAGTTTTCTTCTCCGAATATAATAAGGTAAAATTGGTGCTGTCGTCATAGAGTAATACCCTACAACTCTTATCGGAGAATTAAAGTAGCAATGTATCGACAAAGAGACTTTATAAAAGCTGTCTCTGTGTCTGTTAAATTTCAAACGATTTCGTATGAAATTCCATGAAAATGATGTCAATTTTGGCGTGCCTCTCAAAGATGGACCATATAGCATGCCTTTTTTAGTAAAGACGCTTTTCAGAAAATTCCACCAACGATGTTGACTCGGTTAATACATAAATTTGCACGATGAACCAATGCTTTCTTTATAATTATGGTGTGATCTTAATTTGTAATTTCAAACTTTCATTCATCATGATTCCTCACAAACTTATGTTATTTTCAAGTTTTGGCTTATGTAACTATGATATTCTAGACGGATACAAAGAACTGATTCATGTGAATTCTCCTACCTTAGCATATAATACGATTTGCAAAACTTGTTGCTTCCTCTAGTTAAATTTTTTTGTTGGAAATTTTAATGTAGAATATGTTTATTATCGTCATCGTGACAAGATAAGAAATTTTCCAAGATTCATTCAAATTCATTTCACCCTTGTTGCCCTTGATGAAGGGGACTTCTTCATTTACTAGGAGTGATGATCTGAATCATTTGGCTAACAAAAAGACAAAACGACAGAAAAAAAAAAACTATATATGAACTGATATGGAGTCACCGGGTGAAATAGGCTCAATCAGACAATATTTTATGGAAAAATCCTTTGCTTATGGGTGCAATTCTACTACAAATTGGAAGAAAAGAGAAAACAATAGTTGAGATGATTTGTCTATTTCGATGATCATTTCATCTGTTAAAGGAATCCTATTCTTGAAAATTCCATTTTGGGAAAAAAATGATTTTCTAACATGTACGACAGTGAAGGTCGACAATTTTAAATGCAACGCTTCTTATTGTTTTTAGTTTCTTCGTTGGGATTGTATGTATGCTTTATCAATGGGATGTGGCAATACATGGTAAAGTATTTGAATATTAAAAATTAAGGGCTCATTCCTTTGATTTTAAATTATTCAGATATGATTAAAAAAGATAATTCCTATTAGTTTATAGTTGATGGAGATAATTCCTATCACTTTGTAATTGGTGGGGCCAAGTCGTGTATCAAAATTCGATTGGGAATGGAGAAGAGTAGAGGTTTTCTTTCCCACGGAGGGAGAGACATTTTCTTAAACTTCAGAATCTGAGATTTCTTTAGGAGATTATTTGAAAAGTGAGAGCAGCCTATTTTGTGACAAGTGGTCCAGTCTCTGGCTCAGAATAACTTGTCTTCTTGATAAGCACTACAGAAAGACTGAAGAAAAGTATGTCAAATTTACATTACCAACTTTCATAAAATAATTTAGGACCATTTCTTAATATTAATGATGGACTCTTGAATAATGCATTTGGAAAATGGAACGAGCACTGCGTTGCACAAGAATTCGTCGCGCGGGGAATCATCATTGGATCGTCTCACGTAAGTGGTTAGGACTGATTGGGGTCCACTCCGCAACTTGAACTTATCCCATAACTAGAGTTAAAATAAAAATCCAAAACGAAAACGAAAAGACACATCTTACTTCTCCTTATATACCCTCACCAACCCCTCAGATTAAATCATCAAGATAATCATATGTCTGTGAAGGGAGTTGAGGGAAGAACCATGGTCATCTATAAGCTTCTCTTGAAAGCTGCGGTGCTTGGGGCTATATTGGGTCTATACCACAAGCACCTAGCACAAGCTGATGATTCAATCGCTAAGCCCAGATGCAAAAGTTCCTGTGGAAACCTCTCGATTCCGTACCCCTTCGGATTGAGCGATAGCGAACCCCACTGCCGCATCAATTCTTCCTCGTTCAGCGTCGAGTGTGATTACTCTGCCAAGCCCCCCGTAGCTTACTTCTGGAACAAAAGTAGTAACATCGAAATACTCAACATTTCCGTCGAGGACCACGAGCTGCGCATTAATACTTCGATAGGTCGAGACTGCTATAACTCTTCCGGTTACGATGATTCTTCAAGCATCGACCCAAGGCTATTGGTAGCTGAATTCCCCTTCTCCAGCACCAAGAACATGTTCACTGCCATTGGCTGTGACACGTTAGCTGCCTTCCGAGACACCGATGGAAAGTTTTCTTTCGGGTGTATGTCTTCGTGTAGCAACGTTTCGGACGTCAGCAATGAATCGTGTACTGGTATCGGTTGTTGTGAGACGAGCATCCCAAGGAACACCTTCAATTACTGGATCTCGGTTGCGAGCTTTTCCAATCACTCCAATGTCCTGAGTTTCAATCCTTGCAGTCATGCCTTCGTAGCAGAAATTGGATCCTACAACTTTTCGATCGGCGACCTTAAGCAGCTTAAATTTAACTCCACCTCTGTAGTTCTCGACTGGGCAGTAGGTGATCAAACATGTGAGGAAGCCAAGAAGAACAGCACGAGCTACATGTGCACCAAGAATACCTTTTGCACCGACGCTGAAAATGGATTTGGGTACAAGTGCACTTGTCCAGAAGGTTACCGAGGCAATCCTTATCTTGAGAATGGTTGTCATGGTACATTGAAAACATTGATATTTTTTAGCTTGTCTTTTATATTGGTATGATCTACGAAGATTAGATACATTTGAACTGTGTGTTTAATTTTTGTAGATATTGATGAATGTGCGGATCCAAAGATGAACCAGTGTGAGAAAATTTGCCATAATGTTATTGGGAGTTATACTTGTTCATGCCCAAATGGTTATCATGGTGATGGCAAGAAGGGCGGTGGAATTGGACAAGGGTGCACTATTAAACCATTACATTTGTTGGAGATTTTGGTTGGTAAGTCTTTTCATTTTACTTAAAGTACCTGATTTTCTAAAAAAAATAAAAATACTGTGTTAGCATATTGCTAGAATATATAATTTAATTTTTTTTTTGTGGTGTATGAGAAAATTAACTATTTGCAATTTCGCCCAATTTTTCTTTTACTATTTCCCTTGCTTTAGAAAATTCAAAATGAAAATTTTCTATATCCTTCTCACTGAAGTTTCTATGCGGAAGATAAATGAGATTATATGATACATTGAGCACATCGCGTGTTACTAAGTACATTATGATTGAGCTTCCTTAAAATTCAAAAATAGATTAAGTTCCCTCATGTCAATGTCTATACTCTGGGAGCGTCAAAAGGCATGGTGACCATGGGCTTTGGATAAATATAAAGACATTTTCCAACTATTGAGGTCATTTCGCAAATATTTATATTGATGAAAGCGCTCAATTTTACGATGTGTGTGACTTTCGGTATTCAATCGGACGGAGGTCACCTGTCTCAGGCAGGCAACCAGATATTTTGACAAGTGAGAGGTGAGCATCCTCCAATTTGACATCATGACCTTTAGAAAGAAAGGGGGGCAAAGGTGGTGGCCGCAAGAGCGGTTGATGGCACATTGCCGAGGACTTGCATTGCTAAAACTGGTAGAGACGTTCGCTTAGGGATGGCTATTTTATCGATCCAAGAGAATATCCTTACTCCCTAAGTCCCAAATAAAATTAGTCAAAAGCCATGATCAATGGATTTTGTGGCCGAGATTTGGCAAAATATATATGCTTCACATCCAAGGTTTGTTTTTTTTTTTTTTTTGGGGGGTTGGGAGAATAGATATATTGTTTCTTTTGACAACTTGCTAATTTGATCATAAATTTTTCAATTGTGCCAATTTAGTTTTAAACCTTTTGATAACTTGCCAATTTAGTCTTAAACCTTTCAATTGTGCCAATTTAGTCTAAAAACTTTTAATGATTTGCCAATTTAGTCTTAACCTTTTAACTATTGTCCTTCCGGCCAATTTTAACTAGAAATCGTTGATGTACGTGGACAATTTTTGTATTCTTTTGAATTTTTTCTTATTCTTTCCTTTTCTTTTCTTTATTTCTTTTTTATTTTTCCCATCTTCCATTTGCTGTCCTCAGGCAAGGGCCATCCCAATTGGCCTCGGGTGAGGGCAAGGCCAGCGAACTCTGCCGGCCATCCCAACTATCGATGAGGCCCAACAATGGCCGGTGGAGGAAAAAAAAAGGGAAAAAGGGAAAAAGAAAAATTCATAAAATTAATAAAAAATACAAACATTGTCCTTGTTAGTGCTGATTGGTGCTAACTAAACTACTATGTCATTGATTTCCAACTAAAAGTGGTAGATCTTTAAAAATGTTTAGGATGAAATTGACATAATTAAAAGATTTTGGATTAAATTATCAAGTTATTAAAATATTTATGATTAAATTAACATGATTGTAATGCTTGGAATTGAATAGACTACCATACAATAGGTTTAGGATTTTTTGAATATTTTTCTAGTATTTTCATAGTCTATGCACTTAACTATTTGATTATATCTTTGTTTCTCACCCATAAATGATGCATACTATTTTCGAATTTTTTTTTTTTTGAGCAAAGCCTCCTTTTTGTCTTTCTCTCTTCAAAGCATGAAAGCACTTGTTCAAATTAGTGGAAGCTAATTTGTTGACGATGAATGGGAAATTGGTTACGTGACGGTTCCCGCTGACTCCATTTTTACACAGGGGTGGCCACGGGTATCGGAGGCATAGTGTTGCTTTTGCTTTGTTGGTGGTTGCCCAAATACACCAAAAGAAGGCGTGAGGCAAAACTCAAACAAAAATTCTTCCAACGTAATGGTGGAATTGTGTTACAACAACGCCTATTTTCTATAGAAAATAATCACATGGAGAAAGGCAAGTTATTTGCCTTAACAGAGCTAGACACGGCTACGAGACCATTTCAACAAGAATCGAATATTGGGTCAGGGTGGTCAAGGAACTGTTTTCAAGGGAATGTTGCCAGATGGAACGATAGTTGCAGTCAAGAAATCCAAAGTCATTGATATAGGACAAGTCGAACAGTTTGTCAATGAGATTGTTATTCTCTCTCAAATTAATCACAGAAATGTGGTTAAGCTATTCGGATTTTGTTTGGAGAGTGAAGTCCCTCTTTTGACATATGAATTTGTCCCCAATGGGACTCTATACCAATATCTTCATGATCCAGACAAAGAATTTCCAGTTTCATGGGAAATGCGGTTAAGAATTGCCAGTGAAGTTGCTGGGGCTCTTTCATATTTGCACTCTGCTGCAGCTATACCGATTTATCATCGTGATATCAAGTCATCAAATATACTTTTGGATGAAAAATATCGAGCCAAAGTGTCAGATTTTGGAGCTTCTAAATCGGTTACCATTGACCAAACACACTTGACCACAATGGTGCGAGGAACCTTCGGATACTTGGACCCTGAGTACTACCAAACAAGTCAATTTACGGACAAGAGCGATGTCTATAGCTTTGGGGTTGTCCTTGTTGAGCTACTAACCGGAGAAAAGCCAATTTCTCAACTAAGGGCAGAAGAGGATAGAAATCTAGCCTCTTACTTCATCATTTCAATGGAAGAGAATCGCTTGTTCGATGTTCTTGATAAGGAGGTATTGGACCATGGCAAGAACGAAGAAATTATTGTTGTGTCCAACTTGGCGAAAAGATGCTTAGGACTTCATGGAAGGTACAGGCCTACAATGAAGGAAGTGGCAATGGAATTGGAGCGATTACAATCACTACAAAATCCCACGGTCGTTCGGCAAAATGAAGAAGAGATCGATTGCATTAGAACTGAATCTAGTTGTGTATCGAGTACGATTCCCATGTTGAAGCAATCGGAAGCAGGAATAGAGCTAACTTCAATTGAGGAGGATCAGTCACTTTTATCACCGAGATGAAGATATGAGACATCACAATCTCTTTATTTGCCTTTATACTTGAGTTGCAGAATAATGTTGATAAAGTGCCAGAAACAATATAATAGATTCATGAACCCTTTGATGTAAATGTATAGTGTCAGTGATGAATATATTATCTCTTCCTGATTTCTTGTTAATTTGCTTTAGCTTTTCACTGGGGTTTACTATCGTATCAAGAAAATAGCCCCTTACCAAAATACTCCAAATTAGTCGTTACATAAATATTCTGTCCATGATTTATGAGCCATGTACTTCAATCTTGAGATATTGGTCTCTTTCCACGTATTTGTGTTTCCCAGTTCTTCGTATTGTATCAATAATTACTTTCCATTGATTGATAATCCAAATATATTGCAATAAGGCGATTTAAACAAAACATATTTCTAATGTCAATTTATGTATGAACGCGAGGTGTGTGCACTTTTACTGGTCTATATAAATCAATGAGCATAAGGAATATGTTTATATGGCTTTTACTAGGGAGAATGTTGATGTGATTATTTAAACAATTGTACTTCATACTACTTCAACTGATTTCTTTCGTCTACTTGTGTTTAGCGGCTCTCCAACTCAATTCCATTGGTCTTGTAATATGTATTATGTTATGCTTATCAATAGGTAAGTTTATTTATAATAAAAAAGAACTTATTGTACATTGAAAGTACTTTATCATGTGTCTTTTACCTGGTCCATCAACAAGCTCAAGTTCCCTAGGCAACCTCTACATCCCAGTCTCGCGTTCAAGACTATATATTTCTTAACACCATCCTAAAATATCTTGTGGTGACCCAAATCCAGCGGTAGGGTTGTGTGTGCCATAGTGTAGTGCTAAAACATTTAAAGCATGCGCAAAAACTTATACACAAATTTATTTCAACAAAATTAGTATACTTGCACAAAAAAACACCCAAGTTAGGAAAATATTTAAACAAGATAAAATGGCTTAAGTCCACAAAAAAATGTCCCCAGCGGAGTCGCCAAGTTGTTGCGACCTCCCTCTCACGTCCCGAGAGACTAATGGCGCGGCTAAATGCTTTCCTTTATTAGGGTTTTAGCTAGGGCTCTCCCAAATCCACTAATTCATGACTTAAAGTCCGAGTTTTTAACCCGCAATTCAATTTCATTTAAAAATTAGTCGCTACTAATCAGTTTAGAATGAGTTGATTGGAAACCAAATAAAATATCAAGAGAAATAATTTACTCCTACGCAATCAGAAAAATTAAGAACAAAGACTTGATTATATTATTTAATCACTAATGCTCTTCCAAGTACCTAATCTTGTTTAAACCCTTTAGGCTTGGTATTTTTGAATTTTTCAAGGATTTTCCATGCATTGTTGAAACAAACATTTTTTTTTTTTTTTAGCTTTTTCTGTTTTTTTGGAAAATATAAAATATTTCAAGATATTTTTGGTTTTTCTAGAAAATGTGAAATATTTTTTTGGATTTTTGCTGTTTTTCTGAAAATGATAAACTATCTGGATTTTCTTTTTTTTTTGGAAATTATAAACTATTTTTCGGATTTTCTGATTTTTCTGAAAAGAAAAATATTTTTTATTATTTTTAAATTTTTCGAAAATATTATTATTATAAACAGACCGGACCCGGGTCGGATCTCCTGGATCCGGCCCAGGTCCGACCAGCTCGGGCTCCCGAGCCTTGGGCCCCTCGGCTGGGCTGAAGCCGGCTCATGGGCCTGGTTCGCCTGGTCCAAGGGAATTACCCGAAAATAAATAAAAAACAGTCAAGCCCAAAAAACAAAGTCCGGCCCAAGAAAACAGAAGGGCTTAACAAGCCTAACCCATTTCAGCCCAAAAAGCCAAACCCTAGCGGGTCGACCGGGTCCTCGTGCCCGACCCGATCATGACCCGACTCCCGCGCCCCCTCTCTACCGCAGTCCATCCGTGACGCTGATGGGGCGGCCGAGCGATTCACGACCCGGCCACGGCGAACGGCAGCGGTCATCGAGAGACCAACCGACAGAACGACGGCTGGCGGAAGTAGAGGCGACGGCTGGCGGAAGCAGGGGCGACGGCTAGCTCAGTCGACGAGAGGTTGGGCCGAGATCTGTAGCTGGGTAGTCGTGGGACAAAACGACGACGGTTTTGGGTGCGGCTGACGATGGGAGCTGGTGAACAATTGGTGTCGGGGGGTGGTTGAGCGGTGGTGGTGTCGGGCCAGGCAGTTAGCTTTCAGACGCGGCGGCGAGGCTTGGTCCTGCGCCTCTCTCCCTTTGCAGATTTGTCTCCCTTTTCTATCCCTTCTGCAGATCCGCCCCCCTCAGATCCGGTCACTCGGCTGGCGATCGCTGGGAATTCCGCCCTCCCTGGATGTCTCTCCCGGGAAGTCAGAACGCCTAAGCCTCGCTGCCCCCGGTTTCTCTCTTTCTCTTAGATCTGTTTCTCTCGCAGCTCTCTCCGCCCTCAGATCTCTCTCTTTTTCGCCTCCCTCCAACCGAGCTCACGGCCGCCCTTTTTATAGGCGAGTAGCCCAGTCGACGGAGGTGCTCCGGCCGGCGGTCCTTGGTGCATCAGCCGGGCTCTCCCTCGGCCGAACCAGCGTCCCTTCAGCCGCCCCCTGCTCTGCATTGAAGATGCGTCCTATCCATCCGGTCATCCGCCGGTCTTCGCGCTGCTCCACTCAACGACATTGATGACGCGTGCGAGGAGTCCCCATCCATCGCCGGCTACCCTAGCCTCCCTCTTCCGCTCTGCTCTCCTGCTTCTCGCGTGCAGGGAAGAAGAAGAAGGGATGAAGAAGAAGAAGATGGAGAGGGCCAGGCCGCGAGGGTGAGGGGGCCAAATGAGCCCGAACCCATGAGAATAAAAAAAGGGGCTGGGCGCAAAGGCCCATCCCGCGTGGGCCTCCCTCCTCTCTTTTCTTTTTACTGGAAAATAAGGGAAAATAAATAGGAAAATAAAACTTACTAAATGTAAATAATATTAGTACTTAGGTGATGCAAAAATATTTTTTTGTTAGGGTCAAATTGAACACTAGTTTTCTATGCAATTTAATCTTAATACTTAGTTAAGATTTATGTGTCAACACTCAAACATGTAAAAGCGTGCCTGTCTTGTCATTTCCCTATCAACTTTTACTTTTTGCATTAATATGAATGCTCCAAAAAAAAAAAAAAAAAATTGCTATGCACAGAAATAACATCCCCAAAATATATTTTATAAAAAATCGATAGGGAAAGGAGAGGACCAAACTTTTTCTTATTCCCACTAACGGAGAGACATTTTCTTAGACTCTAGAATCTTAGATTAAATTTTCAGAGAATATTTGAAAAGTAAGAGGAGCTCTTTTTATGATAAGAGTCACCGGCTTAGAATATAGCTTGTCTTCTTGATGAGTAGCAAAGAAAGATCCAAGAAAAATATGTCAAATTTATGTTATGAACTTTTGTATAGAGACGTGCACCGTATTGCTCAAGACTTCGTCTTACAAGGAATTATGGTTGAATCGTCTCATGCAAGTGGCTATGACCACTTGACGTTAACTCCACAACTTGATCTTAGAACCCACCTTACTTCTCCTTATAAACCCGCGAATCCCGAAAAACAAAAATATATGAAGAGAGTTGAAGGAAGAACCATGGTCATCCATGAGCTTCTCTTGAAGGTTGTGCTTGGGATCATCATATTGCGTCCATACCACAATCACATAGCAGAAGCTAATAATTCAATGACCAAGCCTGGATGCCGAAGTTTTTGTGGAAACCTTGAAATTCCAGATCGAATGATAGTGATCCCAAATGCCGCATCAATCATCCCTCATTTAGAGTCATTTGTGATGACTCTACTAATCCTCTCGTTAGGATACACGTGTGAGTTGTGTTAGAGAAATAGTTGCATATTGGAAAATTGATGTGGTGTTGAGCAATTAATATATCCTAGTTGGCCCATAACTCACTAGCTTAAGTTTTTGAGTTGAGGTGGGTCTAACCTGGATATATTGACGAACTCGATTTGGGCTTCCCTTTGGATATCTCCCTAGGTGAAGGTATCGACTTTTACTAAGTACTCCCAACATCCTCCCGTACCTTACATAAATAAAAAGAGTAGTGGCTTCCAAATGCTCGACATTTCTGTCCAGCACCATGAGTTGTGCGTTAATGTTTCGACCAGTTGAGAGTGCTATAACTCTGCCGGCAAAGATTACTCTCCAAGCAACTATCTAGGTCTCAAATTAGCGAAGTTTCCCATATCCAGCACCAAGAGCAAGTTCATTGCAATTGGTTGTGACGTGTCAGCTAAATTCCAAGGCCACAATTGGAAGTTCTCTTTCGGTTGTATGTCTTCGTGCAGTAACATTTCCGACGTCAGTAATGGGTCGTGTTCCGGTATCGTTTGCTGCCAAACGAGCGTCCCTAGGAACACCTTAGGCTACAAAATCTCCATTAGGAGCTTTTCCAATCATTCCGATGTCCTAAAATTCAATCCTTGCAGATGTGCCTTTGCCGCCGAAAATGACTTCTACAACTTCTTGGTTGATGATCTTTCGCGGCTTAAATTTAACTAGTCAGCTCTAGTTCTCGATTGGACAATAGGGAATCAAACATGTGAGGAGGTCAAAAAGAACAGCACAAGCTACGTGTGCACCAAGAACACCAATTGCACCAATGCCGAAAATGGATCTGGTTACAAGTGCAATTGTTTAGGAGGTTACAAAGGCAATCCTTATCTCGAGAATGGTTATTGTGGTAAGTGGACAACATCAACATTCTTTAACTTATCATTTGTATTTGTATGATCTGAAAAGATTAGATACATTTGATGTGTGTATTTAATTTATGTAGATGAATGATCCATGTGAGGGAAAGTGCGATAATATTGAGGGAAATTATACATGTCCATGCTCAAAGGGTTATCATAATGATGGCAAGAAAGGCAGTGGAGATGGACTTGAATGCATTGCTAATCCATCAAATTTGATGAAGATTTTGATTGGTAAGTTCTTTCATTTTATTTGAACTTCCTGACTCAAAAAATATACTATTATCTTAGCTGATTTCAAGAATATATAATTTAATTTGCCTGTGGTGTAGGAGAAAATTAACCATTTACATTTTCGCCCGATTTTTCTTCCACCGTTGCCCTTGCTTGAAAAAATCCAAAATGAAACTTTCTATGTCCTTCACGCTGAAGTTCTCTATGCAGAAGATAAATAAGATCATTTAATGCATTAAGTACATCACTTGTTACTAACTACATCACGATAGAGCTCTCTTAAAATTTAAAAGCAGATAATTTCACTTTTGTCAATTTCTGAACTCTCCGGCATCTTTTGACTTGGTGACCTTGGGCTTTGAGTATTTGAGAATACATCTTTTATCGATTGAGAACAAGTTGCGAATGTTGACATTGGTACATTATGACTTGTTGTTGCGTGATCTTCATTGCCGCTTATAGCGCGGAGTCGCAAGGTCGTGGGATTGAATTAATCAAAATATTGACCTGGTAAACCACACAAGTCAAATGATTTGGTCACTAGACTTTCTGTATCAAATCGTATTTTAATTATGGGCAGTGGTAACATAACGGTACTGTTATTACTTCAAAAATGATGGTGTATCCTGAGCCAATACCACAATTTCAAGAAAAATCAGCCATGGAATGTTTACAGTCTATTCAACGGCTTTTTATAAAGAAATTAAGGCAATTCCCGGAGAATGTAATGAAAATTAAAACCATTCTTCGTTCTTTCTGACTACGTCTCTTGAATCTCAATCTTCATCTCATCTTTCCTCTATGAACAATCTTGCAGTATAATCAGTTTTTTATTTGAACTCAATTTTGCATTTTGTTCACAACCTCATAAAATAAAAAATTTCATGCAACATTTTACCCTTGGTAAATGCTGAAATGTTTGTACCCCATAAAATAAAATAAAAAATGAAATTTATATCGTACACTTGATTATGATGAAATGAAGCAATGGTCATCAACAAAAAAAATTGACATTTTTTATAAAGTTTCCCACTCATGACGTGATGTAAATCTTTTCTATAACGTTGTAATTGTAATTTATGAAAATTCATATTTTTTTGACAATTTTAATATTATGCTGCACTCACCTATGACAAAATGTCGTGAACGCAGGTACAGCATTTCAAAATTTAAAACATAATGCATTTAATGACACTCTTTCTTCTTAATTGCGACCAACAAAAGAAGTCTTTATAGAATATCGTAAAATAAAGGAAAACATGTGTTGTGTTTTTTTTCTCCTTTCGTTTTACGAGCTACATTCATCAAAATTAAGTAGAAAATGTCCTAATAGTTTCTTTTCGTTAGTTGCTCTACACCAGACCAAATAAAATCACCGGATCTTGAACGGCATAAGAGGCTCTACATGAAACAGAGAAAATGATCTAGTAAAAACAATTCAAAAAAAAAAAGGAATAGAAAGCCATAAAAAAAGGAAGATGAAAAATAGGAATGTGCTCTCGAACTGGCTAAATCTTTCCTCAAGTTGACTACACAAAACTTGACGTGGAGAGAGAGGACCGTCATTCTTGACAGAACGACAAAACAAAGCTACAGCTATATCATGAAATAAGTGATCTTATCTTAACAGATTAATAATCACACACCCTAGATCATAATCTTAATTTCTCTCGTCTCTCCCTGCCTGCCCACAAGCTCCAATCATCACCGCCTCTGTTGCTCGTAGCCACGACATCTGGCGAAGTTAACGCCCTTGTGTTGGCGAAAACGGGTGGAGACGTACACATAGGGATCGCTATTTTACCAATCCAACTAGATATCCTTACTTCCTAATCTCAAATGAAATGAGCGAAAGCCCGTGTTCAACGGATTTTGGGGCAGGGATGTGGCAAAATTCTTCTGCTCCACATCCAGGCTGGGGAAGGAATGGATATGGCTAGCCCTCTTTTCCTCCTGTTCTCTCTTTATTCCTCCTAAGGGTTTTCTAGCTGTAGTGTTTTTACCAATATCCTTTACGCATCTAATCATGAAAACTTTATATAATAAACACAGCTTAATTCCGCACAAGGGATTGATCAAATTCTGACTCGAACTTTCAATCTTGGCAATATAAAGCACTCACTTTGACAATTACCCAAATTTGGCACGCTGTTGGCTTGAAATTTTTACAAAATTCTAGCACGTCAATATTATCTCTTTATTACCTATGACACTTTTTTAACTCCTTTACTCTTTACATCGCTTTTATCTTCTTACAATAATAGTTAAATCCGCATAATTGCAATTGCAAGGACGATGATGGGATAAAAAAAACTTGCTCTACATGATTGAAATGTGGACTGGCATGTTTTTTTAATCTCATTAGCAAGTCCCAATCATTTTTTTTTCCTCCTAAAAGTCAAACCTGTTCCTTTCTCATTTTAGTTTTGATTAGCAGGTAAGAACTGATAGATTTGGTTAAATGGCTATTCCGTCTTTCTTTTATGTGTGACCCAGCTTGCACAACTCTTTTAATTTCTTCACAAGCCATATATATCACGATATCATTTAGATAGCTAGTTGATTGCTAGTGTCATGACAAAATTTATTGAAGGTGACGATACAAGTAAAAGAGGAAGATATAAGCAACCTTTGCACCAAATGCTAATCCATTTTAAAAATTTTCCTCAAGGGTACGAGTCCTTGCCATTTTCATGTCATCAGAAGGGATCAAGCTGAATACAGAGATGGGACCTGTATTGAGTATATAAACGTATACATTAGATGGCGTGAATTTGGTTGCGCAAGACCCAAAAAGCTGTAAGCAAGTATACTGTGGGACCACAGGAAAAGATAAGTATCCTTGCAGTTAGTTTGAGTTTATACTTTTGTGACATCTTTCATGTCGAATTAAACCTATTTTTTGCAGAGCGGGATGATTGCGCTTTTCTTCCTTTTTTGTAGATTAGCTCAACCAAATCCATTGTCCTGGTTCAGACTCAATTTGTCCCAAAACTACGAAGTTTTCCGAGGAAACCTCACGATATAATTATTCATAAAGTGTGAATGCGTGGCTGCTTTTACATGGTACAATCATTTGTTGTGCAGATTATCATGTGGCTAATTATTCTGAAAAATCGGTGTTGTATACAGGTGTTGCTATGGGCATAATAGTGCTGCTTTTCAGTATAGGCTTTCTATATTTTGGATACAAACAAAGGAAGCTTATCAAGCTCAAAGAACAAAATTTCAAGCAAAATGGCAGCTTGCTTTTGTAGCAACAATTACATGAATGTGATAGAACCATAAAAGCTGCGAAAATCTTCAGCTCTAAAGAGCTAGAGAAGGCCACCAACAATTATGACAAGAGCAAGATAGTCGGGCAAGGAGGATATGGTATTGTTTACAAAGGGTCATTGCCAAATAATATGATAGTTGTGATTAAGAAGTCCAAGTTCACGGTCCAAAGCCAAATCAAACAATTCATCAACGAAGTCATTGTGCTTTCTCAAATTAATAGTCGTAACGTCGTAAAGCTTCCAAGATGTTGTTTGGAAACCGAGATGCCTTTAATGGTGTACAAGTTCGTCAACAATGGAACTCTCTTCGACTACGTCCACAGCCCAAACAAATCATTGAATTGGGAGACCCGGTTGATCAAACATAACTGTCGACTATGGTTCGGGGAATATTAGGATGCTTAGACAATGAATACTTTCACACAAACCAATTGACAGAAAACAGTGATGTTTACAGCTTTGGGGTTATGCTAGCTGAGCTATTGACAGGGAAGAAGTGCTTTCTTTTAACGGGCCAGAAGAAGAGTGGAGTTTGGTAACATACTTTTTTTCATCATTGAAAAATGACAATGAGCAAGTTGAGGAAGTTATTGCAAACGAAGGAAGCAATGAGCAAGTGGGAGAAGTTGCCAATCTTGCCAAGAGATGCTTGAAAATAAAAAGAGAGGAGAGGCCGACCATGAAGGAAGTAGCAATGGAATTGGAGGGACTCACAGCAATGGCTAAGCATCCATGGGTCAATGGTATCGATGTGAATCTAGAAGAAACAGTTTATTTACTAGGAGAGAGCCTAATGTGTATATGGATAGTATTGTGATCATGAACACTAGGTACATGGATAGCATGAAAAACCATGTGCTGCCACTAGTTAGTAGCAGGAGATGACAATAATAGGTTATGGATATTTGTCTGGGTATGTTGTGTTGGATGTTTTGGTTGCACTAGGTCTCCAGTGACTGCACTGGTTCATCTGGTTCTTTCACGATCAAACTTCAAAGGCAGGAGCATCTGGGTTGCTTCTTGTTCATTTCATTAAATGGTTGTTAAGCGTGTATTTTATCTTTAATAAGTTTCTTTCTCAATGCAGCATGATTTAGCTTTAAAAAGCTTTTGGATTCGAATCAGTGACATTATGTGAAAATGGTTTACTCTTACTATTTGTTGGTGGAGCTAATCAGATTTGGGAGCTATATTGTCTTTGAGGGTACCGAAGTTAAAATGACATGGAAGTGCAGATTTCTGTGTGCTCGAGGATGGAACATGTACAACTTGGATGAATATTATTAACCGGGCGATTCCATGATTTTGCCTTTCCAGTGATACAATGAAACTTTCACATATTGATTAGACGCATGATATATGTTCAATTACACACACCACCAACCGAAATGAGTTTCACGTTTGACTTTTACCCATATGTTACTCATCCATTCCTTCAATGGAGTACGGTTATGTTTGTCTTATGGAGGTACAATTATGACATCATCTATATCTATTTGTAGTCAAGTTTTCATATAGTTAATGCTCATATCAATAATCGACCAATTAAAAAAAGGGTATGCTTTCACTTGGGCACAATACAACAAAAGTCAACCGGTAAAAAGCTAATCAATTTATTATAGGCATCAAATAGCATCGAACGTGGCCATTTGCCATATGTAAAACCAAGAATTAGTGTTAAGATCCTCCTACTTCTTTGTAATTATGGTGGCGTAGCATATATTTGGATATCATAGTTATTATCACATTAGAGCAAGTGCAACGATTGGGTTGCTCAGCTGGTTGGTCATCATGAATATCCTAAATTTACCCGATAAAGGAAGACATTGGTCAGTTATTCTTTTTACAATTGATTAATCATAAATTCATGGCAATTGATTCTTCTTTTAAGTAATGTTCTTTGCTAAATCTCAAATCAATTATTTTTGAATTTGACTAGTGTAGCAAAAATTGTCACAATAATTTACCAAGCTAAGAATTACCAACATTTCTTTACACTTTTAGGATGACCAACTGTTTTAATAATATGTCAATATTTATACTTATGCTTCCAAAGACTTTTGAATTTACTAATTTTCATTTGAAATTACCAACCTTATTTTGATTGGCATACCAACCATCGCAACCTACCCCTTGAGACAGGGAATAGGTTTAGGGATATTTTCTAATAAACCAGCCCATGGCCCAAGCTTTCATAAGCTCATGTCTCGTGCAACATTGGAGTGTTTGTAAAAAAATTCAAATGAGAAAATGAGGAGTCGCCATTAACTTATTGGCATCGGTTGGAAGTCAAATAGGCATGTTAACATGCCCTACTTCCTACTCAACCAGAAAATTTAGGATTGAGGACTTAATTACACTAATTAATCAATTAGTGCTATTTTAGTATATAATATTGTTCATTTCAAAAAGAGTTTTGTTAAGCAATTTGGATTGATTTTAGACATATCTACTAACATATGAGATAATTATGCAGGTGCACAATGATTAAAATAATAATAAGCAACCAAAGGAAACATTAAACAAATTACAAGGGGAAAACAAGCATATAATCACTAAAAGTTATATAAATGCCAATCCTAACTAGGGTAAATGGAAGGCATAATCATCATATCAAAAATGCATAATTAAGGGTATTTGTCTTTAATGATAATTGAAACCCTAAGATAGAATCCTAAGGGCTTTTTCAACTTCATGTATAATCTTATATTAAAATGCTCTACTTTTTAAGAGAAGATTACCCAAAAACTACTCTTTAAAATTTTTGGGGGATTCTTTTTTTCTGAATTTTTTTTTAAAATTTTGTGAATTCTCAAATTTTCTTTTAGATTTTTTATTTTGTATAGAATTTTCCGAAATTTTAAATTTTCTTAAAATTTTTAGAATTTTTTAGAAATTTCAGAATTTATAAAATATTGTTTTGAATTTTTAAATTTTCTTAAAATTTTTTGAATTAGTGAATTTTCGAAAATTTTAAACCTATTTTATGATTTTTGGCATTTATTAATTATTATTTAATACTCTTTTTCTTTTCTATTTAATTTTTAAGATTTTTAAATTTTTTAATAGTATTATATTCGGGAAGACGGGTTCGGACCCGTAAAACCAGTCCGAGCCGCTAACATCGATCAGACGACCCAGATCCAACCTATTTCAAATAAAACCCTAATTTTTAAACATATTTTTTTAATTTCGATTTTCTATTATTATTTTTTTTTTTCCCTTTTCTCTTTTTATTTTTCATTCTTGCTCTCTTCTCCCCGTTCTCTCTTTTCCTTCCCGAAGCGTGTCTTCATTTACGCAACACCCTCCCCGAAACTTCCCCAGGATCTCACCTGCCAAATGCTCAGGCCTCCTGAGCAAAAGCCAGCAAGGTAGACACTAAGCCTCCGTTGATTTCACTGAAGACACCAGACTGGACGCTTGTTATTCATCACCCGATCCCCCACGCCCTCCCTGCAAGAAGCACCGCTGGCCTCCATCCCTCACCGGAACAATGAGCTCAAAACACACCACACGCGCAAAAGTAACCGTGAAGGAATGAAGCAAGAAACGTGACCATGACATACAGAAACCCACAGAACGTGAGCAAGAGGTCCACAGTTCGAGCAAGGCAGCCATGACATTCGTAGACATCAAATAGACATTTCGTCGGACAATTGACGGGCGTCGACCGAGGGGAGGCGAACGATAACTTAACGGGGCATCAAAACGCGACCAAAATAGACATAGGCAACTAAGCTGGGTCTAGAAGCAAGAAAAGTCAGCACCGTTGGAGTCGGGACTCGAGCAAGCCGAAGCCGCGCAAGCCCCTGTCCGGCGGGCTCAAAACAGAGCAGCACGGAGCGCTACCTCGCTTGAGCGATGGGGGTCCTAACCGGCTCGACGACGGCGACTAATAGGCGAGCCGAGACAGACCGGACCGTGGCCGGCCACCCTAGCGTTGCCGAGACGAGGTCCTCGGACCGAAGAGGAGTGAACTCAAAGGAAGACTCACTGGAGAGAAAGGACGCCAGGAAGCGGAGTCTCGGGAGCGGCCAAGCTGCTTTCCTACTCTCTACTCTTGGTTCTTCGCTCTAATCTCACTCACGATACCCTCTCTCTCTAGCTCTCAGCCTAAAACCTCTCCCAAGGCGCTCTCGCTCTCTCTGTTTTTTATCCTCTCTCGCTATTTTCCGCCGAGGAAGCTCTATCCCCCGCGCCCCCCCCCCCCCCCCCCCCCCCCCCCCGTCCTCGGTCCTTCTTTTAAACTTGCTCCTCTCCCTCTCTCTAAGGACTACGTCAGCTGCTACCAACGGGTCCGGTACCGCACGACATTCCCTTGCTGCTCGTCGTCGTACTGTCCCCCGTCCTTCGGCTTCTTTTGTCGGAGGCCGTCGTCCAAGCGGAGGGAAGAAGAAGAAAAGGAGAGATGGGCCGGGGGAAAGGGAGGGAAAGGAATGGGCTGGGCCGGCCCAGGTGGGGAGAAGGGAGCAGAAGAAGGGGCCGGGCTTGGCTGGCCCTGGCCCGGCCCTGCTTCGTTTTTGTTTGTTTGTTTTTAATTTAATTTTAATTATTTAAAAAATTAGTACTATTAATACAAATGTTCCTAATGTCTATGTGATGCAATTTAATATTTTTTTTTCTTTGGGATTAGAAATTAATCCGTAATTTTCAATGTAATCAATAAATGATTAAACGGATCATCAAAATTTAAGTGTCAATACTAACATATGTCATATTGACACATCAAATTACATCAAAGGCATGGGTAACTAGAAGAATAAATGTTGGTAGATTATTAAAGTTGTTTGATAATTTTGGTAGTAGAAAGAAATGTTCATACTTCCCAAAACGATGCAAAAGATAAATGGGTTGGTATGTGACTATAATTAATTGGTATTTTAATTTGATGAATATCGGTACCTTAGTCAAATTGAGGCTGGTGATTTCGAATAAAAGTTAGTAACCTCAAAGACGTTGGCAAACACGCTAATTGACATGACTAGGTAAGCTAGTTTCTAGCAATTTTTTGTACCAACAATAGTAGACAATTACGAACTGGATTCAAATTCACTATGTCCCATCATGGAGCAGAGTTATGCATGTATGGCTATGAACGCTTGCAATCTACAAAGCCTTCACTTGTTATATGATAAATGAACTCTATGGCAATGCTTCTCTTTGGATGTATGGTGCTAACTATCTGTCATGTGTGCAGGAAAAAGAAGTGAAAGTGGGGATCTTTATGAATACGCTACTTTGATTAATATTAAATCTTCGAATTCATTGTGTTAGAAAGCAAGTTAAAGTTTTTAATATTGGATATAAGAAAGTAAAGATAGTACTGTATCTCTTCGATAAGAGAATTTGCAGAAGCTATGTATGACGATGTCCATTATCAACTGCTTTCGCCAATAAATCTCATGAAAAGTTGCTCGATTATAATGTTTACCTTTCAAAAGTGGTGTTGGGTATACAACCCTAGCTGTGATACCAAATGTTAAGTATGCAACCCTAGCTCTAATATCAATTACAAAGTGTGCAGCTTTACCCTAATACTACTTGTAAGGTATGCGGAAGGGTTGTAGTGGTAACACGAGAGAATTGTAATAGAAAGCTCAAAACACTCATGATACTAAATTGCAATATAAGTATAACACTCAAAATAAATACTCTCACACAACTATTACAATATAAATTCTCTCACCACATACAAGATACTCACACTCAATACTAGCTAATACAATCACACACTCAGCTATCTATCTTTCCTATGGATCACGAAGGAACAACCTATTCACACGGAGCAACTCTCTGAGGCTCACCCTATGGCTCTCTCTTTCTGAGGCCAACTCTTTTCTTCTTTGTTCTGGCCTCTCTCTTATCTGTCTCTAAGTGACTAATGAACTCTATATATAAGCATGTCCACCGCCTGCACTCCAAGTTAGAAGGAGCAAAGCTGTACTTTTTCTCTTATTTGCCGTCTTCAATGTGAAAGTCTAGCTGCAATTAATCTTTCTTATAAGCCAACTTTGAATAGTCAACAATTGTGGGCTGCATGTTGGTTTTTACGTGCTTCCCATGCAAGTAAAGCAATCCTCTTCTTGCCATGAAGTCGGTGAAGAGAAGTGGGCTAGTTGAACTTTGCCTCCCTTTTCTTCTTTCTTTGATTGCTTCCTGTTGCTTCTTCATCATTCTACGTCAATCTTTTTCAAAGAAACAAAATCAATTTTACTAAATTCCTAACAAGTGGATCATGTAGCATGTTTATCATCACTGAAAATTTTTTTAGAAAATTCCATCAATGATGTTGGCTGAGGCAACGACATATAATTATCATTACGAATCTATATGTGACATTAACCAGCTTTTTAATTAATGGAGGTGGTAAAATTATGTTATTTTCAAGGTCATGCCGACTAAAATTTTTGAAGCGTCACGCCTTTATTATTAGGTGGTCGCGGCTTATGATGCTGTGGTTTTACCTATTGAACTTAAGCGATTATGTCGGTTGTTTTTTTCATAATTATACAATGGGAGTCGAGTTTCCTTGTCTGCCGCCTCACTACTAGTTTTCTTATTAAAGACAATCGAATCATCATCTTATCACTTTGCTGAGATATTAAAGTGGTTTCAGCCTCTATCTTACTGGCAATATATGTTCTCCACAAAGCTAAAATGCAGAGCCTTAAATTCTGAAAGTTCACGCTACCATTATCTTTATAAAAACTGGAAACGGTTTGCTGGACGACCAGCAAGCTAAATAGATCTTCCACGTCCTACACCGAAATTGCAAATGTCCCGTGGATGTAGTTTTTGAGAAATTAGAGGACAATATGGGGAAGTCTAGTGCATCCTCTATGAATGCAATCGCTCTGTTCCAAAATTCCTATGGCCAGTGCATGTGAAGAAAGTAATGCTGAGGTATTATTTTCAAGCACATGAGGCCACTAGAGATGCAATCTACTAGGCTCTAGAAGAACACGAGCATAATCAACCAGTGTTAATTTATTTCTCTCAAGACCCTTAGACACTTTGAATAGACATACATTTTATCCAGGTAGCACGTGTCATACTTATAGCGACTCATTCAGGGACCCTAATCTAGTTGTGCACCATGTACCTGTCAATAAGTGAAGGAATTTTGCTAAATTGTCAATGGATGAGCTTTATGCTTTGTAATTTTATGTAGGAATGTTCCTAGTTTATTATGCTAAAGTCACTTTAAAACTATCGGTCTTGTATAAGGGAATCCATCCCCAAGATATATTTTTGAAAAATGGTCATATGTAATGGCCATTTAAGGCCTCATGCAATTCACGTAATGCCCTTGCCTTCAGTTATAAAAGGCGAAGAAGAGCTGCAATAAAATGGTAGTGAACTTACGGAAAACCTTCATATTTTCTCCTATCGTGTTCTTGTGAGCTTCGTTGTTCTCTAGGCATAATGTTATTTAAAGGATAGCAATAAATCGTTGATAATGTGATATCCTGATTCTTGGTGAAGCAAGTATTCTCTCTTTTTACCAGTCAAAGTGATCCTGTGGATCAAAAAGCTAAACTAATATTGGGACTTTCAAATCTCAAAGTGACCATTTTAATGATATTTTCAGACTAAAGTCAATCATATTTTGATTGGTGAGGAAAGGCCTATGTGTTGTGATGGCATGTTAACCTTAGATCTTCTTCTTCTTGGTAGTTTTATCTCTTTAGAGTTGTGCAACCGGAACTGATTGAACTAGGAACCACTCGAATTGGGCCAAAATGGCTAGTTCTAAGTAGTTCTCATGTGTGCCAGTCTAGTTACTAATTCCATAAAATTGGAACCAATGACTAGCAATTTAGTTCCTAATTTCAGAGTAGGAACCAGACCAATATTAAAAGTCCCCAATTAGCTCAAAGCTCAAATGAGCCCAGAAAGAATAATAGTCCACCCAAAAGAGAAATAAGTTGAGCCTAGAGGGAGTAAAGCCCACAACAAAAGGGAAGCTCTCCCTCTTTCTCCTACAAATGTAAAGAAAAAGGGAGCGCCTTAGCGAAGCAAATTGAAGGGAATCAAATGCACCTAGAGACGACACTATAACAAAATCCACTCTCTCTCTCTAGTTTCTCTCTCCCCATACATAAATGTTTGTTTTGTCCAGTTGGACAAAGAATTTTAGAGAGCATATATAATTTGCATAAATAGAAAAAACTGTCTTTCCACTTGTTCTGTTGAACTGCCCACGAACCGAATGAGATCAATTCTAGGGCTAAGTAGTCAGATTCTCAATTCCAACATTTGAAAATCGATCCTCCTAATTTGCTTCTTGAGTCTTGGATGGAACTAGTTATGACCGGGAATCGATTATCCCTATTATCCCTCATTAACTCCTGATGTTATCCATGCTAATTCTTGCTTTTCTTGAATTCAAAGTTATATATTATTTTGAGAAATCGAACATAGCCATATAGAATGAAACTTTGATGTATTCCAAAAGATTAATTTTTCGTACGTCAAATCAAATTTAATCATGTTAACATATATATATATATATATATATATATATTTCTAATAAGTATTAAGGCATTATTAAAATGTTGAGTGACTCTATCTGAGGAGAAAAGAAAGAACCACTTTAGAGAAATTTGATGGTCACTTAACATAAGGGATTTTGTCCCTTACTAAATTGACGGTTTGATTCTCTCTTTAAGGGTATATGAAATGCGCAAGAAATGAGACAAACACCACATATCCAATTGCAAGATTTTATATGCTTCCATACTGGATTCTATATGTAGGTATTTTCTCCATACAAGATTTATGAATAGAGTACAACGATGGAAAAAAGGTTTTTTTTGGAAGCAAAGAAAGTTTGGATTGGACCGTATAGCTTCAATGTTAGCAAAGTGACTAGAAATTTTTTTTTATAACCACGTCATGACATAGCTTTATTCTCACAACATTGTACATTAATTAGAAAAAAAGAAACTTATTCCAGTAATGGTAATATTAATTAATATATCAGGTTAATACTTAAATATTATTTGTGTATAGTCTATTGACCGAGACATACTTTGTTGTAGTAGTCAATAAAACCAAAAAGATTCATTAATTTTTTTTTTAAATTTCGTTTTGTGGCCATACCTGATTTTAGCCAAATAACATCACGGAAAGTTCAAGTGAAAAATCTATCACTATTGCTCCTGATTTTAACTCTCTAGAGAAAAGCAACTTTTTATTTGCTCCTTCAGTTGGAAATGAAAAGAAATTCAGTGTCCTGTCCAAAGCATCAGATGCAATTGACGACGACCTTGACCTGCAAAGCAACGACTTGTATCGCCAACTCATATATGTACGATTTGAATGCACCTGTGACACGACACTGACCTTGACCTGAAAAGCCAAGCAGCGACCTGCATAGCCAACTGATGTCCTCTATAGATTAGTATGAATACGTGATGTACAACACAACACAATGTACTACATTAACAAGTTATTTTTTAAAAATTAAAAAATTCTAACATATTAAAACTCAATAATTATTAAAAATATATTTATATATACATGATAAATTATTATTTTTAAATTATTTTAATTAAATTAATTTGATTTAAATTCGTAAATAAATAAAAATAAAGGAGTCTGAAATGAATTTACATTAATAATATTAACAAATTTATTCATATAAAATTAAAAGATACTCATAAAAAATGCGAAATTTGAAATTGTTCTAAAGCCAACTCCATAAAAAGAAAAGAAGAAAAGGAGAAGGTGTATGTTTAAGTATAAAACAGAAAAGGCGAAAAGATTGGGTAAATAGAAATTGGACAGGCATCCAATATTGTTTGGACTACTGATCGCTTGTTGTCATTTTACAGGGAAGGAGAAGAAGAGGAATTTTTTCGAAAGAATCATAATGAGATCTTTAAATGGTCTCACCTCATGGAAAAGTGGAAAATTCATAATTAGATGTGACTTATCGTAATTGCTGCACTGATTGAGGAAGAAAAATGAGCTTATTTGCGTTCCTCTCTTTTTCTACTTTTCTGCTTTTGCTTTTGCTTAGTTCTTCCAAGGCACCGACTGACTAAGGTACGCCCCTTTGTTTTTTTCGGTTTATTAGGTATGCTTTTTCCATCTTCAAGTCGTGACAGAAATGACAGAAAGAGGATTTTCCTCTTCCCCGTTTTGTCCACCGCAGAAGACTAAAAGATTGACCCAACTGAAAGGACAACAGATGAACAGTAATCACCTATCACATCCACTCGTGTGATGCAATCAAACACCTGTCTTTCTAATTAGACAATTAAATTTTGTTTTTTTTTTTCCAATTTTCAATGCAACCCCATACTATAGATTAGTTTTGCGATGAAAAATAAATTATTCTCGCACACCACTTTCATGAATGGAGTTCGCAATTAATTGATGATGGTTCCATTGCAGTTTCAGTCATTTTGGGATGTTCTATTGGGGACATGCTTAGAAGGCTTCTTCGCAATATCCCTCCAAAAAAGAAAAAAAAAAGTAATCAGGCCCTCCCTTGCAATCGTAGACTCATCTTCGCTCCCTTGCACTCACCTCCACCCTCCATTGTCTTCTTCAACAATTCTCTCTCCCTTTGCAGTTGTAGATGCAACTCAGAAATCATAATTCCTCGAATGACTATGCATGTTAGAATTGCATGTCAAAATCTCAAATTCACATGTTGAAACTTATTGGAAATGGTTGATCACGTGTTCAATTTTCCAACATATATTAATTACATGCCAAATACATGTCGAAGTATCCGAGATGAACAAAGGTTTTCAAAAAGTGTCCATACTTCTTAATTGAGGTTTCTATAATTTGAAAGGCTTGTGAGCTTTAATGATTTGGGTCTGCTTTTATCAAGATTGTGATTTGTGTTATGACATTACAAACTATTTTAAGAATTTCTAAATTGATTTGAAACATGAATAGAGACTTGCATTAAAAATTCAATTTGCTCGTGTGTAACGAAGCCCTTTTAAACTGGATATGAAATGGATAAAAAATAAAAGCAGGATTCTTGACAATGAAGATAGTTTGATTAATATTAATTTCTCGACTTCCTTGGAAGATATAGCAGATTAGTTAAAGTTTTCTTTGCCGAAAATAATAAGGTAAAAATGGTACTGTCATCATTAAAGCTATTGACAAGAGACTCCACAAAAGATGTCTCTGTCTGTTAAATATCATCCAATTTCGTATGAACTTCCATGAAAGAAAGTGTCAATTATGGTGTGCCTTTGGAAGGTGGGGCATGTAATTTTTAAGAAAAAAATGTCAATTTTGACGTCGACCTTGACTTGAAAAGTAAGGCGACGACTTGCACAGCCTACTCATATCTCTACGATCCGAACAAAGGCAGCGACTGGTACAGTCAGCTGATGTCTCTGCAATTCGAAGGTCTGTGAGCTTTAATGATTTCCCCATTCTCTAATCCGAGGTTCGCTTTTATCAGAATCGTGATTCACGTTGTGCACGTTAACGAAGACCTGTGAGCTTTAATGATTTCCCCATTCTCGAATCCAAGGTTCGCTTTTATCAGAATCGTGGTTCACGTCGTGTACATTACTGAAGACCTGTGAGCTTTAATGATTTCTCCATTCTCGAATCCGAGATTCGCTTTTATCAGAAACGTGATTCACGTTATATACATTACAATCGGTCGTAAATTGATTTGAAACATGAATAGAGACGTGTAATAAGGGTGCAATTTACTCGTGCACAACAACGCTAGCTTAACTCAAAATGAAACGAAAAAAGAGTAAAACTAGGGTTCTTCATTAAGAAGATAGTTTGATTAGTCTTAATTTCTCAAATTCTTTGGTAGATGTAGCAAAATAATTAAAGTTTTCTTCACCAAATATAAAATGGCGGAAATAGTACTGTCATCATAGAACTATACCCTACAACTCTTATCGTAGAATTAAAGTTGGAATATATCAATAAGTGGACTTCATAAAAACTGTCTCTAGGTCTATTACTTTCCAGACAATTTCTTTGAAATTCCATGAAAAGGGTGTCAAATTTGGTGTGCCTCTCAAAGGTGGACCCTATAACATGTCATTTTACTAAAGACACTTATATGAGAATTTCCCCAACGATGTTGACTGAGAATTTCAAGCTTACATTCAACGTGATCACTCGCAACTTGTGTTATTTTCAAGTTTTAGTCCATGCGGTCTGTGAAATTCTAAATAGATACAAGAAATTGATTCATGTGAAGTGTCCTACCTTAGCATATAACATGATTTGCAAAACCTGTTGTTGCCTCTAGCTAATTTTTTTGTGGGGAATTTTAATAAAGAATATGTTTATTTTCGTCATTACGACATGATATGTAACTCACCACTCCTTAATTCATCCACAGTTAAGATAATTTCGATCCATTCCACCCTCACCATCTTTGATAAAGAGGACTTCTTCGTCTACTAGGAGTGATGATCTAAATCGTTTAGTTGACGACAAGAGAAAACAATGAAAAAATTTGAATTGCTATGGAGCCACCATGTGAAATTGGCACCATCATACGAGATTTAATGGAAAAGTCCTTCGCTTTAGGGTACAATTCTGCTACAAATCGGATAGATAGAGAGAAAAGTAATTGAAATTCATTTGCCGATTTGGATTATCATTTCAATCTGGAGTGATCGGCTCTCGGTTCGATCCAGATCCAAGGTGGAACCTGGAACTGGACCGGGAGGACCAGATCCCAAATTATGGGACTGTGGACCAAATCGGCCAGTCTTGGAACTGAGAACCGGACTAATCGACCGATCCAGTCTGATGGAACTGGTAATTTTCTTTTTCGGGAAAAAAATTGTTTACAATACATTCTCAAAGATAATCCACCTCGTTTATATCTTGCTTTATTGATTTGTCTTTTTAATCTGTATGTAATGGTATTTTCCTAAGATTTTAAAGGGTACTAAGATCCAAATCCAGAGTTTGAGTTGCAAACTTGTGACAAGTGTGCTATCCCACATACGGCCCTCTTGGCCTTCAATAGGGACTGCCTATCAGTCACTAAGTTCCTTCTCAAACAATGAACCTATATCATAGTAAACTCTAGAATATCGGAAATTCTGGTGCACAGGATCCCCTAAGGGCAAGTGCAGAGCATACTCTAGGATTTTTCTAAATCACAGTGTTTGTTCAGAATCATCGTTATGGACTAGAAGAAGATGGGAGTGTTTAGAAGATCATGTTGGGAGTAGAGTACACAACACACTTCTTATTTCACTCTCTGATTTTTACAATGGGGGCTCCTTGCTCTTATATAGGCAAATGAGGATATAATAGACAAGAGCAGGCGGACTGGCTATGCTAGGATATAATTGAGCAAACTTAGCCACTTATAGGGAGTCCTAAAGAAATCCCGTGACAGGCTATGAACAGTAGTTTTTCGCCTGTTGCTACAGTAAAAACAGACTGGGTGAACAGTAAAAACAGACTGGATGAATAGTGAACAGTGTACAGGACCGGTGTACAGTGTTTTCAGGACGGCTTTATATGTCTCTTCCGTCTCTAGCATTGTAATGGTCGTAGTCCGAATCATCAGAGCTATGATGAGCGATTTGTTCTCTGTAGAGAGCCTCTTCTGCATCTAGACTGGAGCTTCCGTCTTTTTCTCTTTTAAAAGCACGGATGAGATTCTCGATTTCTTCTGCCGACAGGTTTGGTAGACGAGATAAACTAGCACCGAAAAAGCCAGAAAATGGGGCGTAATTTGGAATGTCTCCCCAAGGATCTTGTGCAAGTGGCCCTCCCCATGGATCATAGGGGGTGGAGGAGTCTGGATTGTTCTGCCGAAATGTATGAAGAGCTTCTTGGATCTGTTCTCTCGTGGAATCCCATGCTTCGAGGTGGTCCCAAGAGACAGGGACGTGGGCAGATGGCCATGCTTCTGGTGGGATGGTGCGATTTTCTTGACATAGGATCCTTTGGAGTTCACGTGACGCTAGTCTGCTTGTGGTGATGGAGTATGGAAGCGTCCGATAGATCCAAGCAAATTCTTGGAAAACTTGGGGCCTGTAGCTCGAAATTCCTACAGCAGAAGGTTTGTTAGCTATCCAACCACATGGATGGGAAAACGTCCATGGTCGGTGAAATAAGACGACGGTGTGTCGTTCTGGTTCAGGCCTTCCTTGGCGATTTTGGACCTTGAAAATTCTCTCCAATATTGGAGTGGTTTATACCATGCAAAAATCTCCAAGAGGTGTTTTTGATTATGAGGTTGAGCTTGGCCATCCTTGTGAATAACCTACAAAATTTTGTCAGTGGGAAATTCAATAGCTATAGTGTACAAGTTGAACATGTACCAAAATAACCATTTCAGTTCTTCTGGAAATTCTTCATCAGGAGACCATTTGAGAGGATGAATGAATGGATATTGCGGATGAAGTCCATCTGGTCTAAGCATCAAGTCGCCATGTTCACGAAAAATTTGGAGGTGATATTCCCACATCAATTCTGGAAGTTTTCCTTTCAGATTATTGTGGTGGATTGCCTTAGGAACATCAGGAGAGTATTTGAGACTGGGCCAACCACCTGGGATTTTGTTTGTTCAGTATGTGTCCTGGAAGGGCTCCTTTTTGACATACATGTTGATGGTTTGCATTGGTTCCTTTGGACGGGACAAGAAATCAGCAAGGACATTCTTAGTTCATGGAATGTGTTTAACTTCAAAGGAGTATTTAGAAAACCATTCAGCCCATCGTAGCAATTGTGGATGGGGAACCTGCTTTTGTTTGAACTTAAGCATCTGAGGAAATGATGACATATCCATTTCAACAAGAAAATGGTGTCCAATGAGGTGGAATTCAAACTTCTTGATGCCATATTTAACTACAAGTATCTCCTTAAAAGTGGAATGATAATGGATTTCTGCCTGAGAAAATCGATCACTTTTGTAGGCACAGATATGCCTGGTTCCATCAATTTCTTCGGAAAGAATGGCTGCCCAATATTTGTCGCTGGCATCAGTTTGGAGAATTCTTTTGCCAGTGGATGGGATTTTTAGAGGAGGAAGGTTCTGCAAGAGCTGTTTGAGTTGAGCAACAGCTTGAGTTTGTTTGGATCCCTATGGGGGAGGATCCTTTTTGAGCATTTGCTAGAGAGGTCTCAAATACTTAGAGATGTGTGGAACAAAATCTCGTAAATAATTTACAATGCCAAGAAATTGCTGGACTTGTTTAGGATTGAGATCCTTTTCAGGGAATTTTTGGAGTTCATCAGCAATATGGGGTTCAGGGCAATAGGTTCCATCTTTGAGACGCATGCCAAGGAATTCAATTTCCTTTTGGGCAATAATCATCTTTTTTTGGGAAAGCATAATGCCATGTTTCTTAACAATATCAGCAAATTGTGTTAAAAGTTGGCAATGAGATTGTTCATCATGGCTGAATAGAAGGATGTCATCAATATAAATCTGTGAGTTTTGGAGGATGGGTTCGAAGATTTTGCACATAGCCTTTTGAAAAAGGGATGGTGCAGTTTTGAGGCCAAATGGGACAACTGTCCATTGGAAATGCTGGTTTGGGATATAAAACCGTGTTTTAGGTCTGTCTACTGGGTCAATACCCAATTGCCAAAATCCTGCCTTAAGATCAATTTTTGAATAGATCTTTGCTTGGGCAAGGCTTAGGAAAAGGGAATTTTGATGAGACAATGGGAATTTATCATCTTGAAGGAACTGGTTTAGAGGTTGGTAATTAATTACTAACCTCATTTTTCCATGGTTCTGCTCGGCTCGTTTGTTGACATAGAATGCTTCACACGCCCATTGAGAGTCAGAGGGTTCAATGAGACCTTGTGCCAGTAGTTCTGCACATTCTTGCTGAGCGAGTGCGAGATGTTCGGGGTTCATTCCTGAGTGACTAGCTTTTGTAAGATTGATGTCTTCATTCCTTTTGAAAGGAAGTTTGATATAAAAAGAAGGGTTTTTCCACAATAGCCGGGTGCAAGTTTGGGAAAACTGGGAGTGTGTTTCAGCACAGGAAGAAAGTAGGCTTTGAATGATCGGGTCCAGAATGGCTGGTTGGAGGGCATAAAATCGTTTAATGTCTACAAATTCCTTGAATTAATTTTTGAAACGAAGACCATGAGATAGAATTCTGAGTTTGGGAAGTTGGGTCAAGATGTCCCAACCAATGATGATATCTTTGTCTGGAGATGAAGAACCAAGAACCTTGGTGGTTATAGAACACTGGGGAAAGAACTGAATAGTAATGGGTTTACTACGATACTTGGTAGCAAAAGTGTCACCAAAGGCAGAATTGAAATACCTGGTGTAAGGTTTCCAAAATTCTTCTGAAAGGATCTTTGTGTCCAGAATGGAAGAGTTTGCTCCAGTATCGATGAGTGCTACCAAAGGAATTGGTTTATGGTATTTGGACAAGAGAATGTGGACAGGGATATACGGGTGATGGACAGATTCATTGAGGTCAATTTCAGCAGGTGAATTAGGAAAGAAAGTAAAGATATCGTTTTCAGAATCTGAGCCTGAATCTGAGCTATATGTCTGAATAGACAGAGGGTATTTTCAGATGGTTGATCGTCTAAAGAGAAGACATATTCTATATTTGAATCATCAAGTTAAATACCAGTGCTTTTGGCAATTTTGTCGATCAAATGGCTTGCTTGCTTGCTTGCTTGCCTTTGGACAATTTTTGGCAAAATGTCCTTTTTTGTTGTAGACATAGCACCTGTCTTTGCTGCACTTCTTTGAAGAACGATGATGGCTTTTACGCAGAAATTTCCACTTACCCTTACTTTTCCCTTTGCGTGACTTCTTGAAGGAGAGTCATTTGAAATGTCTTTTCTTTTTGCATCCTATGCAGGATAGATCTGAGCAGTCTTTAGGGCATTTGATCTTTAAACCGGGTTTGAAGCATGCTTTGTCAATGTGCCTATTTTCTTTGAGAAAGCTTCGAAAGGCTTCTCGTCTAAGGCAAAGTTCTTCTATAGCGATGTGAACAACCTGCTGGATCTCACCAAGAGTAGCTTCTGTGAAGCTTTTCTGTCTCTGTTGGAGAGTTTTTTCTGCAGCTTGGCTAAGTTCCTTTGGAATAGATGCCAAGAAGATGGGCTTGAGATTCCAATCTGCACCAAATAGGTAAAACAGCTTGATCATAGCTTGAAAATGACAATCAAGATCTTTGCGTCTTAGTGAGCAACATTTCCGGTCAAAGATCCCCTTTCTTTTGAGTTCTTTGGAATCTTCGGGCTTGCCGATGAAGTACATATGAATAATCTGGATAACATTATCCAAATGTTGAGTCAAGAAGTACATCTGATCTTGTTCTGCAGCAGTGTGCTACCAATCTTTAAGTACTCCTGTAAAACGACTAGTGAATTCCAAGAGAATATCATAAGTGCTGGGTTCAGAAATATGCCTGGCAGTTAGCTAAGCATGGAATTCTTGAAGCCTATCAGGCCATTTAAAATATGGGATGTCATTTAGTGTGAAATAGATTTTGGATGATGAGGCTGTAAAAGACTGGGTGGCGTCTGGTTGTTCCTGATGATGGATTTCGGGTTCAGAGAATATTTTTTCATCATTGACACTATCTGCCATAAAAAAATGATACCATAAAGGGTACTATTAGTTCGGTCCGGTTGGTCCAATTCCCACATTGAAACCAGGAACTGGACCAATCAGCCATCAGTTCCAAGAATGGGAATCGGGAACTGGACTGCCAGCTACAAGAACCACCCAAAATCGGCCGATCCTGTCTAGTTTGGGCAGTTTGCACACCCCTCCCTTACCCAAGACCTTGTCTATAGGTTAAAAAAATGATTTTTGGGCATGTATGACACTTCTTCTTCTTCTTTTCTATTTTCTAGTCATCATTGTGTTTATTTCTCAAGGAAAATTTCAAAAAATGACTCAAAGTGCTCTTATTTTCTCAAATAAGAACCTGAAGTAAATATCGTTTCAAATATAGGCATAGAATGCTATCGCTTCCTCAAATAAGGGCTTAGATCTAAAGTGATTATATCTATTTCAAATGAGACCATGACTTTCCGACGGTCATGACCATTTTCGTTATTTACCCCTTTTCTTCATTCTTTGCCACCGGCCAACTAGCCACTAGAGAGCCCATGGCCAATGAGGGCTCGGTGACCTTGTCGGCCATGGGCGAGGCCACCCTTGTTAGATTTGGCGAGGATTGGCCTTGCTTGGGGCTAGTGAGGGTGGCCTCACGTGCAGTTGGCAAGGGTGGTAGACCCCTCACTAGCCTTTACCAGTGGCTGCTACCCAATGCTGGAAAAGAATAACGAAGAAAAGAATAAAAGAAAAGAACTTTGGATGAAAACACCCTTAATGGGTTGGCAAATTTAGCTGGCCAGCAATCGGCGAGATCAAATTCTTATTTGGAATAAGCATGGCCACTTCAAGCCATTATTTGAAATAAGATCCACATCATACCTTTATTTAAGAAAATACGGGCACTTCGGACCCTTTTCTGAAAACTTTTCTATATCTCATATTATCTAAGGGATATGGCAATATATACTAATGTATTTAATATTAATAACCACATTGTTTTGAATAGTTGGCACTAATTTTACAAAATCCCCCATGGTATTAGACACAACATGTTGAATTCAAATCTTTGAGGCCTCTATTTGTCATCTCTACTTATACAAAATCCAACCTACTTTTAAATATGAAAAATCGCGCATTTTACTAACATTTCAATTTTTAGAATAGTTCAGTGATTATATGCGTGTTTATTTTACATATAAAGTGCAACTTAACGTCGTAGCTCATATTTCTTGAATAAATAATATTAGAGGTTAATTAGGAAAATTGCATGATGTTCTTAAACATAAATGAATATAAAAAAAATACAATAAAACAAATTTTAGCAATTATGAAAACCCTAATTACCAAAGTTTATAGAAGTCAAAATTATTTCTGTCCATTACACACCATATTATATCAATAAATATGACTAAACGCATAATTACTAATGACTGTTATTGTTAAATGCATGGTGATGTTAAAGTTTGAGGCCGTTGATATTCCACTATTATGGCATGAATGTCTATATAACACATTACACATGGTAAATTAAGTAAGGAAAAAAGATTAATCACTAATAATGATGTAACCAAACTAAACTTTACAAAGTTGAGAAACTAATTATTCACTAAAATGAATATTTGAATATTCTTATACTGAAAATAAAAAAATAAATTATAAATATGCCTTCTTGGGAAAAAAAAATTATTGTGAATTTCTTTACACTTACAAGTTGAAGAAATGAATTGCTTTAAAAGGTCTTTAGGACGTGATAGGGCATATGATTTCGTGACAAGAGTACTCCAATCTCCGGCTCAGAGGAGCTTGTGCTCTTTTGATGAGTAGCAAGAAAATGATTGTTGAACATATGTTTATATTAGGGTGTGAATGATAACATTTCGATCAGAAATTAATTTCTGGAAAAGAAATATATTTTTTTTATTTCTATTTCTATATAAGTTTCTAAACAAAAAATGCGTTTGATAACGACACAAAATTTCTATTATTGGAATAGAAATTCGTTTGATAATGAAAAAAAATTTCACTTTCTCGAGTGGCGATGGTGACCGTTGGTCAGTCAGTGACGGGGGCGGCGGGTGGGTTCGGGTGAGAAATAAAAAAGAGAGAAATAATTTCTAATTTTTATTTCAGAAATAGAAAAGTAAAAATTTTTTGTTTCTTATTTCTATTTCAAATCTACTTTTGGAATATAAATTTATTCCAAAAATAGAAAAATGAAATAATTTTACCAAACGGATTTCTATTTCAAAAACATATCTAGAATAGAGAAATAGTTTTGGAACAAAAATAAAATGATTATCATGCACAGCTTTAATGATCCACCCTCAAATAAATCGTGCATTTGGAAAATGTCAGTGCACTGCATTGCACTAGATTCGTCCCCCGAGGAACCATCGTGGAATCGTCTCGCGCATGTGCCTGGGGACCAGCTGACGTTAACCCCTCGATTTTGAACTTACGGTCTTCTTTTGATCAACCTATAAGTACACGCACCCGACCAAAGAAAAAAGCAAAAGTTAGAAGAAACCCATCTTCCTTCCCCTTATAATCCCCCGAACCCATCGAGTTAATTCATAAAAAAAAAAAGAACATATTTGCAGAGAGTTGAAGGAAGAGCCATGGTCATCTATAAGCTTCTCTTGAAGGTTGTCGTGCTTGGGGCTTTATTGGGTTCATACCACAATCGCATAACAGAAGCTGGTGATTTGATGACGAACCGCGGATGCCGAAATGCTTGCGGAGCCCTCTCGATTCCATATCCCTTTGCAACGGGAGACAGCAGTTCCAACTGCGGCATCGATTACCCATCTTTTATTATTGATTGTGATTACTCTACTGACCCTCCCATACCTTACATGGATAAAAAAAATAGTAACATTGAAATACTCAACATTTCTCTCGAGAGCCACGAGATGCGAGTAAACACTTTAATCGGTCAAGATTGCCACAACTCTTCCGGGCACATTGGGCCTTTGAGCATATATCCGAGTCTCATGCTACTTGGTTTCCGCATATCTAGCACCAAGAACAAGTTCACCGCTATCGGTTGTGACACATTGGCCTCCCTCCTAGACCCTGACGAGAAGTTCTCTTTTGGGTGTATGTCTTCGTGCAGGAACGTTTCGGAGGTCAGCGATGGGTCGTGTTCTGGTATCGGTTGCTGCGAGACTAGCATCCCTAAGGGCTTCTTCTTCTATAATATCTCCATTCACAGCTTTTACAATCATCGCTATGTCCTGGATTTCAATCCTTGTAGCTATGCCTTCGTCGCTGAGATCGGCTCCTACAATTTCTCTGTTGGTGATCTTAAGCGACTCAAATTTAACCAATCCACTGTAATTCTCGACTGGGCAATAGGGAATCAAACATGCGGGGATGCCATGAAAAACTGTATGACCTACATGTGCACCAACAACACCAGTTGCTCTGATGTTGAAAATGGATCAGGGTACAAGTGCATTTGTAAAGCAGGTTACCAAGGCAATCCTTACCTTTGGAATGGTTGTCAAGGTACGTTAACAAAATCAACTTTCTTTATCTTGCACTTCGTATTTGATGTGTGTTTAATTTTTGTAGATATTGATGAATGTGCGGATTCAAAGAAGTATCCATGCGAGGGAATGTGCCATAATATTGAGGGGAGTTACATATGTTCATGTCCAAAGGGTTATCATAGTAATGGCAAGAAGATAAGTGAAGGTGGACAATTGTGCATTGCTAATCCAGCATCACCATTGAGGGAGATTTTGATTGGTAAGCTCTTTCATTTTGCTTGAAGTGTCTGACCCAGAAAACATACTGCGTTAGCTTATTGCTAGAATATATACTTTGATTTTTTTTTTGGTGGTATAGCAGAAAATTAACTACTCACCATTTCGCCCGATTTTTCTTCCACTATTTCGCTTGCTTGGGATAATTCAAAATGAAACTTTCTATATCCTTCTCACTGAAGTTTCTATGCGGAAGATAAATGAGATTATGTGATGCATTGAGCACATCATGTGTTACTAAGTACATTACGATTGAGCTTCTTTAAAATTCAAAAATAGATTTAAGTTCCCTCATGTCAATATTTGTACTCTTCGAGCGTCCAAAGACATGGTGACCTTGGGCTTTGGGTAAATATAAAGATATTTTCCAACGATTGAGAACACGTCACAAATATTAATATCAGTAATGCGCGTGAAAGCGTTCAGTTTTACAATGTGTGTGACCTTCGGGGTATTCAATCGGAGGGAGGTCACCTATCTCAGGTAACCAGAGATTTGTTGTCAAGTGAGTGGTGAGCGTTCTCCAATTTGACATCGCGACTTTTAGAAAGAAAGGGGGGCAGAGGCGATGGTCGCAAAAGCGGTTGGTGGCACATTGCCGAGGACTTGTTGGCAAAAACTGGTTGAGACATACGTTTAGGGATGGCTATTTTATCGATCCAAGAAGATATCCTTACTTGCTAGTCCCAAATAAAATTCGTCAAAACCCGTGATTACTGGATTTTGTAGCCGAGATTTGGCAAAATAGATATGCTTTACATCCAGGCCAGGGGGAGAATAGACATGCCTAGCTCTCTTTTCCTTTCGTCGGCTGGCTTCATTTGGCCTCAAGCGGGGGCGGGACCGGTGATCTCTACTAGCTATCGATGAGGCCCGACGTTGGCCAGCTGATTAGAAAGGAAAAAAAGAAAAGAAAAAGACTAAAAAATTCATAAACTTACAAAAATTTACAAATTGTCCACATTAGTATTAGTTAGTGCTAACTAAATTGCTACGTTAGCGATTTCCGACCAACATTGGCAAATCTTTAAAAAGTTTATGACTAAATTAGCTAGTTATCAAAAGATTTATGGCTAAATTTGCATGATTAAAATGTTGATGATTGAATTGACTGTTGTACAGAAAGTTTAGGATTTTTTGGAAAATTTTCCTTATATTTTCATAATCTACACATTTAACTATTTTGATTGTATTGTTGTTTCTCACCCATAAATGATGCATAATACTTTCGAATTATTTGGTTGAGCAAAGCCTCCTTTGGTCTCTCTCTCTTTAAATCATGAAGGCACTTGTTCAAATTAGTGGAAGCTATTTTGTTGACGATGAATGGGAAATTGGTTACGTAGCAATTCCCGCTGACTCTTTTTTTTTTTGACACGGGGAGGCATGGGTGTCGCCACAGTGTTGCTTTTGTTTTCTTGGTGGTCTTACAAATACCACAAAAGAAGGCGTGCGGCAAAGCTCAAACAAAAATTCTTCAAACGTAATGGTGGAATTTTGTTGCAACAACGCCTATTTTCTATTGAAGACAATCAGGTGGAGAAAGGCAAGTTATTCACCTCAATGGAGTTAGACATGGCTACGAACCATTTCAACCAGAACCGAATATCGGGTCAAGGAGATCAAGGAATTGTTTACAAGGGAATGTTGATAGACGGAACAATTATTGCAATCAAGAAATCCAAAGTTATTAATGTAGGACAAGTCGAACAGTTTGTCAATGAAATCGTTATTCTCTCTCAAATCAATCACAGAAATGTGGTCAAGCTATTAGGATTTTGTCTAGAGAGTTAAGTCCCTCTTCTAGTATATGAACTTGTCCCCAGTGGGACTCTATACCAATATCTTCATGATCCAGATAGAGAATTTCCAGTCTCATGGAAAATGCGGCTAAGAATTGCCAGTGACGTTGCAGGGGCTCTTTCGTATTTGCACTCTGCTGTTGCCATACCAATTTATCATCATGATATCAAGTCATCAAATATACTTTTGGATGAAAAATATCGAGCCAAAGTGTCGGATTTTGGAGCTTCCAGATCGATTACCATCGACCAAACACACTTGACCACAATGGTACGAGGAACCTTCGGATACTTGGACCCTGAGTATTACCAAATAAGTCAATTTACTGACAAGAGCGATGTCTATAGTTTCGGGGTTGTTCTTGTTGAACTACTAATTGGAGAAAAGCCAATTTCGGCTGAAGAGGGCAGAAATCTAGCCTCATACTTCATCATTTCAATGGAGGAGAATCGCTTGTTCGATGTTCTTGGTAAGGAAGTATTAGACCATGACAAGAGTAAATAAATTATTGCACTGTCCAACTTGGCGAAAAGATGCTTAGAACTTCATGGAAGGTACAGGCCTACAATGAAGGAAGTAGAGATGGAATTGGAGCGAGTACGATCACTACGAAATCCCACGGTTGTCCGGCAAAATGAAGAAGAGATCCATCGCATTAGAACTGGATCTATCACTGTTGTAGTGGGCGATTCCCATGTTGACGCAGTTAGAAGCAGAAGTAGGGATGACTTCGATGGAGGAGGATCAGTCACTCTTATCGCCAAGATGAAGATGCATTCGGTTGTCTCAATCCAAATTTCTGTGATATAAGACATTGCAATTTCTCTATTTGCCTTTACACGTGAGTTGCAGAATAATGTTGATGAAGTGCCCAGAAACAATATATTAGATTCATGAACCCTTTTGGTGTACTCTTTGTATGTGTAGTATCACCTATGACTATATTATCTCTTCTGGATTTCCTGTTAATTTGCTTTAGCTTTTCACTAGGGTTTAATATTATATCAAGAAAATTAGCCCCCTTACCAAAATACCCCAAATTAGTTGTTTTAGAAATATTTCATCACTGCTTTATAAACTATAAACATTGATGCGTTTCCCATTTCTTCCTATCGTATCAATAATATTTTGCAATAAGGCTATTTAAACAAAAAAAAATTATAATGTCGATTTCTATATAAATGCGAGGTGTGTGCACTTTTACTGGTCTATGTAAATCAATGAGCATAAGGAATATGTTTATATTGGTTTTACAAGGGAAAATGTTGATGTGATATTTTTAAGAATTGTTCTTCATACTACTTGAACCGATTTCTTCCGGCTATTTGTTGTTATTCGTGGCTCCCCAACTCAATTCCATTGGTCTTCTAATATTTATTATGTTATGCTAATTAATAGCTAAATTTATTTCTAATAAAAAGGAACTTATTGTACATTGAAAGTACTTTACATGTGCTTTTTTCCTACTCCATCAACGAGCTGAAGTTCCCTAGTGCATGTCAGCTGTTAAATTTATGAATAGATTCACTCATTTTAATGCATCCGTAATGATTCGCTTAGATTACCCGTATATTTATTTTAATTTTATGATGATTCTCATAGACTTATTGTGTAAGCTCAATATATCAGATACATAAACGCGAATCAAGTTTATAAGTGATGTCCTCATCACGTTATATCCAAATTTATATCAGGTCCGGAATCATATATAAGCTCAAGAGACATAGTGTACCTGTGCCTTGTGTTCCAATATAATATTGGACTCATTATGGACATGTTGTATTGATTATAAGTTTTTCAAAAAATTTGAACTATTTAATTTTCATGTTAGGTCTCAACAATAGATATGTGCAAAATTATCTTAGAACAAATATCTGCACATTGCATTACAACGGATATATTTTGTATCCACATTAGGCTCGTCATAAGCAGATTGTGTTCAGTAAGAGCCCTTAAAAATGTTTCGAACTATAGTTTCATTTTAGGTCTCCGCGCAGACATGTATGAAGTGTTTAGTGCAAAATATACTATGTATGAATTTTCTAAGTGCAAAATGTAACAAGAACTAAAAGGTAGATTGCCAAAAGAAAAAAAAAAAACGCTACTTCCCTAGAAGGGCACATGTAAATTGGTATATGATGTTGAAAATGAAGATAAAAATTTATCGAAAAAAACGTCTCATAGTTGAGGGCAATTGCCAGGTCAAGGGTCCATCACGTTTCGGCAAGACAAAGGTTTCACTGAAACCTCCTCTTGACATATGTCTATCTATTTATCTATTAATGGTCGTATATGAATGAAAGTGTTCGGAACTTTCTTTCCTAGCAACTTTTTCTAAGCCGGCTTGACTATAGCTAATGACAATAATCTTTCGAGTCTTCGACATTAACATATTGAGATACCAGTCCTCAAAAGATGTTGGTCAGAGACACTTCAATGGGGTCACCGTCAATCTCTGCCTCGACATCAAATTTTCCCTTAAACTCGAAGGAACAATGGTGTACCCTCAAGGAGAACCAAATCAACCCACCCCCCAAAAAAAAAAAAAAAAAGAGAATTGCAAAATCACTTTTCCCTAACGTCCTCTTTTACTGGAAAAATTATTTAAAAAAACCTCTTGTACAACAACCAACTCAATTATAAACCTTTCAATTATGTCAATTTAGTCATGAACTTTTTGACAACTTGTCAATCCATTCTTAAAATCTTCAAATTATGCTAATTTATTCCTCAACTTTTGAAAGATTTATCTATTTAGTACTAAACCTTTTAACAAATTATTAATATAATCATTCTAACTAATTTTGGTTGGGAATCTCTAATGTAGTAATCCAGTTAGCAACGGTTGTCATACATGGCATGGTTGGCGCTAATAGGGACAATTTGTAATTTTTGTTAAAATTTTCACAACTTTTTTTTTTATTGATTTGCAATTTTTCTTTTTTCCTTTTTTATTTTTTTGTTCACATGATTGGCAGGGCCATTGAAACCCTCCACTAGTCCCTGAGCAAGTGTGGCAAAGCCCTCATTGGATCAAGGCTAGGTTGTCCACCCTCACTATGGCCAGTGAGGGCCATGATGCCCTTGCCTTATTAGATGTGGCGAGGATGGTCCCTCGCCCCAACCTTCCTAGGCCCTAACAAGGGCATTGACCTTCACTCATGTTGGGCAAGGGCTTTGTAGTCCTTGCCTTATGGTTAGGGAGGTTATTGACCCTTAGTTAGTGGTTGACGGCTTGTAAAGGGTAAAAAGAAAAGAAAAGAATGATTAAAAATAAAAAATAAAAAAATGGGAAATTTAAGAGAAATTAAAAATTATCATTGTAGACTAGATGACGTCACATAGGATAGCAAGCATTGATTAGATTGTCATATTAGTAATTTCCAACTGAAATGATTCAAAATGATTATATTGATAACTTGTTAAAATGTTTAGGACTAAATTAATATAATCGAAATGTTTATGTCTTAATTGGTAAGTTTTAAAAGGCTTATGACTAAATTGCCATAATTAAAAAAAATTAAGACCGAATTGATTACTGTTCAATAAATTTAGGATTTTTTGAATATTTTTTTCTTCTTACTTCTAAAGTTATATTTGTTCCTTTCTCTCTCATGTTTAGCGTCCAAGATTCGATGCAAATGGTTCTACGGGTTGTTCCATCATTCTTTTATGTGCGATACATGACCCTGCAGCTTTTTTATATTTTTCACAAGCCATATTTGCCACGGTATTATTGTGATGGCAAATTTTTGTTTTTTTTTTTGGGTGGGAGATTGCAAGTTAATTAATAGTGATTTGATGACATCTATCCAAAGAGATGACACAAGTAAAAGAGGAGGTCATACTAATCCAATTTAAAAAAATTTCTTCTAAGCTCCGAGTCCTCCCCATTTTCGTGTTATCAAAAGGATATAGCCAGTCATAGAGATAGGACTTTAGGACCTGAGTAAGTCCTTAAATTGGTTCGTCTAAATTTTGAGACGTAAAACACATGAGTATTCTCACTTTGCTACTTAAGAAAAATATACAACTTGAAACAAGATGTGTAAAACATACAAATATCGACACATTAAAATAAGAAATAAAGTCAAGTTGGGCATTCTCACTGGAAAGGGTACCGCTAGCGGCACTCGTAGATGGAAATACTCCTAAAGAAAGATAGGCCGATAGAGTCGATCTCAACTTCATTTCACTGTGAGCCCATAATCTTTTCACAGATCTTGAGGTTGAGGACCACGATATCATTTTGATGGTAAGTTTTTTCTTTTACTTTTTTTTTTTGGTCGGAGATAATCAGTTAATTATTAGTGATTTGACAACATCTATCTGAGGAGCTGACACAAGTAAAAGAAAAGTCATACTAATCCAATTTAAAAATTTTCTTCCAAGCTCCGAGTCCTTGCCATTTTCATTTCGTCAAAAGGGGCATAGCTGGTCATAGAGATAGGATTTCTATTGAGTTATTTAGACACTTGCTAGTTCGACAAAAAAGTTCCTATACGTGCATGCTTTAAATGACATGGTTAAAAAAAATTAAGACCTAGAAAACTGTAAGTACACTGTATTACCATGGGAAAAGAAAATTCGTATTCTTGTGGTTAGTTTGAGTTTATTGCTTCTTTTATATCGAATTAATGTTGTTAAATCGAAGACATTCTTTATAGGCTGTGGAATGTGTGCTTTGTATTTGTTTTTTTTTTTTGGGGTAGATCAGCTTAATCAAATCCATTGTCCTAAATTTAAAATCTAGTGAGGGTTAGTTTATTAGTTGAATACTTAAATATTAATTTGTGTATTGTTTGCTAACCTAGGCATACTTTGTTGTAGCAGTTAATAAAACCGTATAGATCCTTTGATTTTTTTTTCCTTCGCTTAGTAGCTACACCTGATTTTAACCAAGTAACTCTAGGAAAAATTAAAGTATAAATTTCTATCATTATTGCTCTTGATTTAGACTCTCCAAGAAAAGAAGCTTTCTTTTGCTCTTTTAGCCTAAAACCACGATGCATTCGGTCCCATTTCTCATCCAAAACATCATATGCTACTGACATTCACTCTCTCTCTCTCTTCACTAAGGAAGCCTTGACAAGACATTCACATTGTAATGTCGCAACGTGGCTACCTCAACTCCAAATGAAAGGAAAAGTAAAAGTAGGATTCTTGACAGAGAAGATAGTTTGATCAATATTAATCCTCAACTTTCGTCATAGACATAGCTAAATTGTTAAACTTTTCTTCGCCGATTATCGCAAAGCAAACGTCTTACCATCATCATTTGTGCACAAGAACTATAAACCACAACTTTCATCGCAGAATTAAAGTAGCAATTGAAGTAGCAATTGTATCGACAAGAGACTTTCTAAAAGCCGTTCTATGCCTGTCAAATATCAACCAATTTCGTTTGAAATTCCAATAATAAATGTGTCCCATGCTGTGCGCCTCTCGAAGGTGGACCCCAAAGCAAGTCTTTTTAAAAAAGAAACTTTTCTGAAAATTCCATTGCACTCTTACTGTCCTCGATGAAGAGGACTTCTTAGTCTGCGGAGGGTGATGATCTGAATTATTTGACTGACAAAACGAGGAAAAAAAAACATGAACTGACTTGGAGTCACTATATGAAATTGGCTCAATCAAACAAAATTTGCAGCTTGTATGGCCAGCTGATGTCTCGACGATCTTAAGGCCTATGAGCTTTCATGATTTGGCGATCCCGAGTTCGAGGTTCGCTTTTATCAGTAATGCGATTCATGTTGTGATGCTATGATTGGTCGCAAAAATTTCTAAGCTGATTTGAAACTGAATAGGGACATGCATTAAGGATTCAATTTGCCCGCATGTGACAAAGCTAACTTTACTCGAAATTAAACGAAGAAAAAAGTAAAAGTAGGATTCTTGATAAAGAGTATAGTTTGATTAAAATTAATTTCTCAACTTCCCTGGTGGATAGCAAAATAGTTAAAGTTTTCTTGGCTGAATATATTAAGGTTAAGGGTGGACAAAGACTATCTCTTTAACAAGACATTCCCTCCCCTCCACAGAGAACGATAGGCAATGAAATTCTTCTTAGTGGTACTGACATCATTGAAGCTGTTACCAGATAAATAAAGTAGTAATATATCGACGAGAGGCTCTGTAAAAACTATCTCTATATTAAATATCAACCAATTTTGTATGAAATTTCACGAAAAAGGTGTCAATTATGGTGTGCCTCTCGAAGGTGGCCATATAGCATATCTTTTTACTGGAGACACTTTCTATAAATTCCACCAACGATGTGGACTGAGATAGAAACATAAATTTGCATGATGAACCTATGTAGTATTATTATTATTATTATTATTATTATTCTTATTCCATGATCTTAATCTGTAATTTCAAGCTTCCATTCAACACGATCCCTCTCAAAATGGTTATTTACAAATTTTGGCTTATATGGATTGTGAAATTCTATGCAGATACAAGAAATTAATCCATGTTACAAGATATGTTTTCACTTGCGAGGGCCATCGGCGGTAATTTCTCCAGAAGGGCGCCCAGCCTGGACCATGTTCTTTAATTTTACGTGTCGATGCTCGCATACCTCGCATCTCTTGTTTTAAGTTGTCTATTTTTTTTCCTGAACAAAGTGAGAATACCCTCGTGTTTTACATTTCAAAGTTTAGACAAAACAATTTAAAAACTTGCTTAGGTCCAAACTCCTTAATTCATGCACAATTAAGATAATTGCCAAGATTCATTCGAAACCATTTCACCCTTACTGTCCTTGATGAAGGGTGAAATGAATCCTTTGATCTTTTTGTTTTCCATTTAGTAGCCATAGCTGATTTTGACTAAATAAGATTAGGATAAATTAAGCTAAAATACCTGTCACTATTGTTCTTGATTTTCACTCTCTTAAGAAATGCAACTTTCGTTGCTCCATGATATTCCTCGTCCAAAGCATCGGATGCAATTGACATCCACTCTCTCTCCCTCTCTCTTTAGTAAAGAAGTCCTGACAAGATCATCCGCGCAAGCTTGACGTTGACATTGACCTAAAAAGCAAAGCAACGACTTGCATGGCCACCTGTTTGCTTCCTCTGGATAAAATTTTCGATTGGAAATTTTTTTATGTAAAATATGTCAATTTTCGTTGTTGTGACGTAATATGTTAAGTCACCACCCATCATTGCATCCACAGTAAAGATAGTCTCCAAGATTCATACAAATCCATTTCACCCTTACTGTCCTTGATGAAGAGGACATCTTCATCTGCTAGGAGTGATGATCTGATTCATTTTGGCGTCCCCTAGGAGTGATGATCTTTATTCTCACTATTATTTACATTAATTAGAAATAAGAAACTTATCCCATTAATAGTAACACTGATTGATTAGATTAATGCTTAAATAATACTTTGCGTATAGTCTATTAACCTATACATACTTTGTTGTAGCAGTTAATAAGATCCTATGAGTTTCCTTCTTTTTTTCTTTTCCCGTTTAGTAGTCATGCCTAGATTTAACCAAATAAATTTGGAAAATTTAAAGTAAAATCTCTATCACCTTTTTCTCTTGATATTAACTCTGAAGAAAAGCAACTTCCTTCGCTGCTTCAGCTTTAAACAAAGACATATTCAGTGCCATTCCTTCTCTGAAGCATCGGATGCAATTCACATCGACCTTGACCTGAAAAGCAATGCAATGACTTGTATAGCCAACTCATATCTCTACGATCCGAACACATCTGCGACACGCAATTGACCTTGACCTGAAAAGCTAAGTAGCAACATGCATGACCAACTAACATCTCTATGATTCGAACAGCCTGTGAGCTTTAATGACATGGTCGATTCTGATTTCAAGGTTCGCTTTTTGAGGAACATGATTCACGTTGTATATGTTACAATCGGTTGTAAAAATTTCCAAATTGATTTGAAACATGAATAGACTTGCACTAAGGTTCCATTTGTTCGTGCGTAACAAAGCTGACTTAACTCGAAATGAAAGGAAGAAAAAGTAAAAGTAGGATTCTCGATAGAGAGGATAGCTTGATAAATATTAATTTCTCAATTTGGTAGATATAGCAAAATAGTTAAAAAGTTTTCTTCACCGAATATAATAAGGTAAAATTGGTACTGCCATCATAGAACAATACCCCACAACTCTTATTGGTGAATTAAAGTAGCAATGTATTGACAAAGAGACTTTATAAAAGCTGTCTCTATGTCTGTTAAATTTCAAACAATTTCGTATGAAATTCCATGAAAAAGGTGTCAATTTTGGTGCGTCTCTCGAAGATGGACCATACAGCATGTCTTTTTTTCACCAAAGGCGCTTTTCCCAAAATTCCACCAACGATGTTGACTAGGTTAAAACATAAATTTGCATGATAAACCAATGCTTTCTTTATAATTATTGTGTGATCTTAATTTGTAAACTTTCATTCATCGTGATTCCTCACAAACTTATGTTATTTTCAAGTTTTGGCTCATGTGACTTAGATATTCTAAACGGATACAAGAAACTGATTCATATGAATTGTCCTACCTTAGCAAATAGCATGATTTGCAAAACCTGTTGCTTCCTCTAGCTATATTTTTTTGTTGGAAATTTCATTATAGAATATGTTTATTGTCGTCGTTGTTAGAAGATAAGAAAATTTTCAAGATTTATTCAAATTCATTTCACCCTTGTTGCCCTTGATGAGGGGGACTTCTTCGTTTACTAGGAGTGATGATCTGAATCATTTGGCTGACAAAAAGACAAAACGACTGAAAAAAAAAAATATGAACTAATCTGAAGTTGCTGGGTGAAATTGGTTCAATCAAAGAAGATTTTATGGAAAAATCCTTTGCTTATGGGTACAATTCTACTACAAATTGAAAGAAAAGGGAAAACAATAGTTGAGATGATTTGTCTATTTCGATGATCATTTCATCTGTTAAAGGAATCCTATTCTCGAAAATTCCATTTTGGAAAGAAAAGAAGATTTTCTGACATGTACGACAGTGAAGGCCAAGAATTTTAAATGCAACACTTATTATTGTTTTTAGTTTCTTCGTGTATTTATGCTTTATCTATGGGATGTGGCAATATATGGTAAAGTATTTGAATATTAAAAATTAAGGACTCATTCCTTTGATTTTAAATTATTCAGATATGATTATAATAATTATTAAAGATAATTCCTATTAGTTTATAGCTGATGAAGATAATTCCTATCACTTTGTAATTGGTGGGGTCAAGTTGTGCATCAGAATTTGATTGGGAATGGAGAGGAGCAGAGGTTTTCTTTCCCACGGAGGGAGAGACATTTTCTTAAACTCCAGAATCTGAGATTTCTTTAGGAGATTATTTAGAAAGTAGGAGCAGTCTCTTTTGTGACAAGCAGTCCAGTCTCTAGCTCAGAATAGCTCGTCTTCTTGATGAGCACCACAAAAAGATTGAAGAAAAGTACGTCAAATTTACATTACAAACTTTCCAAAAATAGATTTCGACCATTTCTTAATATTAATGATGGACTCTCAGATGGTTAGTGCATTTGGAAAATGAAACCAGCACTGCGCTGCACAAGACTTCGTCACGCAAGGAATTATCATTGGATCATCCCATGTAAGTGGTTAGGACTAGCTGGGGTCCACTCTGCAACTTGAACTTGGCCCATAACCAGAGTAAAAATAAAAAACAAAAACGAAAACGAAGAGACACATCTTACTTCTCCTTATATAGCCCCACCAATCCCTCAGATTAAATCATCAAGATAATCATATGTATGTGAACAGAGTCGAGGAAAGAACCATGGTCATCTATAAGCTTCTCTTGAAAGCTGCAATGCTTGGGGCTTTATTGTGTCTATACCACAAGCACCTAGCACAAGCGAATGATTCAATCACTAAGCCCGGATGCCGAAGCTCCTGTGGAAACCTCTCGATTCCATATCCCTTCGGATTGAGCGACAGTGATCCCCACTGCCGCATCAATTCTTCCTCATTTAGAGTCGATTGTGATTACTCTACCAAACCCCCTATAGCTTACATGTCGAAGAAAAGTAGCAACATCAAAATACTCAACATTTCTATTGAGGATCATGAGATGCTCATTAATGCTTTTATAGGTCGAGACTGCTATAAGTCTTCCAGGCATGATCATTCTTCAAGCAACAACCCATGGCTATGGCTAGCTGAATTCCCTTTCTCCAGCACCAAGAACAAGTTCACTGCCATTGGCTGCGACACGTCAGCCTCCTTCCGAGACCGCCATGGAAAGTTCTCCTTCGGGTGTATGTCTTCGTGTAGCAGCGTTTTGGACGTCAGCAATGGATCGTGTACTGGAATTGGTTGCTGTGAGACGAGCATCCCAAGGAACACCTTCAATTACAATATCTCGATTACGAGCTTTTCCAATCACTCCGATGTCCTGAGTTTCAATCCTTGCAGTTATGCCTTCGTAGCAGAAATTGGATCCTACAACTTTTCGGTTGGCGACCTTAAGCAGCTTAAATTTACAGACCCCCCTCTAGTTCTCGACTGGGCAATTGGAAATCAAACATGTGAGGAGGCCAAGAACGACAACACGAGCTACATGTGCACCAATAACACCATTTGCACTGATGCCGAAAATGGATCTAGGTACAAGTGTACTTGTTCAGAAGGTTACCAAGGCAATCCTTACCTCGAGAACGGTTGTCATGGTACGTTGATAACATTGACATTCTATGGCTTGTCTTTTATATTGGTATGATCTAAGAAAAGTTGATACATTTGATGTCTGTGTTTAATTTTTGTAGATATTGATGAATGTGCGGATCCAGAGATGAACCAGTGTGAGAAAATTTGCCATAATGTTATTGGGAATTATACTTGTTCATGCCCAAATGGTTATCATGGTGATGGCAAGAAGGGCGTTGGAGATGGACAAGGATGCATTGCTAATTCATCACAACATTTGATGGAGATTTTGGTTGGTACGTTCTTTCATTTTGCTTGGAGTGCCTAACTCAAAAAACATACCGTCTCAGTTTATTTCAAGAATATTTAATTTGATTTCATTTTGGTCAGTTTATTTCGAGAATATTAATTTGATTTCATTTTGGTGTAGGAGAAAATTAACTATTCACAATTTCGCTCAATTTTTCTTCCATGGTCCTTGCTTGGAAAATTCAAAACGAAATTTTCTATCCTTCCCACTGAAGTTTCTAATGCAGAAGATAAATGATATTATCTAATACATTGAGTGCGTCACGCGTCACTAAGTGCATCACAATTGAGCTTCCTTAAAATTCAAAAATAGATTGAGTTCTCTCATTTCCATGCCTTTGCTCTTAGAGCCTCTTTTTGACGTGGTGACCTTGGACTTTGTGTAAATGTAAAAAAAATTTCCAACAATTGAAATCATGTCACGCCCCGAACCTCGAGCACGCGACAACCCCTTCTCTTGGTCGATTGAAAGCGACGTCCCAGGACTCGTCGACGACCATTCGTTTTAATCTTTTGTTATGCGCAAGCGGAAGACGAACCATCCCCAGTCCAACAATCAATCAATCAATCAATCAGGGATAGAGGGATGAATAACAAGAACAACCATCACTACTCATTTACACAATTTACTGGATTAACCAACGGAGGATCGTCTTTTGAATTACAAGCCCGACAAAAGGGGCCGATCCATCCTCTAAGCCAAGCCAAAAAGAAACTAAGCTAATCCAGCTATACAGAATGAACTCTCGGGTTCAACACCACGGTCACTCGGACCCATCGGACTCAACTCCGTCAGTTCGATCACTGGAGAAACGGGGGGCAAGATTCTCCACAGCGGGTGCGCCATTCTAGGGGCCTGAAAAATGTTAACCACGACGGGTTGAGATAAAATCTCAGCGAGTTCTTCCCCCTAAGCCCCGGTTAGTACACCAACTCAACCTGGGGTATCTCTCCAGAACCATCCCTCACTCAACCCAACAACAAACAACTAACAACTCGCAACTCGCAACCCGCAACCCGCAAGCAAACAATGAGACGGGGGCAACCAACAAACAATTAGTCGGTTCGCATGCAATCTTACCCGGTATGCCATACCCTGCACGTAAAACCTCATACAATACAAGCAATGCAACCAACAATCAAAAGTCGGTTCGCATGCAACCTTACCCGGTATGCCATACCCTGCACGTAAAACCTCATACAATGCAAGCAATGCAACCAACAGTCAAAAGTCGGTTCGCATGCAACCTTACCCGGTATGCCATACCCTGCACGTCAAATCTCATTCAATGCAAGCAATACAACCAACAATCAAAAGTCGGTTCGCATGCAACCTTACCTAGTATGCCATACCCTGCACGTTATAAGTCAGCACAATACACGCAATGCACATGGCCGTTAGATGATGCAGTTCATCAATCACATGCGAGTCGCACCACAAGCGATCTCACCTGGCCATTGCCACACCCTGCACGTTATAAAATCATGCGTGCGTGCAATAAATCATGATGTGATCACCTCATGCATAATCGGAACCAATGATACCATATTTCTCATGCACTCTTGCATCCACACGTGTTCCAATTATTACTGCCCCTCGGGCTACAACCGAACTCTCGCCGGTGTCTACTGGCATAGCCAGGCATCGCCCTCCCCCATGAGGCGCGGCTACGTCAAGGGACCCCCGCCCAAGACGGCATTCCCGAAGGAGCATGGGCCCGGCCTCTACCGCGACTCCGCATCCGGCTCACTGGCGAGGCGCCACGGCGCTACGGCGCCCTTCCTCCGCAGAGACGCAACCGTGCCCTTCCGTGCCCTCGCCGGGTTTCCGATAAATCGGACTATCACCCCCGAACTTCGGCCGGGCGGCGGGTTCAACTTAGTGATCACGCAAGCATACCATCACAACCGATTTATTATCTTTGAGCATTAGCCAATGCACACATGCTTGCATATGAACTTCAAATCCTTTCTCGTAAAAGCAATCCATTTCCAGTGTCCCTCGGACAAATCATTTTTCCCATCTTTCTCATAAAAGCGGTCTATTTTCAGTGTCTCTCGGACAAATCACTTTCTTTCTCATAAAGGCAGTCCATTTCTGGTGTCCCTCAGACAAACCGTTTTTCTTTCTTTTGTGAAAATCACACGATTCAAACGGATGCTTATGCAATGCCACATCCAATTCACTTCATATGATCAAGGCACATAAAATTATGCACAATTTCACTTCCGGATGAACAGTGCCATGAACAGTGCCGTGAACAGTAATCGTGAACAGTAATCGTGAACAGTACGTGAACAGTAAAATTCAGAAATCACATAATTTAATCAATAAATGCAGAAATTAAATAAATCAATCAATTAAAACAATTAATCAATTTAATCAAGCAAAGCATGCTTAATTAGCACATAACACACAATTAAGCATAATTAAACAAGATTAAGCTAAGCTAATCTTAATAAACTATCTAACCACCTATCTTAGGGCTAATACACTTAATTAACCCTCCTAAACCAGCATTAACACTAACTAACCAACCCTAAGCAAGTTTAGGCACTAAATAGGGATTAGGAGCTAAACTCACCCGTTAAGCGGGCCGGAGACGCGGACGCGGCGGCGGCAACGAACCCGACACCCGGGGACCTCACTCACGACGATCCAAGGCGGTCCCGGGCTCAACACAGCAGCAACAAATTCGGATTCCCCATTGAACTTCACAAAACCGCACTGCAGGAGGAGGACAGGGGCTGACCGGAGTTGAACGGGCTGCCCGGAGCTCCGGCGAGCGGCGGGCCAGCGACCAACGGCACCTGGGGTTGAGGGGGAACCACTTGTGGCTGGGATGGGTGGTGGTTTGGCCGGAAATGGAGAGAAACGGAAGAAAAGGCGGAGCTGTGCAGAGGGCGACGCTACAGTAGGCGGTCCGGAAACAGCCGAATTCCGGCCGCTGTACGGATCGGACGGAAGCTCCGATCGACGAACGGCCGACGCCATCCGTACGGATTCTCTCTGCCGAGCGCAACGGTGGGTGGTACGCCCCGAGATTCCACCGGGAAGGCAACGAACAACTCAAAATTCGGTGAGAGGTCCGAAGCAGAAACTGCAGGAAGGCAAGGGAAGAAGGAGAGAGAGGGGTGTGCGGTTTGGGGAAGATGAAGAGGAGAGAGAGAGTGAAGTGAAGGCTGAAGGATAAGCCTTATCCAAGCCATCAAGTCTTGCCCCACTTGCCAAACAATGACCTCATCTTATCTCTCTTCCTTTTTGACTTTTCTTCAAAATATCCAAGGGCATTTTGGTCATTTCCACCTTGCACATTTCCCAATCTGTCCTTGGGCTGAAAATGGAGGGGCGGGCCTAGGAAATGGGCTTGAAAATGAATAGGAACGGGCTCGGGAATTTATTGGGCTTGAATCGGCTCGGTTTTAGACAATGGGCTCGGAAGGGTAAAGGGTCGGTTTGGCCCAACGGGCTCACTCGCTTGCCTCGGGCCTTCCATGGCGGCTGTCCCACCTTGGGCGTGAGGCCCGTACTGTTCTTGCCCGGTCCACGTCCTCGTAGACTCGTTTTCTCAGTCCGAAATCCTTTTCTCAAAAACTCGGCTCGACCGACACTGTCGACTGACTATGAAGCATCGTCCAAAAGTCCACCCCGGACGTTCCCGAAAATTCGAAGTCCAATATTGGATTCTCATGCCTTGTCAATTTCGCCCGAATGCCATTTTGGTACTTCTCAGACTGACAGGCGGCTTTGAGGATTCACGCGTAACCGACTCGTGCCAATTCACGTTCAAGACTTCTCGACACATGGACGTCCTTGACTATATGAAATTGCGAAGGATCGATTCTTATTTCTAAGTACACGATTATCAAGGATTGACATAGGGCCATTCACGGGTTCGATAAAGAGACGGAATCACCCGTCATCCCATTATTTCGTCTCGCGAATCGACTTTTAGTCGTCCCCGAAATCGGCTCGCTCGACTACGAGGATCGTCCTTACGCAAGTCTCACGGTCGAGTCGTTTTCCTCAGGTCAAGTTCTTTAGTCGCACGAGTTCTGTCCTCATTAGCCTTTCCCCTCAAGGTCAGTATCTCAGGAGTGATCAGTTCCGAGTGAGATCAACCAACAATGCACTGGCGAAATTAATGTTCAGTCCTCCCTCAGAGGGCTCGAATTTCAGGACATCACAAATCAGGTAACGAATATTAGTATCAGTACTGTGTGTGAAAACACAGTTTTACGATTTTTGCGACCTTCGATATTCAATCGAAGGGAGGTCACCTGTCTAAGGCAACCAGAGATTTGTTGTCACGTCAGAGGTGAGCATCCTCCAATTTGACAGCATGGCCTTCAGAAAGGGCGGAAGGCATAGGTGGGTGGTCGCAAGAGCATCCTCCAATTTGCATTTGGGAAAGGGACACGTATTGGCGAAATCTGGTGGGAACGTACGCTTAGGGATAGCTTCCTAGCCCCAAATTATGAGTGAAAACCCATGATACATGGATTTTGTGGTCCAGATTGGGTAATATGTTTATGCTCCACGTCCAGGCCAGGGTGAAAAAATGGATATGGCTAGCCTTCTTTTCCTTTTGCTCTTTCTTTATTCTTCCCTAGTTTTTCTAGTTGAAGTGTTATGTCCGATATTATCTCCTCATTCAACCTTGAGAACTTTAAATAATAAACACAGCTCAATTTTGCACAAACAGTAGGGCTTTACCCAAATCTGGCCCGAACTTCCAAGTCTGCCCATGCAAAACACTTTGACAGTACTCCCAAACTTGATGCGCCGTAAGCTCTAAATATTTAGACCATTCTTGCAAGATGTTAGTATTATTTTACTGCCTGTGGCACATTCTTTAATTTGTTTCCTCTTTACGCTGTTTCTATCTTCTTCAAATCATGAATTGTGCTTTTTTTTTTTTCTAAGAAACTTTGATATTACGGCAAGAATGGTGACGAAATAAAGGAACATATTTACTAGTTTTAAGTTGGGGGTGGGGGACGTAAACCCAGCCCTTGTCCTGTCCCATCTCATTGTGTTCCCCAGGTACATGCTCAATTGCTTCTTTTTCTAGAGTCCCCTTTTCCCAAATGCAGGAGGCGGTAAAACGAAGAAGGTGATAGATTCAATTGTGGATTTGCATGTGTTCTTTTTCTCTTTTCCTCCTTAAAGTCAAACTTGTTCCTTTCTCTCTCATGTTTTGATTAGCATCTAAGAATCAATAGAATGATTCAAAGGTTTGTTTCGTCTTTCTTTTGTGCGTGATGCATGACCCATACAACTTTTCTATTTGTTGCACAAGCCATATTTACCACGATATTATTCAGATAGCTAGTTAATCATTGGTGATTTGACAACATCTATTCAAGGAGATGACACGAGTAAAAGAGGAAGTCATACTAATCCATCTTTAAAAATTTCTTCTAAGCTACTAGTCCTTGCCATTTTCATTTCATCATAAGGGATACAACTGGTTATAGAGATAGGACTTGCATTGAATTATTTAGACTTAGCCAGTTAATCATTGGTGATTTGACAACATCTATTCAAGGAGATGACACGAGTAAAAGAGGAAGTCATACTAATCCATCTTTAAAAATTTCTTCTAAGCTACTAGTCCTTGCCATTTTTATTTCATCATAAGGGATACAACTGGTTATAGAGATAGGACTTGCATTGAATTATTTAGACTTATGCATTGTTCGACGAATAAATCTCTATATTTGCATGCCTTAAATGATGCGGATTTGGTTGCGTAAGACCTATAAAACTATATGGGAAAAGAAAATACATGATTCTTGTGATTAGTTTGAGTTTATCATTTTCTTTCATAGCGATTTAAAACCGTTAAATTGATGACATTCTTTATAGGCCATGGAACTTGTGTGTGTGTGTGTTTCTTTTTCTTTTTCTTTTTTTTCTGGGAGATTAGCTTAACCAAATCGACTGTCCTAGTTTAAACTCAAATTGTCCCAAAACTACTATGGTTTTCGAGGAAGCCTCATGATATAAATTTGCAGAAAGTTTCAAAGTATGGTTGCATTCATATGGTGCGACGATTTGTGTACAGTTGATCATATTGTTAATGAATAAATTGGTGTTGTATATAGGTGTTGCTGGGGCCATTATAGTGTTGCTATTCAGTATAGGCTTTCTATATTTGGGACACAAGAAAATGAAGCTCATTAAGCTCAAGGAACAATACTTCAAGCAAAATGGGGGTTTGCTTTTGCAGCAACAGTTAGATGAACCAGATAAAACCACAAAAGCCACAAAAATTTTTAGTGCTGAAGAGCTAGAGAAGGCCACTGATAGTTATCATGAGAGAAGAATAGTTGGCCGAGGAGGATATGGTACCGTTTACAAAGGATTGTTGCCAAATGGTATGGTAGTTGCGATTAAGAAGTCCAAGCTTGTGGACCGGAGCCAAATTGAACAATTCATCAATGAAGTCATTGTGCTTTCTCAAATTAATCATCGTAACGTGGTCAAGCTTTTGGGATGTTGTTTGGAAACAGAGGTGCCTTTATTGGTGTACGAATTCATCAACAATGGAACTCTCTTCGATCACATCCATGACCCAAAGAACTCACCAAAGCTGTCTTGGAAGACCCAATTGAGAATTGCTTCAGAAACTGCAGGAGTCCTCTCTTACTTGCACTCTGTAGCTTCCATTCCCATTATCCATCGAGATGTCAAGTCGGCAAACATCCTTTTGGATGCTAATTATACTGCGAAAGTCTCTGACTTCGGAGCTTCAAAATTAATCCCACTTGATCAAACACAATTATTCACTATGGTTCAAGGAACATGGGGATACTTAGACCCTAAATACTTGCACACAAGCCAATTGACAGAAAAGAGTGATGTTTACAGCTTTGGGGTCGTGCTAGTCGAGCTATTAACAGGGAAGAAGGCACTTTCATTCGACCGATCGGAAGAAGAAAGGAGCCTGGCAACATACTTTCTTTCATCACTGAAAAATGACAAATTCTTTCAGATTATTGCGGAAGTTATTGTGAATGAAGGAATCAATGAGCAGGTGAGAGAAGTTGCTAATCTTGCAAAAAGATGCTTGACAATAAAAGCAGAGGAGAGACCGACCATGAAGGAAGTAGCAATTGAATTGGAGAGACTTAGAGCAATGGCTAACCATTCTGGTGTCAGTAGTACAGATGTGAATCAGGAAGAGATCGTTCATTTGCCAAGAGAGAAGACTGATGCGTACATGGATACTAGTGGAATCATGAACACTGGGTACACGAATAGCATGGAAGACCATATCATGCCAAAAGTCAGTAGTGGGAGATGAGAATATTTAAGTTAGCGGTACGTATGTAGGTTTGTCATGATAGAAGTAAGCGTGTATTTTAGCTTTAGAAAGCTTTTATAAATAACTCAGCGGTACGTATGTAGGTTTGTCATGATAGAAGTAAGCGTGTATTTTAGCTTTAGAAAGCTTTTATATATAACTCAGTGACAAGCGTGTATTTTAGCTTTGAAAAGCTTTTATATATAACTCAGCGACAAGCGTGTATTTTAGCTTTGAAAAGCTTTTATTTATAACTCAGCGACAAGATGTAAAAATGGTCTCTTCCTTCTACGTGTTTGTCAGTGATGCCTTTGAGACTTAGGAGCTATCTTTTCTTTGAGTTTGCTCACGGATATAGTTTGTCCGACTTCGATGAATATTTTTCTTGGGCAATTCCATGGTCTTGCCTAGAACGAAATTTTGGCAAGTCCATTATACGCATGACGTGTTCAATTCCACGCACTTGCCAACCGCAATGAACTTCACGTTTAGGTCATTCATCCGGTGATTCATGCTTTATGTTACTCGTCCATAAGATCAGTGGGGTAGGGCCATATTTTTCTCCAGCCTGTCTTGTGGTTACTAAATTACAAAATAAACATTGTCTACACTTACTTCTAATTAAGTCTGTGAAGTATACTATCCATATTTTTAACCGACCAATAAAAATATTTCCTTGAATCAGTGATGGAGGAAAATAAAGTCCAATTAATATATGTAGCTCATGGGTTCATTATTCACTTACTTAAGGCAGCTCTTTTCATGGGCAAAACAAAAGTATCGAATATAACCATTTGCCATATCTAAAAATTGAGAATTTGTATTTACAATAAAAAGATATTGGTCAAGACTGTTTTTCACATGATAAATAGAACCAATTAGACCGTGCGATGTGGGTGCAGCGTGCAACACTGCTCAGCAGAGTTGAATTAGCTGATTGATTCATTAAAGTGACTTTTAGGTAACCGTTGGATTTCATTGTTACTGCAATGTGAAGTAAGGTAAGATTTTTCTTCAAGCTCTAATTGAATATACAATTTATTAATTTGCAGAATGCAAGAGTTTTGCGAGACACACATCATGCGAATTTTTGGCTTTATACAACCTTCTCATTGACGACTCTAAAAATGGAAAATATACCCAGTTTTGATCTACAACCATAAATGCATTCCCTGTGTAAAGCACACTTCGTGCACAAAACCACTCGCTCAAGCCTCTGCTCGAATGTTACCTCGGGCTGCGAAAGCGATGACCATCGACTCAATGTTGACCTGAAACCCTTTTTGTTGGTTGGATAATATATGAAGATCGCAGGTAAGGAATGCAACAACTCTATTGCGACCCTCCTTGTGCAATGTAGTCGGGAAAAAGATGGGTTTAAAAGTGATGTTGAATGGGGGAAGAATATGATTCTCCCAAACTCTTATCTTGTGCGACATTGGAATTTTCATTTTAATTCGATTAATCTTATGAGAATTCTATATAAGGAGTCGCACTAACTTATTTGGATCAGTTAGAAATCAAATGAAATATAAGAGTATACCTCATGACTAAAAATCTAGGACTAGGCACTTGATTGTACTGGTTATGTTAGTTGTGCTCTTTCGATACCTAAATTTTATTATTTTATAGCTAAAATGTCCAAGTAGTCTTCTTACTAAATTATGAATTCTAAGGTTTTGTCCGCTAAGTGTCCATACAATGTGTTTGTTTGTATAATGATAATTAAAAAAAAAAGTAACATAACCATTTAACTAAAACAAGTAAAGCATAACATTGAAAAGCAATATAAAAGTACAATTAATTCATCAAGGATAATAATGACAATCGAGTAAAAAGTAAATTATAATAAAGTAATTAAATATGAGTCAAGCAAAAAATACAGGGAAAAGGATACCAAAAACCCCAAACTATGCTCCTTGGGACAATTTTACCCTAAATTTTTTTTTTGGTCATAAAAAAACCCCAAACTATGCCACTTGGAACAATTTTACCTTAAACTTTTTTTGTGCCACCAAAAATCCTAAATTATGCCACTTAGGACAATTTTACCCTAAACTTTTTTTATGCCACGAAAAGCCCTGAACTATACCACTTGGGATACATTTACCCCAGACTTTTTAACTGAAGGGCATTTTCGTCTTTTCACTTTTTTCTTTTTTTCTTTTTTTAATCTTTCTTTCTTCCCCTCTGCCAGCCATGGCAGAGGGAAGCCAACGAGGGCCGCCCCCGACAAGGAAAGCCGGCGAGGGTCACCCCCGCCCCCGTCGGATCAGGGAGGATCACCCTCGCCCTTGTCGGATCTGGCGAGGGCGACCCTTGCCTGACTAAGGGCGGCCCTCGCTGGCTTCCCTCTGCCATGGCAGGCAGAGGGGAAGAAAGAAAGATATAAAAAAGGAAAAAAGTGAAAATACGAAAATGTCCTTCAATTAAAAAATCTGGGGTAAATGTGTCTCAAGTGGCATAGTTCAGGGTTTTTTGTGGCATAAAAAAAAGTTCAGGGTAAAATTGTCCCAAGTGGCATAGTTTAGGGTTTTTGATGACACAAAAAATAGTTTAGGATAAAATTGTTCCAAGTGGCATAGTTTGGGGTTTTTTATGACCCGAAAAAAAAGTTCAGGGTAAAATTGTCCCAAGGAGCATAGTTTGGGGTTTTTGGTGTCCTTTTCCCAAAAATATAACATGGCATTGTTATTAATCCTCGAGACAACAACCCTCATGAGTTTAGTTCAAATTATTATTTATTATTTATTATATATTAAGTTTATTTTCCTAATCAAGTTTTCCCTTTTTTATTTTATTATATTTTTATGGGATTATATTTATTTTTATCATTATTATTTATTATATATTAGAAGGGGAATGGGTCGGGTCGGGCCCTTCAGCCCGGTCGGTATGTGAGCTACCATTAGATTTCGTAGGTTTGGGCTTTGTTACACAAAGCCCACTTTTAGACACAAACTCTTGAAGCCCAGTTTTTAGAATAATAACATTTAGCCCTAAGCCCAATCTTATGAAGACTGATTTGAACCCCTTTTCACTATGTTTCACTAAGCCTATTTCTGAATATAGCCGAAGTCAGCCCAAATCTAACTAAACTAAAGATTCCATTTTCCCTACTTTCTTGCATTCGTCTCTCTTAGGTCAATGGGAAATATTTTTCAAGTCAACGGAAGACTATAAATAAATTCAGAAAAATGATTTCTTCTTTAAAAAAATTGAAAAACATTTTCCAAAATATAAATAGCTAGTAGTGCTTCAACCCAAAACTATGCGTTTGGACACAGAAACCTCAGTACTGGTGTCCGAGTGTCCAACTGAAACTCCTAAAAACTGAAACAAGCCGAAGCTTACTAAGAAACTAAAACCCAAATTCATTGAACCTAATTAATTCTTTTTTGTAACATCGTGTAATCAAAAGGCCTTCATAGTTTTCTTCTTCGGCCACCTTCCACAGTGGACCACGATTGCTTTTTCTTAAGCCAAAAACGATATTCTTTGCCGCATTAACAGCCACCGCGGGTCACAACCTCACGGATTCAAGGATGATACAGCCACCTTCCAGACATGAACGATCTACCTCCCATCATTCCTCGCTGAAATCAGCCCACCAAATGATGCAGGATCACACGAGAACATAAAATAAAAGAAACAAAAGAGTTGTTCTAGATTCGGCCTTGATGAATGACGATATATGTCCGAAATCAAATCTAAACACTAACAAAGTGAGTGATAATAATCAATCTACGTCGACACGTCTTCAGATTCAGGCGAAATCATAGGCTATTTTTCAGCATGTTTCGAAGGCATTTTCGAATGTGTTGTGTGCATCCGCAACGAAAGAGGAAATGAAACACCAATGGCTTCAGATTAGAGATCGAGTTAAAAACAAGGTTGATCGAAGACGTATAAAAGCACGGCCTTGGATTCGAGTTGAATCAAATTCGATCCTAGTCTAGGACATGTTCTCTCGGTTCTATTACTCCTCCCTCAAAACAGGGCATTACGGGGAAGATAGGTTACCTGATTAGTTAAGCAAGGCGAAGCTACGAAGATCGATGAACGAAACTTGGACGTTCAACAACAATGAAGATTGGCACCAGCGGAGTGTTAGCTAGGTTCACTCCTATGTGGAGGAAGCCCAAAGAGTTGCAAGCCCAAAAGGGCTTGAGCCCATATAATAAGTTATATGGAGAAATAGGGTTTCTCACTATCGTTGAAGTTGTAGCCGCAAAAGAGATAGTAACAAGAGAAAAAGAGAAAGCAGAAAATCTGGGGTCTAGGGCAAAGTTTGATTTACATAAAGCTGGCATCGGAGATCGATTCGAGGTCCGATTGAGCTGAAATTTTGTCAGCGTGTTCGTGGTGCAATCTCCTCGAATCTGAACGGTTTGATTTTCGTTTGAAGCTCCCTACATTAGGTTTTTCGTGGATTGATCAAAACCTGCATTTTTGGTCAGATTTATCCTTGATCTCTTGTGAAGTTTATGTGTATTGCCAAGAATTATGTTCTTGAGATCTTTACTGCTATGTACCTTTAGTATTTGCTAGAGAAGAACATTGTTCACCCAATTTTGTTGATAGTGAAGATTTTCGGGTGGACTTCGGTTTCGTGGTTTTTGATCTCCTCACATCGAGGGGGTTTTCCACGTAAAAAAATCGTCTTGTGCTTGCGTGCTTGGTATTTATTTTGCTCTACTATATCGGTTCCTATTAGGTTTACACAAGAGGGGAGATTATTTTATTCCGCTGCGTTAATTCGATATTGTTCGAATTATTATCGTTCTTCCATCAGAGTGGTATCAGAGCTTCTGGTTGTTGCTTGATTTTTCTGCCTTGTGTTAAACAATGGAAACGAATATAAGTAGTAGAATGGTTACACTGAATGGTTCGAATTATCATATTTGGAAAGGGAAGATGGAAGATCTTTTATATGTGAAAGATTTTTATTTGCCCGTATTTGCCGAAGAGAAACCAGAGAACAAAACTGATGCTGAATGGTCTATATTTCATCATTAAATGTGTGGTTATATTAGGTAGTGGGTAGATGATAATGTTTTGAACCATATTATTGAGGAAACACATGCACGCGATTTATGGAATAAGCTCGAACAGTTATATGCTCGAAAGACTGGGAATAATAAGTTATTTCTGATAAAACAGATGATGGCTCTGAGATATCAAGATGGTACTCGTTTGACTGATCATTTAAATTCCTTTCAAGGAATTATTAATCAGTTTGCTGCGATGGGAATCAAGTTTGATGAAGAGATACAAGCATTATGGTTGCTTGGTACTTTGCCGGACTCATGGGAGACGTTTCGAACGTCTTTGTCTAATTCTGCCCCGGATGGTACGATTACCATGGATTTGGCCAAGAGTAGTATTTTGAATGAAGAGATGAGAAGGAAGACACAAGGATCGTCCTCTTCACATTCTGATGCCTTGGTTGTTGAGAAAAGGGGAAGAAGTGAGTCTCGAGGTCCGAGAAACAGAGACAAGAGTAGAGATAAAAGCAGAGGTAAGTATAATAAATTTGCTAATGTTGAGTGCCATTATTGTCATCAGAAGGGACATATTCAGAGGTTTTGTCGCCGTTAAAAAGGGAGAAACAAAAGGAGAAAGGTAAAGAGAAGAAAAGTGATAGTGACAGTGATGACAATTGTGTTGCTGCACTTAAAGAAGACTTTCTCATTATTTTTGATGATGGTGTGGTGAATTTTGTATCTCATGAAACCAGTTGGGTAATTGATAGTGGTGCATCTATTCATGCTACATCTCGTAGGGATTTCTTTACATCATACAGGTCAGGTGACTTTGGATCTGTGAAGATGGGAAACAATGGGCTGGCTCAAGTTGTAGGCATCGGTAATGTGTGCCTAGAAACCAGCAATGGCACGAGGTTAGTATTGAATAATGTTAAACATATACCTGATATTCGCTTGAATTTAATTTCTACGAGCAAGTTGGATGATGAGGGGTATTGCAGCACCTTCAGTAATGGTCAATGGAAGCTCACCAAAGGTTCTCTTGTTGTGGCTAGAGGTAAAAAATATTCTTCGTTGTACCTTATGCAGGCAAAATTGTCAACAGAAAAAATTAATACAGTAGACAGCGAAGATGCAGCTGAGTTATGGCATAAGAGGCTCAGTCACATCAGTGAGAAGGGTTTGTCTATATTGGCTAGAAGAAGCTCCTTTCAGGATTGAAAAGTTCAGCACTAAAGAAGTGTGCTCACTGTTTAGCAGGAAAACATAATAGAGTTGCATTTAAAAGCTCCCCTCCTTCAAGAAAGTCAGGTATATTGGATTTAGTGCATTCTGACGTTTGCGGTCCTATGAAAACAAAATCACTTGGTGGCTCTCTTTATTTTGTTACCTTCATAGATGATTTTTCAAGGAAAATTTGGATTTATACATTGAAAGCTAAAAATCAAGTATTAGATGTTTTTAAGCAATTTCAGGCTTCAGTTGAGAGATAGACTGGAAAGAAATTGAAATGCATTAGAACTGATAACGGGGGAGAGTATATTGGACCTTTTGATGAATATTGCAGACAGCAAGGTATTCGACATCAAAAGACACCTCCCAAGACGCCTCAGTTAAATGGCTTAGCTGAGAGAATGAACAAAACACTGGTTGAAAGGGTAAGATGCTTACTTTCACAGTCAAAGCTACTTGGATCCTTTTGGAGTGAGGCTTTAAGTACAGTTGCATATGTATTGAATCTTACTCCATGCGTTCCTTTAGAGTTTGATGTTCCTAATAGAGTTTGGACATGGAAAGATATTTCTTATGATTATTTGCGTGTCTTTGGGTGCAAAGCATTTGTGCATATTCCCAAAGATGAGAGGTCTAAACTTGATGTGAAAACACGACAGTGCACATTCATTGGTTATGGACAGGATATGCTTAGCTACAAATTTTATGATCCGATTGAAAAGAAAATTGTAAGAAGCAGAGATGTTGTGTTTATGGAAGATCAAACAATAGAGGATATTGAGAAAGCAGAGACGATTTTTGCACCACAGGTTAGTGATGATTTGGATCCAGTTCCTCTTTCAAATATTCCTACACGGGTTGATGAAGAACAGCAGGAAGTCAATGCTCCAAATAACACACATGTTCCTGAACATGTTGAAACGGATAATATTATTCCTGAACCAGATGCTCAATTAGACGTTCCACTGGATATTCCAGTCCGGAGATCCTTTAGAGACCGACGACCTTCCACCAGGTATTCTGAAGATGAGTATGTATTATTGACTGATGCAGGTGAACCAGAGTGCTTTGCAGAAGCAATAGAAGATGAGTGCAAAAGCAATTGGTTTGATGCTATGCGAGATGAGATGCAGTCACTTTATGATAATCATACTTTTGAGCTGGTGAAATTACCTAAAGGTAAAAGAGCTTTGAAGAACAGGTGGGTATATAGGTTGAAGCAAGATGAACATACTTCACAACCACGGTACAAAGCTAGATTGGTTGTTAAGGGATTCGGTCAGAGAAAGGGTATTGATTTTGATGATATATTTTCTCCGATAGTGAAAATGTCTTCTATCCGTGTGGTACTAGGGCTGGCAGCTACCCTAGATTTAGAGATTGAGCAAATGGATGTCAAAACAACCTTCCTACATGGTGACTTAGAGGAAGAGATATACATAGAACAACCTGAAGGTTTTAAAGTGAAAGGGAAAGAGGATTATGTGTGCAAACTGAAGAAAAGTCTCTATGGCCTAAAGCAAGCACCGAGACAGTGGTACAAAAAGTTTGAGTCAGTTATAACAGAATAGGGCTATAAGAAGACTTCCTCGGATAACTGTGTATTTGTCCAAAAATTTTCTGATGATGACTTTATTATTCTCTTGCTTTATGTTGATGATATGCTGATTGTTGGTAGGAATGCTTCACGAATTGAGTTATTGAAGAAACAATTGAGCAAGTCTTTTGCCATGAAAGACTTGGGTACGGCGAAGCAGATCCTTGGCATTAGAATTACTCGAGACAGAGATGCTAAGAAGTTATTTTTGTCGCAAGAGAAATATATTGAGAAGATCCTTCAGAAGTTTTATATGGACAAGGCTAAAGTGGTTAGTACTCCTTTTGCTGCCCACTTTACGTTAAATATGAAGCAAAGTCCTACAACTGATAAAGAGAAGAAAGATATGGAAAGTGTTCCATATGCCTCAGCTGTGGGAAGTTTAATGTATGCGATGGTATGTACACGCCCAGACTTGGCACATGTAGTTGGCGTTATTAGTCGCTATTTGTCAAATCCAGGCAGAGAGCACTGGAATGCAGTGAAGTGGATTATGAGGTATCTTCGGGGAACTTCAAATTTGAAACTCAGTTTTGGGACCGGGAAACTTGAGTTAGTTGGATATACAGATTCCGACTTGGTAGGAGATATTGATACTCGAAAATCTACTTCTGGTTATTTGATTTCTTTTGCGGGTGGAGCTGTGTCATGGAAGTCAAGATTGCAGAAGTGTGTTGCACTTTCTACAACCGAAGCTGAATTTATTGCAGCGACTGAAGCTAGTAAAGAGATGCTGTGGATGAAGAAGTTTTTGGAAGAACTTAGGTTCAAGCAAAAGAGGTGTGTGCTATTTTGTGATAATCAAAGTGCAATTCATCTTGGTAAGAATTCATCTTTTCATTCTCGATCAAAACATATTGATGTTAGATATCATTGGATAAGGGATGTTCTAGATGAAAAGTTGTTGGAACTTGAGAAAATTCATACAGATCATAATGGCTCTGATATGATGACGAAGGCTCTACCAAGAGAGAAGCTTGAACATTGCCGATTGATAGCAAGGATGGAGAATCCCTCCACATTGTCGTGAGGGGGAGATTTGTTAGCTGGGTTCACTCCTATGTGGAGGAAGCCCAAAGAGTTGCAAGCCCAAAAGGGCTTGAGCCCATATAATAAGTTATATGGAGAAATAGGGTTTCTCACTATCGTTGAAGTTGTAGCCGCAAAAGAGATAGTAACAAGAGAAAAAGAGAAAGCAGAAAATCTGGGGTCTGGGACAAAGTCTGATTTACATCAAGCAGGCATCGGAGGTCGATTCGAGGTCCAATTGAGCTGAAATTTTGTCAGCGTGTTCGTGGTGCAATCTCCTCGAATCTGAACGGTTTGATTTTCGTTTGAAGCTCCCTACATCAGGTTTTTCGTGAATTGATCAAAACCTGCGTTTTTGGTCAGATTTATCCTTGATCTCTTGTGAAGTTTATGTGTATTGCCAAGAATTATGTTCTTGAGATCTTTGCTGCTATGTACCTCTAGTATTTGCTAGAGAAGAATATTGTTCACCCAATTTTGTTGATAGTGAAGATTTTCGGGTGGACTCCAGTTCCGTAGTTTTTGATCTCCTCACACCGAGGGGGTTTTCCACGTAAAAAAAACGTCTTGTGCTTGCGTGCTTGGTATTTATTTTGCTCTACTATATCGGTTCCTATTAGGTTTACACAAGAGGGGAGATTATTTTATTCCGCTGCGTTAATTCGATATTGTTCGAATTATTATCGTTCTCCCATCACGGAGGGATCTCGAACGAGGGTTGAGTCACTTCGTTTCCGACCGAGGAATGGAGCAGGTGAAGGCCTGATGCATGGCGTCAGAAATGGCCAGTGACGGCGGTGATCGGTGTCTGAACTCTTTCTCGGACGTCTATTTCTCACGCCTTCTCTTCCGTCTTGGAACGAGCCGAAGGAAAGAAGAAATGGACTGGGGTCTTTTTCCTTTGTTATTTATTATTTATTTATTATCTCGCCATCTTTACTATTGTACTTTTACAAGAAAGAAAATTTAAACGGTTGACCAAATCTTGGGTTTCAATAAGCTCTTATGGCTACTGATGCACACGTTCGATCTCAAGTTAACACGAAACTTAATCATGAAAATTTCGATAATAGCTGCACACGACATATGAGAAAAGTGAAGATTTCTGTCAAGTGGACGAAACCTATCAAAAGGAAAGGATTTGCATTTTCTACTTTATGCTTTCTTGTTCGTAGTGACTTGGATTATTTTGCATGCTCAAAATGTTGCATGTCCCTACATTATGATTTGACAGATATTGCAATTTTGTGATTCATATCATCTTTCAATCGGAGGACATATCTACTTAATAGAGACGGGTCCATTTATATCAAACTCCATGTAAACTCTAGTGGAAATCTAAATTGATGTAAAGATTCATTGACCCGTGCACCGTACCGCCATCTTGCTAGTTTAGTTAATAGTTAGGAGCCTAGTGTCTCATTGAGTTTAAAGCTGTTTTGAGCAAGTAGGCTAATTTAAGGAATATGATGCTTTAACCCTAGTAGAAAATGGCATGCCTTTACTAAAGTCTTTACGGAGATGTAAGTGGAATTGCCACACACGCACACTATGAAAAATCGATTGCGGAAGGAGAAGACCATACTTTTTCTTTCCCATGGAATGAGACACATTTTCTCAAGGGATAAGTGTATTGAAAGTCCTAACACTTTCAAAAAATGTAATTAAATCCTAAAATTTGTCAAATTGATTTAATCAAGTCTTTTTATCGATAGCATTTTTAAAAAATTTTAAGACTCAATTACACTTTTATGATAATTTTTATGACTTGATTGCACTTTTTAAAAGTTTTAAAATTTGATTGAGCTTTCATGATAAGTTTTAAGACTTAGTTGCATTTTTAAAGTTTTAAGACTCAATTACACTTTTATGACAAGTTCTATGACTTCTAATGCACTTATCCCTTTCCTTAAACTCTAGAATCCTATATTAATCTCTTGAGATTATTTGAAAAGTAAGAACATCTCATTTTTTGACAGGGTCTTTGAACAATTATCTGGAACTCATCCTAGCTAAATGTCCCATATCCAGTATCAAGAATAAGTTCACTACTATCAATTGTAGATACATCAGCCTCCTTCGTAGACTGTCAACGGAAACTCTCTCTCGAGTGCATGTCTTCATGCAGAGGCACCTTGGACGTCAGTAAACAGGTCGTGTTCGAATATTGATGTTTGTGTTCTTTTCATAGAGGTCGCATATACTTTGGTGGTCAATGAGAAAAGCGACGTGTACAATTTCGGTGTAGTTGCATTGGAGACCATAATTGGCAAGCATCCAAGAGAGATCATATCAGGTTTATGGACATCATTGGAAGAACATGGAATGCTGCATCAAATATTAGACTCACGTCTGCCTTATCCAAGACAGAGTGCCATGGCGAGAGATAGAGTCTTAGCCGTCGCCGTAGCGTTTGCTTGCTTGAGTTCCAAGCCCAAATTATGGCCAACAATGAAACAAGTGTCCGAGGCTTTTCTAGCTCGAAAGTTATTATTAGCCAAGCCCCTTCACGAAATTTCATTGATTGAGCTTCATATAAACCGAGAAATGTGGTCAAGAGGCAATAGGTTTGAAACTTCACTGAGACTCGAAGGATGAAATGTGGGTTTTCAGCGTGGTTATAAGCTGTAACAGCAGGATCCCTTTGGATGAAAGCTTTATTTTGTTGAATGAGATTGGAGTTAGAACTTCATCTGTGTATAATTTATGTCACAGGTCTAATATCGATGACAAATTGACTATAGTCCAGGTGCAATACAGCCTTTGGATTTTTTCGTGATAATAACATGATTGATGAAGTGATTATTCCGGTCCATCATCAACCAGGATCATAGCTCTGTAATTGTTTGCTAAATCGATGTAAGTAATCAAACAATCGACTATCATTATCTAGAAATGGGGGCATCTACTGCAACAAGCATCCCCCATTCTACTTTGCAGAAACTATATTCGTTATTGAAAATGACTGCTGCTAACTTAATGTAATTGAAGGAAAAGCCAAGAAGTGTTGAAAATCAACCAAATTAGACACTCCACACGAGGATTCATCGACAAGATTCTAAGATAATGTGTCGTCGACGGGACTAGGCTATATGGCATTTGGCTTCATAAGGCTATTCACTGCACACAAGTTGGAAATTTTTTTCCTTAGCAGAAGACTTACTCAGTGAAGAAAGGACTGAAAATTGTGCAATGTCTTGTCTAGATGTGATGGATGAAGATCCCAGTGTGTTTGGATGATGATGATTGGATAGTTGAGTCTGGGTGCTCAAATTATCGATAGAAGGTATCAAGCATATCAAAGTACAACGACAAACGAGCAATTGTCACCGCAAACAACTCAAGGTCGTCAATCACCTACATTGACTAGATGGTAGAAACACTCCAGTTCACATTAAAAAAAAAAGTGCAAAACATGCATCACGTGTTGGGAATGAAGAAAAACCTCCTGTTGGTACTAGAACTTATAAACTTGTCTAATTAGGTGGTGTTTGACTCGAACATGCTAAGGTGCACCACAGTTTGGAATCCATCAATATGCTAATCATGGAAAGACGTCGATTAGAATCTATTTACATGATGTCAGCATAGGTGGCATACATGGACAAAATTCAAAAAAGCAAGATGCCTGATTTATGGAATGCTCAGCATAGAGTGTAAGTGATCATAAGTCTAAGATGATGATGAAGAAAGTTATTCTAAAGGGTCTTCTCCCGCTAGATGTTCAAGAAGATGTAGCATGTGTTGGGTATCAAGCCAATATGCCTCTCCAACTCATCCACTCATATGTTATTGAACCAACAAAGCAACCATCAGTCAAAAGTTAAAATAGTACATGATAACGTTAATCAATGATTTCTTCAGGAATGTCTAAGTTGATTTGATGAGAAAAAACAGAGGCATTAAACAAGTTAAAGGAGTCTTTTAAAGTAGAAAAAGAAGTAGGCAAGGAAATACAATGCCTTTGTATTGACAATGTGGGTGAGTATAAATCACATAAATCTATAAAGTGTCTATAGAAGTGTAAGACACGGGAATAGTTTACATGTTCGAGTATACCACAACAAAATGGAGTTGCCAAGAGAAAGAACCAAATATGATAAAGACCTATATAAGCGTGTCTCATGCTAATGTTACATCAAGGTTTTGGGCCAACTGTATGAAGATGGTGGCACACTCAAAAAATAGACTACTCTAGGTCGCGTTTGGTTTTATGACACCATACGAGAAGCTGTGGAATCACAAACCCACGGTAAATCACTTTAGAGTATTTGGAGGATTGGAGGCATATGTTTTGCCTTCATACTAAACGAATCAAGTTCAATGAGACGGCGGTTCTCTACTTACATGTGGGCTATGATGAGCAAAGAAAAAGGGAGGAAGTGTTGTAATCCTATAACGTGCAACGTTACACTTCTAGGAACCTGGTATTTGACAAAGCGTCATAGTGGGGATTGTGACGAGGACTTATACTAGATTTAATACAAGTCGAAGAGGTACAAAAAAGAATAAAAGAAGATAATGGGCCTCATAAGGCCCAACCAATTGAAAAAGTAGCCACAGAAGGTGAACCCATAGAAGGAGTCAAAGCACAACTGCATAAAAAAATCAAAGAATCCATGGTCGGCAGTTATACATTTGACAATAGCGATAGAGCTTTCACCAAGTCAGATGAAAAAACTTGAAGAGTAATCTCCTCAGCTAAAGAGGTCAACAAAGCAAAGGAAATAAAATTTAAATATGCAAATGCAACTTAGGAAAAGTCTACACCAACCGATTGGCTACCTTGTAGAGCTCCATTGCGATAATTAACCAACCATACGATTGGCAAGATCCTGATATTCCCACAAGAACTAAGCATGTAGAAATACATTATTACTTCTTGCATGAAATAAGTGTTATTGGGAGGGAGTACATAAAGACGATTGATCAAGTTGTAGATATTTTCACCAAAGGACTTGGCACTACAAAGTTTGAAGAGTTCCAATAGCATCTTGTCATAATCGCCAGATCCACACTAAGAGAAGAGTAGTGGTGATGGGGAACATTGAAAAAAGGTTGCACCGCCTCTGCACTCCAAAATTCCGACTTTATCTCTTTGTTTATTTAGATTTTTCTTGGTACGAGATATTTTAGAAGAAGAGTAGAGAAATTGTGTAACTAATAGATTGTCCACATAGTATTATTAGTAATCGCTAGAATTAACTAAGGAGATGAATTTCTAAAATTATCTCGAAGGTAGAACCACCTCCATGTTTGGGCCATGAATAGATACCAAGGGCCTCCCATTTAAGCACACGTGTGTGAAAGAAGTCCTAAGCAATATCTCACAGTGACAAAGAATTATAAATATTATATAATTGTGAGATATTGTCGAGAGTGCTCATGATAAAAAGACCATGTTTTCTTTAATTGAACATTGTGTCTTTCTCTACAAGGCGGGTCATGGCCGAGAAGAATTGTTGACTAAATGCATCGGTTCATAGGGCTCTCTCCGCATAAAAAACGCAACTAAAGCCTGCGTTACTTCTGACCAAAAAAAAAAAGGGAAAAAGAAAAAAAGCCTACGCTACTTCAATGAATTCCTACCTAGTAAGGGTGTCAAATGAGTGGGTTGGGTCGGGTTTGAATTGGGTCGAAAATGGTCCAACCCATATCGACCCATTTAATCCGTTTTGACCCATTTTCATGCAATATAATTTTGATGACCCATACCCAACCCAATCCATATCCAACCCATACCCGACTTATATTACTAACACATATTAATATTTTAACTTAATTTAAGAAAATCTACTCCCACTTATTTAGTCCACTTTAAACTTTTCACATATAAAAATGCAGATACCTCTAAATTGAAATAGTTTTTGGAAAATAATTTTAAAAAACGATTTTTTAATTATTTTTAAAAAATTGAATTTTTATTATTTTCTTTTCTTTTTCTTTTTCTTTTCCCTTTCTTTTCTTTTCTCTTTTCTCTTTTCTTTCTTCTTCCTTCTTCTTCCCCCTTTTCCTCTACTGGTGTCGCCCGACGGTGACTTGCCAAGATGCAGGCTAGCGAGCCCGAACTCAACCAAGGCCGACGAACTTGAGGTTCGGCTGATCTAGGCTCCACCGAGGTCACTAGCAGTGGTCAAACTCGAGTTCGCCTGGATCTAGCAAGCCACGAACTTTGATGTGGCCAGTGAGTTCGAGGCTCGTCTACCTAGACTCGGACGAGCCGTGAACTTTGTTGCGGCTAACAAGTTCGAGGCTCGCCTACCTAGACTGGGGCAAGCCGCGAACTTTGTTGTGGCTAGCGAGTTCGGGGCTTGCCTACCTAGATTCCAAGAACTTTGTTGCGGCTAGCGAGTTCGAGGCTTGCTTACTTAGATTCGGGCGAGCCGCGAACTTTGTTGTGGCTAGCGAGTTCGGGGCTCGCCTACTAGATTCAGGCGAGCCGCAACTCGGCCAAGGTTGATGATCTCGCGGCTCGCCTGTCTAGATCTAAGTCGAGCTCCGATTAGCGAGCTTAGGGCTCACCAGTCGAAGCTCTGTTACGGCTTGCCTGCCCAAATCTAAGCAGAGCTCTAGTCGGCAATGGCAAGCTCAGGATCGATGATAGTAATGGCGGCGTGATGGCGAGATCGACAACGGAGGTCGAGAACGCATAGAGGAGGGGATGAAAGGAGAGAGATAATGGGTCTACCCTCAACCCATATTTGACTCATATTTAACTTTCACTTGACTCATATTTGACCCATATTTAACTTTCACTTGACCCATATTTGACCTATATTTAACTTACACTTGACCCATATTTGACCCATATTTAACTTTCACTTGACCCATATTTGACCTATTTAACAAAAAGTGAGTCATAATATGAGTTTATGACCCATATTGACACCTCTACTACCTAGTAAATGATTAAATCTTCGGGACAACACTTGTACACGTTATGTAACTTTCGCACTCGAGTTGCTGCTTCCTTGACGAGCACAGCACATGCCAAGCGTTACTACTGTCTCAACGAAAAACTGAATCCACTTGCATGACTTTCGTACGAACATTAAATATTCGAACTTTGAATTGCATGTAACGAAACATTCCAGTGATGGTGTAATAAGCCCTTGACAGCAGGAAACATTAGACTCACAGTAAACTTTTGCTCTGCTTCCATCTTAGATGAGCATGGATACTAATTTGAAAGTTGGTTACAAAACTTTGTGTGAAGCATAGGTCAATCTAGCAGGAGGGACTTTACCTTCGACATCTCACCCCGGACGTGAGAGGTTATTATGCCCTGCCTATTCGACGGTAGTGAGAACCGAAGGTTTGATATGATGTTTACCTTTACCACTAACGCTCCACTTAATTCCCAATCAATCTTTTTCTTTCCAACTGGAAGGGAATAAGTCAGCATTACTTCAAACCCAAAAAAATGAAAATAGCCTACATTACTTCAATGAATTCCAACCTGATAAATGATTATATTTTCAGGATGACACTTGTACACGTTATATAACTTTTCGCACTTGAGTTGCTGCATACTTGATAAGAATATCGATGAGCAGAGCACATGCCAAGCTTTACTACTACCTCAACGAGAAACTGAATACACCTGTATGACTTTCGTACAAACATTCAACTTTCGAAACTTTAAATTGTACGTAACATAGCCTCCCAGTGATGGTGTAATAAGACCCCAACAGCGGGCAACATTAGACTCGCAGTAAACTTTTGCTCTGCTTCCATCTTGGATGAGCAGGAATAGTTTGCAGCAAAATATTAATGTCTCGATCCCGATTCTATATTGACCTTCCTACATGTGTATTATTTACTTGATCTTAGAACTCCACTCTTCAGTTTCCTGTGTTTCCGCCATCATTCCTCCTTCTGTCATGCACCTTCTTCCGCTCCTCTATATTCTTCAACCTCGCGTACATCTTCCTTTCCTGTTGAGCTTCTGGGACTGCTGAACGATCACACTTGTGGTCGATGGGCTCTCGCTCAGCACGATCTCATAAATGTCTCGGTAAGAGTCCATCCCTGTGGTCAAAAGCTGCCAGAACATGCTGCCTGCCGCCATGCCACCTCCACGAGCTGAGGAATAGATTGCTGAATAGACTGTGTCGAAGAACTGGTCCCTCTCATTCTGGTTGTAGCCCGAGTCTTTCGATGAGATCCCGAACTCCGTGAATAGGAGCAGCTTGCGGAGAACATTCTGCGCATCCTGAATGTGAGTGTTCACCCAATTGCTGAGGAAGGAGATTTGGTTTCCTTCACTCGGGTCGGATAACCTGTTCAAAGACAGATACGAACATGTAATTTATCGTCATGCAATAAGATAGTAGTCACATTGGGTTTGGCATTTTATCTGGCGTTGTAATGCCAGCATAGTACTTAGATTCACCATTGATCCGGATATGAGTGAACCGTCACAAAGTCGATACCAGGGATCTGATTATTTTCGATGAAGTCCATTCTGACGAGGAAAGAGGGGTTGTTTTTTTGTTTCTGAGCAGAGGATTATGAATAGAACCCTTTTAGGCCGGCTTCTAGTAAATGGTTCCCATCGATTGATTTCACATGAGAAGCCATCTCCGTGATCCATGCCTACAGCAGAACAAACAGTAATTTAAGTCAGCTCCAATCGTGCATTTTGAGTTGGAAATATCTCCAGATTTAATGAAAAGATTGGAGAAAATGGCAGCATAAGTTGAGAACGTGCAATAAAATGATTGGGGTTTCCAAATGCGTTTCCATATGCAATAAGCACAAGACTTGACATGAGATCAAAAAAGGAGCATTTGCGAACCTGGATGGTCCTTCCTGATGGATCTGAAGGGCATCTGACTTCATTCATCAGCTCCCAAGCCATGATTGTCAGGTCATCCTTGTAAGCAATCCCGGTTATGCTGTTCCTTCTTGTAAGAAAAGTCTGCTTTTGCACCCAAATAATTTAGCAAACAGGACAACAACAGAAGCGTCAAGATTTTTCCATGGAAGATCCAATCCAATGACCGGATGAACTAATCCAATGCAGATTGAAAGACGGGGATCGGAAAAATAGAAGAGATAGAAATTCGACCTGGACGTGATTTTTGTAATAACACTTTACCACAGGATTGGTGAAGAAATCATCATCGGATGCTATGGGCTGTCGCTGGCTTCTTGCCCACTCCACATACCGTCTCATTCCTCTCAATGCCTCGTAGTTATCCACCAGACTCAGTAACAGCTTGATCCTAAACTTTTTAGCTTCTGATATCACAAAATCCAATTCCTTTTGCACACACCCATAACATGATAAATAAGTTATTTACCGTTAAGAAATGAAAATTATTCGTAAGAAAATCCACTAAGAGAACACAGGAAATTAAAAAGAGAGAGAGAGCAAGCAAGCTAACTTGGAACTAGGGTGTCAAAAACCGAACAAAAAACTGAACTGAAATTTCGTGCGTTTTCGGTTTGGTTCGACTAACCGAAAAATAAAGATTTACTTTTTTGGTTCGGTTCGGTTCTGAATCGTAATTCTTAATAAAAATTGCACAGCATATCTTCTTTATCATCTATTCTTCACTTAGATTCCAATAAGCAAAGTAAAAAAAGGAAAACCAAAAAATTGTCCCGAACCAAACCGAACCACATTTTCGGTTCGGTTCACATTTGGTTTGGGATGGTTTTGGTTCAGTTCGGTTCGATTTCTTGAAAAAATCAAATCGAACCGAACCGTTTACGCTCCTACTTGAAACATTGCTCACTGTAGGAACCAGGAGAGGTCTGGAGGGGCATGTACCCACCATCACTGAACGCCCAAGTCCTTGCTATGGAGAGGCCATGGCTCGTAACTTCTTGGAAAGCAGAGGTGACTTTGGCTCTCTGCGATGGGTCCGACGCCAAGAACATCAACCAGTAGGCATTGAACCCATTCGCATAAAAGGGGCTCCCGTTCAGCATGAAGTGCACTCCCTCGGTCTTGACGAACCCACCTCCATCTTCCACTTTCACGGCGAGATGCGACCTTCGTTCTTAAACAAGAACAAGAGCCAAGAACAAGAACAGCCTCAGATGCTATAGCTCTTCCCTTTCCCTGTGAAAACACCCAAAAGCAAATAGGTTCTCAGAATGAAGTCCTACGGAGCTTTAAGGGTAAGGGCTCTTTTCAGTAGTTTCAGCTAAAGAGTAAATGGCATTGGCATCTCAGTGATAGCACTTAGTTTGAATAACTTAACCATGATTGATTGATTTAATGAAATAATCACTGACTGGGAAAGGTCCTAGCGAAATTTGTGGGGCCAAATAGGTCGTGAAAAGCACCCGACACTTCCCGGTGAGGACAAGTTTCTTTTCTTTGATTGGTTTGCTTTTTTTTTCCCTTTTCTGCTTGGTGATTATTGGTAGGAAGGAGCCCTGGAGGATCATTTGCCACCAATATATTTAAATTTTTTAAAACCAAGTCCACTTGTACAAAAACGTACGAACACATCACGTGGCTTGCGGGCTCTCTAGCTTTTGGTGATTCCTGACACTTTTCTCCTCCTCCTACTTCTAGTGAACATAGTCACTTCCTCTCTCTCAAGCGATTGATTTTGAAAGGAACTTGCACATGATTCAAGCCTCAGATCCGGCCACGCTTGATCAGATTGTTAATTCATATGTTATGCATTACGATGCATGAGAAGAGATCCAAGACACGTTATGAAACTGCTCACAATAATTTCATCTATTTTGCTTTCGTAGGTTCAATTTAATTGATTTTTATTAAGCATCGAGCACCGATTTTAATATTCGCTTTGAGAATTGGGATTTTTTTAGTTTCGTTGACCGGTGATCCATCAACTTTCATATATTTATCGCCAGCATATTTTGATCCATGAAATATATTGAAATTTTTTCAAGGAAAACAAAAGTGATAATGACAAAATCCAACAAGTTTATAGGGGTTTGGATGGATATTTCAATATTTGGTTTAGATATTGTGTTAGAATCATAATTTTTTCTCCTTCGAAGTATTGTCGTGGGTCTCATTATATTAATTCAATTAATATGTATTTGTAATAATTTGGTCGGGCAAGAGTTCAAATGAATAAGTAAAAGGAAAGAAGAGAAGCCGAAGGGTTTACGTCGAGGAAATTTGATGTGCATCACAGACGAGTCCCGCCGGAGTCTCCGCTGACTGTTGATTTTAACGAAATCTATAAGCGCTCATCCAGGCGGGAATCAGAGAGCGATGGTGGGCCAGGTGATCCGGCGTTTACGCGTTGCATGTGATCGGGCCGATGTGCGACACGTGGAGTCGACAGGGAGCTACATCAGTTGATGCGTTGGACATCCAACGGTGGAGTTGTTTGAGGTGGAGAAGCTTGGATCGGGTTCAGGTAAAAGGAAAGAATAAAGAGGTCAGAGATTGCGGAAGAATCCGGAAGGAGTGCAATTCCGACAAAGGAGATTCTATTTGGTTTCTTACTCTTGTTTTTTTTTATTTGTTTCTTGCTCTTTTAGGTTTCAATAATAATAATTTTTCCCCAGGTGAACGATTTGGTTTGGTTTAACCTCCTTTTTTCCCTTTCTATTTCTTTTTTTAGTGAAAAGGTGAGAACGGACGAAAATTATATATAATGAATTTGTCACAAACGTAGTACTATTGACATGACGCGATTGACCAATTATGGAATGTGTGAGTAGTATCCCAATTAATGTTTGATGCTGAACTTTTTAATTCCCACTTCTTATTGATGATTTACCTTGCATGCTAATATCATGAGGTATAATCATATGTTAAAATTATGTTTATTTTGCAGAAAATAAATGAATTGAAAAATATTTATTTGAAAATAATTTTTTGTGTCATTTGAAATAATTAGTTGATGTAAATTAATTTTATTATCTACAAAAATTTATATCTAAAAGTTTTCATAAACAATGATTTTTTTCATTCATTTATTTTTATAAGTAATATAAACGATCATTGTTTTTAATATTTTTTCTAAATCATTTAACTTTATAAAACAAAGGAGCCCAAGTGCTATTTAAGGGAAGGGCAATCAATTCTAGCCACAAGCGAGTTGTATTGATGGTAAAATATCCCGATTATATTATAACCATTGTCCTTAAAATCTCGATCATGAAGGGCATGTGGCTTCGAGAAGGGCAACCTAGTCATCATTTGTGGGTCGGAAGTAGAAACTCTAGAGCCTTTTTCCCCCTCGAGAAATGATTTCAAGAACAGTCTCATTGCCGTCCAATCATGAAGAGAGTAAGCTCCCAAGCCTACTATCAATTAACTTGTAACCTAATTGAGAGATGACAATCGACAAACGTGACAAAAATCCTAAATATTTGACACTTTCGTCGTTCGAGTTCTAAATGTTTGATTTTGGCTAGTTGAGTCCTTTATGTTTTAAAAAAAACGTACAATCAAATATATAACTTATTTCTAATTCGATATGATTTATTTTAATAATGATCAGTTTCAACCTATGGATGCATGAGATGACACATTTATAAGAATGGCAAGGGTCTCATTGAGCAGAACAAAGAGTTTTTGTTTTGTGTTTTTTTTTTTAAAGCAAAAGACATCTCTAATTCTTTTTATGTTGTGACAGTTTTGGGTATATAGTTTGAGAAATAATTCAAATTGCGTTCATCATAAAATTCAAAAAATAAAAAAAAAAACGGTATTTTGGTTCAATCTTTGGATGAGGTGATTGGAGGGGACATTTATTCACATGGGGGCATGTGACTTCTCTCCTCTCTCTCAATGAAGAGTTCGGCGAGAGAGGAGTCTATATAACATGCTCGGACAGATTTCTTAAAACCCACAGTAATTTTTTTCATATATTATTTTTCTTATCAATCTTATTTTACTCTTATTTTAATGATTATACTTTTGCCTTATTTTCTTATAGAATATAGGAGTCAAAACCCACTTCTGAAATTAAAACGTTTCCACCCCAATCTATCTTAAGAAGTTGGAAATTCGAATTCCTCACTTCTCATTTCTCATGTAAAAAGGGGATAAACCTCAGTGGTTTCATGTATTATTCATTCATAATCATTTTGAGTGTCTTAGGTTGTAGTTGCATTAGACTAGTTTCGTACATTGAATGACTAGCGGCGTATCAATGCATTATAAGATCAATTAGATATGTGTTTTTATCTTCTCGATTTTCTCATTAAGAATCCATTTGCTTCGCGAAAAGTAAATAATTTGAAATTTTTTTTTCTAAAAATGATCATTTATATCTCTTATAAAAACAAATTAACAAAAAATATTTTCATCGTCCACGAAATTAATCTAACATAAATTATTGGCGATAATGAAAATACTTGTTATTGACTAACTATTTTAAGTGATACAAACGATTATTTTAGAGAAAATGCTTTCCAAATAATTCATTGTCTGTGAAACAAACAAAGGTCAAAAGAAAGGGCAAATTTCACTTTGCTGCTCGAAGACACACCTTCTTCCGTGTTAAATCCTAAATTTTAAATCCTTCATTGCCTCAATCAAAACTCCTTAAGCCCTAAACTTCCAATTCTCACAATTTATTATCAAAAACACAGACCTCTTATCGTTTATACTATATACTTTAATTCCTTGCATTGTACCCCCTCAAAGTTGCAAGTTGTTTCAATCATTAAATTATTTTATTTAAACGTGCAAGACTCTCACACTAAAAATGCCAATTGCAACACATCAATTCTTTTTATGGGATGAGAAATGCCCTCTAGTTGAAGATTCCTTTCACTATAGCTTAAGAGTCATGTGGACTGCATATGTTGACATGAAAAAATTTGACAATGAGACTCCGTTTAATTTGCAAAAAATAAATATTTTAGAAAATATTTTATTAAGAATGATCGCTTATATCATTTATAAAAATGAATAAATGAAAAATAATTTTATCATCCATAAAAATATTTAGATATAAGTTATTATTGATGGTGCAAACATTTTTAACTTACTAATTAATTCCAGTTATACAACATTCTGCGAAATAAACGGGCCTGAAAATCGATTTTGTAACATGTAATTAGTAATGTGCAAGGATTGAACTTTGAGGGGCTCGTGGGTTTTTGCTGGACTGGAGGCCCAATACGAGTCCAAAATCCGAAATGATTGGGCCTGAAGATCCAAATTCAACTCTAAACCCGAACCGAAACCCTTTCCTTTTCTCGACCTTTTGTTGATAAGTGTTTCTGTCAGCCACGGCATTTTGCATAGCGCAAGCTGAACCTGCACACCCACTCGAAGCAGCCACCAACACGCTCTCGGCAATGGTGACGATTTTGTCTCACTGTGTCTCTTACCCATCATCTAGGGGTGTCAAATGGATGGGTCGAGTTGAAAATGTTTCGACTCACATCGACTCAGTTAATCGTTTTGACTAATTTTCATGCAATGTAAATTTGATGATCTATACCCGACCCGACTCATACCCGACCTATATTACCAACACATATTAATATTTAACTTAATTTAAGAAAATCTACTCCCACTTATTTAATCAACTTTAAACTTTTCCATATAAATTATTTGAATAAAAATTTCACATCAAATTTATAAAGTAAATTAAATAATAAAAAATTAGTAAATAAAAAAATATAAATCTCTGTTGCGACCAGGGAGTTCAAGGCTTGCCTATTTAGATCCAGGCGAGCCACGGCTTGGCCAAGACCGACAACCTTACGGCTCGCTTGTCTAGATCTAGGCCGAGCTCCGGCCAGCAAGCTTAGGGCTTGCCAGCCCAAACTCTATCACAACTCGCTTGCCCAGATCCAAGTTGAGCTCTAGCCGGCAACGGCAAGCTTGGAATCGGCGATGGTGACGGCAGCGTGATAGCGAGATTGGCAACGGAGGTCAAGAACGCATAAATGAGGGGGATAGAAGGAAAGAGATGATGGGTTTACCTAATAACTCACTTAACCCATATTTAACCCATATTTAACTTTCACTTAATTCATATTTGACCTATTTAACTAAAAGTGAGTCATAAGATGAGTTTATGACCCATTTTGACACCTTTACCATCATCCCACTCCTCTCTCCTCTCTTCCGCCACTTCCGCCACCTTCTCCGGTGACAATGCCCACCTCCCTGGCACCTCCCTGGTTCTCCCGGCCGGCTCCCGCTCCCTCTGACGCGGGTTCTCCTACCAGGCTTCGTCCGCTACCTTTCCGACGCCATCTCCTGTCCACGCCAAAGGCTAGCGCTCTCTTCTTTCGCTTCTTCTTTGCACGTACTTCCATTGCCTCTGTTTCTGCAGATTGATGGTCCTATGCGTTTCAGAGCTTCGATCGCTTCTATTTTCGTTACGATTTCCCTGTCTGACTGAGTATGCTTTCAGTTTTTTTCTCATTATAGGCGCTTGAATTAGAGATTGTAAAAAGGGGAAATGCTAGAGGGTGAAGGACGGAGTGCTGAAAAATCTTTGTGATTGTTAATTTGATCTGGAACCCGATTAGGTTTTCTAAGAATTTGGTCATTGCTCGGTAGTCATGTCTGTTTTTTAGTTGCAAATGCAAGCTAATGATATGAAATTACTCGGATGAATGGGTTGACATGACATCGACACACAGTTGCAAACTTTAGGTGGCTGGGACGGTACTCGGCAACCTAGACCTTAAATTATAAATGAAGGATTGATTGCTTTGACATGTCCTCAATGTTACAGAATTTTTTTATTCGTATTTGATATATTATGAAATTTCTGGACACCCTTATAGATTAGTGAAGTTGCGAATGTCCCTCCACTTCTCGAAATCTGCATAGACGATTGCTTTGTCATGGAATCATGACACCTCCAAAGTTTGTGCATTTTATTCAAACTGTAGGAGGTGTGTATGTGATGTTGATTATATGGTAGTGCCTGGTGGTTGCAGCTGAAGTTGTCAAACAAGTACTTGGGGGCATCTATGGAATTGGCAAGGGATGTTCTTTCAAATTTAAAAACATAAGGATCTTTGTCAATTTTCATAAACTAGAGATTTCCATTTGCTTAGCAAATATGCCATGAATCTTATAAAAAAGTATGGTGATTTTCGTACATTTTTAGAAAATTCTTGTCCAGTATCTCATGTTGACAATTTAGTTGCTGTAAGTGGATTGCTTACAAATCCAGTTAATTTAATCATATTTGGAATTTGAAGTGCCAAAATGTTGAGCCACATCCTTATCCCCATAGAGATTAACTGCTGCATATCTTTTAAACAATTGGAGGGTATCACGAGATATTTCCATAATATAGGGGGTGTCATTGCGGTGTATCAAATGGGTTTAGGTTGGGCTTGTTTAGTTCATAGTCGGACTAGTAAGTTCTGGATTTAATTAGGCTTAATAAGCTCTTTGGGTTTGGTAAATTTGGATTTGCTTTGGCTTTAGAGAATTCGGGCTTGAACAAATAAGCCCGTTTCGTTTGTAAAGCCTTTCTTGTTTTCTGTAACCAGGACTTGCGAGGTCCAAGCTGGGTCCAAATTCGGACTAGGCCCAAGGGCCTACCCCAAGTCTCTATTTCCATAAAATAATAAAAAATTGGAAAAATAAAAAAAAATGACAAAATTGGTTAGAGAAATAGGCCTCGATTCAGTTGTTAGATTTTGGTATTAAAATTAGTTTAGTTTCATGATTTTCTCTTGCTTAGATTTGGGAAAACTAGTTTCTTTAGAAAATTGAATTTGATTTGAACTAAGCTCCTGGGGTTGTCGTCATAGAACTTAATAAATGAGGCCATGTTATAATTCTTTGCCCGACTTGTATCGGGTTATTTTACTATGCTCATCATTTTATTTACTTTTCATTACTATTCTTGATTTGTTTGTTTCTTGCAATTGCTTTTATATGGTTTTTGTATTGTGATTCACTTTCTTAGTTGAATAGTTAGGTTATATTCTATGACTATAATAAGTACAAAAACCATTACATCGACACTTAATGTACATAAATCTTAGGATTCACATTTTTGTAAAGGATTGCATGAAAACCTTAGTTCACAAATAATCAAATTTAGATATCAAAAATACACTAGTTAAATAAATTAGTATTAAGTCCCCGACCCTAAATTTATGGTTGCATAGGAAGTGATGTATACTCACAAATCTCATTTGATTTCTAACCAATCTCGACAAGCTAGTGACGACACTTCATTTAGAGTTTTCATAGGATTAATCGAATGAAAATGAAAATCACAATGTCGCACGATGTAAGAATTTGGGAGAATTCATGCTGACTGAGGACTATCAGCCCTCAACTCAACATTAGCTCTAAACCCCTTGTCCCCAGCACCTATTTGGGAGGGTCGTGACAAGATGCACACGTAGGGATGGCTATTTTACCAATCGAAGTAGATATCCTTACTTCCTAGTCCCAATAAAATGAGCAAAAGCCCGTGATCAACGAATATTGGGGAAGAGATGTGGTAAAATCTTTCTACTCCACATTCAGGCAGGGGGAGGAATTGACATGGCTAGGCTTCTTTTCCGCCTGTTCTTTCTTTATTCCTCCTAAAGATTTTCTAGCTTTGGTGGTTTTAACAATATTCTTTTCTCATTTAACCGTGAAAACTTTATATAATTCCCCACAAGACGTAAGGATTGATCAAATTCTGACTCAAATTTTCAAACTTGCAATATAAAGCACTAAACTTTTACAGTTACGCTAAATTTGGCAAGCCATTAGCTTAAAATATTTGCAAAATTCTAGCATGTTGATATTATTTTGTCGCGACCTTCCTAAAGGTGGAGCATGAGGAAAGGCTAATGGATTATCAAGTTTGGTACTTAGCACGGACTCTCCCAAACCCTATTAATTGCAAAATCTTTCCCTTTTGGAGTCACCACTAATCGATTATGGGTCGATTAGATATTCAAGTAAAATGTGGGAGTGCATTTTACTTCTGTGAATAAGAGATTTAATGAATTTGGGGACTTGATTACGTTATATTAATCTAACACACTTTCGATACATTTTCTCATTATTTCGAAAATGTTTTGTATTCATTATGTATTTATTTTTTACCCTACGCCACTAAATATGAGAAGTGTGCACAATTAGGGAATATAATACCCAGTAATCAGTAAATAAATTGCAGAGAACTTTTGAAGAACTTGAATACGTTAAGCAAGGAAAGCAAATCGCTATCCATCATCACAGAATTCCCGCAAACTTTGATAGAGAAAATATGCAAGCAAAATGCATGGTTATGCATGGACTAGGACGAACCGCAATCATTCATCCGACTCGCTGCTTTCATTTTTCTTTCTTTTATTTCTCTCGCTGCACTTGAAAACATTCCACAAATCTCTCCTCTTGGCTGGCCGCAAATTTGCTGGACTGAGCGTGCTTCTTGATTTGCTTCCTTATAACCCATGCCATGCGCACAATCTATTCGATGATATTTGCTAGTTCCGGTGCCTACTGAAAGTATTTCCCTGGCTTCTCAAATTCAAGCGCGATGAAGCTAGGTCAAGATGAAATTTATTGGATGCGGAAATGTTTTATAATGTCTAAATGCCTTGCAATGCAAAAAATCAATATTTTTATTTAGGGGTTGATTTTGATCCCTAAATTTTTTTTATTTAGAGGTTGTTTTTTGTGCAACATGAGTTGATCCCTTGACAACTAGCAAAGGCCAACCTAGCTAGCCTTGAGCGAGGTCAACCTTGCCAGATCCTGACAAGGCTCAAACTCATTGGCCTTGGGTGAGCTCGACCTTGTTGTAGAGAGGCTAGTGAGGCTTTTGATCGATAGGATCTAGCAAGCTCAGCCTTGCCTGAGGTTGGCAACTAGTTGAGACAGGATGAAGGAAAAAGAAAAAGTAAGAAATGAGAAAAAAAGAAAAAGAAAAAGAAAAAGAAAAAGAAAAGAAAAGAATAAAATATTAATAAATTTAAGATGAGCAATTTCAGAAAGTGTTTTCATCTTCTTGAATTTGAGAGTTCACTTTCCTAATTTTATGTATGAAGTTTTCCATGATCTGAAAGTGTTTTCAATTAATTAATCATTGTTAGTGAACCAAACAGATAAAAGTCTGGAAAATAAATTCCCAAAAACACTTTCTCTCAAACAAACGCACCCTTAATCTAATCTACTTATAGAGTCCCAATTCTTTTCCTCTTAAAAGTCAAACCTGTTCCTTTCCCTCTTAAAAGTCAAACCTGTTCCTTTCCCTCTTTAGGTTTGATTACCATCTAAGAACTGATAGAATTTGGCTAGTTCGTCTTTCTTTTAGGTGTGACACACAACCTTCAGAACTCTTTTCAATTTCTGCACAAGCCATATTGATCACGACATTATTTAGATAGCTTGTTGATTACTAGCGACATGACAACACCTACCCAACTCATATTTTTTAAAGCTGTTTTGGGCAAGCAAGCCAATTCAAGGAATTCGGTGCCTTAACTTCAGTAGAAAATGATAAATCTAAGTTAAAGTCTCTTCAGAGGGGCAAGTGGAATTCTGCACAATGTTTCTAATGATTTTTAGTATTTGTTTTCTCGGCTTTTTATAATTTTACAGGACTTTTATTTGACACGAACTTCTTAAAGTTCTCAAGTACATAAAATTAACATAGGATTGAAAATTTTAAAATTTATTAATTTTATTAGAATAGTTAATAAGCGACTTTTGTTTTATTATAAGAAATCAAAACCCAAGTACCCTAATAAAAAAAGTTGGTAGATGCTTGTTACGGTGAGAGGCAAGTACCTAATTAATTACTGAACGAGTTGGGATGAACATCATATATCATGCATCATCCAATTTAATCGGTAGTTCGGATTTTCAAACAGTGGATGAAAAGAAATCTAAGAATATTATACAAAGAAATTTCTAAGGTTATTAACTGATGAAATTTGTCAACAAGTTGGCTCTTTTTCATCGGTCATTGCCGTGTAACGACCAGCAGTTACGGTCCAAATCATGTTATGGAAATGCTCAAACATAGAAAGCGTCCGGTCGTTTGATAGTGAAAGGAGAAGACCAAGACTTTTGCTTTCCCACGGAGGGAGAGACATTTCCCTAAAACTCCAGAAACCTAAGATTTCTTTCAGGGATTATTCGGAAAGTAAGAGTAGCTCTTCTGTGACAATTGTGCACCAGTCTCTGGCCCACAATGGCCTGTTTTTCTCGATAAGCACCGACGAAAGATTCAAGAAATAAATGTCAAATAAATCGTCCATTTGAAATATTTAAACGTGCCCCGCCCCACACTGCACAAAGACTTCGTCGCACGAGGAACAGTCGTGGAATCGTCTCATGCATGTCTCCAGGACCGGCTGATGTTAACTCCACAGCTTCAACTAATCCAATAACTACAGTTACTTGATCAGAAAAAGGGAAACGGAAAAATAAAATTCCTGACGATGATAATTCTCTGCAAATACGTATCAACCGCATTTTCATATTAGTTAGGAATTCTAGCCCAGAAAAGGGGAAAAAAAGGATTTACGTGAGATGTATCTTTGCCTTAATTTGAAAGCCTATAATGAAATCTTATTTAGAAATCCTAATTTCATAACACAACAATTGAAAAAATTTATATTTGGCCACTTTGAAGCTAGTGCATTAATTATTTTGAAGCTTCACATTATTCTTTTTCAGAATGCATATATATAGTCCATAAAAAATACAAATTTTCAAGTATAAATCCATCCACCTTGAAACACATTTCATGCATACAATCACCCCCTCAAACCAATCTCTTGTATTTTTTTTTTCTTTCTCATTCTCTTGTTTTGGAATTCTGATCTCCCAATGCATGCGCCTACTACTGTCTTTGCTCGACTTCTCAAGTCTATGCAATGTAATGAAAGCAGCCTGCATCATTGATATCAATGATGCATTCGAATGTTATTAGAAAAGATAATAATTGAAGTCTTGTTCTATTTTAAGAAATCAAACCTCGAGGGCCCAGTTGAAAAGCTTGTAGATGCTTGAGGAGGTGAGAGTGGGAGCCCTAATTAATAAGTTCATGAGTTGGAACGCTCATCATTTACCAATGCATCATCTAATACGTAGGCAATTTTGGGATTTTCAAAGGGTCTATAGAGAAATTTAAGAATATTTTGGGGAGAAATTTTTAAGGCTATCATTAGCCCTTGTCAATTCAACTGATGAAATTCAAGAGATTGTCATTTAACAATTGAGAGTTACGGAGCGCTATTATGCTTTCGAATTGTTGTATTTTAGAGTTTACCAAGGAGTCTCTTTCTTAGTAAAAGACGAAGGGTTAGGTCTTCTCCTTTCCCTATCAACTTTTATGTTTTGCCTCAATATTTCAACTATAAAAAATCAATTGGAAAAGGAGAAGACTAGACTTTCGCTTTTCCACAAAGAGAGAGACATTGCTATAAAGTTTATGGCTAAATTGACACCGTTAAATAGTTTAGGAGCAATAGATTTATAATTTTTCTAATACTTTCCCATTACTCTATTGCTTGTAGTTCACTTAGCTTGGTTTCTTCAAAATGACTTTTCGTAATCGCAATTATATATATTTTTTATTGCGATGATAGCAAGATAGGATGTTCCCCGAGATTATGATAATTCAACAAAATATATACAATATAGGTACTAGATTAAAGGAAAAATAAAATTCTTTGCAATAATAATTCTCCGCACATACATATTAATCACAATCCATATTAATTAGAAATTCTAGCCTAGAAAGGAAAACCAGTCCACGTGTGATGTATCTTGTCTTAATTTAAAAGTACATAATGGAATCTTATCTAGAAATCTGAATTTTGTAACGCAACAATTGAAAATGTTTATATTTAATATCTTTAAAGCTAATTGATTATTTATCTTGACGTTATTCTTTTTCAAAATGCATACATAAAGTCAAAACTCATAATTATACAATTTTTTGAGTGTAAATTCATCGAAATTGAAACACATTTTCATGCATACAATCACCAGCTCAAACCAGTATGCTCTTGTCGATTTTTCTCCTTTTCTCACTCTTTTGTTTTGGGATTGGGATCTCTCGACCACTTCATGCGCCTACTCTTGTTTTGCTTGACTTCTCAAGTCTTGGCAATTTAATGAAAGCAGCCTGAATCATTGATGTTCTCTATCAATGATGCAGTCAAAGTTGGCGGGCAATAACAAATCCTGATAAGACATATTGTTGTGCATGAGAAATTGTCAGGGAAATTGACCTGTTGACTTGGCATTAACCTGAAAATCAATTTTGGACTCCCAAAGTCCTTTTTACTTAGCAACGATAAGATCTCGGACCATATCTGTGGGTTTACTCTGAACCGGAAGATGTAACTTGGTTTGAGGATTATGTTTTCTATTTTGTAGATTTAGACACTGTGGATTTTGTCCTTCCTTTATATATAGGTTGGTTAGTTCTTGTTCTTTGACATTTCAAATCGAAACCCCAACTAATCTTAATTATCAATTTTTTACTGAGGCGAGTCAATCGGCTCGGGCCAAGTTAATTTGTCGACGGACTATCACATTTGTTATATCTAATTAAAGTTCTGCCACACTAACTTTATGACAGCGTATTCAAAGATATTACATCATTAATTCTATCTATTCTAGAGTTTATTTATTGAAAAGAAACATTATATTTATTTATGAGCGCTATAATTGTTAGAGTACAAGATAAGCTCTCAAATGGCTAACACAATGCTGCTGTTAAATTTCCATCTAGTACTTTGTTTTGTAACATAAAAACACCCAAACTATACCTATTGTGATATATTTACCCTAAAACTTTTCTTTTTACATGCATGAGATGCACGACTCCCATCACTTACACATATGTGAGTAAGATGACAAGAACAAATCAAAACACAAAAGGAATTGCTCATTCTAACGAATTTTTACCACAATTTTGAAAGAGTTATATAAAGCTTTTAATATTCTACGTATCTCACTGATTTTAGAAACACATTTATTTTCAAGAACATTTTCAATTTCATATTGAACATAAATGAAAAAAAAAAATCAAACATGCCACTAGTTCCATTGCCCATCCAGAAACCAAACCAGCTCGATAGGTCTAGTTTTAAGGGGCACTAATCCGGTCCTCGATTTCATAAAAGGAGAATTGGTCCTTTTGATTTGGTTCGCAATTTCAACACGGGAGTCGTAATACCTAGGAACCAATCACCCTCAGTTGCGATCTCCCACTGCATACGCATAGCACTTGCTTGACTTTTCAAGTCTTTGGCGAAATAATGCAAGCACCTTGTTTCATTTGTACTCTATATCAATGATGCACCTTTCTCCAAGGTTGGTGGGCCGACCAGACATCGTCGTACATGAGAAATTGCCAAGGAAACCGACTACCTTGACTTAGTCTTTTGTTGAAACCTATAAAAATTATCTACAATAACGATTTTTGGCCAAATTTAATCAGAAAAACTAAATTGATAATTTTTTTTAGAAGATTTGGGTTTTAATTAACATAATTGAAAATTTTACAATTGAATTTATACAAGTATAATTAGTCTAGAACTTTTTTGTTAATTTTCCATTATCAAAACTTCTAAGGCTTCCTTGAGGTAATGAGTGTTTTAACGAATTTTAGGGTTGTGATCTCCTACTGCACACGCTACATGCTTGCTTGACTTTTCAAGTCTTGGAAGGATAACGAAAGCAATCTAATGAGACATATTATCATACATAAGAACTTGCTAAGAAAACTGACCGCATTGACTTAGCATTAATTGATCGCATTCACTTAGCATTTTCCCGAAACTTTACGGGCGAGTCTAAGAAAATTCCCAAAATCAATTTCAGACTCCCAAAGTCCTTTACTTAGCAATGATGATATCTAAACACCACGGATTTCGTTCTAATATTTTCTTCTATATTTGGGTTGTTTGCTATTGTTTTGCTTTTCAAATCCAAATCTGAACCAATAGTTTCTTGCTTTATCCAATTAATCTTTAGTACTTACAAAACATTATGTCATGACGTAGCTATACAATTTTATTCTAGTCACTTTGCCACTTGTTTTTAGACTTATTCCCAAATAATATTTGAGTTATATATGTCCGATCCAACCAAACATTTCTTTGCTGCCTCTCTCTCTCTCTCTCTCTCTCTCTCTCTCTCTCTCTCTCTCTCTCTCTCTCTCTCTCTCTCTATATATATATATATATATATATGTATCAAACCTTTCTCTACGTCATTTAAAATCTTGTCTTGAGGAGATACCTAAATGTAGGAATCAAGTAAACATATCTAATACTATGATTGGATATGTGGTGTTCGCCTCATTTCTTATACACTGCATAATTACTCCTACCTGAAAAGAAATTTGAAATCTAACCGCCAACTGAATTCAACAAAAGCAAGGGGGGAAATGCCAATTTACACCCTCCTAAATGTTGGAGTGTCTTTTTGCTCCTCTCGCCCAATATATATGAAGATTTATTCCTTGAAATTTGTTCCGTTCATGCAGTCTATAAAGGCACATTTGTTCTTCGTTTTCTATTCTGTTGGCTAGGCAAGTGAAAGCGATCTGGCATTATTTGATTAGATCATGGTGTGTTTGGGGTAAAGCGAGCCAATTTCCATCTATTTTGGAAGCAAATTTCCACAAATTTGGGTACAGGAGGAAAGTTTAACTTCATTCTTGGATCGTTCAATTTGGCTCCGGTCCACAAGCTTGGACTTCTTACTTTCAACTACAATATCATTTGGCAAGTTCATTAGCTTTGTTCTAATTCTTCTTCTCTATTTGGGTTGGTTGGTGTTGTTTCAATTTTCGAATCTAAATTTGAACTAACCCAAATTACCAATATCTTGCTTTATCTAATTAACTTTTTTTTCTTTTTCTCGAGTTCAATCTCAACGGCAGATGAAATATTAATATTTTCTTGGAAATTCTCTCTCTAATTTATCCTTTTCCCAAGTAGCCATCGTCGGGTCACCCACCATAACATCGCCTTCTGTCACCATTGCACTGCCAGAGAGTTTCTTTGTTAGCTGGTCCTAAAGAATGAGAATGATAGAATGTTGAAGTACCGGAATTGATTACTAATGATGTAATCACCACAAAGACAATCAATATAGTGGGGACTAGGGGTGTCCAAAAATCTGATTTGACCCGACTTAGACATGACTCAAACACGAAATAAATATAATACATATTTCGAATCTTAATAATGTTTGGGTCACAATTATAAAATAAGTAAACAGTTATTTTTTGAGTCGAGTTAGGCTCAGAACATTATTCGGCCCATAAACAAATAAACAAACTCTCATCCAAACCCTTCTCTCGAACGTGAAGAGGGCGGAGAGAGGGCAAAGAGAAAGGGACCGAGGGTTGGAAAAAGAGAAGGCGAGTGAGAGTGAGGGCGGAGAGTGAGAGAGAGGCCCCGCGGCCACCGTGCCTCGAACGCGGTTGACGCCGACGCGTTTTCTCCACCTTTGCCAAAGCTCTTGGATCCAAGAGAGAAAACACCTTTCCTTGGAGCTGGACGTGCCGGACGCGTCACACTGAGCTGGCCCCCCCAGCCCACGTGCCAGTAGGGGTGTCAATGGGTTGGGTCGGGTCGGGTTTTGATGTTACCCGACCCGACCCTAATCCTATAGGGTCATGCTTTGACCCGACCCGACCCGACCCGACCCGAAACGCATTAGACCCAAACAAAAGTGTCGGGTCGGGTCGGGTCGGGCCTGGCCAAAGCATGACCCTTTACAAGTTTGGTTTTAATTTCTTGTTTAGCTCAAAAAATCTAGAGAGTTGAGAGCCAAAACGTACAGAGAGAGATAAAAACTTATTTTCTTTTGTTTATTTTATCTTACTTTACCATTTTCCCTCAACGGATGAGAACCAAAACGCATGAACGGTACTAGTGTCAAAAAGGCTTGCGTGCGACCCGTTTTGACCTGACCCGATCCTAAATTTAGGGTATTTTTGGGTCGGGTCCAAGTATGGAGCCGGTATTGGAAAATACCTTAAGTTTAGGGTCGGGTCAAGTTGGGTCGGCCCGGGCCGGGTCGGCTCGGCTCGGGTCTTTTTGACACCCCTACGTGCCACCACCCTACCGGCCGCTCACCCCCCTCCCGGGGAAGATCCCATCCCGGCCGTCCACCTGTCCCTCGCGGGAACAATCCCATTGCTTCTGCTGACCGTTCGTGGAAGTTAAAGAGCGAGTGAGTAGAGAGAGAAAAACAATAGTCTCGTCTCCTCTCTCTCTCCTTTCTCTCCTCTCTTTCTCTCTCCAAGATCGCGAGCTCTGCAGCTAGGCCCGGCTCTGCTACTCGTCCGAATTCTCCCTCCGGGCCCATCTCCGCTCCTCCGTCGCTCCGTGCTTCGTGGTTCAGCGCGTGATCGCGTCTTCTTCGTGGGGAGTTTCAGCTCCTTGTCGGGACTGTGCAGCTGTCGTATGAATTCCTCTCTCTCTCTCGCTCGCTCTGGCTCGGAGGAGCGAGCATGAGCTGCTGCATAATTCATGCTTCCCGTGACGTCCTCTCGCTCTGCTCACTCGGAGATGCAGTTGTTTTCGGTCGTCTTTGGGTGGGTTCGCCTTCTTTAGTGGCGTCGACGACTTTGGTTTGACTTGCGTGCTCTGGCCGTTCGCTCTTTTATGGGTGTTTCATGTTTTATTGTGCTTTAGATATTGGATGATGGAGAATGTTATGAGTTTTTATTTGATAGTATTTGTATGATTGGATTTGACTTGCTGGTCCCAAATTCGACCCGACCCGTTTTCCTTTTTCATGTTTCATGCCTTTTGGGTCAGGTCGTGCGAGCCTTCTTGTTCGGGTCGGGTAACATCAAGTTTCAATCCAACCCGACCCATTGACACCCTAGTGGGGACTATGAATGATGCATCTACTATTCAGCTTTCTAGAAGCTCCATCGTCACTTATAAAGGTTGTCATCAAGCTGTGAAGCTCATCGTCTTGTTGCAAAACATCTCATTTCAGGAAGAGAATGGGTGAACCCATGTTGCCCCACGGACTTCCCTTGAGAGTTGTGCTGTTGTGCTCATTGGTGGCTCTGTTCTCCATAGTTACGGCGGATGAAGTCCAAACAGCAAAGCCTCGATGCTCGAATAGATGTGGCGACCTCACTTTCTCATACCCTTTTGGGATGAACAACACCAGTAATGACTGTTATTTTGAAGAAGAATCTAATAATTTTCTCATATTTTGTGATAACTTGACCGATCCTCCCACTCCTTATATAGCCGACAAAAATACTAATATGCAAATACTCAATATATCTATTGAGAATCACGAGATTAGTATAAATGTATTTGTGGCCAAAGATTGTTATGGTCCGTCCGGTGAAACCTCACAAAAGAATAATCCTTCGCTCACTCTTGCCGTCTTCCCCATATCTCCTGCCAAGAACAAATTTATCGCTGTGGGATGCGACGTGTACGCGACTTTTACAGGCCGACAAGGAAGCACGTATGTGACCGGGTGCTTGTCCTCGTGCGATAGCATCTCGGACGTGATCAACGGGTCATGCTCGGGCATTGGTTGCTGCGAAACTAGCATACCTCGAAATGCCTACCGATACAACATCTCTGTCACTAGCTACAACAATCATAGAGGCGTCTGGGGATTCAATCCGTGCGGGTACGCTTTCGTTGCCGAAGACGGCTTCTTTAGCTTCTCTACCGACGATCTGTACAAGCCGCCATTTGATGAGGTCCCTATAGTTCTCGATTGGTTAATTCCAGAGGAGACATGCGACGATGCAAAGAAGAATCCAACGACCTACATGTGCCGAGAGAACTCCAATTGCACAGATGCTGAGAATGGAAATGGGTACCAATGCCACTGCTTAGCGGGTTTTCAAGGGAATCCCTATCTCCAAAATGGTTGTCAAGGTACCTTTTCTAGTCTTTTCATTAGACCTTGGAATAAGGATAATGACCTATTACCCAAAAAGTGTGGTGATGTATTGCGATCTTAGAAAAAGTAAATTGACTCAATGTCCTCTCAAAATTGAAAGTATTGTCAAATTATAGAATTCTATTTACTGTTTCAAGTTTTTTTAATGGTGATGGAATTACTTCTTATATTTGAAATTTATTCCTACAGATATCAATGAATGTGTGATTTCACAACCCTGCACTGATTTATGTACGAATTTGCCGGGAACATATAATTGTTCATGTCAAGAGGGATCCCAAGGAGATGGAAGAAAAGATGGTAAGGGATGTACTCCCATCATCCATGAAAAGAGGTTTCGCTCAATGGACGTCGTGCTAGGTTAGTAAGTAGTACATTGCTCAATCTTTTTCATCATAAAAACTTCTTTTATCCAATAAATTATTCACATTTCTTGAATGTTGCTCTTGTGTCTTTGTTCCATCTTTTGCTGTTAGTTATCGAGATTTATCAGATGTAAATCTTTTTCTTTGTATTAGTTATGTCTGTAAATTACATTGATATTATATATGTATGTTATCGTCTCAAGTTATTCATTTTATATTAATAAAATCAACCTCTTGTTCTTTTGTCGCTGGAAATGAATTAAACAGGTTTTATCCCCTTTATACATTGAATCATTTCTATTATCATAAGATACTTTCAGCAAAATTATATGTTAAGGTTTAATTCGCTATTATCAAGGTTTGTCTCATTGAAAAAGCTTCAAGTTGATGGAGGTAAATATAATATAGGACAGAGAAGTTAGTTAACACAAGATTGTTTGAGTAATGAAAAAGAAAGAGTTAAGCATATTTCTATAACAATTTTTCTTTTCTTTTCTTGGTTGTATGAACCATATTTAGTGTGATGGACAACTGATTTGTTTGTACACCAAATGTAATGTCTTTTTCTAGGTGTGAGCATAAGCTTCGCGCTGATTCTTTTGGGCGTCTCCTGGTTATATTGGGGGCTTAGAGAAAGAAAAATCAGCAGACAGAGAGAGAAGTTCTTCCTAGAAAATGGGGGCCGCCTCATGTTGCAGAGACTTCTTTCTGAGCACGAAGGCTCCATTGAATCAGCGAGAATATTCACCGACGAAGAGCTCAAGAAGGCCACGGAACACTATCACGAAAGCCGAATCCTAGGCCAGGGAGGCCAAGGAACAGTATATCGAGGGATCTTACCAAACAACATGGTTGTCGCCATCAAGAAGGCCAAGATTTTGGACCGAAGTCAGGTCGAAGAGTTCATCAACGAGCTGATCATCCTCTCCCAAATTAATCACCGCAATGTGGTTAAGCTAATCGGTTGTTGCTTCGAGACGGAGGTCCCGTTGTTGGTCTACGAGTTCGTGACCAATGGCACCCTTTCTGACCACATACACAAGTGTGGCCACGAGTCCACATTATCCTGGAGGGCTCGTCTGCGCATTGCGGGGGAGACCGCAGGGGCGCTCTCATACTTGCACTCCGATGCATCCGCTCAGATTTTGCACAGGGACATAAAGAGCACAAATATATTGTTGGATGAAAACTACACTGCAAAGGTCGCCGATTTCGGGGCCTCCAGGCTAGTCCCCCTTGACCGGACGCAGCTGACCACGCCGGTGCAAGGCACACTCGGGTACTTGGACCCTGAGTACTTCCACTCGAGCCAGTTGACCGTAAAAAGCGATGTCTGTAGTTTCGGGGTTGTGTTGGCTGAGTTGCTGACTGGACTGAGGGCGTTGTCCTTTGAGCGGGCTGAGAGTGAGAGGAACCTGTCTTTGTATTTTGCTTCCGCAATAAAGGCGGAGAGGCTTTTCGAAATCATCGACCGGAGGGTGCTGAACGAGGGTAATCCCGAAGAGATTAAGGAAGTTGCGATGCTGGCAAGCCGATGCCTGAGGGTGAAAGGGGAGGATCGGCCGACCATGAAGGAAGTGGCAATGGAATTGGAGGGACTGATGAGGGTGATGGACAGGCATCCATGGGTGAATCAGAGCTGTGACCTTGAAGAAGCTGAGCAATTGCTTGGCGAGGGATCAAGCAAATGTGATGGCATCCTCAAAAGCAATGCATTAGGAAATGATGATAGCATAAGTAACCAAGTGCCCTTCGAAATTGAAAGTGGAAGATGAGACTTCATGTCAATGTTGGCCCTCGTCCTACTGTTCTGTTAAAAATATGTCTCGAATTTGAGTCCGTTGAATAAAATCAAACTAACGAGGATATGTGAACTTGATCATATGTGGATCAAGAATTAATTGTACATGATCCTGATGCCTTCTGCATGTGTGTCTGATGCGAAATAAAAGCATGTGAGTTTGTCTCGAAAAAATAAAATCCAAATTCGATTTTTGTGATTATCCGTGATTTTGCATGCTGGCCCGACTCTCTACATTAAATGCTCTGCATGCAAAACGGAGAAGGAAGAATGAAGACAAGGGAAGTGGTAGAAAAGAAAGAACATGCGTGTTTGACTCTCAAGTGTAGTTAGAAGGAGGCGTGCAGCTGCAAAAGGGAAAGTCCAAAATGCTTGCCTTCATTCAATGCAAATAGGAGCTCCAGCTTTTGAGTTGTCTTCTAATTGCAGAGGAGAAAAAGTCAAAGAAGAGGCAAAATAGTCCATGGACGTGCAATTGTTCTCCACCTCATTAAATGCATACACATGGCCATGTGCATGCATGAGTGCTTCATGGAAATTGGTGAGTGGCTTCAGAAGGTGGCAGCCTTTGACAAATTGAAGAGTTCACATTTGTTCCTTTCTCTTCCCATGCTCCAATAGAAGGAGGACGTCCAAGGCTGAAGAGAGGAGGCCGTGTGGAGAGAGCTCCAGAAAGAGAGAGCAAGAAGAGCACGAGACTGAACACATGGGAGCTCTCGGCAGAAGGGAAATTTTCTCATTGTAATTACACCTGGGTATTTTAGCCAGTTAAATTCTTGTTAGTAGAATTTGTTTAATTCCTTGAATGAGAATTTTACTGGGAATTGTGAGGGGCTAAACATTGTGTGAATTATTAGGTGTAATTGGGGGCTGAGAAACACTGAGTGAGTATTTGAATATTCGAGTGAGTATAATCTCCATTGTATCGCTTGGTTCTATAGTGGAATTCCGTGCTGCTCTCCCTGTGGACGTAGGTTCCGATATTCGGACCGAACCACATAAATTCGGTGTCCGATTTCCTTTTCTTCCTTCTAACTAATTTTATCCGATTCACTCGATCAATATCTGGCATCAAATTTTCAACATGTTCGGTGCTATTGCCGTTGCCGTTTGTTTTTTGGGTATTTCCTTGTCGTTTTTTTTGTCTGTTTAGTTGCTTGTTCTACGTGCTCAAAGTTCAGATGCTACGTCCAAATAGAGTACCTGGCCTTCTGTTTGTGTAACATAACATTCTGACGATATTTGAATAATGGAAAATTCCAAAAACATTCTCGAGTTTTCATCTCATTCAGCCAAGTAAGGATTGGCCAACTTTCTATTGCCTCCGTCTTGCTAAGATCTACTCTAACACCATCCTTGGAGACAATATAGCCTATGAAAACAAGGCTACTTGTGCAAAAGTGACGCTTCTTCAGGTTGGCATGCAAGTGTTGTTCCATAGCACTTGAATTTGATGTTCCAAAGGCTCCACTTGCGTCTTGCTATGGTATAAATCATGATGTCATTCAAGTACACGATGACAAACTATCCAATGAAAGGTTTAAAGACATGATTCATAAGATGCACAAAATTACTAGGAGCATTAATAACGACGTCAAAGGGCATCGGCATGCCTTCAAGAAGACTGTTCTTAGTTTTGAAAGCGGTCATCCTTTCAACTCCTAATTTCATCTGACTTTGACGATAGCTGCCTCCAAGATCGATCTTGGAATAGCACAGAAGCTCCATGAAATTGATCAAGCAAATACCAAGGCAAGGAAAAGGAAAAAAAATTGATGGTTATCTTGTTCGCCAATCTATTATCGACACACATTGGCCAAGAACCATTTTTCTTTGGAACTAGAAGTGCCGGGACAGCAAAAGGACTTGAGATTTCTTGTATCGCTCCCTTAGCCAAGAGTTTATCAACTTGTCCTTGAAGTTCTTCGTGCTTCTCAGAGCTCATGATCGAACAGATGCACCAAGCGCTAGATCGATATAATGTTGAATCTCTCTCATAGGAGGAAGGTTGGATGGAATTTCACTGGCATGACTTCAAAGAAATCCACGAGCAACGGCTGCAAAATGGTTAGGATCTCCTCTTTTGCTTCATTTTCTTCCACCATAACAAGAGCACAAGCTTCACAAGCATCCTCCGGTGCTTAGGAAAAGTGAGACTTGAAAAGAAGATTGCTTCCTTTCCCATGAGTTGGCTTAGGAAACGCTCTCCATCTTGCAAGGCCCCAACGTAATCTTGACGCGGTCTTTGACAAAGGGATAGGTGTTATTCATCAAACATAATCTCATCTTTACATCTTTGGCCAATGGAGAATGAAATCAAGCACCGGTTATTTACTTTCAACTCACTCCCTTTCTTGAGCCAAGAATGCTTGTAAAGATGTGGATGGTCCTCGGCCTTGAGATGCAACTTGCCTCCAATGGAGGTCAACACAACGTTCGCACAACATCCACTATCAATGACGACAGTGCACGCTTGTATGGAGTAAGTTGTTACAAAGCCAATGATCATCCTCAGATGATCAGCATGCACGCTCCTTTGAATGACGAGCTTCTCCTCGGTCTCAATAAATGATTTGTTCGTGACTCCTTGAATCTTCTTGGAGCAAAGAGTCGTTTTGCAACTCTCCCTGCTGCTCATCTTGTACAAGAGACATGATCTTTCTATTAGGACACTCCGAGGCGATGTGACCAAATCCATGACATTTCAAACACTGTCTTGATTTATTGTTAGCTTCGTTTGGCTAATTGGTTTTAGATGCTCCCCCTTCGTTCAACGGTTTCGTCGATGCTGACGAAGGTTTTAAAGTCGAACTCCCAAGATTAGAGGATCCCTCTTTGGTTTATGGCTTCTGACTTCACTCTCTTTTCTCTTTGAGTCGCTTTTCCACCTTCTTCGATAATTTGAAGACCTGATTAAAAGTCCAATAAGGTTGTAATCGGACAACACCGGCAGTTTTCAAATGAAGACCGCAAAAATACCGACCTATGGTTTACTCCTGTGCCTCCACCACATCACATCGTAGCACGAGATGATCAAATTTGGTGGCGTATTCTTCTGCTTACAACCCCCCTCGCTTCATAATGTGGAATTTATCGAAGGCATCTTGCTCATAAGTTTCTGGGAAATGCTTCTTTTTGAGCTCCATTTTATCTAATGTTACAATTCACCGCTTTCCTTAACAAATTTTTTGACACGGTAGATTTTCCCCCCAAATCGGAGCATGCATTTTATACTTCATATATTCAAGCTTGACCTTTTGATTCTCCGCAATATTCTTATGATAAAAAATTTGCTCGATTCTGCGAAACCAATCAACGACCAAAGCAAAATATTCTAGAATATGAAGATAACTAAGACAAATTTTCTGCGGACAATTCCTCTTATTTCATTTTCCTAAGGGAATCAAATGACGGAAATTGAGAAAAATATTTTATTGAAAATGTTTTCCTTGAAACAAATAGAGCACTAGGTAGAGTTAATTAGGGTGTATGATACATGTGTTATATGTCACTTTTACACTAAGGTCCAATATGACACACTATGTTGGGCGTACTTCAATTAGCCTGGTCTCTTCAAAATGACTTCTGGTAATAATGATTACGTTTTTCTTTGTTATCGCGATGATAGCAAGATGGGATTCTGCTCAAAATTATGGAAATGCAACGAAAGATTTATAACATGGATACCAGATGAAGGGGAAAATAAATTCCTTTAAATAATAATTCTCCACAAATACGAATCAATCACAATCCATATTTTTAATTAGAACTCTTAGGCCAACAACCAAAATAAAAGATAAAAAAACAAGCCTATGTTCCACGTATCTTGTCTTAATTTAAAAGTATATAATGGAATCTTGTCTAGAAATCTTAATTTTTGTAGCAAAAATATTTATTCTTCACCTCTTTAAAACTAGTTTATTGATCACTCTAAAAATACACCTTTTTCTTTTTCCAGAATTCAACAAAAATTTCGCAACTAGGAGTATAAACCCCATCACCATGAAACACATTTCGTGCACACAATCGCTAGCTCAAACTAGTTTGCTCTTATTTATTTTTTCTTCCTTGGCATTCTTTTGTTTTAGAATTGTGATGAGGTGAGCAAAATGAATTGCCTGGATAGGACTAGATTGGTTAGTTTTGGGTGGGTCCCAAGGCCATTAGTTCGGCTCTTAGTTCCATAAAATTGGAACCAGTGAATTTTGATTTGGTTCCAAGCGGGACCAATTTTTTTTCTTTCTTTAAAATTTGTAAAAAAAACCCTAATCTATATCTTATATTTCAGACTTCACTCATGCACGAGATGCATGAGTCCCATCACTTACGCACGTGAGTAAGATGACAAGAACAAATTAAAACACAAAAGCAATTGCTTATTCTAACCAAATTTTGCCACAAACTGGAAAAAAAATTATATGAAACTTTTAATGTTATACGTAACTCACTGATTTTAGAAATGCATTGATTTTCAAGAACATCTTCAATTTCATATTGAACTGGACAAGAAGCCAAATGAGAAAGGTGAAGAGGAGTGGAATGGACATGCTTTTAATTGCAGCCAACACTCTCAATAATGAGGAGAAATTGGCTGGTGTGGAGATGAATTGTTGAGAACGTTATATGGCTGACTTCGTTCTTTGGAGGAACAGTATCATTGAGTCATGCTTTTGTACTCTAGCAACCAATTTTCTGAAAATGTGCTTTTAGGATGATCGGTGATATTCCTGAGGAGTTTTAGTGGGGTCTTGCTGACTTCTGGTTGCACAACATTGGGTGGCATATCATTGTGAAAGCTGTGCATTATTTGACAGTAGCTCTCGATTCAACGGCAACGGAATATGAAGGTGACGAGGAAATATTGCTAACGCGTTTGTTGTTTTTGGTCTAGCAACAGCTATTGTAGTTTCCAGAGCTTGTGCCCTGTTGTGCATTTAGTTGTACCATGATAGCATAAAGAAGCTGGTGACTCTCTGATATGTTGTAACAGAATAACTGTCCAGCTGCATTTTTTTCTTTAACATCAAGAAGAGTAAGCTCTCTATTTTTTTTCCCCTTGAGACATCAACCTGTGAATTCACTTTTTAGATCTTGGTGGAGACATTGCTTTGTTGCTCATTCCATTGATACAGGATTCTTGTAGTGTGGTACTTCAATATCATGCATCAAGTCTCTCAATAAGATGCAGCAATGTCCATTTTATGCGTGCTCTCTTTGTTACGCTCTTTGATATCCTTCCAGTTTTATGCAAATCCAACCTTTTTCTGTTGTTGGGTCTGCGTTTGTTTTTGCCCCACTGAGACCCATGGCTCAGGTATATGAAAGTGAGACGGTGCATGCTGTTTTGTCTGGTGAATTGTTCTCAATTGAGATCTTGTAGCGGTGCTGGTGCTTGCGGTAGCAGGGTTTTAAGCCCCCTCCTGCATTCCTTCGCCTGGTGTCATGTTCTGTTTGCGGAGGAAGTTCGCTTTGTGTCCCGTCCAAGGAGTTCCCTTGACTGAAGGAACTACATTGATTATAACCCATGTCAGTGGAGAGTATAATATAATCTTTTTTTCTCTAATTTATCCTTTTTCAAGTATAAACTCAACATTTTGTATGCCTCCTTTTTAATTATTCTAGTTATGAGTTCAATGGCAATACTATGTCAAGTGGCATACCTAGATTTATTAAATAGATCAATTGAGATCTTGTAGCGGTGCCGGTGCTTGTGCTTGTGATAGCAGGGTTTTAACCCCCTCCTGTTTATCTTAATTGATTAGTGGTTAATAAAATATCACGACGGCTCATGTGCCAAGAAGACTGATGCATGTGCGAAGACTCTGACGCATGTGCGAAGACTCCATCAGTTTTGGTTTCTTACAATGTATATAACGATTAGTAATTACTTCTCTATCATGGGTCCCTAATTTTTATAACAAAATTACTGTGTGATGAGTATCTACTAATAGATAATTGATACCTATTATAACTAAACAATTTTTTAATGGATCTTTTGGAGTGAATCTGGCCAAAGCACATGCATGATAACTAGCGTTTGCATAAATCTAATGACGAGAAATTGTGGATGAAGCCACCGGGAATCAGTTAAATTTTCCCTTTCAAGATGTCAACCCAGCTTCTGTTATTATTCTGCTTGTGCCGGCCTCGTTGATTTACCGAGGCCGGCGAGATTCTCTGTTAGCTGGTCCTCAAGAACAAGAATGATAAAATGTTGAAGTTCCAGAATTGATTTGGCAGACGTATTTTTATAAAAGGTTGGGCCGAGTCCACGCTGCCGTGGGCGAAAGCGCTGCAAATTTGCCGTGCTTAAATCTTACGGTCGATGATTACAGGTTTTGGATCGAACGGCTGACAACACGCACGATCCCAAGGATGACCCAAAAAAAAGAAGAAAAAACGCTTGGAACTGTTTGCGGACAAGGCCGTCCGCAATTTTCCAGTGCACGAGCTCACAGCAGGGGGATCCGTGGTTCGTACGCGACTTACTTGTTTATATACTCACCGAAAACCCTTTGATTAATTACTAATTATATACCATTTGGCTTTCTAGAAGCTCCATCGTCACTTATAAAGGTTGTCATCAAGCTGTGAAGCTCATCATCCTGTTGCAAAACATCTCATTTCAGGAAGAGTATGGGTGAACCCATGTTGCCCCACGGACTTCCCTTGAGAGTTGTGCTGTTGTGCTCATTGGTGGCTCTATTCTCAATAGTTACGACGGATGAAGTCCAAACAGCAAAGCCTCAATGCTCAAATAGATGTGGCGACCTCACTTTCTCATACCCTTTCGGAATGAATAACACCGGTAATTACTGCTATTTTGAAGAAGAATCTTATAATTTTCTCATATTTTGTGATAATTCGACCAATCCTCCCACTCCTTATATAACCGACAAAAGTACTAATATGCAAATACTCAATATATCTATTGAGAATCACGAGATTAGTATAATGGTATTTGTGGCCAAAGATTGTTATGATCTGTCCTGCGGAACCTCATACAACAATGATCCTCGGTTCACTCTTCCCATATTCCCCATATCTCATGCCAAGAACAAATTTATCGCCGTGGGATGCGACGTGTACGCGACTTTTACAGGCCGACAAGGAAGCACGTATGTGACCGGGTGCTTGTCCTCGTGCGACAGCATCTCGGACGTGATCAACGGGTCATGCTCGGGCATTGGTTGCTGCGAAACTAGCATACCTCGAAATGCCTACCGTTACAACATCTCTGTCACTAGCTACAACAATCATAGAGGCGTCTGGGGATTCAATCCGTGCGGGTACGCTTTCGTTGCCGCAGACGGCTTCTTTAGCTTCTCTACCGACGATCTGTACAAGCCGCCATTTGATGAGGTCCCTATAGTTCTCGATTGGTTAATTCCAGAGGAGACATGCAACGATGCAAAGAAGAATCCAACGACTTACATGTGCCGAGAGAACTCCAATTGAACAGATGCTGAGAATGGAAATGGGTACCAGTGCCACTGCTTAGAGGGTTTTCAAGGGAACCCCTATCTCCAAAATGGTTGTCAAGGTACCTTTTCTAGTCTTTTCATTAGACCTCGGCATAAGGATAATTACCTATTACCCAAAAAGTGCAGTGATGTATTGCGATCTTAGAAAAAGTAAATTGACTCAATGTCCTCTCAAAATTGAAAGTATTGTCAAATCATAGAATTCTATTTACCATTTCAAGTTTTTTTAATGGTGATGGAATTACTTCTTATATTTGAAATTTATTCCTACAGATATCAATGAATGTGTGATTTCACAACCTTGCATTGGTTTATGTACGAATTTGCCGGGAATGTATAATTGTTCATGTCAAGAGGGATCCCAAGGAGATGGAAGAAAAGATGGTAAGGGATGTACTCCCATCATCCATGAAAAGAGGTTTCACTCAATGGACGTCGTGCTAGGTTAGTAAGTAGTACATTGCTCAATCTTTTTATCATAACAACTTCTTTTATCCGATAAATTATTCACATTTCTTGAATGTTGCTCTTGTGTCTTTGTTCCATCTTTTGCTATTAGTTATCGAGATCTATCAGATGTAAATCTTTTTCTTTGTATTAGTTGTGTCTGTGAATTACATTGATATCATATATATATATATATATATATTAATAAAATCAACCTCTTGTTCTTTTGTTGCTGGAAATGAATTAAACAGGTTTTATCCCCTTTATACATTGAATCATTTCTATTATCATAAGATACATTCAGCAAAATTATATGTTAAGGTTTAATTCGCTATTATCAAGGTTTGTCTCAATGAAAAAGCTTCAAGTTGATGGAGGAAAATATAAAATAGGACAGAGAAGTTAGTTAACACAAGATTGTTTGAGTAATGAAAAAGAAAGAGTTAAGCATATTTCTATAACAATTTTTCTTTTCTTTTCTTGGTTGTATGAACCATATTTAGTGTGATGGACAACTGATTTGTTTGTACACCAAATGTAATGTCTTTTTCTAGGTGTGAGCATAAGCTTCGCACTGATTCTTTTGGGCGTCTCCTGGTTATATTGGGGGCTTAGAGAAAGAAAAATCAGCCGACAGAGAGGGAAGTTCTTCCTAGAAAATGGGGGCCGCCTCATGTTGCAGAGACTTCTTTCTGAGCACGAAGGCTCCATTGAATCAGCGAGAATATTCACCGACGAAGAGCTCAAGAAGGCCACGGACCACTATCATGAGAGCCGAATCCTAGGCCAGGGAGGCCATGGAACAGTATATCGAGGGATCTTACCAAACAACATGGTTGTCGCCATCAAGAAGGCCAAGATTTTGGACCGAAGTCAGGTAGAAGAGTTCATCAACGAGCTGATCATCCTCTCCCAAATTAATCACCGCAATGTGGTTAAGCTAATCGGTTGTTGCTTCGAGACGGAGGTCCCGTTGTTGGTCTACGAGTTCGTGACCAATGGCACCCTTTCTGACCACATACACAAGTGTGGCCACCAGTCCACATTATCCTGGAGGGCTCGTCTGCGCATTGCCGGGGAGACCGCAGGGGCGCTCTCGTACTTGCACTCCGATGCATCTGCTCAGATTTTGCACAGGGACATAAAGAGCACAAACATATTATTGGACGAAAACTACACTGCAAAGGTCGCCGATTTTGGGGCCTCCAGGCTAGTCCCCCTTGACCGGACGCAGCTGACCACGCTGGTGCAAGGCACACTCGGGTACTTGGACCCCGAGTACCTCCAGTCAAGCCAGTTGACTGAGAAGAGTGATGTCTATAGCTTTGGGGTGGTGCTGGCTGAGTTGCTGACTGGACTGAGGGCGTTGTCCTTTGAGCGGGCTGAGAGTGAGAGGAACCTGTCTTTGTATTTGGCTTCTGCAATAAAGGCGGAGAGGCTGTTCAAAATCATTGACCCAAGGGTGCTGAAAGAGGGTAACCCCGAAGAGATTAAGGAAGTTACGATGCTGGCAAGCCGATGCCTGAGGGTGAAAGGGGAGGATCGGCCGACCATGAAGGAAGTGGCAATGGAATTGGAGGGACTGATGAGGGTGACGGACAGGCATCCATGGGTGAATCAGAGCTGTGACCTTGAAGAAGCTGAGCAATTGCTTGGCAAGAGATCAAGCAAATGTGATGGCATCCTCAAAAGTAATGCATTAGGAAATGATGATAGCATAAGTAACCAAGTGCCCTTCGAAATTGAAAGTGGAAGATGAGACTTCATGGCAATGTTGGCCCTCGTCCTACTATTCGGTGCTGTTGCTGTTGCTGTTTGTCTTTTAGGTATTTCCAAGTCGTTTTTTTTTTTGTCTGCTTGTTCTACGTGCTCAAAGTTCAGATGCTACGTCCAAATAGAGTACCTGGCCTTCTGTTTGTGTAACATAACATTCTGACGATATTTGAGTAATGGAAAATTCCAAAAACATTCTCGAGTTTTCATCTCATTCAGCGAAGTAAAGATTGGCCAACTTTCTATTGCCTCCGTCTTGCTAAGATCTACTCTAACACCATCCTTGGAGACAATATAGCCTAAGAAAACCAGGCTACTTGTGCAAAAGTGACTTCTTCAGGTTGGCATGCAACCGTTGCCCCATAGCACTTGAATTTGATGTTCCAAAGGCTCCACTTGCGTCTTGCTATGGTATAAATCATGATGTCATCAAAGTACACGACGACAAACTAGCCAACGAAAGGTTTAAAGACATGATTCATAAGATGCATAAAAATACAAGGAGCATTAAAACGTCAAGGGGCATCAGCATGCCTTCAAGAAGACTGTTCTTAGTTTTGAAAGTGGTCAACCTTTCGACTCCTAATTTCATCTAACTTTGACGATAGCTGCCTCCAAGATCGATCTTGGGAAAGCACAGAAGCTCTGTGAAATTGATCAAGCAAGTACCAAGGCAAGGAAAAGGAAAAAAATTGATGGTTATCTTGTTCACCAATCTATTATCGACACACATTGGCCAAGAACCATTTTTCTTTGGAACTAGAAGTGCCGGGACAGCAAAAGGACTTGAGATTTCTTGTATCGCTCCCTTAGCCAAGAGTTTATCAACTTGTCTTTGAAGTTCTTCGTGCTTCTCAAAGCTCATGATCGAACAGATGCACCAAGCGCTAGATCGATATAATGTTGAATCTCTCTCATAGGTGGAAGGTTGGATGGAATTTCACTGGCATGACTTCAAAGAAATCCACAAGCAACGGCTGCAAAATGGTTAGGATCTGCTGTTTTGCTTCATTTTCTTCCACCATAACAAGAGCACAAGCTTCACAAGCATCCTCTGGTGCTTAGGAAAAGTGTGACTTGAAAAGAAGATTGCTTCCTTTCCCATGAGTTGGCTTAGGAAACGCTCCCCATCTTGCAAGGCCCCAACGTAATCTTGACGCGGTCTTTGACAAAGGGATAGGTGTTATACATCAAACATAATCTCATCTTTACATCTTTGGCCAATGGAGAATGAAATCAAGCACCGGTTATTTACTTTTAACTCACTCCCTTTCTTGAGCCAAGAATGCTTGTAAAGATGTGGATGATCCTCAGCCTTGAGATGCAACTTGCCTCCCAGGAGGTCGACACAACGTTTGCACAACATCCACTATCAATGACGACAGTACACGCTTGTATGGAGTAAGTTGTTACAAAGCCAATGATCATCCTCAGATGATCAGCATGCAAGCTCTTTTGAATGACGAGCTTCTCCTTGGTCTCAGTAATTGATTTGTTCGTGACTCCTTGAATTTTCTTGGAGCAAAGAGTCGTTTTGCAACTCTCCCTGCTGCTCATCTTGTACAAGAGACATGATCTTTCTATTAGGACACTCCGAGGCGATGCGACCAAATCCATGACATTTCAAACACTGTCTTGATTTATTGTTAGCTTCGTTTGGCTAATTGGTTTTAGATGCTCCCCCTTCGTTCAACGGTTTCCGTCGATGCTGACGAAGGTTTTAAAGTCGAACTCCCGAGATTAGAGGATCCCTCTTTGGTTTATGGCTTCTGACTTCACTCCCTTTTCTCTTTGAGTCGCTTTTCCACCTTCTTCGATAATTAGAAGACCTGATTAAAAGTCCAATAAGGTTGTAGTCGGACGACACCGGCTGTTTTCAAATGAAGACCGCAAAAACATCGACCTATAGTTTACTCCTGTGCCTCCACCACATCACATCGTAGCCCGAGATGATCAAATTTGGTGGCGTATTCTTCTGCTTACAACCCCCCTTGCTTCATATTGTGGAATTCATCGAAGGCATCTTGCTCATAAGTTTCTGGGAAATGCTTCTTTTTGAGCTCCTTCATTTGATCTAATGTTACAATTCACCTCTTTCCTTCATAAGTTCGTTGACACGGTAGATTCCCCCCCAAAAAAAAAAAAATGGAGCATGCATTTTATACTTCATATACACAAGCTTCACCTTTCGATTCTCCGCAATATTCTTATGATCAAAAATTTGTTCAATTCTGTGAAACCAATCAACGAAGTCCTCCAAAGCAAAATATTCCCGAATATGAAGCTCGCTAAGACAAATTTTTTGAGGGCAATTCCTCTTATTTTATTTTCCTAAGTGGATCAAATGATGGAAAATGAGGAAAATATTTTCTGCGAAACAAATGGAGCACTAAGTAAAGTTAATTAGGGTGTATGATACACATGTTATATGTCACATTTACACTAAGGTCCAATATGAGACTATTTTGGGCCTACTTCGATTAGCCTAGTCTCTTCAAAATGACTTTTGGTAATAATGATTAAATTTTTCTTTGTTATCGCGATGGTAGGAAGATGGGATTCTCCTCAAATTTATGGAAATGCAACGAAAGATTTATAACATGGATACTAGATGAAGGGAAAAATAAATTCCTTTAAATGATAATTCTCCACAAGTATGTATCAATCACAATCCATATTTTTAATTAGAACTCTTAGGCCACCAAAATAAAAGATAAAAAAAAACAAGCCTGTGTTCCACGTATCTTGTCTTAATTTAGAAGTATATAATGGAATCTTGTCTAGAAATCTTAATTTTTGTAGCACGACAATGGAAAATATTTATTTTTCACCTCTTTAAAACCAGTTGATTAATCACTCTGAAAATACACCTTTTTCTTTTCCAGAATTCAACAAAGATTTCGCAACTAGGACTATAAACCCCATCACCACAAAACACATTTCGTGCACACAATCGCTAGCTCAAACCAGTTCGCTCTTATTGATTTTTCTTCCTTGGCATTCTTCTGTTTTAGAGTTGTGATGGGGTGAGCAAAAGGAATTACCTAGATAGGACTAGATCGGTCAGTTTTGGGTAGGTCCTGAGGGCATTAGTTTGGTTCTCGGTTCCATAAAATTAGAACCAGTAAATTTTGATTTAGTTCCGAGTTCCGAGTGTGGAACCGCCCACCCGAGCGGGACCAATTTTTTTTTTTTGTTTCTTTAAAATTTGAATCAAAAACCCTAATTTATCTTATATTTCAGTCTTCACTCATGCACTCATGCATGACTCCCATCACTTACACACGTGAGTAAGATGACAAGAACAAATCAAAACACAAAAGCAATTGCTCATTCTAACCAAATTTTACCACAAATTGGAAAAGATTATATGAAACTTTTAATGTTATATGTAACTCACTAATTTAGAAACGCCTTGATTTTCAAGAACATCTTCAATTTCATATTGAACATTAATGGAAAAAAAAAAAACTGAACATGCCACCAATTTCATTGCCCATCCAGAAACCAAACCACCTCGATCGGTCTGCTTTTAAGGGGTACCAATCCAGTCCTCAATTTCATAAAAGGAGAATTGGTCCTTTTGATTCGGTTCATAATTTCAAGACCGGCATTGTAATACCTGGGAACCAATCACCCTCAGTTGCGATCTCCCACTGCATACGCATAGCACTTGCTTGACTTTTCAAGTCTTTGGCGGAATCATGCAAGCACACTGCCTCATTTGTACTCTCTACCAATGATGCACCTTTCTCCAAAGTTGGTGGGCTGACGAGACATATCGTCGTAAATGAGAAATTGTCAAGGAAACCGACTCCCTTGACTTAGCCTTTTCTTGAAAACTATAAAAATTATTTTTAATAACGATTTTTGGCCAAATTTAATCAGAAAAACTAAATTGATAATTTTTTAGAAGGTTTGAATTTTAATTAACACAATTGAAAAATTTATGATTGAATTTATACAAGTATAATAAATTTAGAATTTTTTTGTTAATTTTCCATTATAAAACCTCTAAGGCTTCCTTAAGGGCAGCGAGTGTTTTAACGAATTTTAGGGTTGTGATCTCCTACTACACACGTTGCATACTTGCTTGACTTTTCAAGTCTTGGAAGGATAACGAAAGCACTCTAATGAGACGTATTGTCATGCATAAGAACTTGCTAAGAAAATTGACCACATTAACTTAGCATTAATTGACCGCATTGACTTAGCATTTGCCCGAAACTTTACAGGCGAGCCTGAGAAAATTTCCCAAATCAATTTCGGACTCCTGAAGTCCTTTTACTTAGCAATGATCACATCTAAACACCGTAGATTTCATTCTAACATTTTCTTCTATATTTGGGTTTGCTATTGTTTTGATTTTCAAATTGATATTGTTTTTATTTTCAAATCCAAATCTGAACCAACAGTTTCTTGCTTTATCTAATTAATCTTTAGTACTTACCGTCAGTGTACCTATTTTTTTTTTTTAATTGTACATAGCATCAATTGAAACATCAATCTGCACATAAAGATATAAATACGATGTTGATATTTTTACAAATATTTAAGGAGTTCGAGACGTGCATGCAATAATTTATGAGCACCATCCATCGAAAATGATTCATGTCGTGGATAGGAGATTGAAAAGAAACAAAGTATTTATCTATTCATGATTTTTATTATTTGCAAGTCATTTTGAAAATTTCTAGGATAAATTGTGACATCACAATGTGAATCGCGATGGTCTTGTTAAGGCTTCTTTAATGAAGAGAGAGAGAGTGGCTGTTAGTTGCATCTGATACTTTGGACGAGGAATGGGACCGAATGCACCTTTGGTTTAAGCGAAGAGCGAAGAAATTTGCTTTTCTTTGGAGGGTCTAAATCAAAAGCAATAGTGATAGAAATTTCCATTTTAATTTTTCCTGGAGTTACTTAGTTAAAATCAGAAATAGTACTCAGCGAGAAAAAAAAATCGAAGGATCTATTTAGGTTTATTAAATGCTACAGCAAAGTATGTCTAGGTTATATTTAAGTATTCACCTAATGAATTAGTGTTACTATTAGTAGGACTAGTCCCTTTTTTCTAATTAATGTAAACAATAGTGAGAGAAAAGTTATGTCATGACGTGACTATATAATTTTATTCTAGAATAAAGCTATAACCCCTATTTGTGATCTCCCACTGCATATGCTTAGTACTTGCTTGACTATTCAAGTCTTGGGGGAATAGTGAAAGCTCCCTGTCTCATTTATAATACTCTATTAATGATACACCCTAAGTTGGTGGGCGATAACTCCGAGACATATTGTCGTACACGAGAAATCTCCAAGGAAACCGACTGCCTTGACTTAGCCTTTTCTCAAAAATTATAAATGATTTCCCATCAAATTTGATAAAAAAACTAAATTAGTAAATTTTCAAAAAGTCTAAGTTTTATTTAGTACAATTAAAAGGTTTACAATTGAATTTGTACAAATATAATAGGTATATGAATTTATTTTTTTGCTAATCTGCAATTATAAAAACTCTAAGGCTTCTTGAGGACAGTGCGTGCTTTAATGAATTTTAGGGTTGTGATCTCCCACTGCACACTTCCATACATGCTTGACTTTTCAAGTCTTGGTAGGATAATGAGACATATTATCATACATGAGAAATTGTTAAGAAAACTGACCGCATTGACTTAACATTTACCTGAAGCTTTGCAGGCGAGTCTGAGAAAACTCTCAAAATCGATTTCAGACTCCCAAAGTCCTTTTTACTTAGCAATGATCATATCTAAACATTGCAAATTTCTTTCTCATTCTTCTTCTACATTTGGGTTGTTTGGTGCTGTTTTGATTTTCAAATCCAAATTTGAATTGACCGGAATCATCAATGTCTTGCTTTATCTAATTAATCTTTAGTACTTATCATTGAATTATCTATTTTTTTTAATTGTACATAGCATAAATCAAAACATCAGTCTACACATAAAGATCTAAATACAATGTCGATATTTGTACAAATATTTAAGGAGTTTGAGGCTTGCACGCAATAGTTTGTGGGCACCACCGACCGAAATTGATTCTTCTCATGGGTAGGAGATTGAAAAGAAACAAAATTTCTATCTATTCATGATTTTTATTATTTGCAAGTCAGTTTGAAAATTCCTAGGATCGATCGCGACGTCACAATGTGATGTCAAGGCTTCTTTAGCGAAGAGCAGGAGAGAGAGGATGTCAGTTGCATCCGATGCTTTGGACAAGGAATGGGACTGAATGCATTGTTGGCTTAAGCTAAAAGAGCAAAGAAAGTCGCTTTTCTTTGGAGAGTCTAAATCAAGAGCAATATTGATAGAAATTTCTACTTTTATTTTTCCTGGAGTTAGTGAAAATCAGGAATAGCTACTCAGCAAGAAAAAAAATCAAAGGATCTATTTATTTTTATTTACTGCTATAGCAAAGTATGTCTAGATTGTTAGTAAACAATACACAAATTAATATAAGTATTTGCCTAATGAATTAGTGTTACTATTAGCAAGACTAGTCCCTTTTTTTCTAATTAACGTAAACAATAGTGAAAATAAAGTTATGTCATGATGTGGCCATACAATTTTATTCTAGTCACTTCACCACTTGTTTTTAGACCTATTCCCAAATAATATTTGAGTTATATATGTCCAATCCAACCAAACATTTCTTTGCTGCCTCTATATATATCAAACCTTTCTCTATATATAAATCTCGTCTTGAGGAGATATCTACATGTAGGAATCGAGTAAACATATCTAATACTATGATTGGATATGTGGTGTTGGCCTCATTTCTTATACACTGCATAATTACTCCTACCTGAAAAGAAATTTGAAATCTAACCGCCAACTGAATTCAACAAAAGCGAGGGGGGAAATGCCAATTTACGCCTTCATGAATATTGAAGTGGCTTTTTGCTCCTCTCGCCCAATATATATGAAGATTTATTCCTTGAAATTTGTTCCGTTCATGCAGTCTAAAAAGGCACATTTGTTCTTCGTTTTCTATTCTGTTGGCTAGGCAAGTGAAAGCGGTCTGGCATTATTCGATTAGATCATGGTGTGTTTGGGGTAAAGCGAACCAATTTCCATCTATTTTGGAAGCAAATTTCCACAAATTTGGGTACAGGAGGAAAGTTTAACTTCATTCATGGATCGTTCAATTTGGCTCTAGTCCACAAGCTTGGACTTCTTACTTGCAACTACAATATCATTTGGCAAGTTCATTAGCTTTGTTCTAATTCTTCTTCTATATTTGGGTTGGTTGGTGTTGTTTCAATTTTCGAATCTAAATTTGAACTGACCCGAATGACCAATATCTTGCTTTATCTAATTAACTTTTTTTTCTTTTTCTCGAGTTTGATCTCAACGGAAGATGAAATATTAATACTTTCTTGGAAATTCTCTCTCTAATTTATCCTTTTCCCAAGTGGCCATCGTTGCGTCACCCACCGTAACATCGCCTTCTGTCACCACTGCACTGCCAGCGAGTTTCTTTGTTAGCTGGTCCTAAAGAACGAGAATGATAGAATGTTGAAGTACCGGAATTGATTACTAATGATGTAATCACCGCAAAGACAATCAATATAGTGGGGACTAAGGGTGTCCAAAAATCTGATTTGACCCGACTCAAACATGACTCGAACACGAAATAAATATGATACATATTTTGAATCTTAATAATGTTTGGATCACAATTATAAAATAAGTAAACAGTTATCTTTTGAGTCAGGTTAGGCCCAGAACATTATTCGGCCCATGAATAAATAAACAAACTCTCACCCAAACCCTTCTCTCGAACGCGGAGAGGGCGGAGAGAGGACGAAGAGAAAGGGACCGAGGGTTGGAAAAAGAGAAGGTGAGTGAGAGCGAGGGCGGAGAGCGAGAGAGGCGCCCGAGGCCTGGCCTCAAATGTGGCTGACAAATCGCCGACGCGTTTTCTCTACCTTTGCCAAAGCTCTTGGATCCGAGAGAGAAAACACCTTTCCTCGGAGCTGCACGTGCCGGACGCGTCACACTGAGCTGGCCCCCAGCCCACGTGGCACCACCCTACCGGCCGCTCGACCCCCTCCCGGGGAAGATCCCATCCCGGCCGTCCACCTGTCCCTCGCGGGAACAATCCCATTGCTTCTGCTGACCGTTCGTGGAAGTTAAAGAGCGAGTGAGTAGAGAGAGAAAAACAAAAGTCTCGTCTCCTCTCTCTTTCTATTCTCTCCTCTCTTTCTCTCTCTAAGATCGCGAGCTCTGCAGCTATGCCCGGCTCTGCTGCTCGTCCGAATTCTCCCTCCGGGCCCATCTCTGCTCCTCCGTCGCTCCCTGCTTCGTGGTTCAGCGCGTGATCGCGTCTTCTTCGTGGGGAGTTTCAGCTACTTGTCGGGACCGTGCAGCTGTCTTATGAATTCCTCTCTCTCTCTCGCTCGCTCTGGCTCGGAGGAGCGAGCATGAGCTGCTGCATAATTCATGCTTCCCGTGACGTCCTCTCGCTCTGCTCACTCGGTGCTGCAGTTGTTTTCGGTCGTCTTTGGTTGGGTTTGCCTTCTTTAGTGGTGTCGACGACTTTGGTTTGACTTGCGTGCTCTGGCCGTTTGCTCTTCTATTGGTGTTTCATGTTTTATTGTGCTTTAGATATTGGATGATAAAGAATGTTACGAGTTTTTGATTTGATGGTACTTGTATGATTGGATTTGACTTGCTGGTCCAAAACCCAACCCGATCCGTTTTCCTTTTTCGTGTTTCATGCCTTTTGGGCCGGGTCGTGCAAGCCTTCCTGTTGGGGTCGGGTCAGGTAACATTAAGGTCCGACCTGACCCATTGACACCCTAGTGGGGACTATGAATGATGCATATACTATTCAGCTTTCTAAAAGCTCCATCGTCACTTATAAAGGTTGTCATCAAGCTGTGAAGCTCATCGTCTTGTTGCAGAACATCTCATTTCAGGAAGAGTATGGGTGAACCCATGTTGCCCGACGGACTTCCCTTGAGAGTTGTGCTGTTGTGCTCATTGGTGGCTCTATTCTCAATAGTTACGGTGGATGTAGTCCAAACAGCAAAGCCTCGATGCGCGAATAGATGTGGCAATCTCACTTTCTCATATTCATTTGGGATGAACAACACCGGTAATGACTGTTATTTTGAAGAAAAATCTCATAATTTTCTCATATTTTATGATGACTTGACTGATCCTCCCACTCATTATATAACCGACAAAAGTTCTAATATCCAAATACTCGATATATCTATTGAGAATCACAAGATTAGTATAATGGTATTTGTGGCCAAAGATTGTTATGATTCGTCCGGTGGAACCTTAAACAACAATGATCCTTGGCTCACTCTTGCCATATTCCCCATATCTCCTGCCAAGAACAAATTTATCGCCGTGGGATGCGACACGTACGCGACTTTTACAGGCCGACAAGGAAGCACGTATGTGACGGGGTGCTTGTCCTCGTGCGACAGCATCTCGGACGTGATCAACGGGTCGTGCTCGGGCATTGGTTGCTGCGAAACTAGCATACCTCGAGACGCCTACCAATACAACATCTTTGTCACTAGCTTCAACAATCATTCCGGCATCTGGGGATTCAATCCGTGCGGTCACGCTTTCGTTGCCGAAGACGGCTTCTTTAGCTTCTCTACCGACTATCTGGACAAGCCACGATTTAATAAGGTCCCCATAGTTCTCGATTGGTTAATTCCAAATGAGAAATGCGATGATGCAAAGAGGGATACAACGACCTACATGTGCCGAGAGAACTCCAATTGTACAGATGCTGAGAACGGGAAAGGATACCAGTGCCCTTTGCTTAGAGGGTTTTCAAGGGAACCCCTATCTCCAAAATGGTTGTCAAGGTACCTTTTCTAGTCTTTTCACTGACCCACCTCGCATCAGAACAAGTGCTCATGTATAGAATAGTGGATCATTATTTCAATAAGGGGGAGCATGTTAAACGGATCCAATAGCATAAAAAAACCTAGTGAATGTAATTCTTAAGAGTCAGAGGACCAATTTTTGACTTGACGAATGATACATGGTCTAAACAATTTCGTAGTAATCAAGTAAAATCTATACTGTTCGAAATAAGAACAACTTAGGCTGTAGAATTTGATTATATATATTTCGAAAGCAAATTTTCATTGCTTGAAAATTAATAAGACCTATGAAGCGCTTAGCAATAATCTGTTAATTTTCACAGTAATCATTCCTCCTATAGCTAGACATTCTTCTCTCTTAAGTTTAGTCCTCACAATTGTTTCACGTTTAACAAACTAAAGTGGTCAACTGCGATTGAGTTTTTAAACAAATGGTCCATATTGGATACTCAATATTAATTTGTAAATCAATTTCATGTACCGATATATATACATCTGGCATTATTTTGTATATATAGACAATTATATTTGAATTGTTTTCTATTTGATATGTTATTCTCGTTGGCAATGGCACAATTTTGTTGGATAATTCTTAAATCTTCTATCCACAACAAAGATCAAGTGATTGGTTAAATTTAGGCTCTCGGGATAATGACCTATCACCCAAAAAATACAATGACATATCGTGATCTCAAAAAAAGCAAATTGACTCAATATGTTCTCTTGAAAATATTGCCAAATCATGGAATTCTATTTACTTTTTCAAGTTGCTTCCAGTTGAAATGGAGTCAGATTTGCTTCTTATATTTGGAATGTATTCCTACAGATATCGATGAATGCGTGACTTTACAACCTTGCAGTGGAAAATGTACAAACTTGCCCGGAACTTATGATTGTTCATGTCCAAGGGGATACCGAGGAGATGGAAGAAGAGGTGGTAAGGGTTTTACTCCTATCATCATCGCTCAACCCGTGTTGCACTAGGTTAGTAAATTGTGCACATTGCTCGAGCTTTTTCATCATATGAATCCTTCTTTTATCTCATAATTTATTCACAGTCCTTAAATGTTGTTCTTATGTCATTGTTTCATCTTCTGCCGTTAGTTATCGAGATTTTTCCAATGCAAATCTTTCTTTTTAAATTAGTGGTGTCTGTGAATTGAGTTGATATTATATACATGCATTGTCATCTCAAGTTATTCAATTCGATATTAATAAAATCAACCACCTGTTCTTCTGTTGCTGAAAAGAATCAAGCTCGTTTTATCCACATGATACATTAAATCATTCCTATGATCATAAGATACTCTCAGCATAATTATCTATTTAGGTTTAATTCGCCATTATCAAGGTTTGTCTAAATGAAAAAGCTTCAAGTTGATGGAGGAAAAAGAAGAAGAAAATAGGACAGAGAAGTTAATTAACACAAGATTGTTTGAGTAATGAAAAAGAAAGAGTTAAGCATATTTCTATTACAAAAATATTTCATTTTTTTTTTTTTTTCATTTCTTGGTGTGTGAACCTTATATAGGGTGATGGACAACTGATTTGTTTGAACACCGAATGTACTGTCATTTTCTAGGTGTGAGCATAAGCTTCCTGCTGATTCTTTTGGGCGGCAATTGGTATTATTGGGGGTTTAGACAGAGAAAAATCAAGAGACAGAGAGAGAAGTTCTTCCTATAAATTGGGGGCTGCCTCATGTTGCAGAGACTTCTTTCTGAGCACGAAGGCTCCATTGAATCGGCAAGAATATTCACCGATGAAGAGCTCAAGAAGGCCACGGACCACTACCATGAAAGCCGAATCCTAGGCCAGGGAGGCCAAGGAACAGTATATCGAGGGATCTTACCAAACAACATGGTTGTCGCCATCAAGAAGGCCAACATTTTGGACCGAAGTCAGGTGGAAGAATTTATCAACGAGCTGATCATCCTCTCCCAAATCAATCACCGTAACGTGGTTAAGCTAATCGGGTGTTGCTTTGAGACGGAGTTCCCGTTATTGGTCTATGAGTTCGTGACCAATGGCACCCTTTCTGACCACATACACAATTGCCGCCACGAGTCCACATTGTCCTGGAGGGCTCGTCTGCGCATTGCGGGGGAGACCGCAGGTGCGCTCTCGTACTTGCACTACGATGCATCCACTCCGATTTTACACAGGGACATAAAGAGCACAAACATATTGTTGGACAAAAACTACACTGCAAAGGTCGCCGATTTCGGGGCCTCCAGAAAAGTCCCCTTGACCAGATGCAGCTGACCACACTGGTGCGAGGCACACTCGGGTACTTGGACCCCGAGTACCTCCAGTCAAGCCAGTTGACCAAGAAGAGCGATGTCTATAGTTTCGGGGTGGTGTTGGCTGAGTTGCTGACTGGACTGAGGGCATTGTCCTTTGAGCGGGCTGAGAGCGAGAGGAACCTGTCTTCGTATTTTGCTTCTGCAATAAAGGGGGAGAGGCTGTTCGAAATCATCGACTCAAGGGTGCTAAATGAGGGTAACCCCAAAGAGATTAAGGAAGTTGCGATGCTGGCAAGCCGATGCCTGAGGGTGAAAGGGGAGGATCGGCCAACCATGAAGGAAGTGGCAATGGAATTGGAGGGATTAATGAAGGTGATGGACAGGCATCCATGGGTGAATCAGAGCTGTGACCTTGAAGAAGCTGAGCAATTGCTTGGCGAGAGATCAAGCAAATGTGATGGCATCCTCAAAAGCAATGCATCAGGAAATGATGATAGCATAAGTAACCAAGTGCCCTTCGAAATTGAAAGTGGAAGATGAGACTTCATGGCAATGTTGGCCCTCGTCCTACTATTCGGTGCTGTTGCTGTTGCTGTTTGTTTTTTGGGTATTTCCTCGTCGTTTTTTTCTGTTTAGTTGCTTGTTCTACGTGCTCAAAGTTCAGATGCTACGTCCAAATAGAGTACCTGGCCTTCTGTTTGTGTAACATAATATTCTGACGATATTTGAATAATGGAAAATTCCAAAAACATTCTCGAGTTTTCATCTCATTCGGCGAAGTAAAGATTGGCCAACTTTCTATTGCCTCCGTCTTGCTAAGATCTACTCTAACACCGTCCTTGGAGACAATATAGCCTAAGAAAACCAGGCTACTTGTGCAAAAGTGACACTTCTTCAGGTTGGCAAGCAAGCGTTGTTCCATAGCACATGAATTTGATGTTCCAAAGACTCCACTTGCGTCTTGCTACGGTATAAATCATGATGTCATCAAAGTACGCGACAACAAACTAGCCAACGAAAGGTTTAAAGACATGATTCATAAGATGCATAAAAATACTAGGAGCATTAAAACGTCAAGGGGCATCAGCATGCCTTCAAGAAGACTGTTCTTAGTTTTGAAAGCGGTCAACCTTTCGACTCCTAATTCCATCTAACTTTGACGATAGCTGCCTCCAAGATTGATCTTGGGAAAACACAGAAGCTCCATGAAATTGATCAAGCAAGTACCAAGGCAAGGAAAAGGAAAACAATTGATGGTTATCTTGTTCACCAAATTATTATCAACACACATTGGCCAAGAACCATTTTTCTTCGGAACTAGAAGTGCCAGGACAGCAAGAGGACTTGAGATTTCTTGTATCGTTCCCTTAGCCAAGAGTTATCAACTTGCCTTTGAAGTTCTTCGTGCTTCTCAAAGCTCATGATTGAACAGAAGCACCGAGCGCTAGATTGATATAATGTTGAATCTCTCTCATAGGAGGAAGGTTGGATGGAATTTCACTGGCATGACTTCAAAGAAATCCTCAAGCAACGGCCGCAAAATGGTTGGGATCTCCTCTTTTGCTTCATTTTCTTCCACTATAACAAGAGCACAAGCTTCACAAGCATCCTCCGGTGCATAGGAAAAGTGAGACTTGAAAAGAAGATTGCTTCCTTTCCCATGAGTTGGCTTAGAAAACGCTCTCCATCTTGCAAGGGCCCAACGTAATCTTGGCGCGGTCTTTGACAAAGGGATAGGTGTTATACATCAAACATAATCTCATCTTTACATCTTTTGTCAATGGAGAATGAAATCAAGCACCGGTTATTTACTTTTAACTCACTCCCTTTCTTGAGCCAAGAATGCTTGTAAAGATGTAGATGATCCTCTGCCTTGAGATGCAACTTGCCTCTAATGGTGGTCGACACAATATTCGCACAACATCCACTATCAATGACAACAGTACACACTTGTATGGAGTAAGTGTAGAATAAATTCTCTACATAAATAATTAATTAATCACGAATAATTAGATCCATATATAAATGTAAAACACCAAAATCGATACGCACAGCAGAATTAAAACATACATGTTTGAGCCATAGTTTCGCTTGATGAAAAACATATCAAACTGACGGTATCAGTGATCTATCGGAATGCCAAATCTTCTTCTCTATAACCTATTTCAGTATAACAGATTTTAATGCAACAAAGCGACTGATAGTATAACCTACCATTTTATAGGCTAAAGAGGGCAAACTCTAATTAATAGCGTGTTAACTAGGCCCCTCCTATTACGGGCTTCGGTTAAAACACAATTGCCTACACTTTGTTACTCAACTAGGCCTGTTGGTAATAGATGTAATAACTCAATTCAATAAGATCACTCAAGGGTTTAACATATATTGAAATATCCATTAACCCGATTATTTAAAATAGAAAATTGATTAATTAATGTAAGCCCATTATAGGAAATTTCCAATAGTAAGTTGTTACAAAGCCAATCATCATCCTCGGATGATCAGCATGCAAGCTCTTTTGAATGACGAGCTTCTCCTTGGTCTCGTAAATGATTTGTTCGTGACTCCTTGAATCTTCTTGGAGCAAAGAGTTGTTTTGCAACTCTCCCTGCTGCTCATCTTGTACAAGAGACATGATCTTTCTATCACGGCACTCGAGGCGATGCGACCAAATGCATGACATTTCAAACACTGTCTTGATTTATTGTTAGCTTCGTTTGGCTAATTGGTTTTAGATGCTCCCTCTTCGTTCAACGCTTTCCTTCGATGCTGACAAAGGTTTTAAAGTCGATCTCCCAACATCAGAGGATCCCTCTTTGGTTGATGGCTTCTGACTTCACTCTCTTTTCTCTTTGAGTTGCTTTTCCACCTTCTTCGATAATTTGAAGACCTGATTAAAAGTCCAACAAGGTCGTAATCGGACAACACCGTCAGTTTTCAAATGAAGACCACAAAAATACCGAGCTATGGTTTTACTCCTCTGCCTCCACCACATCACATCGTAGCATGAGATGCTAAATTTTAGGGGTGTATTCTTCTCCGTACAACTCCTCTTGCTTCATATTCTGGAATTTATCGAAGGCATCTTGCTCATAAGTTTCTGGGAAATGCTTCTTTTTGAGCTCCTTCGTTTTATCTAATGTTACGATTCATTGCTTTCCTTCACAAGTTCTTTGGCACATTAGGTTTTCCTGCCAAATTGAAGCATGCATTTTATAGATTTTGGACACAAGCTTCACCTTTCGATTCTCCACAATATTCTTATGATAAAAAATTTGCTCGATTTTGTCAAGCCAATCCACGAAGTCTTCTGAAGAAAAACTTTCCATAATACGAAGCTCACTAAGACAAGTCTTGCAGACAACTCCTCTTGCTTGATTTTCCTAAGAGAACCGAAAGTCGGAAAATGAGAAAAATATTTTCTTGAAAAATGTTTTCTCCAAAACAAATAGAGCCTTAAATAGAGTGGTACGTGTGTTGTATGTCACATTTACACTAAGGTCCAATATGAGACACTATTTTACTCGTAATTCAATTAGCCTGGTTTCTTCAAAATGACATTTGGTAATAAATGATTCCATTTTTCTTTGTTACCACAATGGTATCAAGATGGGATTTTCCTCCAACGCAACATAAGTTTTACAACATGGATACCAGATGAAAGGAAAAATAAATTCCTTGGAATGATAATTCTTCACAAATACGTATTGACCGCAATTCATATTTTTAATTAGAAATCCTAGGCCAACAACCAAAATATAAAAATATGAAAACAAACCTATGTTCGACGTATTTTCTCTTAATTTAAAATTATATCATGAAATCTTATCTAAAAATCTTAATTTTCTTAGCACGACAATGGAAAATGTTTATTCTTTACCTCTTTGAAACAAGTAGATTAATGATTGTGAAGATACAAAATACAACAGAAATTTCACACCTAAGAGTATAAACCCCATCACCATGAAACACATTTTGTGCACACAACTAGAGGTGTCAAAATGGGTCATAAACCCATATTATGACTCACTTTTAATTAAATAGGTCAAATATGGGTCAAGTGAAAGTTAAATATGGGTCAAATATAGGTCAAGTGAAAGTTGAATATGAGTCAAATATGGGTCAAGTGAAAATTAAATATTAGTCAAATATGAGTTAAATAAAAGTTAAATATATGTCAAATATGAGTTGAGTGAGTCATTTAACATAGAGTTTCGAATGAGTTTGAGTTTCTTTACAATAATAATGGCTTTTAGCAATACGGGTCGGGTTGGGTATGGGTCGGGTGGATCGGATCGGATATGGGTCATTAGATTTACATTACATAAATTTGGGTCAAAACGGGTTAAATGGGTCAATATGGGTCGGACCATTTTCGACCCAACCCACCCATTTGACGGGTCTACACACAAACGCCAACTCAAACGGTCCGCACTTATTGGTTTTTCTTCTTTGGCATTCTTCTAAAATATTAGGGGTAAGCAAAAGGAATTATCAAGATTGGATCAGATCAGTCTGTTTTGCATGGTTTCTAGGGAGAGTAGTCTGGTTCTCAAATCCACAAAATTGGAACCAGTGAATTTCAATTCGGTTTTGATTCTAGGTGTCAAACTACCTACTTGGGTCGGATCCTTTTTATAATATTTTTTTATTTCTTTAAAATTTGTAAAAAAATCCTAATTCATCTCACATTTCAGACTTTACTCACATATGTGGACACTTACGAGTCGCATGACTCCCATTTCACTCACGCATGTGAGTGACAAGAACAAATCAAAAAGCAACAGTGGTTGCTCATTCTAACCAAATTTTGCCACAAATTGGAAAATTTTAGTGAAACTTACAATTTTACACACGTAAATCACTGATTGTAAAAACGCCTCAATTATCAAAAATATTTTCAATTTCATATTGAACATTAATCACAAAAATAAGAAAAACTGAACATGATGTCGATTCCATTGCTCATCCGGAACTAAACTAGATCGGTTAGTCTGGTTCTTGATTTTAGAAATAGGGAATTGATCATTTTGATCCAATTCTCAGTTTCGGACGGGACTGATCACCCTAGTTATGATCTCCCACTGAATATTCTTGCTTGACTTTTCAAGTCTTGGCGGAATAATGAAAGCGCCCTGTCTCAATTTTACTCTATCAATGGTGCCCCCAAAGCTGCTCGGCAATGATGCACCAAAAGTTGGCAGGCAATAACTCCTGGTGAGACATATTGCCATACATGAGAAATTGCCTAGGAAATTTACTGCCTTGGCTTAGCCTTTTCTTGAAAATTATAAAAAATACCTATGTTAATAATTTTTGATTAAATTTGATCAAAAAATGAATTTTAGGGCTGTGATCCCACTGCACATGCTTCATACTTGCTTGACCTTTCAAGTCTTGGCAGGATAATGAAAATACTTTGACGAGACATACTGTCGTGCATGAGAAATTATCAAGAAAACCGGCTGCATTAACTTAGCATTTACCCGAAACTTTATAGGGAAGCCTGAGAAAATTCTCGAAATAAATTTCGGACTCTGAAGTCCTTTTACTTAGCAATGATCGTATCTAAACACTGCAGATTTTGTTCTAATTCTTCTTCTATATTTGGTGCTGTTTTGATTTTCAAATCAACAATTTCTTGCTTTATCTAATTAATCTTTAGTACTTATCATCGATGTACTTATTTTTTTCAATTGTACATGGCATAAATCGAAATATCAGTCTACACATAAAAATCTAAATACAATGTCGATATTTGTATAAATATTTAAGGAATTCATACATTAGAGACCTATACGCGATAGTTTGGGAGCACCACCCATCAAAATTGATTCATCTCATGAGTAGGAGATTGAAAAGGAAAAAACATTTATCTATTCACGATTTTTATTATTTGCAAGTCATTTTGAAAATTCCCATAATTGCGACGTCACAATGTGAATTACGACGGTCTTGTCAAGGCTTCTTTAGTGAAGAGCGAAAGAGAGTATATGTCAGTTGCATCTGGTGCTTTGGACAAGGAATGGTATTGAATGCATCTTTGGCTTAAGCTAAAAGAGCAAAGAAAGTTCCTTTTCTTTGGAGAGTCTAAATTGAGAGTAATAGTGATGGAACTTTCTACTTTAACTTTTCCTAGAGTTACTTTGTTAAAATCAGGTATGGCTGCTCAAAGCAAGAAAAAAATAAATCAAATGATCTATTTAGTTTTATTAACTACTACAGCAAAGTATGTCTAGGTTAGTAAACAATACACAAATTAATATTTAAGTATTCGCCTAATGAATTAATGTTACTATTAGCAGGACTTGTCCCTTTTTTCTAATTAATGTTGTTGAAGATACTGTTGCCCGAAATATTTGATCTCACAGCTACTGATTGATTGTGATTGATTCAGTAGAATATTTTGTATTGGAAATTATTCTCTGATTTGTTTTGTATATTATTTTTCCTTAGTTAAATTAGTCCTATTTATTATAAATAGGACCATTGATTGTACATCAAGATCAGTGAATAGAAAATACAATACATTCCCCCCAAAACACTTTCAATCCATTTCTTTTCATGGTATCAGAGCTAGGCTCTGTATTCTGATCCATCTTCCACATAACTTATCATACAACCACGCAAGTCTTTCTCTATTCACTCAATTTCTTCAACCTGCGAAAGAAGACAATATTCATATCAGCAACTGTATCAAGGTTCAAAAGTTTTTTTTCACAACCAAAGCATGGAAAACTTACCTTCAGAACAGCAACCATCCATGATCGATGGAAATCAGAATGAAGAACAGGGCCAAGCACGGCCTAATGAAGGGCTCCAGGGCCAGAATCTGCCCAGCCCGAGTTTTTTTTCCTCAGGGTCCATATGTGCAATAGATCCCCATTCAAGTCCAATCCGCCCAGAGTGCTACGGGCCCTACGGAGACAGCCCAAACAGAAAACAATGGGCTAGGTGGAGGCCCGACTTTTCCAACTAGGCACAACCCGGCCCTCGGAATGGGCTGGTCCTACCCGAACCAAAATGGGTCGAGTCCGGGTGGAATGCCCTACCCGAGTCTCGGACCCGGATTCTTCCCCTTTGCGGGGACGTTCGCCAAACGGCCGGAGCCAGGGGATCCCTTGTACACAACGACTACCGACGGTCTTGAACTCCGATTGATTTCGCTACAGCTGACAGGGCCGGAAAATTACTCATCTTGGTCTTGAAAACTTCGGCAAGCCTTGACGACGAAAGGCAAGGAAGGTTTCATCGATGGGTCTATACCCATCCCAACTGACGAACGGCTTGCACGACACTGGCAGGGTTTCCAACCAACTTGTTCGGACATGGATCGAGAACTGCCTCGCACCCGAAGTCGCTGCTGGACTTCCTCCAACCAAAGACGCCCAAAAATTTTGGGAAAATATACGGGAGATGCACGGCAAGCTTGATAGGGCGAGAATTTTTTCAATCGTTCAAACCCTATCGGAGCTAAAACAAGGAAACATGTTGATTTCAACAACTTTCAACCGATTGTCAGCCTTGTGGAACGAATTAGAAGAAGCTGAAGAAAAATTGCAGGGACCGGACGAAACCCTAGCTCAATACCAAGCGATTAGGGAAAGGGAGAAGGCAACTCGTTTCTTGTTGATTCTAAATGAGATTTTCTCACCTTTCCGCAGCTAGATTCTTGCTGTGGAACCGGTTCCTTCCCTTGGACAAATTTATTAGCTTGCGGTGCAAGAGGAGTCGCAGCGGCTGGCTTCATCGGAGTACATAAAGGTCGGTGACTGAGTTGTCCTCGCAGCTAGAGCGATGTTGGACCAGCAACTTCTTGTGGCAAAGAGTAGCCATGGGACCAGCAGCAACGTGGGGAGCAGCGGCGTGGGGAGCAGCAGCGTGGGGAGGAAACAGCGGCGTGACCTAAAATCTCATGAGGAAGAAGATGAGATCTCATCTTTTCAAATGGACGGACGAGATCTTCTCATCCCATCCGACGGTTCAGGACGCACATCCTTGAAGATGAACCGCCCAGATTCCATCACGCAATTGGACGGTGGATATTTTTCTACGCAATCTGACGATGCAAATTTCATCCTCGCGGCTCCTCGATCGGACGGCTCATAGCGTGCCACGTCAGCTCCGATGTGGAAGGGGTCCAAAAATTCCAACAAATCACATAATAAAGCAAGAGGTAAATTCTGTGATTATTGCAAACGCCCTTATCATACTCGAGAAAATTGTTGGAAATTGCATGGAAAACCGACAGAAAAAGAAAAAAGGGAGCAAGATCTCTCTATTGTAGCAAATGCCGGGATGAATCAACCTCGTTAGCAAGGATCAATTTCAACAAATAGTGAGAGCCATAAGCCACCGGGGATGCAAGACAAAATGGCTAGTTACGCAGGTACTGCCCATTGCCTAAGCTTCATTTCAAGTAAATCATGGATTATTGATTCAGGTGCTAGTGATCACATAGTCTGCAATGAACAATTATTTACCAGAGTCCATAAATCACGTCCTCATACATCCATACGTCTTCCAAATGGAAAGGACACATTTGTTAGTAAAATTGGGGACGTTCAACTTAATCCTTCCATTAATCTCAAAAATGTCTTACTTATCCCCGAATTCCAATTTAATCTTATCTCTGTGTCCAAACTTTGTTAAGACAACTCCCGTCGGGTATTCTTCAATTCGACATCCTGTTTCTTTCAGCCCTTTCGACCGGGAAACCGATGGGCTGAGGTAACAATCACGAGGGACTCTATTTTTGGGTCACTCTTCCCAATAATCTTAATGTTTTGCATTCTTCCTTAAATAAAGGCGTTCTATGTAATGCAAACATTAGTGAAAAAATTTTCTTATCCCATCAGTGTTTAGGCCATAGCGCCTCCTTTCCTTATCCAAAATATCCTATTTGCCCTTTAGCTAAACAATCACGACTTCCTTTTCCGAAAAGCACCTCTCGTGCTGACATAGCTTTTTCTCTCCTTCATATGGACATTTGGAGACCATACCACACTCCACATCGCGATGGATCCCGGTTTTTTCTCACAATCGTAAACGATCATACCCAAGCAACTTGGGTTTTCTTGATGCAATCAAAAGGGCAAGTCCTTTCCTATCTTAAAATTTTTTTTACTCTTGTTAAAAATCAGTTCCATAAATCAATAAAGCGAATTCGAACTGATAATGCCCGAGAATTTTTTAATCATGAGTGTTCTACACTATTCGCTGCAAATGGCATCCTTCATGAAAGTTCCTGCACCTACACTCCACAACAAAACGGTGTCGTTGAAAGAAAATATCGTCATCTTCTAAAAGTTGCTCGTGCTCTTAAATGCCAAGCTTCTATTCCCGATTTGTTAAGGGAGCGTGTGGTCACGGCAGCATACCTGATCAATCGGATGCCATCACGAATCCTTCAAGGTAAAACTCCATTCGAGTTGCTTTTTGGGAAACGTCCAGATATTCAATACCTCCGTGTATTCGATTGCTTGTGTTATGCATCAACCATGGGCTATCGGGATAAATTAGGACCTCGTGCCATCAAATGCGTTTTCATGGGATATCCTAATCTTCAGAAAGGATATACAGTATATGATTTGTCCACAGGACGATTCTTTGTTAGCAGGGATGTTGTTTTCCACGAGGATGTTTTCCCTTTCCAGGAAGAGTTATCTTCTCCACCTGGCGAATAGTAGAACTACTGAACATCGTCCATTTCTGGCTGAAGAAGATATTCCGCATCCACAATCAATGGTGATTCCACAAATGATGTCTCCCATGACACCCTCAGTTCCTGCAAATGATGAAGCCTCACCATCAGAAGTGCACCATATGGGTTCGAGTACTTCAGAAGAAGTAACATCGTCGCCACTCACACCCAGCAACGACAACATCACTTCTGAATCACATGGTACCACTCCAATAGTCTTACTAAATGCTCCTCGTCGCTCCAATCGTATCAGACGACCACCAACATGGACGGCATATTACATTTGCTCTACAAAAAAGACATCTTGTACACAGTATCCTATCTCATCATATGTTAGCTTTGCTCATCTTTCACCTGAACATATGTGCTACATTAGTCGAATATCTAAAGAACAAGAACCATCTTCATATGAAGAAGCTGTCCAAGACCCTCGTTGGCAACAAGCTATGACTGATGAATTGCAAGCCTTGATAGAAAACAAAACTTGGGAAATTGTTCCTGTACCTACTCATCGCAAAACTATTGGGTGCAAGTGGGTATACAAGATCAAGTACAAGGCAGATGGCTCCATTGAGCGTTATAAGGCAAAACTAGTGGCAAAAGGGTTTACTCAACGAGAAGGGTTTGATTACATTGAAACCTTTTCTCCGATAGCAAAAGAAGTCACGGTTCGTTCTTTTCTCTCAATCGCCACCCTTCGTGATTGGCCTCTTCATCAGATGGACATTCACAATGCATTCCTCCATGGGGATCTTGAAGAGGAGATATATATGGACCTTCCACCAGGTTTACGCAGACAGGGGGAGAATAGGACATGTTGTCTCCGTAAATCCTTATACGGACTCAAACAGGCTTCTCGTCAATGGTACGCCAAATTTACCAGTGCTCTCACAAATGCAAAATTCCGGCAATGCAAGCATGATTATGCCTTATTTACATGGAGTCAAGGAACATCATCAATTTACTTGCTTATATATGTTGATGATATACTCACTATGGGAAATGACGAAACTGCCATAAAAAAGTTTAAGGAGTATATACACTCTACCTTTCACAATAAGGATTTGGGACCTCCCAAATATTTCCTCGGGATAGAGATTGCACGATCAGATAAAGGAATCTGTCTCAGCTAACGCAAGTTTGTCCTAGAGATCATATCAAAACGGACTTTCGGATCAAAACCAGCCGTTGTTCCAATTGAACAAGAATGCCAAGTTAACGACAGTTGAACATGATAAGGGATTATCACCCCTGAATAAGGATCCTTTACTAAAAGATCCTTTTATCTATCAGAGACTTGTCGGAAAACTCATATACTTGACCATGACTAGGCCTGACATATGCTATGCAGTGCAGATTCTCAGTCAATTCATGCACAATCCAAAGCAATCTCACATGAATGCAGCATTGAAAGTTGTGAAATACTTGAAAGGATGTCCTAGTTTAGGGATATTATTGTCTCGTGATAACAACATGAAGATGACAGCATATAGTGACACAGACTATGCCACTTGTCCTATGAGTAGACGATCTATCACAAGATTCTCGCATTAAATTGGGGGATTCGTTACTTTCTTGGAAAACGAAGAAACAGGCGACAAGATATTATCATCCGCCGGCGAGAATATCGGGCAATGGCAAAGACAAGTTGTGAAATAGTCTCGGATAAGAGGATTACTTCAAGATCTTGGCATTTTCGTAAAAGAGCCAACTATTTTGTTCTATGATAATGATCTTTGCTCTCAAACTTGCAGTAAATCCAGTCTTCCACGAGAGAACAAAGCACATAGAAGTTGATTGCCACTTTATCAAAGACAAAATTCAGGATGAAGTAATCAAAACAGAGGAAATCATAACGATGGAGCAGCCCGCTGACATTTTCACTAAACCTTTGGGTCAGAGGCAACATGCATATCTATTAAGCAAGCTAGGTGTCCTTAATGTGTATAGATCACCAGCTTGAGGGGGAGTGTTGAAGATATCATTTTCGTTCGAAATATTTGATCTCACAGCTGCTGATTGATTGTGATTGATTCAATGGAATATTTTGTATTGAAAATTATTCTCTGATTTATTTTGCATATTATTTTTCCTTAGTTAAATTAGTCCTATGTATTATAAATAAGACCATTGATTGTACATCAAGATCGTGAATAGAAAATACAATACATTCCCCCCAAAACACTTTCAATCCATTTCTTTTCAAATGTAAACAATAGTGAGAATAAAGGTATGTCGTTATGTAGCTACACAATTTTATTCTAGTCACTTCACCACTTGTATTTAGACCTATTCTCAAGTAATATTGGAGTTGGATATGTCCCAATCCGACCAAACATTTCTCTGCTGCCTAAAAAAAAAAATCAAACCTTTCTCTACTTTGTACTCCATATATATCTCGTCTTGAGGAGATACTATATGTAGGAATTAAGTATGGTAACATACCTAATACTATGACTGGAGATGTGGTGTTCGCCTCATCTCTTATACATTGCATATTTACTCTTACATGAAAAAGAAATTTAAAATCCAACCGTCCACCAAATTTAACAAAAGCGACAAGAGAAATGCAATTTGCACCCTCAGATATGTTGAAGTGTCTTTTTGCTCCTCTCGCCCAACATGTATGAAGATTTAGTCGATGAAATTTGTTCCGTCCATGCAGTCTAAAAAGGTAGATTTGTCCTTCGTTTTCTATTCTGTTGGTTAGGCAAGTGAAAGCGTTTCCGGCATGATTCGATTAGATCATGGTGTGTTTGGGGGTAAAGCGAACCAATTCCCATTGATCTCGGAAAGCAAGTTGCCACAAATTTGGGCACATGCGGACAGTTTAACTTCATTAATGAACTATTCAACGGTGACTACAGTCCATGAGCTTAGACTTCTCATTAGGGGTGTAAGTGGTTTAGTTTGGTTCGATTCGATTTTTCTAAGAAACCGACTTAACCAAATGATAAGGAAATTCACTGAACCAAACTTAAATCCACGGTTCGATTGATCTGTTTTTGCTTTTATTTTATTTTTTTCACTCTTTTTTTTTTCTGTCATCACCGTTGCCTCCTCCACTTCTTGCCGCTATCTCTGTCATCCACGATCATCCCTGCTTTTTCTATTTGCTGACCCGGAACAGTCTCACCGCTCACTCTTTCTCTTCTCTCGCAGCCAAATCTCCGTGAGGTCTCGGCACCGCCATTGATGACCTGATCTGTCCATGGCCTTTGAGATCTCACCGAAATCTTAAGGGACAGACCAGATATGGAGGAGGCATCCCCAGATCTGGAGATGAGAGGAGCTCGACGCGAGGTCTTGAGACCCGCCAAAGGCATGGACCGGCGAACCGAGAAACAGAGGAGAGGACTGTTCAGAGGAAATCAAGGGCAGAACGCAAGAAACTGGAAAAGCAGGGCGGAAATTGAGAAACTTCCACGGGAAAAACAGAGAGGAAAACTTCCACTGTTGCAGGAATCAACAGAGAAATAATGGAAGGGGCTCTGCGCTCCTGCGCCGAAGGAGAAGAAGACGCGAGGGAATCAACGGAGAAACAAAGGAAGCAATGGAGAAGACCACAAGCGTCGACTGAGCTTGGACGGAGACGAGGCTAGGGTTCCACTGGTTGCGTGGATCTGGATCAAAGGAAAGGAGAGATGAAAGTAGGTTTGGCTTTCTACCTTTTAGGGCTTTTACTTCCAAGGATGGAGAGATAAAGCAATTTTTGCTTTTTTTAATTTTTAGGGACCGTTCGGTTAACCAAACTAATAAGAACAAATTTGATTTTTTTGAGTTAATTGAACTCAAATTAAATTGAATCGAAAACGTACAAAATTTCGACTCGATTTTGATTTCAGTTCGATTTCCAATTTGATTCTTGACATACCTACTGCTTGCAACTATAATATCATTTGGCAAGTTCATCAGCTTTCGTTAAGATTCTTCTTCTATTATTGGGTCGGTTGGCGTTGTCCCTGCTCAAGTCTTACGGTCAATGATCACGAAGTTTTGGATCGAACGGCTGAGAACATGCATGACCCCACCCCACTGCTGACAAAGGAAATTCTAGGATCTGATGGCGGACAACCGTGTGATTGATTACTAAAGACAGTCAATATGGTGGGGATGGAGCTCGTCATCTTGTTGCAAAACATCATCTCATTTCAGGAAGAATATGGGCGAATCCATGTTGCTTCATAGACTTCCCTTGAGAGCTGTCCTGTTGTTGAGCACATGGGTGGCTCTATTCTCTATAGTTTCAGTGGATGTAGTCCAAACAACAACGCCTGGATGTGCGAATAGATGTGGCAACCTCCCCTTCTCATACTCATTCGGGATGAACAACATCAGGGTGACGATTACTACTTCAAAGAGGAGTCAGATTCTTTTCTCATCTTTTGTGATGATTCAACTGTTCTGCCCACTCTTTATATGATCGATAAAAGTCATAGTTTCCAAATACGCAATATATTTATGGAGAATCATCATATGAGTGTCACGGTGCTTGTGGCCGAATATTGTTATGATTCGTCCGGTGAAACTTGACACAAGAATGATCCTCAGCTTCGTCTTCCCATATTCCCCAAATCTCCTGCGAAGAACAAATTTACTGCCGTGTGATGGGACACGATTGCATTTTTTAGAGGCCGACAAGGAAGCACATACGCAACAGGATGCTTGTCCTTGTGTGAGAGCATTTCGGACGTGATTAACGGGTCTTGCTCGGGCATTGGTTGCTGCGAGACTAGCATACCTCGAGATGCCTACGGATACAACATCTCTGTCACTAGCTACAAGAATCATTCCGGCGTCATGGAATTCAATCTGTGCGGGTACGCTTTCGTTGCCCAAGACGGCTTCTTTAGCTTCTCTACCGACGATCTGCACAAGTCGCCATTTAATATGGCCCCTACAGTTGTTGATTGGTCAATTCCAAATGAAACATGCGATGATGCAAAGAAGAATAAGACGACTTACATGTGCCAAGAGAACTCCAATCGTACAGATGCTGAGAATGGAAATGGGTACCAGTGCCACTGCTTAGAGCCAGAGGGTTTTCAAGGGAACCCCTATCTCCAGAATGGTTGTCGAGGTACCTTTTCTAGTCTTTTCATGCAAAGAATCGTGGATCATTATTTCGATAGGGCGAGCATGTTTGATGGATCCAATTGCATAAAAAACCTAGAGAAAGAAATTGTTAGAAACTTTTATTTAGAGCATCAAAATATGACTTCATGAATGGCACATGTTTTAAAAGATTCTTGTAATAATCGCCTAAAATTTATAATATTAAAAATCATAACAATCTAGGCCGTAGAACACGAACATTTTTTCTTCTTTTTTATGCAGGAATTTTCGTTGCTTGAAATTTAATATGATCTATGAAGTGCTTAGCAAAATCTCTAAATTTTCATAGCAACCATTCCTTATATAGCTAGACATTCTTCTCTCTTAAGTCTAGTACGCTCAACTGTTTTGCAAACTATAAAGTAGTTTTTAGACAAATGATCCATACTGAACACTCAATATGAGTTAGTCAAATTAGCTTGCAAATCAATTTCATGTACCAGATGTTAATTAATCCAGAATTATTCTGTATTTATAGATGACTATTTTTGAATTCCTTTCTATCTTATGTGTTATTCTAATAGGTAATGGCACAATTATGTTGGATAATTCTTAAATCTTCTATTCTAAACAAAGATCAAGTGCTTTGTGGAACTTAGGTTCTTGTGATAACGACCCATCCTCAAAAGGTGCGGTGATGCATCGTGATCTCAGATAAGCAAATTGACTCGACATGTTCTCTCAAAGTTGAAAGTATTGCCAAATTATGGAATTCTATTTACCTTTTCAACTTTCTTCCATCTGAAATGGTGTCGGATTGGCTTATTCTATTTGCAATATATTTGCCAAATTATGGAATTCTATTTACCTTTTCAACTTTCTTCCATCTGAAATGGTGTCGGATTGGCTTATTCTATTTGCAATATATTCTTACAGATATCAATGAATGCATGATTTCACAACCCTGCATTGGAATATGTACAAACTTGCCCGGAACGTGTAATTGTTCATGTCTAGAGGGATCCCAAGGAGATGGAAGAAAAGATGGCAAGGGTTGTACTGCTATCATCCATGAAAAGAGATTTCGCTCAATTGATGTCATGCTAGGTTAGTAAGTAGTACACATTTCTTAAATGTTATGCTTGTGTCATCGTTCCATCTTCTGCTATTAGTTATCAAGATTTATCGGATGTAAATCTATCTCTTTGAATTAGTTGTCTGTGAATTACATCGGTATATTATATTATATTATACTATATATTGTCATCTCATATTAATCGATTTGATACTAAAAAAATCCTCTCGTTCTTTTGTTGCTGAAAAAGAATTAACCATGTTTAATCACATTTATACATTGAACCATTTCTATTATCATAAGATACTCTCAGCTTAATTATATATTTAGGTTTAATATGCTATTTTTAAGGTTTGTCTCATTGACAAAGCTTCTGATTGATGGAGGAAAAAAAGAAATTAAGACAAAGAAGTTAACTGACACAAGATTGTTTGAGCAATGAAAAAGAAAGAGTTAAGCCTATTTCTATTCCTTTTTTTTTTCCTTTTCTTGGTTGTGTGAACCATATGTAGTGTGATAGAAAACTGATTTGTTTGTTCATCGAATACAATGTCTTTTCCTAGGTGTGAGCATAAGCTTCCTGCTGATTCTTTTGGGCGTTTCCTGGTTATATTGGGGGCTTAGAGAAAGAAAAATCAGCAGACAGAGAGAGAAGTTCTTCCTAGAAAATGGGGGCCGCCTCATGTTGCAGAGACTTCTTTCGGAGCACGAAGGCTCCATTGAATCGGCGAGAATATTCACCTACGAAGAGCTCAAGAAGGCCACGGACCACTACAAAGAAAGCTGAATCCTAGGCCAGGGAGGCCAAGGAACAGTATATCGAGGGATCTTACCAAACAACACGGTAGTTGCCATCCAGAAGGCCACAATTTTGGACCGAAGTCAGGTTGAAGATTTCATCAACGAAGTGATCATCCTCTCCCAAATCAATCACCGCAACATGGTTAAGCTAATTGGGTGCTGCTTCGAGACGAAGGTCCCGTTATTAGTCTATGAGTTTGTGAACAATGGCACCCTAGCCGACCACGTACACAAGCACGGCCATGATTCCGCATTATCATGGACGACTCATCTGAGAGTTGCAGGCGAGCCACAAGTGCTCTCTCGTACTGATGCGTCCACTCAGATTTTGCACAGGGACATAAAGAGCACAAACATAATGTTGGAGGAAAACTACACTGCAAATGTCGCTGATTTCAGAGCCTCCAGGCTAGTCCCTCTCGACCAGATGCAGCTGACCACGTTGGTGCAAGGGACGCTGGGGTACTTAAACCCCGAGTACTTCCACTCGAGCCTGTTGACTGAGAAGAGCGATGTCTATAGCTTCCGGGTTGTGTTGGCTGAGTTGCTGACTGGACTGAGGACCTTGTCCTTTGAGCGGGCTGAGAACGAGAGGAACTTGTCCTCGTATTTGGCTTCTGCAATAAAGGGTGAGAGACTGTTTGAGATCATCGACCTGAGGGTGCTGAATGAGGGGAATCCTGAAGAAATTAAGTCGTGATGCTAGCAAGCCGATGCTTGAGGGTGAAAGGGGAAGATCGGCCGACTATGAACGAAGTGGCAATGGAATTGGAGGGACTGACGAGGGTGATGGACAGGCATCCGTGGGTGAATGAGAGCTGTGACCTTGAAGAAGCTGAGCATTTGCGTGGTGAGAGATCAAGCAAATGTGATGGCATCCTCAAAAGCCCTGCATCAGGAAATGATGATAGCGTGAGTACCCAAGTGCCCTTCGAAATTGGAAGTGGAAGATGAGACTTCGGAGCAATGTTGGCCCTTTTACTTTTATTCGTTGTTTTCTTTTTTGTATTTCCTTGTCTTCTTCTTTTTTGTCTGTTTAATTGCTTGTTCTATGTGCTCAAAGTTCAGATGCTGTGTATTTGAATAATGGAAAATGCCAAAAATATTCTTGAGTTTTTATATTTTTCAGCGAGCTAGGAATTGGCCAACTTCCGTTGCCTCCATCTTGCTAAGATCTACTCTAACAACATCCTTGGAGACAATATAGCCTAAGAAAACGAGGCTACTTGTGTGAAAGTGACACTTTTGCAGGTTGGTATACAAGCTTTGTTCCCGTAGCACTTGAAAAATTTGATGTTCCAAAGGCCCCACTTGCGTCTTGCTATGTTCGAAAAGAAGCATCGAGCGCTAAATAAAAATAATGTTGAATCTCTCTCATAGGAGGAAGGTTGGATGGAATTTCATTGGCATGACTTCACAGAAATCCTCAAGCAACGGCTGCAAAATGGTTAGGATCTCCTCTTTTGCTTCATTTTTTTCCACTATAACAATAGCATAAGCCTCACAAGCACCCTCCGATGCTTAGGAAAAGTAAGACTTGGAAAGAAGAATGCTACCTTTCCCATGAGTAGGCTTGGAAACTCTCTCCGCCTTGCAAGGGCCCAATGTAATCTTGACGCGGTCTTTGACAAAGGGATAGGTGTTATACATCACACAAAATCCTATCTTTACATCTTTTGCCATTAGAGAATAGAATCAAGCACCGATTATTAACTTTTAAATCACTCCTTTTCTTGAGCCAAGAATGCTTGAAAGATGTGGATGATCCTCTGCCTTGAGATGCAACTTGCCTCCCATGGTGGTCGACACCACGTTCGCACAACATCCCCTATCAGTGATGACGGTACACGTTTGTATGGAGTAATGTTGTTACAAAGCTAATCATTATCCTCAAGATGATCAGCATGCAAGCTCCTTTCAATGACAAGAGCTTCTCCTTGATCTCGGTAAATGATGCATTCTGTTGGAGAAATGATTTGTTTCGATCCTTGATTGATTCCCTAGCGATTCTAGTTCATTGATTGATACGGCGATCGTAGATTTAGAATAATTTAGGAAAAATAATATTGCATATAATTTCCTTATTATACATTTCTTGTACTATATAAGTTGACATATACATGTACATTGATACAGTGTGATAGAATATATGAAATTATATTCTTCAACCCCATTTCGTGTCATGGTATCAGAGCGGGTTTTCTAACCCAGCTTCCACAAATTTTTTTTTCCTTTGAATTGCCTCCGATTGCTTTCTAGTTTGTTGTTGCGATTCCCATCCTGCAAAACAAATTAGCACATCGGATTGGAATTTAGTTTCATATCCAAGATGCGAATCCAGTGACCATGAAATTAAAGAATCAACTACACCAGAAAATTCATCTATTCAAGCTCCAGAGGAATTGCAGCACGTTGCACAAATTTCCTCGACTCCTTCAGCCCAACCTGTTCAAATCCAATGGCCATATATGCCATGGATACCTGTCCAGGGGCCATGGGCCCCTGGGCCTAATCAATGGACTCCGGTCCAGTCAACAGTGGGCAAACCACGGCCCACAGCCCACCATAGAAGATCCGGACCCGGTTTCTCGGGTTCACGGACCGAATTCAATTCGGGCGGGTCGGGAATGAATTCCTACCCGAATCTACCACCCGAATTGTGCCATTGCCGTTTTTCGGCCATCGTTGGGCGTCTCGAACCCGACGACCCTCTCGTACACTTCAGGGCCGACGGACCAGGAGGCTGCGATTGATCACCCTCCAACTCACCGGATCGACACCTATTCAACGTGGGCGAGGGAGTTCCGGCGGGCCTCGTCACAAAAAGAGAAAGATGGATTCCTCGATGGATCCGTCCCTTTCCGACCAACGACCGAATGCAACGTCACTAGCGTAGGTGTAATCAACTAGTCTCGAACTTGGATCGGAAATTGCGTTACACCGGAAGTTGCGCGGACTTCCTCCGTGAAGACGCAAAGAAAATATGGGAAGACATTAAAGAAATGTATGGAAAACTCGATCGCGTAAAGGTTTTCTCCCTCATGCAAGCCCTCTCGGAGTTGAAGCAAGGGAACCTCTCGGTTACCGCTTGCTTCAACTGGTTATCGGCCCTTTGGAATGAACTTGAAGCGGCAGAAGAACGGCTCGATAGACCGGAGACAACCCTAAAACAGTACAGAGAAATCAAAGAAAGGGAGAAGACGACTCGTTTTCTCTTAACCCTAAATGACAATTTCATACCTTTCCGGTCGCAAATCCTCACCATGGATCCGGCTCCAACACTCGGGAAGATTTTTCAGCTGGCCGTCCAAGAAGAAAGCCAACAACTTGCAGGCTCTGGAGGAGGGAAAGGGACCAAAACCATGGCCCTTGCTGCTCGGGATTTCGGCCGGTTTCATGGCGGACGACGACCATCGCAGAGAGGAGACACCTCGGAGGAAACCCTAGAGGAAATGAGGAAGACGATGCTGAATTTTCTAGAAGGGACCGAATGAACGGTCCAGATCATCAAGGGGAATCCAACGGCTCAGATCAGCTTCGATCCAACGGTGGAGATCTTCAATATGGGCATGGATCTGATGGCCCATATCCTTTTCGAATCAACGGTGGAGATCGGATCAGCTGGCGCGCAGATCCGATGGCCACAATGCTCCCCGATCGAACGAGATCGGATCGACGAGGAAGAGGATTAGATGGCAGTATTCAATCCCCCAAAATCTGAATCAAATGGCCCTTATAATGCGACGTCATCTTTTGAAAGGGGAGGCCAAAATTATAAATTTAAGGGTAAGTATTGTGAATATTGCCATCGTCCACATCATACTATAAACACATGTTGGAAATTGCATGGCAAGCCAAATGACTAAGAAAGAAAGGGAAAGAATTTTCTGCTTATCAAGTATCGACACAAGGGAATGACAACGTTCATCGCCAATTACTCAAAATCAGTAAGAAATAATGAAGGCGCTCAATCAGCGATGATGATTGACAAAGATGCAAATTTTTCAGGTACTTCATTGTGCAAAAATACTAATATTACGGTTGATACATGGATTATTGACTCGGGCACCGGTGACCACATAGTTTGCAATGAATATTTACTTTCAGCTGTCTACAAGATACTCGATCCATATACATCTATCCGTCTTCCAAATGGGAATATTACTAGTGTGCGAAAGATTGGTACTGTTTACCTTAGCCCAAACATTATCTAAAAAATGTCCTTTATATCCCGAGTTTGAATTCAACCTTATATCTGTTTCCAAAGTCTATGAGGACAATTCTTGTCGAGCCAACTTCAATTCTAAAAATTGTTCCTTTCGGGACCTTTCGGGGAAAACCGATGGGCTTGGGTAGAATGGAACAAGGACTATATTTTTGGATCGCGCTTCCTAGTGATTTTGATTTATCTTCCTTAAATAAAGCATACACTATAATGCTATTGCTAGCAATAAAAACTCCCTTTCTCATAAGCGTCTAGGCCACAGCGCCATCTTTCCTTGTCCTGATTGTAAAATATGCCCTTTGGCAAAACAATCACGAACATCATTTCCTATTAGTAGATCTCGAGCCACTAGTATATTCTCATTGATTCACATGGACATTTGGGGTCTTTATCATACACCACATCGTGATGGATCTCGTTTCTTCCTTATGATTGTAGATGACTATTCCGTGCCACTTGGATATTTCTCATGCAATCCAAAAGTCAGACTTTTTCATATCTGTCAAAATTCTTGTCCATGATCAAAAATCAATTTGAGAAAAACGTCCAGAGAATTTGCACCGACAATGGGAGTGAATTTTTTCAAATGAGTGCCAATCTTTCTTATCCTCTCAAGGAATACTTTATGAGAGTTCTTGTGCCTACACTCCTCAACAAAATGGAATTGTTGAGCGCAAACATAGACACCTTCTAGAGGTTGCTCGCACACTAAAATATCAAGCCTCTATTCCTGAGTCTTTTGGGGTGATTGTGTGGTCACGGCGAGCTATTTAATAAATTGCATGCCAACTAGAATATTAGTAGGGCGCACACCATTTGAAATGTTGTTCGGAAAAAGACCCGAAATCGGTCATCTTAGAGTATTCGGCTGCCTATGCTACGTGACAAACGTGAGACATAAAATAAAATGGATCCTCGTGCCGTTCAATGTATTTTCATGGGATACCCCACCTTACAAAAAGGTTATCGGGTTATGGAGATATCTTGGGACGGTTCTTTGTTAGCCGAGATGTTGTCTTCCAAGAACATGTATTCCCGTTCAAGGAAATGGTGTCTCTAGAAGATACAACGATGCCAACGTCGAATCAACGAAAATTTTTATCTCGAGGATTCTTTATACGTGGCATCGCAACACATGCTAGTTATGCCTAATCCACACTCTAATATATGTCTAGAGACAATATGTCCCGCATCCTAGATAACATTAGAAGAGACTTCCGGACGAGTCTTCTACTCCAATATCGCCACAAATTAGCGGTGGCTCTTCATCAGCACCACATGAATCCTTATCATCGGTTCCATCGCTCAGCCTCGATGTTGGGACGAATAGTGCGCCCTCCCACATGGACCAAGGACTACGTATGCTCTTCCTTGAAGACTAAAGGTACACAATATCAGGTTTCTTCCTATGTATCCTTTGGTCGACTTGCCACAAGATCACATGTGTTGTATTAGTCGAATTTACGAAGAACAATAACCTTTTTCTTATGAGGAAGCAGCACGTGACATACGATGGCAAAAGGCCATGAAAAGAAGAATTGGCTGCTCTTACAAAGAATAACACACAGGATATTGTTTCATTGCCTTCCCATAGAAGACCTATTGGATGCAAATGGGTGTACAAGATAAAATATAAGGCGGATGGCTCAATTGAAAGATACAAAGCTTGGCTTGTCGCTAAAGGATTTACCCAATGTGAAGGTTTTGATTATCATGAAACCTTCCTCCCGTTGCTAAGGAAGTTCTTTGTTCGCTCTTTTATTTGTCGCTGCATTTCGAAATTGGGATACTACATCATATGGACGTCAATAATGCTTTTCTTCATGGTGATCTTGATGAAGAAATTTACATGGAACTTCCACGGATTGCGCGCGGGACGAGGGGAGTCTCGTGTATGTCGTCTCCGCAAATCCCCTATATGGGCTCAAGCGGGCTTTTCGACAAAGTGGTATGCAAAATTTACCACAGCACTTACAAATGCAGGTTTTCGGCACTCCAAGCATGATTATGCACTATTCACATGGACCAACGGTATTTCATCGATCTACTTGTTAATTTATGTCGATGATATACTTATCATGGGAAATGACGATGTTGCGATCCAAAGCCTTAAAAAATATCTGCATTTAACCTTCCATATTAAAGATTTGGGACCACCCAAATATTTTCTTGGCATTGAAATGCTCGATCCAGTGAAGGAATTTCCCTCAGTCAATGGAAGTTTGTTTTGGAAATCATATCAGAAGCAGGAATGGCAGGATGCAAACCAGCTACCATACCTATTGAGTAGAATGCCAAATTGACAATGTATGAGGTATGATGCGAGTTCCTCCTCTCCGAATGAAGATTCACTTCTTAAGGATCCATCGCATATCGGCGACTCGTTGGAAAATTGATCTACCTCACCATGACTAGGCTGACATTTGTTATGCGGTACAAATACTTAACGGTTATACACAATCCAGCAATCACATATGAGTGCGCTAAAAGTGGTGAAGTATTTAAAGGGATGTTCGAGACTTGGAATACTACTATCACGAGGCTAACGACATGAAGATGAAGGCTTATTGTGATACAAATTATGCCACATGTCCTATGACGAGAAAGATCCATTACTGGTTTTTGCATCAAATTGGGAAAGTCCTTGATTTTGTGGAAGACGAAAAACGTCAACGGTTTCATTATCATCAGCGGAATCGAATATCGAGCTATGGCAAAAAACTGTTTGCGAGGTAGTTTGGTTACGAGGATTACTTTCAGACCTTGGTGTGCAAGTTGATGGTACAAAGTGAATTATTCTGTGATAATGATCTTTGCTCTCAAGTTAGTAGCGGAATCCAGTTTTTCATGAAAGAACAAAGCACATTGAAGTTGATTGCCATTTTACTCGAGAGAAGATTCAAGAAGGGATTATTACCACTCGGGGATTGTAGCTAGCTGAGAATAGCCTACGAGATATTTTCACTAAGCCTTTATGCCAAAGGCACACACATATTTGTTAAGCAAGCTAGGCGTCTTTGACATCTATGAGCCGCCAGCTTGAGGGGAGTGTTGGAGAAATGATTTGTGTCGATCCTTGATTGATTCCCTAGCCAGATTCTAGTTCATTGATTGATACAGGGGATCGTAGATTTATAATAATTTAGGAAAAATAATATTGCATATAATTTCCTTATTATACATTTCTTGTACTATATAAGTTGACATATACATGTACATTGATATAGTGTGATAGAATATATGAAATTATATTCTTCAACCCCATTTCGTGTCGCATTCGTGTTCCTTGAATCTTCTTGGAGCAAAGAGTCGTGTTGCGACTCTCCCTGCTGCTCATATTGTACAAGAGACATGATCTTTCTATTGGGGTACTACGAGGCGACGCGGCCAGATCATGACATTTCAAACACTGCCTTGAATTATTGTTAGCTCCGTTCGGCTAATTGGTTTTAGATGCTCCCCCTTTGTTCAACGGTTTCCTTCGATCTTGAGAGGTTTTAAAGTCGAATTCCTAAGATTAGGATCCCTCTTTGGTTTGTGGCTTCGACTTCACTCTCCTTTCTCGAGTTGCTTTTCCACCTTCTTCGATAATTTGAAGACCTGATTAAAAAGTCCAATAAGGTTGTAATCGGACAACACCGGCAGTTTTGCAATGAA